>OY292317.1:761078-1961078 GCA_958496155.1 Sisyra nigra
ATTGGTGTTTAGAGTGCGGATTATATTTAAGCCATTTGAGGAAGGTGTCGTACAAAACGTGTTGCCGACACAGATGAATACATTTTGGATTAAATTAATAAATTTTTTAAATAATTGGATCCAAAGTTATTAATAATCCAAACTAATAATAAAAATAAGAGGGAGAGTTGAGACCAGAGCCAAAGCCTTTGAAAATGGTAAAAGTGAAAAAAAATTGAAGTAGGATGAAACCCATTAGAAAAGGAAGAGAATATAACAAAAATGAAAGAAATAATAAAATACGGTCGCTCTGAGGTCGGGAAGTGGAAAAAGGGGGGGTTTTAAGGGTTGAAACAGTTTATCTTGATTTCCGACAAAACTATAAGTCCTATGGAAAAAAGTTATATAGCAAAGTTGTAGGTAATAAAAAGATCTACAACTTTTGTAATAACACTTTTCTTACAAAAGTTCAAAATTTATGTGAAAAATTCCAATAAACAAGTATTTGGATTTTATTTTTTTTTTACAAAAAAAAAATCACGGTAAAACACTTGCCTTTTAATGATACAAGCACACTGTAATTTTTTTGTTTTAAGATATTCATTTTTTCACGTTTTTTTGACTTAATGTTGAAAAATCAACCTAATTTTCAATCGAAAATTATAACCTCAAAATATCTACATTTTTAAAAAAAGTCGGTGGACTTTTTGTTTGTTAAAACCTCTACTTTCTAATGGTGCAAAAAATATGCATTACAATGTTAAATGTTCGCAGAAAATGCAGTAATTAAAGAGTAAATTTTAATAAATTGCTCAAAATTGTCTATTTGCACACTATTGCATTTTCTGGGAACATTTAACATTGTAATGTATATTTTTTTGCACCATCATAAAGTAGAGATTTCAACATTTTTTGTAATAGATAAAAATAAAAAACCAAAAACTTGGTTATTGGAATTTTTCATATAAATTTTGAGGTTATGTGAAAAAAGTGTTAATACATAAGTTGTAGATCTTCTTATTACCTACAACTTTGGTATTTTTTTTTTTTTGTAGGACTTGTAGTTTGGTCGAAAATTGAGATAAACCGTTTCTACGCTTAAAAACCCCCTACTTTTCCACGTCCCGACCTCAGATCGACGGTAATTTATTTTTCCTTTCATTTCTGTTATATTCTCTTTCGTGTCTAATGGGTTTCATCCTATTATAAATTTTTTTGGGTTCGAAAATTATTAACCATGGTCTTAAAGGTAATCATGTTTCTATTTTTAATTCATTTGTATAAAAGCTTTTAATCGATTTCAATACTAAATGACAAATTTTAGAAAAGAGGAAACTTTTCTTCTTAAAATTAAATTTTTTAGCTCTCTATTAATTCAACTTTGTGAAATTTATATTACCTACAACTTTGCTATTTAAGTTTTTTTCCATAGGACTTGTAGTTTAGTCAAAAATCGAGATAAACTGTTTCTACCCTTAAAACCTCCCCTTTTTCCACTTCCTGACCTGAGATCGACCGTATTTTATTTTTCCTTTCATTTTTGTTATATTCTCTTACTTTTCTAACAGGTTGCATTCTACTATAATTTTTTTTGGGTTCAAAAATTATCGACCCTGGTCTATTTAGTGAGATTTAGTACTAAAATTGCACTCGACCATAAGTAAGGGTAAGATTTTGAACAAAAAGTTTCTATACGTGACAAAAAAATTATCGAGTTTATTTATTTAAAGGGCGCTTCATTATTGCAATTTTTTAAAAATACTAATATAAGTATATTATGATGATCAGATAAATGTTAGTACTTAATTCTATGAAAATTATATCGCTAATCATTAATGCATAATAAACACTAAAAATATTCTATACAACTGTTAATAATATAAATAAGAAAATATTGATTAAAAGATATTATAAAGAATAGTGAATAATTTTATAGCTAAATAGGAAGAAACTTACTGAAACCAAGACCAATGCAATGCACATTTAATTGCCTATCCATTGAATGTTATCGTGTTTGAATGCAAGCGCATTCGATGCATTTACATGGTATAATGTAAAATTATTGGTTGAAGATTAATTAAATGCATTATTACATGTATCTACTGACATAAATCTTTAAAATGTCATTACTGAAATTTCCAATTAATTATATTAACCTACATATTATGTTGGAATTATACAAATAGCAAAAAATATACAATAAAAAAAAGGATAGATAAAATGTGCATGGTAAATAATGGCAATGTAACTGTTTAACTTATTGCAGTTGCATAAAAAAGGTAATTACTTTTTTATTCAAAACACGAATTTAAAATTAAAAATTTAACCAAGCGCCTTGAGATACATTTTGCCCGGGGAATTTGTGTTTATTGCTTTTAATAAGCTTCCCTTACTTGCAAGTCATATATTTGAAAAATTTCTACAATGTTTCTTTTAAAGATATTAGTTAGTATAATTAAAAATTCATTCATTATTAGTTTTGTTTTGATTTTGTACTAAATTATTTAATATATAAAGTTAATAAACGTGCCATGAAATTTATTTAGAAAATTATAATTGTAGGGTTAATTGTTTGAGTCAAGTTCCAATAATTCAATGAAAATATATGCGAGTTTTTTTAGATAGATTATTTAGGATAAAGGTTTGACCTAATGACAGCACCAAAACATCGAATATCTCATGGATTCGGACAAACTAACTAGAGGAAACCAGTATCACGTTCTAGTTGAAACAAAGAGAATATCGTGCTTTATACACATTTGCAAATAACACTTTGAATAGAGATAGAATTGAGGAATATCAGGGATGAGTTAATATGGAGAAAGGGATGGATGGTTGGTTCGTTGGTTATGTGTGGCATAGGAACTTGATGAGCATGAGTCGAGAATAGGAGTCGGTTTTCAGGTTGCAAAGCGACGATGGCGTATAGAGAATTGAACATGAGAGTGTGTGTATGGGGTAGTCTGTCGGGTATGGTGGAATGGTGGTCGAGGGCTGAAGTGGCAGATGGGGTTGGATGAACGAATGAACCACGGTTGGAAAATGGCAAGGTTGGCATTGCTTTCTCCCTCTTTTTGGGCTTGCTTTCGCCATGAAAATGGTAGAAGTGGTGGAACGACGCGCTCTCGGTGCAGGCGACGCGTCTCAACGATGGGGGTTGTGAATGTGCTTTCACTTTCAGTCTTGTTGTATCTTCTTTCCACGTACTTGTTTTCTATCGCTTTGTCGCAGCAGTTGCATGAAGGCGAAATACATTCATCTACTCAAACCTCCAGCGGCGTCGTCATTTCCATCCCTTTCACAACCCCTATTCATTTCGCATGATCATCTGGTGCACACGGTCTTTTATATGTGAATATGTACGTGCATATTTCTATCTCAATCGCACACTGGTGCTGAGCCGGCTCCTTGTTTATCTAACAAAATTTTCACGATGGAAATACTGCAGCACATGTTGCAGATATGGTGTGCCAAATTATTTTTTCACCACCAGATTTTTTCAAAGATCATATATAACTGATCACTTATAAAACGATAACGTATAAAATTAAAATTAAAATATTGAATATCTAGCTGTAAAATCCTTAGAAAAATATATCATGTTTCAAGGATAAAGACACAATTTACGTCAGCTTTTCAAGGAATAACCTTGATAAACATATGCTTTATCGAAACCAAAGAAAAGCTCTTATTTTTTATATATATCGCATGTATCATCACATGTACGTGTGCCAAATATTAAATGGTTATTTGAATTTTTTTTTCATAAAACGATTTTATGCAATTTTGAGTTTATTTTCTAATTTTGGGTCGGTCATATTTTTTTTTAAATTAAATTTTTCTTTTATTGAAAAAAAAAATGGTACACAAAGAAATTTGTTTAAATTTATATTAAATTTTAATCTTCAAATTTTGTACGTTTCAAAATTTACATTTATGCGGAAATTGTGAATATTCCACGCATATATGTTGTATAAATCCTCAAAATGATTGTGTGCTTTACATGGATGCAATACAAAACGCAACCCTAACCCGCTTTCGCTTTTGCTTTCGCTTTCATTTCCCCAAGCGCTCACTTTCTCTTTTAAACTGTCTCTCTTCATCAACCCCCAAGCATATCCTCGCACACACACACACACACATATATATTCATCAGGTAAATGCAATGGTGGCGGATGTTTTATCGACGTGCAGCAGCAGCAGCGGAGACCGGTAAAGAGATACTGCCGCCCACCACTAACCCCCATTTTGCCTGCAAGAGCAGCAGAGAAGCACAATGCACCCTGGAGGACGTTGATTCCAGGATGCGGCGCACTAGGCCTGGTTCACATACACACAAAGCAGGATCGATACTGCGTCCTGCCTGCATACACATAGGTGGTGGAGGGGTGGTTCATCTGTAAACCAAACACCCACCCAACAGCCCTCTAAGCTCTTATTCGAGTGACGGGTTTCCAACCCTATTTAGACATTTCTAACAATAGGCTCATGCAAATTGTGTAACATATTCAACTTTGAAAGCCCAACTTTATATTGTATATAGGGTAAATGCATTTTTAAGAAAATTTATGATAGTATTATTCCCTTTCAGTTAGACATTCCAAACTTTCTTTAAACTTTTTAAATTAATTCGTTCACTTCCTTCCTTACCAGCTCTTTGTTTTTCCCGACTTACTCAAAAAATAATTCATGAATTACGAAATTAGAGCACAAGTCTCCCAACTTGTTCCATTACGCGAATGACCGATTTAAAATCTATACTAATATATAAAACTAAAGAGTTTGTTTGTTTGGTTAAACGTGGTAATCTCTGGAACTACTGGTTCGAATTGAAAAATTCTTTTTGTGTTGGATAGCCTAATTATCGACGAAGGCTTTAGGCTATACGACATTACGCTACGACCAATAGCAGCAGAGCATCAATGGAAAATTTTGCAAAAAGTAGGAAATTTTTTTTCCTTTTGAGAGCGTTTGTTGCCTGCCCTGCGTAAATGGTTAAAGTTACGCAAAAATTGTGTGTAGCAAAATTGTTCCTCTTAAAAAGTTCTAAAAAAAAGTCGGCGACGACATATATTTATCTTTTAAGGTTGGCCCGCTACAACCCTTTTAATGGTTATTGAAATTGTTTCAAAAATAATTCATTATTAGCGAAATTGTTTTTAGAAACATATTATTAATTCTTACCTAAATAAATACGGTTTTTAATGAAATTTTGTATGATGATAAATGACAATCTAAGTCATTAAAAAGAATACTTTTTATTACGGGAAAATGTCTCATTTACCCGGGAAATTGAAAAACTGGTTGGAACAAAAATTATGCATGAACTATACATTTTTATTTGAAAATAAATATTGGTGATATTTAAGTATGATGATAGCTAATTATGCGAATCAATATCTACAATACGTTTTATTTCGGAAAAATTTCTCATTTCAACGGGAAAATAGAAAAACTGGTGTAAAGAAAAATCATGCTAAAACTAAACGTTTTTAGCTGATTATAATAGAGTATATTAATAGTTATAACTCATAATGTCTTCAAGGCAAAAAATAATTTTCTTATCCTACAGTCTTATTTTTATCCAGGAAAAATGTGCGGTTCCCGTAGGATAGATATGTTTTTATTTTTCACAGAGCAAAAGGTTACCATAATTTCTTACAATGAGGTGGTTTATTGAGAGTCAGAGAATAAATATAGGCTACCTTTTATGTCAGAATATAGCACGATTCCCGTAGGATAGGATAAGAATGGTATTCTTCAGGAACTGAGTATTTAAATGGAGTTTCGTGAAAGTTCATGGATAAGCGTCTTAACAAATTTTCCTCAAGAAGGATTGGTCTACCTTTTATCCAGGAAAAATGTACGGGCCCGTGGGCTAGATACGTTTTTATTTTTCATAGAGCAAAAAATCGACATAATTGTACTCTTCCCGTGGGATAACAAGACAATTGTATCTTACAGGAACCGTATATTTAATAGAAGTTTCGTTTAATTACGTGAAAAAAAGTTCTAGCGCAATATCCTCAAGAAGACCTGATCTCTTTTTTATCCAGGAAAAATGTACTACTCCCGTGGGATAGATATGTTTTTGTTTGTCATAGAGCAAAAGATTGACATGATTTTTGCAATAGGGTAGTTGAAAGGCCAGAGAAAAATATTGATTATTAATTCGTATGATAGAATAATGCACGCTTCTCAAACGATAGCATAACATTTGTACTTATCCTGTAGGAATCGTGTTTTAAAGTTCGTGAAATAGCGTTTTAACACAGTCACTCCAAAAAAGTTGAAATAAAAATGACAATTTTTACTGCAAAATATGATTTTTAATTTAACATCCGATAACATCGATAAATTAATAATGAAAATTTTTGAAACATTGAAACTTCTTTCATTGTTAATTTTTGAATGTCCATGATGTTTAGAAATAAAGGTGTTAAATTATAATCAAACAGTCAAGAATTACTTCACCCACTTAACTTTTTGAACTATTGAAAAATTTGAACTTGGCGAAAAACTCAGTTAAATATATAATACATTCAACATTTTCGAATTGTATTGCTACTTACAGAACACAAGTAAAGGTATTTTATAATATTCATAAAAACGTATCGAACCTATAAGATAGCTCTTCTAGATAGCTATATGGAATATCTTCCTGGAAAAGTAGTTCATCGGATTTTCATGAACTTTCTATGAATCAAACATCTAGAAATATCTATCTGTCTTTTTTGTTGAAGGGATGAAAGTTTCCATTATTCAATCAGTATAATTTAGATACGCTCAGCGAAGCGGGCGGGGATCAGCTAGTAATCAAAATAAAACTTTTCAAGAACGTAAGATCAAGGGCAAACTAAACTTACTAATTTTTTCTTCTTGAATTATCCTGATATTTAGGTTTATAGACATTTAATCAAATAACAAATAGATAGCTTACGCTTAATTCGGAAAACGTGTCGAACAAATAAAACAACTGTATCATATTCAGGCAAATAGGTTGAAGAATATAAGGGTAGTAAATGAATGGTTTTGGTGATTGAGGTGGGAGGCTATTTAAATGGCTTGACAGCTGTAGAAACAAGCTCAATGTATATTTAAAAGTTATCATCCTAGTTCCGTTTTCTATAGCTTTGTTCCTTCATTTCAAATACGTAGCCTAGAAATGTCGAGGGGACTTAAAATAAGCTCATCATATGCTGATTTAAATTTGCAGATGGAGAGGAGAATTTAATATAATTATAATAAGGTATTTTTACTTACGCACTATTAGTGGTTAACAGAAAATCAATGAAAGCTCACCTGAAACAAAAAAATAAAAAATTAGTGTTATATTTTAAATAAAAGTGCAAGTGTACTAATTTATAGTATGACAGTTAATATATGGCTGGGAACGAACGTGAACGTCATTTAACAATCAATATTTTCTGTGAAAGTGAAACCGACATAATATTTCACGGCGCTTCCACCAAATGAAACACCTTCTCTCTCATAGGAAACTTTCCTTGTTGATAGCGTGTCGAGGACACTGAACTAATAATTTACACCACCACCTCCCCATCATCATCATCATCATCGTCAGCGTCATCGTCAGTCTCGTCATATGATGTCAGGGCGTCTTCCTTGGCTCGAATCATCCCTCTTTAGTCCTCATCGAATCAACCCCGCAGCCCATTCTAAATTGCAACACTCACGAAACACTCTCACTATTTCTGATCGATACCTGGTGCTTGAAAATACACATACGTATATATGCACATGTATGAGGAGAGCTTGCAAACGATTTTCTCATCCTTTAAAAGCTTTAAACTTCTGAGCCAGCTCGTATGGAACTAGTATAGATATAATGTTTGTATCCATGAATTTATATTTGTGGAACAAATACACCGTAATAGTGAAAATACGCAGTTGCACGATAAAATTGTTTATGATACCAAAAGATTTTTTTTTAGAATTTAAAATAGTATTGTAAATAATTTATTTATGATCTTTCTATACATTTAATACTTAAAAACTAAAGACATCAGCATTGCATTCTAAATCTTTTTATAAAATATGGGCCACCTAAAATTTAACTAAGTTCAGTATTATTATTAAAAAAATATATTAACCAAAAACCATTAAGGAAACTATAATAAATTTTACTAAGCGCTTGACTTATTTAACTTACGTTATACTTAACATTTATAGACGAATCTAAATCGTTTGTATCTAATGGCTTCATTATTACAACATGACACTAATAGTTTAATACATTCGCATAATTTTGACACTTATTACTTTTTTGACGTGATAACGTCTTATAAAATGATGAACACCGGCAGCCTACACAAAAAAGTGTAACGTTCCGTTTGAGCCTGTGCGTGCAAGCGAGAACGCAATACAAGCGATAGAGAGACATGATAGAGTTGTGCTACTGGAACACCGCCACGCGAGTTTCTTCGAGAACTTCTGCGATAAGCTATGTAAGGCTATGCCTCATATTCAATAATTGTTGAATCCTAGACAACGTATTTTGTGTTTTTCTTCTACAATTTACTTAATAAGATTTAATTGCTTTTCCTCATAATTTTTAATCTGATTTCATTTTGAAAAAATATCTGCTGCGAGGCGTCATAGTACTTTCTTTTACTTTCATTTAACTCGCTATTGGTTAAAAGAAATTTAAGCACGTTATAACTATACATATAATCAGAAGTATGATATGTTTAGGTACAACCTATACAGGTATTGAATATATATACAAATTCCCAAGCTTCACCCCAGAACCGTCATTATTCGAATTTTCCCAGGAAAAAGTTTCAAATAAAAGTTGTAACCATTAATGAGTCTAAGAACTGTAGTAAATTTTTAAAAAATCGTTAGACCGGTTTTCGAAAAAAATTGAAAAAACTCCAAAACTCCTAGAATAAAGTTGAGCTTTCTGTTAAACGATTTCAACCAAAAGTTTCGCGGCACATCTTGGTATATTATGGAGACCAGAATCCAAGTTTGGTGAAATTCGAAAACTGTTTTATGTTTTAACTTTTTCTTTTGTAGAACGTTTCGTCGGTGTTATTCCGACTTCATCAGATATCTAACAAATAAATTAAAGAGTTTACAAGTTTTTTCAAAACTTTTTAATTTAATTTTTATTAATTGTCTGTTAGTATTATTATATACCTGATGAAGTCGGAATAACACTGACGAAACGTCTTATAAAAGAAAAATAAATTCTTAAAACAGTAGTCTTTTCATCTGATAATTGCTTCAAATATTAAACTATTAAGACCTAAAAATTAGTATTATTATTCCCTTTGGTTTTTTATTTACATATCTCGTTTATGTATGGGGTGAATAGCAGAGACTGATCCAAATTCTCTCCTAAATATGAAATTATTTTTTTTTTAAATATCAACTATACATTAAAAAATAACTGTTACCTGCAATTAATCAAACAGAATGAAATGAAATAAAAATCTTTTTAAAATTTTGCAATATATTTCAATTCTTATCAAAAAGATTGCTTCTCAAAAAATATTTGAAACAATATTTTCCGCTTAAGATCACAAAAATGTGGAATTTACTGAAATAATTACGGAAATATTTTTATAAAATCTAACATTATTTTTATCGTTTTCTTATTATTCTTTCTACACAAGAAAACAATTAAATAAAATTATATCCTATCAAAAAATTCGTATGAAACAAAGTAGATTTTTTCTTACATTTAAAAAAAATAATTCGTTTAGAAAAACCTTGAGCGTTGAAAGCGTACTAAATAATCAATTCAAATTAGAATTAAAAGAGAGCATAAAATACATAATAATAACATCGCAACGTACACGCATTCAATTAGTAATTAAAACTGTGTGGGGGGGGGGTAAAAAAAGAACTTTACCAGTATGAGAAATACGAATTTAAAAGAAAAACATAGGCTTTTAAAGTGTTCATTGTTTAATTTGCCTTAACTGGACCATAAAAATTAAGGGATGTTGTTATAAAACTTTTCGGATATTATTATTTAGAACATTTCAGATGATTATTACAGTTTCTATTCGTTTGGAATTAAAAGAATGGACAAAGAAAACATGTTGAGTGCTTGTAAATAAGCTTGTGGAGGTTCTAAAAACTTGAAATTACATTTTTAAATTCATTCTATATTATCTTCACTAACAATAAGTCGTTAGAGTCATTGGTTTTTTGATATCTTTAAAAGCTTTACTTTTGCAAAAGTTTTGATTAATCGATGTATAGTGGATATTAATAGATACCTGTAGCATTATTGACTTGTTTGCATGTTCTATTATAGTTAAAAAAATAATAAACATTTGTTGATCTATTCATTGAAAGCAACACCTGCTTTATGCTTCTAGCATTTTTCCTTAAATAAATTAATTTTTTAAAATTTAATTTCCGCTGTCTATTATTTATACCCAATGGTATTTTAGCACTAAGTGGAACTAACTTTTAACTCAAAACAGCTTAAGTCTCTCCTACATAATTACATACCCATTATTATGATATTCCAAAATAAATATTCTAATGTGATTATAGACAGCTGTACATAGTAAGTACTTTATCTTAACCAAATCAGTATGAGAACTTGCTAAACTAATTGGTCACAATTGGTCAGATGGTTCCAATGATTGGTCAGGCTTTTTAGAATGAATAAAAAAAAGGACATATACGTCACACGTCAGTTTATAGTTAGTACTTTATCAAAATCAAATCTATATAAAACGTGGCGGCATGAGTTGGTCAAAATTGGTCGGATAGTTTTAGTAATTGGGCAGATAGGCCAGTCAAAACCGTAATAAAAAATCTATAAATTTGTAAAACTTGATGTATTTCTGATTTTTTAGTATGTTATTTGAACCCATTATGGCTATAAAGTCTCAAGTTTGCAACTCTCAAAAATATATGAAAAAATTTTTATAGAGAAAAAACCGTGAAATTTTTGAACTTGTTTCAGATTCTGCTCACTATCTCCTAATCCATGTATTTTTCTTCGAAAGCTATTCTAAACGATTTTTAAGAGCATAAAATTTGTTACAAATTAAGTCTAAACGGAGCTCTACAGGTCAATGGGTTACGGTGTTACGACACTTTGAAAATAGGCCAGTTTTTTTCAAAAATTGAAAATTCTAGTTTCAGACCTTTTTTGGATCGAAGTTGCGTCAAAACCATTGATCTTACTAGCAGAACTTGTCAGATATAATTTGTAGGCAATTTAATTAGCTTTAAATTAAGTGTAGAGCGAGGTCTGTAAGCCTCGTAGTTCACCTTAAAATCTTAGAGAACCCATATAAGGTAAAACCGCATTTTGGTGGGTACTCCAGTATTGGTGGATCGTCAGGGTAGTCTTGACGCTTATCACCGCCGTCCTCTTCAATAATGAGGACAGAGGAGTTTAGGAGCTCTGCGGGGGCAGGAGCTTGCTGACTGACTATGTGGATGAGTCCAGCCGAGGTCAGGTGTTTAAAATTCACTTCATGTAACAAAAAAGTGTATAGGTTCCTTTCTGGGAAAATGCAAATTTTATTATTTATGGGGTTTTTCTAATGTTTTGAGAGAACAACGAGGCTTACGGACCCCGCTCTGCATTTAATATAAAGCTAATTAAATTGCCTACAAATTATAATCAATAAGTTCTTCTTGTAGGATCAATGGTTTCGACGCAACTTTGATCCAAAAAAGGTCTAAAAATTAAATTTTCAATTTTTGAATAAAACTGGCCTATTTTCAAAGTGTCGTAACACCGTAACTCATTGACCTGTAGAGCTCCGTTTAGACTTAATTTGTAACAAATTGTATGCTCTTAAAAATGTACAGAATAGCTTCCGAAGAAAAATACATGGATTAGGAGATACCGAGCAGAATCTGAAACAAGTTCAAAAATTTCACGGTTTTTCCTCTATAAAAATTTTTCCACAACATTTTGAGAGTTACAAACTTTAGAAAACAACGCCCTAATGAGTCTTAAGAACAAACTAAAAAATCAGAATTACATAATGTTTTGCGAATTCAGCTATTTTTATGTCGATTTTGACTGGCCTAATTTACTTAGTATTAGAAGCAAAACGAACTAATTAACCTTATTCAAAAAATTCTTTTCCGTGCTTTTGCACATCTTAAAACATTTTTATATGGTAATCTGTTTAATATTATAAATTATTTTTAAAGCAAAAAAAATTTATTGTCTATAAAGTCGGTTTACGGACGATAGTTTTACGTGATAACATCATAAATAAACATTATTGAAAAATTGCATATACTTTTATGAATTTATATATTAACACTGAATTGTCTTTATTTTGTATAATACAAGAAAGTAGTTAATTAATAATTTTTTTCTAAATAAAGCAGACTGAAACTAGTATTAAGTAAATTGTAAAAAAAAAAACACAAAACACGTTGTCTATGATTCAACAATTGCCTCTCTATCGCGTTCTCGCTTGCACGCACAGGCCTAAATGGAACGTAACACTTTTTCAGACTGTCGTAGTTCATCAATTTATAGGACGTTATCACGTCAAAAATCTAAATAATTTTGGAATTATATTTCTCTTAATTTAAGCTTAAGCTCTCCTTTAGCTTTTTACTTTCAAATATCATACTCGTAATTATAATTCATATTTTAAGATTAATATTTATAGACTTGTCAGAGTAATAAATGTGTCTTGAAAGTGTTAATATGATCATAAAAAATAATCATATTTTCACACATTCTATTTAAAATAAGAGTATTTATTGTTAGTTATGAATAGAATGATTAATTAAATTATATTAACAAATATATATTATATTTGCAAATTAATATTACGTTGATATTTCTATAGTCAAAATTATCATCTTCTTAATCAAGTATTATGCAATAAAATTGAAATTTAGAAGCAAGTTGACGTCATGAATTAGATGAAAGAGATACCTACACGTGGATATAATTCGTTTATAGTCTTGCAAGAAGCCTTCAATACATTTTAATGTCAAATCAAAACGCCCTTTATTTTCCCTTGGAACATGTGAAGTTAATAGGCTTCATGTGTGTAATAAAAACTTCAAACCACTTTGCCAATTGTAATTAATTTGTTAAGGTTTATAACTTGAAACTATTAGAAATACACCTGCAAGGAAAAAGATAAATTGAAAATGGCTATGCCCGTAATTTGATGCGTGTGTGAGAGTTTGTCTCTTAATGTGAGCGGCTAATAAATATGCGTATGGGCTGTTGCGAATTATTAAGGATGTCCAATTTATGGCCATACCAATTTGTGTGTGTAGCGACAGAAAAAAAAATAACTTGAAAGAATGTTGTACTTCATTAAAATTCTAAATGTCAGTTGCGTATTGTGAGTTGAAAAATATAACTTGAATCTTAAATAGGCTTTATGATCATTATATATCTAACCAATTTCTCTCTCGCTCTATCTTGCTATATTTGGTTCAATTAATTATCTCTAAAAGATGAACATCATTGGTGCGTATCATTAAAACGAGAAAAAATATAGTTAAAATTGCGTGGGTCATAAAAAAAGATTTAATTAATTCGTAGGAGATGATATATTTTTTTTTTACTACACAGGTTTTCAGATACCCAGCGTTGGTCAATTCATTTTTCTAATATGTATATCTCTGAAGATCAATTTAAGGAATTAATTACATATTGTAAGCTCGCTTGAACATGAAAACTATTTCCGGTCAAAAATAATTTTTTAAGAGAAATTTTTCTCTACTTATAAATTAATTCTTTTCCATTTTTCTTAGATTTTCGACCTGAGAAATAAATACCTGAATGTCCTTGATAATTAATCATCAATAAATATTGAAAAATTAAAACAATCAGTGTCATAAAATAAAGAAAAATTATTTTGTTTTTTATCCCAAAATAGATTTTTCTCGAATATTTTAATTTAATTTAATAGCCGATTTATAAGCCTAGAAAAATACTTTTTAAATATATACTTTTCCAATTGATAAAATATTAATTTTTACAGAAATCAAGGTAGAGAATTTACATAACAAATCTATATATTAATACGTGAAGCAAATTTTTTTAATCCTTTTTACCGAATATTGTACGAACGGAGGAGTATGAAATTTGGCACAATTGAAGTTTATCTGAGGAAGTTGCGATTTGAGATTATATTTTTTTATAATAATGCTTCAAAATACCTTAAATTAATGAAAAAAGACGTCACACACACTACCACGCGTTTAACACATACACATACACACAATACACACAAATATGTAGATTTTTAAAGCTCAATTGTTCAGTTTGACCACCGACTTCAACCATATTCCAAATGTCATTATTTAAACAAAATATTGTGAGAGGAATTTAAATTTTGAAATTGTAATTATTGAAATTGAAGAAAACAAATTTAACCGATTATTTGATTATTGAGTAATATTATTAAAAATATATTTAAAAGATACGTATAACTTCAAATACACAACGTTTCAACCATTTTATTTGGTCTTCATCAGGTGTTTCTTGGTTATTATATAACGTATAAATAATTCATACTATATTGTTTTGGCAAAATCATTCAAATAAATTACACAAAAAATTAATTTAAGTAGGTAGGTACTATTTGAAAAAAAAGCTTCGCTTAATTCAAAGTTTTAAACAGGACTTATGCAGCCTATATCCATTTTTTTATCTTTGGCTTTTAAATTAAAAAATCTAAGCATAAAGGTACTTTTGTTTTACTTTTGAACGTAGGAAACTCACTTGAAATTATTTCTGATGTTTCATAGTCATATTTTTTTTGTTTGTCTAAAAAATATTTCAGAATACTGTAATTTGAATTGACATACAACTTTATAAAAAGAAAAATATCTGCTGCGTGGCGTCACTCATAAGTAGAGTATTTAATGATTTCTGTTGGTTGCTTAGTACTAAATAAATATGAATCATTTTCAGTTAATAAAATTAAATTTAAGATTTTCCTTCTGCTTTATTAGTTAGCAATCCACAGGCTCCCCACAGCTGTATCCCATATGTCCAGATGGGTTTAAAACTTGACTTGTGTATTGTTAATTTGTTGTCCAGGGACAGTGGGGATTTTTTTCGCAGTAGCCAAGGTACTTGGCCTCCAAGGCCCAGAAAAATTTAAGATGATTTCCGTTTTGTTATAGTTTAAAAAAATGGATTTAATCTTATTAAACTTCCTTAAATTAAACAGGAATAAAGAATTTCCATAAACAGCTGCAAATCAATCTTCTTGTAAATATCTTCAATGTTGACTAGTTGAAATACGCGGCATTGCTCGAGTTTAAATATATGGAATAAAGTGAGGTAGATTTATCTCGATTTTCGAGAAAACTACAAGTCCTATGAAAAAAAGTTAAATAGCAAAATTGTAAGTAATAAGAAGATCAACAACTTTTGTGCTAATACGTTTTCCCCATAACCTCAAAATTTATGTGAAAAATTCAAATTACCAAGTTTTTGTTTTTCTTTTACCTTTTACAAAATAAAATTTAAGGTCACCTAGTGGTGTGGTGGTCTAAATAGTTGCCTTATACGCCAGTGGTCCTGGGTTCGAATCCCAATGAAAGCCAAACATTTTTTTTCTATGTTTTCGGATTCGACGGTCGCTAATGACCATAGTAGTTGATGCGACTTTAAATAAAATAAAAAATATAATTTTTTTCATGAAATTTGGTAAAAACTTACCTTTTAAAGTCCCAAAAACACTGTAAATTTTTTGATTTAAAATATTTATTTTTTCACCTTATTTTTACTTAATAAAAGCACCCTAATTTTCAATTGAAAATTCTCACATTGAAACATTTGATTTTTTTAAAAAATCGGTGATCTTTTTGTTCGTTGAAACCTCTACTTTATAATGGTGCCAAAATATATATGCATTTCAATGTTAAATGTTCCCAGAAAATGCAATAATTAAAGTGTACATTTTTATAAATTGCTCAATATTGTACATAATACAACTTCGAGCAATTTATTAAAATTTACATTTTAATAATTGCATTTTCTGAGAACACTTAACATTGTAATGTGTATATTTTTTGCACCATCAGAAAGTAGAGATTACAAAGAACAAAAAGCCCAACAAATTTTTAAAAAAATAAGATGTTTTGACGTGAGAATTTTCGATTGAAAATTAGGTTGCTTTTTCGATATTACTTAAGTCATTATGAGGTGAAAAAATTATCATTTAAAAAAAATTATACTGTGTTTAGGACATTAAAAAGATAAATTTTGACCAAATTTCATGACATTTTTTTTTTTTTTTTTGTAAAAGATAAAAATTATAAACCAGAAACTTGGTTATTGGAATTATTTTCACATAAATTTTGAGGTTATGTGAAAAAAGTGTCAGCACAAAAGTTATAGATCTATTTATTACCTACAACTTTGCAATTTTACTTTTTTCCATAGAACTTGTAGTTTTTTTGCGGAAATCGAGATAAACCGTTTCTCCCCTAACCCACTACCTCTTCTTTTCCACTTCCCGACCTCAGATCGACCATAATTAATTTTTCTTTTCATTTTTGTTATTTTCTCTTCCATTTGTAATGGGTTTTATCCTACTTTAATTTTGTTATTACTTTTTACCATTTTCAAAGGATTTAGCTCTGGTTTATTTGGGAAGGTGGGGCTTTAAAATAATATTAAGGATAAGCATGCTTTTTGTCGTCTTTAAAGTATTGTTCGCATTCGGTAAGTAATTTAGTCGAGTAATTGAATCTTAGCTTGTCCAAACTGTTCCATTTTAGTCGAGTAGTTTAGTTACTACGTTACTACAGTAACTGCAGCAGGTATTTATCAATTCATTCGCCAGTGGCTGCAGTGCTTGCCAGTAAGTGCGAACAAAGCACAGTGTTGAAATGCAAGATAGTCGATTTTAATGACTTATTTTCGGGCAAATAAATAACCATGGGTACCTTTAACCAAACGACTGACATATTATATACATATATAAGAAAAATATTTAGGCTACTAAAATTTTTTTTCTGGTTTTCAAGTATAATCTAATTGGTGATATATGCAAATATAGGAACTTAGAAATGTATTCCAAATTTTCAGATATTGTAAGTGTTACGTTAAAAAACAAGAACTAACACTCAATAGAAGAAATTATTTCTTCAAACCTTAAAAAAAACTTAACATTCTGATTCTTTTCCAAAAATGATTAAGTAAATGACTGAATTCAAATGAGAAATTTGGCAACATATAGACTTACTATATACATAATTCAAAATGCAAAATTAATTATTTATTAGAGAAAATAATTCACTGAAATAATACCAACAAATAAAAATACTGTTATATTTGCTTTGTTAGGTGATGATATATCTATATATCTATTTACACCTGCTACCAGGTTTTCGTTTTTCTTCATCTATATTTTTATGTGAGTGTAATAATTTAATTTTATTGATGAAGAAGATAACATCGACACACTCTGTTCTGTTTAATAGCGCTTATTACGCACGGCTAATGGCAATAATCATAAAACACAGCCAATGTAAATTAAAAGAAAAAGTTTCACAAAAATTCGTTTCTAACCTCATTTGAAAACGCAGCTGCTTATTTAAAATAATAACTACGTTAACTATTTGATTAAAAATTTGGCATTTTTAAATATAGTTTAACGCACAATCAAAAAATAAATGTAGTTTTAAAATACGCGACAAATTATTACCTTAAGCTTAAGATAGAGATATTGATTTTTAAGTTTCAATAATTCAAGGGGTGCTGACTTTCAAGGTTATTAGCTTACTCTGACGTCACTGGTTTGCTGTTTCTGACAGAAGCCAGTAGAGGCGTTAGAAGCCATTAGATATCTGCTATAATTGGTTCTTATCGTTACACTCGTTCTTATTACGCTCTATAGTTTGAAATTTCATTGCGTTTCATTTTGCTCAGTTAAAGTTGAAAATAAAACTTTTTTTATATAATTTTTTTGACAATATTGTTAATATTCAATTTCTTTTGTAATCTAACTAGGTTTATCTAGATTAAGAAGGGCTACCTTTCTTTATTACTTTATTTGAATTGAATAATGATGATATATCAAAACACTGGTTTGTTGAATGACGCGGGAATTCAAAATTTATAAACAAAAAAAATTAAAAATACAACAACAAAGAAAAATCAAACTAAGATTTATTATATTCATAAAACTTAATTATTGACATATTGAAAGTTTAAATGTATTGTGAAAGGGATTTAAAAACCTAAATAAAAAGCATATTTTATTAAATATGGTAGTGCCCACCAAATGCAGTCACCAGATGAAATCCCCCACAAATCAACGATAGCCAATGGCCTTTAACGCCTCTACTGGCTTCTGTCAGAAACAGCAAACCATTGACGTCATTTTCAGAGATCAAAGAAACGCCGCCTAGTCAAGTGAGCATACCTTATGTATCTAATAACCTTGGGTATATATAGTTTTTTTAGAGGAACACAACTTTAAATTAAAATAAAATAAAACAAAAAAATTTTTAATATCAATTAAAGTAGCTTTATTGGATAGATAATTTTATGGTATTAATGTTTAAATATGATTTCCGTCATTTGGCCATTACGACCGGCGCCTACAAGGCGCAATCTGGGAATCCAATTTCCACACATTTTTCGCAGTACTTGTGACCGTATTTCGCCAATAACTCTTCGATCGTTGATTTTTAAGTATTCAATTGTTTCTGGTTTATCGACGTAGACAAGTAACTTTACATCCCTCCAAATAAAATAATCCAATGGGGATAAAGCACACGATCTTGGTGGCCAATTAATAGGAACATTACGTAAAATTTTTCGGCCATCAAAATTTTCGTTGAGTAAATCAAGCGTGCGCTGGGTAGCATGTAGCTCCGTCCTGTTGGAACCACATGTCAACAAAAGAAATGCCAGCTAATTGAGGTACAAATAAACATCTAATCCGTACCCAATCAACCAAAAATGAGCTTAATCGGAGAAGAAATTTTTTTATGGAAAATCAATACAATTATCGTTTGACTTTAAGTCTTGCACAAGTTGAATCTTAAAAGCTTTCAAGCCATGATCATGATTACATGATGTAAAAATATTCAAGAACTGCGATTTAGATGACCTACAAAAATTTTCTGTTTGTATACAGTCGTGATATGAACCTTATCGACTTAAAACCCAAAAAATAATTCTATGTTTAATTTGAAACTGTTAGATTTTGGCAACATACCTCAACAAAATACATTAATGAAATATTTTAGACAATCATGAAAAAAAAATTCTTTCTCTATTATCTTAGTTATGCTTACAAATATAATATTTATTGTATTTACACACCTAAGTACATAAACTTAAACCCACCCTGTTAATATGTTTGATACTAAAAAAGATCTTTAAATTCTTGATTTTTGAAATCTGAAAATTTATGGCCGCTTACGGTATTTCTCCTCTATTGAAGAAAATAAAAATAATCAATAAGGCAAAGATAAAATTTTCGTGAAATTTATTATTTAGATAAAATCCAAAAAGTTGTCATATCAAAATGCGTGAACCTGTTTTTAGTTTGAATTTTTTTTTTTGGCCAAAACTCTATGCGTGAATAGGCATAGACTTAATTTGCATTTAATGCCAAATGTCTGCGTATTAAGTATACGTTTGTCATATACTTTAGTAATTTATTTAACTTGTTCGTGGTTTCAGATTCAAAGGAAACATCCAGAACGATTTTTTATGAACGTATTTATAAAATACGTGCATGCAATAGATACGAGAACTTACGAACCGGCAAAAATATTACTCCTTTATGTTTCACTCGTGTACTTATACATACATATGTTAATATGTAAATAAATAAAAATATTTAAAGTAATTTCCTGAAAATTATTCATCATTTGATTTATGGCCAAATAAAATACGCAAAGTGGAACATACGATTTATATTTTTATGTTTATATGCGTCAAATGATATCCAATAAAAATCTCAACTTTCAGGTGGGTATTCTAAAATTATATTTTGAAAAATGTTACGCATGTTTCAACAATGATATTGACATTTGGATTAATAATATTCTATTAGAAAACCGCTGTTGCTACACGGAAAAAAATGTGTTGTAGTTTTAACAACATTCCTTGTTAGTTTTACTACATTAACTAGTATTATATAGGATGACACCACGTGTGGTAACGTTTAGCAGTCAAGTGTTATTAAAAAACTGTAGTATTATTTACAACACGAACTAGTGAAAATGTAGTTGAATTTTTGACACTTGCATTTATTTGTCAAAATTATTGGTTATGTTGTACGCGCCGCATGCGCAAATGCCAAGATTTGTTAATTGTACAACACTCAGCAGTTATAACAGCTACATATATTTTCTACACTATGGTAGTTAAAAATACTATACGTTAGAGAACAATGAATACAACACAGTGTGTTATCTGCTGTTATATTTGTGGTTGTAGTGAACACAAAGTGCAGTTATAATATTACTAGTTTAGTGTTGTAAATTTTACACCACTATTCTTTTCCGTGTACTTACCACCCATAGTTTAATAAAATAAAATAATTTATCGAATTTAAAAATCGGGACTTGTTTATATGCAAATTAAGGTTTGAGTTAAGGTTTTTTTTTGTTTGTTGCTTTTCCTGCGAGATTAAGTTAATAGCTAACGAATCCTGTATTTAGTAAATTGGTCTTAATTTTATATGGTTTGTGGATTGATTTAATACTGAAATGACCCCTAAGATGTTCTATGTCTAGTTAAAATTCCAGTGAGACTCAAACTTAGACCACATTTTAAAGGCTGGAACGAAATTAAATCAAATTTCGTTATGTATTTCTAATATCACTAGCGAGCCTGACAGACGTTGTCCTGTTCACACGTCTTAAATTAAAAAAAAGTGGTTGCATGTACTTATATACGCGCGTGAGAAGCTATACTTCTTTGGTACCATTGAAAATTACTTTTTATTAATTTTATTCAAATAATCAATTTTAAATAACTGTAATTTAATATTTAATATTTAATAATATATATATTTAAAGATATAATTATTAAAAATAAAATTAAGATAATAATATTTTAATTTGTATTAATAAATAATATCCAAAGAAAGCTGTAAGACGTTTGTAAAATTTGTCAGGATCATTTTTCTGGTTAACAATTCATGCATGTCATGAAAACGAAGCTTCATAGGAATTGCGAAATAAAGTAAGTAGCTTCTTTTTAAAGTAAATGTCTTAATCTTATTCATATCTTGTGTTACTAAATTATTATTCTAAGATGGTTGCATCATTTTTAGAATCCCAGATTTCGTTATAACTAAGAATATGCATGGAACGCAGACGTCATTTTTATCATTAAATTTCAAATATTATAACAGCTACTGCAAAATTCGAGAAAAGTTATTACTAATTTTTTAATAATATGTGTCGTTTGTATAATATATAAATATTTTCTAAATAAAATATAAAAATATATTTAAGGAATTAATTATTTTAATTTTAAATATAAAAATCATTAAATAAATAAAACAAAAATTCAAATTACGCGCGCCTAGTTAAAAATACCGAGCCGTTTTGCAGGCAACTTCATCTTGTTAATTTGTGATGATAAAATAGAACGCTACTAACGCTTCTAAAAACGCACCGCGATGCAGACGTCATTTTCACCATTAAACTTCAAATAGTACCAATAACAGCTACTGCAAAATTCGAGAAAAGTAATAACTTATTTATTAATAATATTTGTCATTTGTATATATAATTATTTTTAATTTAAATATAAAAATAAATAAATAAATACAACAAAAATTCAAATTACGCGCGCCAAGAAACTCAGTGGTTTTGCGACTAAGTTCATTTTGTTAATTTTTGTCTCAAGATTGCCGCCCATCTAAAAATTTCACTCTCATCATTTTTTCATAACGCGCCTTAAGAAGTATAACTTCAAAAATAGCAAACTTTTTTAAATAAACTGCAATAATCTGGACGGTTTTGATGTACCAAAAAGTAACCAATGTAAAGAAAACTTTACTGAATCTAATCTCAACGCTACCTACCGGAAAAAAATAATCAAATAAGCATATAGGTAATTGTTAATCAAAAGCATTATTAAATAAAAAATTAAATAAAAAAATTATCTAATTGTAAATCTAAACCATTCTCGAATCCACTTGAACACGTACAAAAAATTTCATCGAATTGGTCCTGACGTTTAGGAGGAGTTTAATTACAAACACACGCACAGAAGATTTTTATATATAAAGATATGTAAAGGTAAATCGAAGGTAGATCGAAAAAATGATAACAACATATACTAACCACTAATACATGGCTTAATTTAGATTTTTCCAAAGTCTTCAACGTTTTTTACCTTCATCCTAAGCAAATGTTTGTGTTTTTTTGTAGTACTAAAGATCAATAAGAAGCTCTCTATTGACAACAGTGTCGTCTCAATTTTTTTTAAATCACTAGAATAAAGCAATGGAAGCTACAAACCAATAGATAATTATTATTAATTGATTCTTCTACGGGTCTCAGGATATTTCTCCCCTTTATCGCCGCGACCAATGAGGTCTATTGTGATGTGACCCTCTGTATTAACCAGGGGGACATCAAACATTTAAAGAAAGCCAGCACCTGCCTAGAGGCTTTCATTACTAACTCAATATATACTCAATGAAAAAATCCAAATAATTTACAATAAAATTAATTATTTTTAAATATGGTATAGATCAATTAAAATCCTAATTATTTTTTTTTTATAATAATTTACGAAGTTAAAATTAGGATTTTTAAACTTGCCCAGATCGCTTTATAAATTATCATCAAAAACTTGATAATTGCAATAAAAATTGCCAAGGTGTGTTCTTTCTATGAGTTCACATACGATTTAACTGTTATTTTTATATACAGAAGAAAGTTAGAAGTTAAATAAAAATCTTAATATGCGCGGAATAAATTATGCGTTTTTCTTTATTTAACACATCAATCATAAAACACATAAAATTTTGAAATCTTCATGTACAGAAAATAGATATATCTACGTTAAAAACCTTCAATATTTATCTGCTAATCTGATTAATAAACATTCAAAATTTACTTTTAAAATAAAAAAAACTAGGTCAGTGCAACGATAAACAACTACTAGTTCAATATGAATATTTATATATATGTGTTTGTATATATGCATATAAACAAACCGAACTCATGAAATCGCTTCTCTAAATTAAGAATACATTTCCTTTTCTACAAAAACTCACACCGAATTTTCTTCAGTTGACACCGTCTAACAAAGACATGAAAGATAAAATATATACAGAATCGCTTAACATTCAAGTCTTCTGAATTCTATTAATGAAGTTTAAAGGCCATGCATGTTAATGGAGCAAATGTTACAAAGATGCTCATTATATTGTGGCTTACGCACAAAAAAAAACCAAGTTAAATGAGGAATATTCAAATATAATTGTTTGGTATTAGTCATACATGCACACCGATAGGTAATTTTGAGAATGTATAGAAAAAAATATATCGGATATGCGTAGAAACCTTGGCATATTTAAAAACGCATTTCGTGGCCCCGCTTGGATTGGGCAACCGGTCGAGCCCCGCTATTTAAATATATAATATAACAAAAAGATATTGCATTGAAAAAAAAAAATGAAAAGTCTAATAGCATTTGACACGGTATTAAAGCGAATAGTGTCACTCAAATTTTGAGTTGAAAAACATGGAAATTTCGGAAGAAAACGCGTTCGTTAATTGGGAAATGTAACGAATGAAAATTAATTCACTTTCACTATCTTTTCTGATGAAACTCGTTTTGTTTGTGTTCATCTTTTTTCATTAGCAATTATTAGATGCACCATACGGCGGCCTTTCTTCTCTCTTTGAAACACAGGCAATTAACAGCAAGTGGGTAAGAATGGTTTAATTTGAAACGAATTGCATGAAACTTTTCAATTTTTTAAAGAAAAATATCTACTCGTGGCATTTTAACCAACCAACACTTAATTTGACGAAGAATTTTTTGTTATGACAATTACTCTTACATCTTGCAAAACGACCAGTACCAATAGTTAAATGATATATAAGATCTCAATATAAAATAATAAGATCATAAAATGACATGGACGAGTCATATCAACAGTCTTAAAAAAGACGCCTATATCTACGCAAGGCAATCTCATCCAGGGAATGGGGAGCAAAAATACTAAAAACCACGTACAAAGCCCTTATACAGTCAAAATTTGACTATGGTGGTGGTTTTTTTTTTGGTGTTTCAAGTCGCTTTAACATCTAAGGTCATATCACGACTGTCTAAACACAGAATATTTCTGTTGGTCAATTATATCTTAGGTTTATGATCTTAAGTCTAGGATTCAACGGGGATCGAACCCAGAACCACTTGACGCATGAAGCAGAAAGAGCAAGTGCTCTAACCACAGCGCCAATAGGTGGTTGGTGCAATTCTGTACGACTCAACTGCCAAACACCTTTCTAGATCCCTAGAAGCTGTACTCAATACAGTGATACGAATATGTACAGGTGCCTTTAAGACAAGTCTGACGGTCAGTATACTGGCAGAAGCTGGTGAGCTGCTCCTCTCTTATAGACACAAAGCACTTTTTACAAAATAACCCAGTAATAAATCCAGCAGATGACTACGCCAGAATAAATCGTGAAGACTACCCAAGACGTCGATCACCTATCCGGGCAAGAGCTAGGGAGTATACAAGGGAGCTCCAGATCACCCCACCATTACCAGCTACTACAAAAATTCCTGATGTCCCACCGTAGGAACGCTGGAACCCTAAAATAAATCTGTCCTTTTCATCCTCTGGAAAACACCAGCCAACAAATTTATCAAAAGCTCCAGTTAAAAATGGAAAACAACGTATGCGGCGTAATGGAAAGCCAGGATTTGCAATATTCTCCTGTAGTATTACAACCAAAGAAAGAATGCTAGATGGGTCTTCTATATTCACTTGTGAAGCCAGAGAAATCCGGAAATGTTTAGAACTAGCAGAGAAAAGCCTGGCAGAGGAACAGATAGCCATTTTCTCAGACTCTCTTTCATGCGTTAAGGTCATAAAGAGTAGAGAAAACAAAAGCACAACAGTGGCACAAATTCAATACAAATTAAGAGAGCTGTACACTAGATACGTGGAACTTATATGGATCCCGGGACATAAAGATATTTCTGGTGATGTTTCAGCGGACTTATCAGCGAGAGAGGCGACAAATGATGATCTAAGACCAGAACACTGTCATTCAAAGACTCAAAAAGGTAGTGTAAGGAAAGAACAAGAGTAGAACTTTTGGTGATCTCTACCACAAAAGCTCAATAGCATCAGAGCATCCACCTCAAAGAAAGTACCTGGGCAGGGGCTGCCAAGAAACCTTGAGGTTAGGCTCTGCAGACTGAAAGTAAGGCACACAAGACTCACAGCCACCTGTTTAGCAGGACAACGGCGCGATTCAGCAGGTGTAGAAACGATAAATCCGTAAAACACCTGTTCCTAGAATGTCAGGAAACGGAGAGTCTCAAAAGACAAAATATTCCTTGAACATGGATCATGGGATTGCAGCATGCCTGAACTTCCTCAAGAAGGCCAGCTTTCTTACCGAACTGTGAAACGTGTGAGTGTAAAGTGACCCGGGAGTGATAAATGTTAGAATCTAAGAAGTGCATCAAGGGTGAATGTAAATGTGTAAAGAAATCGAGTAGTAAAGAAAGTAAATAAGAGAGAAAGTGAGTGAAGCAAGTAAAACTAGAGAACTAAAACAGTCGCTGACGATCTTAGACGTTCCAAGCGACTGCAAATAATAATAAAAAAAAATCTCTCTTAATGTAATCAGAAAGAGTATTCAAGTGAAATATTTCGCTTTAAATATTTGAACAAAAAACTTAGGTCATATTGGTTAATAAAATTAAGGATAACTTTTTGGAATTATTTTTTTTTGAATGTAAATGTTGCAATACTTTCAAGGTAAAAATAGACTATGACTTAACTGTATTAAAATTTGAAAAAGAGTCTCAGAATGATTTATTTTTTATTTCACACATAGGCCTTAAAAGAAATAAAAAATTTAATTTAAAAAAGCCTTCTGGCTAACGACAAAATGACATTCAACATTTTTTTTTTTCAACAAAAGTTAATTAGTAATGAAACAAATCAACGCCATGTATAATATAAGGTAACTAATTCCAAAAAATGATTTGCGTAATTAAATAGGTCGAACAGGAAAATCGTAGACGCATAAAAATGAACGAGACCTTGTCTCGTACGTATATTTCAAACGAAATATTATTTTACAAGGACTTATTAAAACTAAATAGATAATATTTTTGAATAGTTCCAAACATCATAGTTTAATGGTTAGAAAAAATTAGTTTAAGAACGATATGCTTCAATAACTTGATGCAACATCATTATTTTTAATATCAGATATAGTTATTGAAAAAAAAAACACTTGAAATTTTAATCACTTCAAACGAAATATAATATTTCATAATAATATAATTAATTCTCATCAAAAATGAATGATAATGGGATGCCTCAACAATATGATGGTTGAGTTGACCCTCAATGAAAATTTAAACATATTTAATTTACAACTTAGATAAACTTGAAACCAATTTATTAGTCTTAGTTGAGCAATATTTTTTTAATACTTTTAGTTTAACAGTAAGAAGTGCAATGTTTAAATCGTAATTAGTATTTGCAAAAAAATTAAAATAGGGTGTACAAGTGTTTCCTGTGTATTTAATCGCACGGTTTTTATGTAATTAAAAACATTTTGGATAGACTTGGAAAATCCTTGACATCATTTTAGGCTTGGCAGAGACCTCTT
Organism: Sisyra nigra; assembly: GCA_958496155.1. Taxonomy (NCBI): domain Eukaryota; kingdom Metazoa; phylum Arthropoda; class Insecta; order Neuroptera; family Sisyridae; genus Sisyra; species Sisyra nigra. The sequence goes on from OY292317.1 coordinate 787,872, forward strand.
TTAAAACTCATTTTTTACGAGTCTGACACGGAAGTGAGAATTTAAAAAATTTTATATTTTTAGATATTTTTATCAACAGTGACAACAAACGATTTTACTGCATTATGAAATTGTTGGATGAATAGAAAATAAATAACAACAATTTTAACAATATTATGTTAAAAACTAATTTTCCAAAAGTTTGTGATAATAGAAAAATGTTTTTTTATCCCTATCAATGGTTTTGAACTTCACATTTCATTGAGTTCTAATTAAGTTAATGAAAAGATAACATTTTTTAATAAGCCTGCATAGTCTTGAATTATGCAAATCAATTATCATTTTAATGTTTCGAATTAAATACAATTTGTCTTTTATTTATATTCGAAAACCAAAAGACTATAAAAATTAGTGATGATTTTGACTTGTAGAGTAAAGAAAATTTTGTTGATACGTTTAATGTCTTGATGTACAAACGTTTGAATATAAAATATGGAAAGTTGCATTTTGATTTAACTAAACTTAAATAACGAACGAATAAAATGTAACGTAACGCAGTACAAAATAAGATATTTAGAATTTTTATATGCTAACTTCGATTTACTTAAAGAAAAAATGTGTTAATTAAGTTAATTTTTAACATAAGTTTAAAAGTACATTTTCTGGATAAAATCAGGAATTGATGACACCACGACTAAAAAGTATCACACGATTTTTAGAACATCTAAGCAGAACTAAATGCTAAACTAAGTTTTTATATTCGACAAGTTCAACCATAATCACTTTATTCGCTTCAGAAGTTATCGTAAAAAAGGTGTATATGGCGAATGCATAAGCCCAGTTAAGTTGCATGACCGTATTTTGGTCTTCTAAAAACAGTAGGTATAGATTTACTCCTTGGCTTGTTTTATAGCTACTTGACTTGAACTTAAAATTACTTAATATTATCAACATTTATTATATAAATACGGGTTTTCAAAGTTGTTTACAACACGTATTTTCCTATATACTAGCTGGACGGAATTATCTCGTGAATTTTAAGTCATATTCGATTTTATTCCGAAAAATTAACTAATGTTATTTTTCTATACACAGGAAGGGAATTATCTCGACTACTTCTATTCCTATGCGATTTTATTCGTATTCATTGGTCAGTACCTGTGAGTACTCAATATTAGTTCGTTCCCCAACAATTATCACACAAACTGCTGAATCGTGATGGGAGAAGAGATACTATGAAAACTATAAACCACTGAAAACAGTCGACAGCCTTTATATCTTAAAAGGGAACAACTAAATGAACGTCCAGCTATTGTAGACCAAGGTAGATAATTTTTGAACAGAAAAAAATTATAGTAGGATGAAACCCTTTGGAAAAGGAAGAGAATATAACAAAAATGAAAGGAAAAATAAATCACGGTCAATCTGAGATCGGGAAGTGGAAAAGAGGTATGTGTTAAGGGTAGAAACGGTTTATCTCGATTTTCGACAAAACTAGAAGTCCTAGAGCAAAAAGTTAAATAGTGAAGTTGTAGATAATAAGTAGATTTACACTTTTTGTGCTAACACTTTTTTCACATAACCTCAAAATTATTGTGAAAAATTCCAATTACAAAGTTTTTAGTTTTTTATTTTTATCTTTTACAAAAAAAAAAATTGTTTCTTCATGAAATTTTGTAAAAATTTACCTTTCAATGTCCCAAACACACTGTAATTTTTTTGATTGAAAATATAATTTTTTTCACCTTATAATGACAATATCGAAATAGCACCCTAATTTTCAATCGAAAATTCTCACTTCAATACATCTGATTTTTTTAAAAAGTCGGTGAGCTTTTTATTTGTTGAAACCTATGCTTTTTGATGATGGAAAACAATATATACATAACAGTGTAAGAAGTTCTCAGAAAATACCAATAATAAAAGTGCAAACTTAAATAAATTGCTCAAAATTGTGCCAAATACAAGTACATACTTAAAAAAGTTTACATTTTAATTATTGCATTTTCTGAGAACATTTTATACTCTTATGTATATATTTTTGCACCATCAGAAAGTAGAGGTTTCAACGAACAAAAAGCCCACCGAATTTTTTAAAAAATCAGATGTTTTGACGTGAGAATTTTCGATTGAAAATTATGGTGTTTTTTCGATATTAAGTCATTATAAATAACTAATAATTAATATTAAAATGAGATACCAAGTCAAGTATTGATATTGCAAGTAATTTCGGCTACTTTAAATAACAAGCACAGTTTATTTCAACAAATGCCTAACTACTTGACTTGATGAACCTCTTAAAAGCAATGTCCTCTTATTTTTCGCCAATTTTAAATTTTGCACGGTCGTGACAAAATAATGAATAGGTATATTTATCTAAGTAAACAAAGTATATCAACTTAATATTTATAGAACTATCCAACAATAAAAAATAAGCTCCCAGCTTTAATATAAGTAAGTACTTAAATAAGATTTTATTTAAATAATTTAAATATACTAGAAAACTTAAGTCAATAGTTTGTACGATTATAACAATCGAAAGTCAAAATTCAAAATAATTTTCAATAAAAACGTTTATGATCTAACAGTATCATTTGGTTCGGGAAACCAACTTATGGGTGACTGACCTACAACAAAATCATGACCAATAATTCAATTATTATGAGATGATGAAGATCTTGTGGTTTTTAATAGAACTTAAAAAAATTGCAAGTGAATCCAATGATGGCTGTACTGATTTTTTTACACCTTATTAATATTTACACCTACCTTAACAAAAACTTTATTTTCTTAGTGATTTGTTATTTGATATACCTAACGTATTTGCTATGAAAAATATTGCATTTTATTTTTCAATTTTAAATTAGAAATTAGATTATTTTATTTTTATATAACAACACAGTTTTGTTGAATAGAACCAAGCTTGAAAATGCGTTGGAACTTTTTTATAATTGCATGTCTAAAAATGGAAATTCAATGTAATTATCAAAATGTGGGAGTAGGTTTTTTTTTCTATGATTGAAATTTGTCGATGATACGTCCTACAAACTTAACTTAATTACTGAACGTAAAAGGAAAATAAATTTTGCTTGTATTTATCAATTAAGTTACTTGATAATTTGAAAAGCAATCAAAAAAAGTGGTTGCGTATACTTATGTACGCGCCTGAGAAGTTATACTTCTTTGGTATCATTAAAAAATAGTTTTTATTAATTTTATTCAAATAATTAATTTTAAAAAAACTGTAATTTAATATTTAATAATAATAATATATATATTTAAAGATATAATTATTAAAAATAAAACTAAGAGAATAATATTTTAATTTGTACCAATAAATGATATCCAAAGAAAGATGTAAGACGTTTATAAAATTTGTCAGGATCATTTTTCTGGTTAACAATTCATGCATGTCATGAAAACGAAGCTTCATAGGAATTGCAAAATAAAGTAAGTAGCTTCTTTTTAAAGTAAATGTCTTAATCTTATTCATATCTTGTGTTACTAAATTATTATTCTAAGATGGTTGCATCATTTTTAGAATCCCAAATTTCGTGATAACTAAGAATATGCATGGAATGCAGACGTAATTTTTATCACTAAACTCCAAATAGTATAACAACTACCGCAAATTTCAAGAAAAGTAATAACTTATTTTTGAATAATATGTGCCATTTGTATAAATAATTATTTTTAATTTAAATATAAAAATAAATACAACAAAAATTCAAATTACGCGCGCCTAGTTAAAAATACCGAGCCGTTTTGCGGGCAACTTCATCTCGTTAATTTGTGATGATAAAATAGAACGCTACAAATGCTTCTGAAACCGCGCCGCGATGCAGACGTCATTTTCATCATTAAACTTCAAAAAGTACCTACAACAGCTAATGCAAAATTCGAGAAAAGTAATAACTTATTTATCAATAATATGTGTCATTTGTATATATAATTATTTTTAATTTAAATATAAAAATAAATAAATTAGAAAATAAATACAACAAAAATTCAAATTACGCGCGCCAGGAAACCCTGTGGTTTTGCGTTTAACTTCATTTTGTTAATTTTTGTCTTAAATCTAAAAAATTTCACTCTCATCACTTTTTCATAACGCGTCTAAAGAAGTATAACTTCAAAAAGTTCACTTATAACATACGTGATTTTATTATAATTATTTTTTTTTGTGTAAGATTATAATAAATAGGAATTAAAGTCATCATTGTTGTTGTTCAAAATATGAAATAAATTTTCATTTGGTTGAAAATTCAACACACTTGTGTTCAAAGACGGAAAAAAATCCAAGAACAAAACGAAAACTGTACTTAATAACAATCATTCGTGATAATGATATGAATTTTAGGTGAACACACAAAACCAAAAACCATAAAAACAGAGACTGGAAAAATGCATAATAGTCGGTTGAGGGCACTTATAATATCAGAAATTTTCGGAAAATGTATAGATATATCCAAGTGCATAGAGTGAGCACAAAGGTTTTCGCCTAATTTTTCTCTCGTCAATTTTCATTTAACCAACTGCTCATTTTCTCACATGCGTTTTGTCGTCATTTCACCATGCTTTTCCATTCTTCGTCGCTCGACAAAAAAGGTCAATGCACCCACGTATTTAACGCACCGTATAGTGAATGCATTTGGAAAAACGTGCGCGCTTCTGCAAAGTCACGAAATTTCACACAACAAAGAGCATAAATAGATACCTGTAAATTAAACAACTAATGTCGATTCAAATAATATACCTTCTAAAAGCCATTTCGTTTGTCTTAAATTCAGTAATTTTATTCGCTCAACCAAATCGATTCGTGTCCATTATATGGCTGTTCTTGTGAGAGTCATGAACTTAGTCGAACTTCACAAAACACTTAATTCACGTCAAGTCCAATCTAGAAAAATTGCATACTTTTGAAAAGTTTCCCGTTCGCTCAGGTCATTAGAGTTTGCATTTTTTGTTCCACTGAAAAATTAGTTTTAAGTGGCATCCATTAGTTTGAAATTAGCCTAAATTATGCTCTGATAATAATTTGAATAAAATGTAATTTTGTTTAATTTTTTTCAACTTAACTTCTTTCACAAATTTCAAGCTACAAATATTTTTTGTTAAACACATTTAAATTACGCATTTCTATACCTACTGAAATTAGAAAATGTCTTTGTCTTTAGTTCTACTTATTGTTTAGACATAAAAAATGAAAATAATCAAACTCAGCATTAGTCCAAATAAATGTTTAGATCTTAAAACTAACATTGACTCTATGACTAGTTCATATTTAATTGATATTTGTGTTTATTTTCATTTAAAAATTCATCTTTCTTATTCTACTTGCAAAAAGAACCGCAAAATCTCCCTAACTTTTATTTACACTACAATTTTATTTATTCCAGTAATTGAGTAAGCATTTTTTTCAATGATATTGAATGCCAATATATTTGAACGGAAACAGCTTAAATATTGTACCAAATAAATGTTATCTTTAAATTCATAATGGTAAAATTGAATCAATCAGTAAATTATTGCCTTTATATAAATACTATCAGCTCGCCATGATTTCGTTCACATGAATTTTGAAAAATGTCTAACTTTCATACTGTATATTGAGAAATAATAATTAATAAGAATACATTTTCAAGTTTTTAACGTTTTGAGAATATTTTAAACTATTTAAAGAAAATTTAGACAACTTCAGCTTAAACATTTTTTTTTTTTTTGGTTTTTCGCTTTGTGGTAAAAGAATGTACTGATTTCCTTCGTAAGCTGCTCTAGATAAAGCTACATATAGTTGTCCGTAAGAAAAACAGTCTCTTCGGAAGTCAACTCTGGCGTACTTAAAATTTTGCTCCTGTGCTTTATTTATAGTGATTACAAATGTTACTTTAACGGGAAATTGAATTCTTTTAAAACTAAATGGCAAATCTACACGGCAAAAATGTGTTGTAGTTTTAACAACATTCCTTGTTAATTTTACTACATTAACTAGTATTATATAGGATGACACCACGTGTGGTAACGTTTACCAGTCAAGTGTAATTAAAAAACTGTAGTATCATTTACAACACGAACTAGTGAAAATGTAGTTGAATTTTTGACACTTGCATTTATTTGTCAAAATTATTGGTTATGTAATACGCGCCGCATGCGCAAACGCCAAAAATTGTTAATTGTACAACACTCAGCAGTTGTAACAGCTACATATATTTACTACACTATGGTAGTACAAAATACTATACTATCTGCTGTTACATTTGTGGTTATAGTGAACACAAAGTGCAGTAAAAATATTACTAGTTTAGTGTTGCAAATCTTCAACCACAATTTTTTTCCGTGTATGGTTATCATTGAAATTCGTGGTCTCAAAGCTGTTTGCCAAACTGCTGGTTCAGTCAAAATTATAGCAACTATTACATTACTTCGGAGGATTTTAATCTGTAGTCTTGTTCCATTACACGAATTAGGTGGTCTTAAATTTCTTAATAAAATAATTGGAATGCCAGTTTTTAACTTTAGAGAATGGGGAGGAAGTTCACAGGGACTTTGGGGTTTTCTGGATAATGTAACCCTTCTTCATGGTTCATTACATTATCGATGGAAAGGTAGACAACGCTATCACCTGGTAATTGGCTCAGTATTGTATCATTGATTGCATCAACACTTTGATTTCGAGCGACTAAAATTGCTCTCTGACACATCCATTGATGGCCTTTTTGCTCAATATGGACCACATCTGTATATATTATAACACCTTAAATGCTCTTCCCGGATCCGCAATTGCTTCAGGTGTATAGTTAATTATATATAGTAAATTAATAATTAATTTTTTTTTAAATTTCAATCTCAAGAATTAAAATCGCTCTTAAACCCAAAATAGTTTTTATTTGAAAATTTTTTAAAGCTATCTATCTGCTCTTTTCATTAGCAAATATTTGCCCAAATTTTGGAATATAATTAAAAAAATAATTATTTGTAACTATTTATAAATTTATTGTTGTATTATGATGTCATCAACTGCCATGGGATCTTATAAACATGAATAGTTTAAAAATTGAATTACTTATTAACTATACGCATAGAGCAATTGCGGATCCGGAAAGAGCATTTAAGGAACAATTTTTGAAAAAAAAAAATGGTTGCGTGTACTTATGTACGCTTGTGAGAAGTTACACTTCTTTGGCATCATTAAAAATTATTTTTTATAAATTGCATTCAAATAATCAATTTAAAAAAAAATGTAAATTAATATTTAATAATAATAATAATAATAATAATAATAATAATATATATATATATATAATTAAAGATATAATTCTTAAAAATAAAATTACTAGAATAATATTTTAATTTATATCAATAAATAATATCGAAAGGAAGCTGTTAGACGTTTATAAAATTTGTCAGGATCATTTTTCTGGTTAACAATTCATGCATGTCATGAAAACAAAGCTTCATAGAAATTGCGAAATAAAGTAAGTCGCTACTTTACAAAGTAAATGTCTTAATCTTATTCTTATCTTGTTTCACTAAATTATTATTCTAAGATGGTTGAATCATTTCAGAATCCCAGATTTTGTGATAACTAAAATTATGCATGGAATGCAGACGTCATTTTCATCACTTGACATAACACAATAAACAAGAAACTGAGTGTTTTTGCGGCCAACTTCGTTTTGTTAATTTTTGTTTCAAGATGGCCGCCCATCTAAAAATTTCACTCTCATCATTTTTTCATAACGCGCCTAAAGAAGTATAACTTCAAAAAGTGATTTTTTTGGATTAAATAGCAATTTTAATTTACAAATTTTTAAAAATTTACTATTATTATATGATAATAACTAAGGTAAAGTACCCAGTAGTTGAACGGGTTTCAAAACAAAACCTATTTACCCCTAATTTAAACAAACAAAATACGAATAAATTGATCAAAGAAAGGTTGTTTATGATAATATAGATATTTTTTTAAGATAAAACCAAACAGAAAGTAATAAATTATGAAATTATCATATTTTTACAAGGTTTTGAAAATATACATCAAATGCACCAGTAGTTGAACAATCTATTTTGACTCGCCGCAGTAGTTGAACGCCCCGGGAGTAGTACTTGAACAAGTATGAAATACATTCGAAAAATTAGTTTTTCATTGTTGTAAACGATTATTATCAACAAATTGATTAATATTACCCATAAAAAATAAAAATATGAACTGTTATTTGGGTTATGGATAAAATTCCGTTATAGACACCCCAAGATTTAGAAATAACCTTACATTTTTTATGTACCTCTACCTACATTGGAATTTTCAATTTTATTTAATGTAAATGTTATATCATATTATGTTTTATATAAAAATATATAATTATAGTGACATCGCAAAGTTTTACACATTTAAGATATTTGGTTTTCTGTAAAACTTCGCGGTATCAATAATGTACACCAACAATGTAAATCTCGGGGTGTCTAAACTAGAACTTTACTATAATTTTATTAATTTTATTGCATTATATTGTTGATTAACAAGTAAATATTAGTCACAATGTTTATCTTACCTTTGGTATCAACTTTTATGGGTTTGAATTCAATAATATTTTATTTCGGTCAAATAAATAAGTTTGCACTGAAATTTTTTGGAATTACTGCAGTTTTTAATAATATAATCACTATATATGTATATTTTTATACTTTTTTTAAAAAGAAAACAATTAAATGGAATTTATTATTACTGCACTATTTACTAGAACACTTGTCACGCTGTTCATCTACAGCTTCCATTAGAACTACATATACCTAATACTTGAATATCTTGTTCAAGTTTTGGGTACCGCTTTAAATATTGGGAGGTATAGTTAGACGAAAAAAATTAAATATAAAAATTATATTTTTTAGCTTTGCAAAAATTCTAGGATGTTAAGGAAGGACTATTTCATTTGGTGGCACTAATTTTTTTACTTACAATAATAATAAACAGTTTTTTTAATGATTGATCAGTTAACGGTTGAGTACCTTTTTCATGAAAAAAGGAGCCACTATCAGCTATTCTTAATGTGTCAACTTTCAATGTGACAAAAATATTATTATTTCAATTTATAAAGAAAAAATATCGCTAAAATCAATAACTGAACCAATAAATAATCATTACATACACGTATTACTTATAATGAATCTTCCGATTTTGTTTTAGAACAAGTTTAAAAATCTGTTCAAGTACTGGGTCCATTTTTGCCAGTGTTCAAGTACTGGGTACTTTACCTTATACACTTGGAGCAATAGCGGATTCTGCATGAACAATTTTTTCTACGTTAGTTCTTTCCGGCTATTTGAAATATATTTTTGCCTTAAATTTTTTTAATTTGGTGAAACCTTTGAACGCGTATAAAATGCTTGTCCAAGTCCAACACGTCGTGCTAAAATTAAGGCAGTTTCTTTGTTGAATACGATATACATTGTAGCATGTAAGACGTCGGTAATTGCCTAGTTTTATCTTTTTATAAAGATGCATAAACTGCTATTAAAAAGATAATTTTCTTAAATGAAAATATTAATTAATATGGAAATATGACTTAGCTACTGTCCCAATAAACAGGCTATCATATGCAAAAAGAATTTTCCAAATTGGATTAGTATTTCCTGGGTTATAAACGAACAAACAAACTCTTCTGATTTATAATAGTAATATAGATAAAGTACACTTTCAGCTTGTTTTGTTAAAATCTATAATATTTTTAATAATAAAAATTTTTAAATAAAATGCAAATTTTTTGAAAACCGGCTTATTTAAGTTAAATACTTGTTACTTAGGAGGTAAAACTCAACATGAAACTAATACAACGTTTCGTCGATGTTGATTTTCTTTTTGAAATGGAAATGACAGTGATTTCTTTATCGTACAAACTTTCGTGACGTTGTCAGTTCTGCGAAAAATTTGAATTTATTATCAATAATATTCGACCGTGTCGTCTACGAACGAATAAGTATAAGTTATTTGACTCACGAAAATGTCAACTATCAAAGCTCAACGCCAACAGTGAAAAGAAAAAAAAAATCCTTAGATGATAGAAAAACTTTTTCCTCTGTAACTTCAAACCTAGCTAATGTTAAGTTATTAGAAAAAAAAAACTTTTTCGTTTTTAGATGATACAAAAAAAAACACTCAGATTGATTAGAATATCACCGTCAAGAACGCGTAATTAACCTTCATCGCTAAAACCTTGAAATTGTCTAAACTGCGTTTTGGAAGAAAAATTAAAATTAAAAAAAACTTCTTTCATTTTTATTATATTATGTTAAGTCGTCTTAAAGAAAAATGCATTCGTAAAATTTTCACATTTAATGCATATTTGTCAAAAAAAAAAACTTTCACAAAATTTAAATATTTTAAAATTAAAATTTTCTTTGATTTTAAAAGAGAATTTTCCGACTTAATAATATTCGTTGAGTTTTTTTTTCTTGTGGCCAATTATCATTAATCAATTGTATCATTATGTATCAAATCAAATTTCAAGGATCCATCAAACATTTTCATTATAAAATTGAATACAATCTAAGTTGTTTTTCTCATAGCATTTTCAATTCTCAAATGTGATTTTCATCACATCTACACACAATAAATGACCTTATACTATTAGACAACGTAAAGTCTCCTCCTCTATTTAGTCGACACTCACACATTCAAACGTTGTACGCATCCAAATTTTCCAATTCACCTCCGAAAATGCATTGAACAAATCACTAGGCCATGGCTGAATTTTTTATTGTATTTTATCGAATCAATAAAACGAATTGCGTAAACGAATGCACGCTTATGACATTATATAGAACTAACAATGATGGAAACCAATACGCATTTGTATATGAACCGTTAATTTACGAGACATCAGGTATCATTTATACGATTCGATACTTTCCATTGCGATGCATATTAAAATCTTCGAATAACAGAAGTAAATTCAACAGAGTTGGAACAAGAACTGATTTATGGCGCAACAAAGAGAGAGTTTTCCATTAGACAAAAGACCGCACTCATAAAAATTTCGTTTCAACAAATATAAAAATCCGGTCCTAGACACTTGCACTGCTGATGCACTTTAATAAAATTTGTCCCATTTTCCTAACATCTAATCTCTTCATATCTTTCTATTACGAAACTAAGAAAATTTTTTTAATACCTACCTATAATTAGCTGTTTTAAAGGTTAAATTATCACAAATTAACTTAACCTTATTAATATTTCATAAAAAAAAATTCAGTTATATCAATACTATTTTGTTGTATACATCAAGGAAAATGCAAAGGGAAAATTTATGGTGTTTAGTAAGGTGGTGGATCAATAACTTGCTGGTTCAATGCATTTTTTTTCTTGCAGATAAATAAACGATTGTCAAGTTTCGATAGAGAAAAATTGAATCGAACGAATTTATAATTTAAAGAATTCTAATAATACCTTATTGAATTTTAAGCTCGTTTATAAGCGATCGACTCGTTGAATTTTAAACACTTTCTTTTGCGAAAGTGGTTTGTGTTTTCAATAAAGGCATTCTAAATTCATTTCAGTCAATTGCATAGGTTTGTTTGAGTCTACGCACCTTCGTTCTTTTTTTGTGTCTGAATTCTTATTACACAACGTGATCGAGTAAAATTTTCGGTCGTTTCACAATAACGAACGAACGAAACACGTTTCCCAATTGAAACGATATATATATCGATTACAGTAGTGTATGTAGTGCATTATATTTTTGACATAAGAACACCAAAAAGCTTATGGATGCTTGAAGGCGTTCAAGTCACTCTTCTTGTTAACATTTATTTTTATTTTAAGAGAAATGCAGTCCCGAAATATTAAAATCAATATTTTATTTATTACTAGTTGATACCCGCCCGCTTCGCAGAGCGCATCTAAATTAATCTGATTGAATAACAGAAAATTTTACGCAAAATAAGAAATTAAGCTATTTTTACAAAAAAAGATAATTAGATATTTCTAGACCTTTATTTCATAGAAAGTTCATAAAAATCCGTTAAACTACTTTTCCAGGAACAGATATAAGCTATCTTATAGGTAGGATCTTTACGTTTTTTTGAATATTGTAAAATATTAAGAAAATTTTAAGCCTTAAGAACCTTTCACACCAAATGTCATATGAAATCATTTATTAATTTTAGTAGAATGGATTAGTAGCTATCCTTTAGGAAGTGTACCTTTTTTAGGAGAAATAATATTTAATGTGTTATCTTAAGATCTGAGGTATTAGGTTTGGTTGCCTTAGGTTCATTATTCTAGGATATAGTAAAAAGTCCATTATGTCTTATCGGGAAGTCTGCTATTTCCCGAGGTCCAAGATTAGCCAATGAATTCTTATATATCTTGCTAAAATAAATTGAAAATTAAGAATATAGTTTTTTGGTAAAAAAACAACGCGATGGTCACATCTAGGTTGCTATTTTCTCTTGAAAAGTAAGTTGGGCTGGATTTCTTTTTGTTCTGAAGGCTCTGCCTAATGGCTTCACCTCTCTTAGTCAAACTCCTAATCGGGATCACTTAAGTCGAACTGTCTGTTTTTGTTATTTATTTTTACGGGTCTCATATTTAAACAAAGATATTTATTTTTATGAATGAAATCATATTTACTGCACAGGATTTCCTTCTCCTCCCTCAAAAATTCGAACGTTTACTCAACCAATTATTAATAATAAATTAACTACCTGTAAATTTACAATGGATTTATGGTTTCTAGGAATTTAGCCTATCGCTTTACTTCTATAATGGTTATAATTTTCAAATTTGCGAACATTAATTTATAAGAATAACAAATTACATAGTTTAAAATTATGTCGTTCCTACGATATGTTTGTATATGTACATTGTATCACAACTGCCTGCCGATGTATGTTTTTCGTTGCGCTTTTTTTACTGTTTTAATTTTTTTGCTCAGAAAATCAACATTTTTTCGGAATAGTAAGTATTTTAAAGCACTTTTTGTAATATTTACTACCTGACGTTAAAATATCGTTCAAATCGGATCAGCCATTTTCAAGTTTGCCAAGAACAAACAAACAGACAGGGAAAAGTATTCGAAATTTAAAGTAGCCTATAATGTAAGTTACAAAATTTAATTACTTTTTTGTGATAATTCCCTTGAAATCGGCTCAGCTGTTTAAGTAATTAAATTAAGTAATCACTGTCTTTATTTTTTTTTTTCAAAACATTTTTTCTTTAATACTTTTTCCGGATCCGCAATTGCTCCAGGTGTGTAGTTAATAAGTAATTCAATTTTTAAACTATTCATGTTTATAAGATTCAGCGGCAGTACATGACGTCATAGTACAACATTACATGTAAAAATAGTTAAAAATAACTAATTATTAAAAATATTGACAAAATATTTACAAATTTTTTTTTGAAAATTTAATTATTAAATAACCTTTATCTATACAACTGGAGCAATTGCGGATCCAGAAAGAGCTTTTAAGGAGCAATTAAAATAAACTGAAAAAAGTGACTTTTTTGTATTTTACAGCAATTTTAATTTTTAATTTGCAAATTTTTGAAAAATTAACTATAACTGAATTAATAAGAAATTGTGGATTCTGAGGGAGTAACTTTTTAAAATCTTAAAAAATTTTTTTGAATCTATATTTACAGTAAAGATAATTTTAAAAAAATGCTGCCAAAGATATTTTAAAAACTGCGTGACAAATAGAAAATTGAATTAAAAATATCTTTATTAATGTAATATCTCGCTGAGCTGCATTACGTCTACGTTCAAATATGAAATAATCAGTGGGCAGTGGAAGGAGAAACATATTCTCTCCGGCCCATGTGCATTAGATCGTTTGCCCTAGTCTTTCAAAGCGACGAAAAATCTACAGCTTTACGCGTTTTGCTTGTAAAAGCGTATTTTTTAAAACTTTAATTACTTTGCTTTTAATGAAGATATCGTGATAATTCTTTTTTTAGATAAGGACCAGGTATATAAGAAGTAAAACAAACAAAAAATTGATCGAAATCCATCCAGTAGTTTGAGTTAAAAGCGAACATTGGAAAATAGCTATCATTTTAGTTATATAGATTTTTTTTAATAATGCGTATAGTCAGAGTACCCACTTGTTTCTAGTAAGTATGAAAAGCAATATTAACCTTGACTGACTTATTTTGAAGCTAATATTACTTGAAGAGCTCACTGCCCGAACTAAGACTCATTTATAACGGCTAAACAAACACAAAACGAATCTGTCCAATTAAAAAGTACTTTATTCGAATCTCAAGAGGCTTAAATTATTTCAATATTAATGATGTGTGTACCAGCGTGTACGAGAGAGATGGATGTTTGAAAAAAAAATGGAATTAATTTCGCTATTGTTCGTATAGTAATGTTACATTGCACTTTTATATTGTGATAGTTTTCGGTAACGAATTTTAACGCGGCCTCTATAGGCGGCAGCGCGATGATGTAAGCGTTGTATTTCCTTTGTGTGTGACTACACTTAAAAATGTGTGTGTATATTTGTGTGTATTGCGTACTTTTCTTCAGCATCTTTACGTCTTTGTGTTTCGGTTTTACTCTTGATCATTAACACAATCAAATATAGGTCAAATTCGTTCTTTTTTTGTCGTAAATTATTACTAAAGTTTTGATGAAATTTACGCAAACCACATGTGTGTAAGTGTGGTTCATTTATACTCAATTTAGCGTTGTTTTCAAATTGCGTAACGATTTTTATGGATTAATTTGCTCCGTCCCTTTTAACAAAAAAAAAAAAAACGCGAATAAAAGACTTTGAAATTTTCTTGCCGTTTTTAATAATACTTATATGTGCCAATAAAGTGAAATTTTTATTTGCAATTTTCACAATAAAGCTATTTAAAAAATTTAATCTTCCATATCCTACGTTTTTACCAATTTCCAGCATTAAAATCAACAGTTAAGTCGATGATTTTATGATATTTCAGGAAATACGTAAACGTTTTTAATACCTCTTGAATGTCTTAAATCTCTGCTTTAATTTAGTTAAGAAAAAAAAAATATTTTCATATAAGATTTCCAAAATGAAAACTTGATACATTTTTACCAACTCTTTTAATGAAAATAGCGTGAAAAATTGACAGCCAATTAATCAACCACCAACACTGCGTTTTTCTGCCAGCCAATCCTTGATAGCTCGTGGTATATTGATAAATGGTGAATGATGGTACAGCCGAAGTTGTTATAAGACGAATTAATTTGTTCCATGTTAAGTGAAAGTGTCGGCTAACTTAATAACATAAAAGTAAAACAGACGAGAAAATTACGTTTAGTGCTTATTTATATAGTATCCTGTTAATGTTACTGTTTTATAAAAATTTCTAATCTAACAACGAAGAATAACTGAATTCAGCTTATTTATGTAACAAGTGTTTAATCTTTTCAGGGGCTGTTAAAAATACTTCTTTTATAGTTTCAATTAAACAAAGAGCTATAAAAAGATTAAACATCTGTTTGAAAAATCTATCTTGAAGAATGAATTTGGCATATTTGTAGATTATTAAGTTGGTATTTGTTGGTAACAAAAGTTTAAAAAAAAGAAATTTGGTTATTTTGAACAATCATAAAAGCGATATAAACGTTAAATGCATTTTCAGATCATTTCTAACTTCTTAAATTTCAAGCCAATTTTCTTCCTTAAAATTTTGAAAAAATCTATGCGAAATTCACTTTCCCAAGATGTTCTTATTCTCTTCATATTTTAAATATGAAAATTAAAATTATACTCCTGTTCTGCTTGCTCATGTATCCCTGCTGTTGTACAAGAATTCTTGCTTTTTCCAAGTCCAGCATTTTGCCTAACAAAAATAGTCCCTGTATTAAGCTTTTTGCTCGATTTTGCCTGTTTGGGCGTCATTTATCCATGATTCGGTCTTCTCCTCCACTCCTTCCTACCCAGTATGCAGTTGGGGTCCTACTGAGGCATCCCAACTATTTTCAGATGCTTTCTCAGACGACAGTGTCCGATTTTAGTCCCGTTACTGTTCTTGGTTAGTTCCTTCCCATTCGTAAAACCTGAGGAGTGAGCCAGGGGCCGACTTTTTATCGTCCTATGACCGAAGATTTGGTGACCCTCCAAGCTCCTGATCTACGAGTGGAGTCCTGATCATCGAAGCAGCCCTTGCGCCAGCATCAGCTTCTTCATTGCCTTCAACTCCTTTATGCCCCGGCATCCAACCAAGTTTGACTCGGTTGTACTTTGTCAGGTCCTCCAAGAGTTGCTGACTATCTTTCACCAACTTAGAGCTGATCATTGTTTTGGCGATCGCTTTTAGCCTGGCTGTCAGAAAGGATCCTATACAGGTTCCTATTTCGATAACCCATATTTAAGTTTTCTCTGGCACATATGACAATGGACGTGACCTCCACTTAAAAAATAGCGGTCGAGTCTCCAAGCGGCACTGAGATGCCCCTTTTTGGTGCTCTTCCCACTACTTCCACGCCAGATTCTGCGTCCATAACTGATTCGACTGTGGATCACGTCAGCTCATTATTTTGGTCTTTTTTTTTCCCAAATATGCCTTCAAAGTTACCATTTAGAGGCACTTGAACCTGTATACAGTGGGCATCCAGTCACTTACTATCCCCAGAAGGGAGCTGGAGATGACGTCCACTATCCTTGCATGCCCATACGGAGTTGACCGCCAGGTGTTATTCAGTTGCAGCCTATGTGATCTCAACCAGGCCTCCACCCCTATTCACAAGTGAAATGGAAGGAGACCCAGCAGAGTCTCCATGGCTGCTGTGGATGTGCTTTTCATTGCTCTCGTGGTCTAGGATGCTGGACCTTTGTAAGGTCCCCCCTAGCCCTTCTCTGCTCACATCTGGGCCACCACACTACACCACACATCCATATGTCACGGACGTTCTCACCACCGAAGTGTAAAGCCATCTCGTGATTTCCAGCCTTAAGCCCCAGCTTTGGCCAATTGCCCTCCTAGTATGCAGTCACTTTCAAAACTACGTAATATTGACACTTTTTTTTGGGTGTTTTAAGTTGCTTTAACAGCTTAGGTCATATCACGACTATCTAAACACAGAAAATTTCTGTTGGTCAATTTTAATCTTAGGTCTATGATCTAAAGTCTTGGATTCAACGGGATTCGAGCCCGTACCACTTGACGCATGAAGTGGAGAGAACTACTGCTCTAGCCACTGCGCCTTTAGGTAGCCCATTTTCGACACTTGCTCGCAACTATTTTAAAACGTTTAATCGATGAGTTTTACGTTTCTATAATATCAACGCTTATAACAAGCGCAGCCCGTGGGTGCAGCCCCCGGTGAGGGTTGGCGGGAGGGGTAGTAGCCCCAAAAATAAAACATATCCGTTTCGACTTATTTCGTCGATGGTTGTTCTGTCGAGGATATTTAATTGGGTATATTTTGTCGGGAGATGAAAAAGCGCGGAATGGAAGCTGAGAAGCCCAAATTTTTCGGAAAAAAAAAATTAAAAGCATTTTAAACTTTCAACAAGTTAAATATATAAACGTTATTATCTCAAGGTTTCCAAAATGTTTTAAAATTTCACGTTATAAAGTTATGAAAAACCTTTGGATATTTCCTTTAACTATTTCCACTGCAATAATCTTTCAGTCAAAGTAAATTTTTTAAAGATATATGATTTATGTACAACAGCCTTTTAATTCATGGTATAAATTATTTCAGAAAACGAAAAGAGAGAAATAATCTACCAATATCTGCAAATAATATGAATATAAAGTTTTCTATAGATTTTGAGCCCTATCGCAAATTATCGAAGGTATTGAACCGTAACGCCACGAACATCATAAAGGTGAAACCAAAAAGCTTGATCAACCTGATAGAAGGTAATAATTGGCTGAAACTTTGACCACAGTATTTTAAAGGGAGTATCTGGGAATCTGAATCAAACGTGAATTAATTAACAAGAATAATATATCACATAGTAACGATCGCCATGGCAACAATGTTAACCTCAGCGTGTCCCTCAAAAACACCTGTAAGTGTCTCCATACACATAGAAACACCAATATTATATCCATTTGAATCCTACATTGGTAAAACTTACATAGATCAGAACTTGTATGAGACTCACGTTTCATTCGAAATAACTATAATATATGCAAAATTAAATTCTCGTCGCTTTAAAAGATCTAACAAGTACGTTTTGCGTTATTTGAATTAATAAAATACTTTCTTTAAATCGATTGATTCGTAATATTTAATCATATGTTTGCTTCCTTATTTTTGATAAGAGAAGACCTCTTAGAAAAAAGACTTGAAAATATTACTTATATAAAAATACTTCAAAAATGTTTTTTCTATGAACGCCAAGGTTAATTGCATTATAAACTATGAAAATAGAAAATATATCTCATAAACATTTTTATCACTAATCAAATATGTATGACTTGATAGTTGATACGATACATTGTACATGTATTGGATTTGATGTGTATTTGTCCTGTGTCCCTTTCCAAAAAAACCTTTTGCAATATAGATTTGTATGTGTTCTGTGAATTGAGGCCAACATTTTTCCTTTTATTTACAAATCTAAAAAAAAAAATTCAATGAAAAAAATTATCAATCCACATTTGACTGAAAACGTTTTATTGATATTATGCGTAAATGAAAAATTTGTCAAATTTTTTTTTTAATTCCCATGACGTACTTATCAATTTTCGTGGTTATTTTGATAAAGCTAATCAGAGAAAATATGTTTAGAAATGATTTAGTCATTGCTATAATTTTACTTGCAATATGATTTGATCTAAACAATAATATAAAATCGTAAAAAATCAAAAGAAACATCTAGGTTTGGCACAAAGAAAATATTTCTTCAGATATTTATAGGTTTCGATTGAAATATAGGTAGTTTAAATAATTTTTCTTGTTATTAGATCTAACAATAATTAATTTGTTCATAATTCCGTAATATTAAGAAAGATACTAATGTCATATTTCAAAATAACTTAAAGACAAAAAATTTGAAAGTTCACGTTAACTATATCTAATTATAATTCTTAAGAAAATTGAAGTTGATTTTGATGAGATAACTTTTTAAGGAGAGTCGATATATAATTAATATAAAAATATATATAAATAATATATAATTATATAAACACGTATCATAATTTTCTAACCATTTTTGTTTTGTTTTGAAAAAGAATTTGTATAAAGTCGTATTTTTTTTTATACAAGCAAAAGCTTAACTTATCGAAATAGATGAAATTGAACTGTCCATAAACTGCACATCCTTTGGCTTTAGGCCAATAATTCAAGCATGCAGTAGATCTTGATCACCAAATCATTTGAATGAGTGACTTCTTATAATTGATTTTTTTTTCCTAAAACCACAAACTTACCATAAAATGGGGAATTCAATTAGAACAACACAATTAAGGCTGTCGCAGAAAAAAAAAATTTTAAAATTCTATGTAATTTGATTGCACACAAAACAAAAAAAGTGGTTGCGTGTACTTGTGTACGCGCGTGAGAAGTTAAACTTCTTTGGTATCATTAAAAATTAGTTTTTATTAATTTTATTCAAATAATCAATTTTAAAAAACTGTAATTTAATATTTAATAATAATAATATATATATTTAAAGATATAATTATAAAAAATAAAATTAAGAGAATAATATTTTAATTTGTATCAATAAATAATATCCAAAGAAAGCTGAAAGACGTTTATAAAATTTATCAGGATCATTTTTCTGGTTAACAATTCATGCATGTCATGAAAACGAAGCTTCATAGAAATTGCGAAATAAAGTAAGCAGCTACTTTTCAAAGTAAATGTCTTATTCTTATCTTGTTTTACTAAATTATTATTTTAAGATGGTTTAATCATTTAAAAAACCGCGCCGCGATGCAGACGTCATTTTCATCATTAAACTTCAAAAAGTACCTATAACAACTACTGCAAAATTCGAGAAAAGTAATAACTTATTTATTAATAATATGTGTCATTTGTATATATAATTATTTTTAATTTAAATATAATAATTAATAAATTAGTAAAATAAAAATTCAAATTACGCGCGCCAAGAAACTCAGTGGTTTTGCGACTTATTTAATTTTGTTAATTTTATCTTAAAATGCGCGCGCATCTTAAAGTTTCACTCTCATCATTTTTTCATAACGCGCCTAAAGAAGTATAACTTCAACAAGTCAAGACAAACTTGACTTTTATGATAAGTTTTTTTTACATTGAACTAAGATTAGTTTTAAAGAGAATTTGCTAAAAAAAAATAATGTATTCAATATACATATTTATGAATCTTTATAGGTATCTAAAAATAATATTTTATGCGAATATCACTCATGTTGACAAGGCTTAATTTAAAAAAATATAGATTACGTAAGCTTTTCCAAATACTGTTCTTGTATAATTGAAACTCAAGAGTTACTTTAATTGGCTTTTGATATACACATACATTCTTTATCAATTTAAATATCAAGATAAAATTTAAATATTTTCTTTTTTTATAAGATTTTTAGGTTATACACTCACAAGTGAACACTACAGTGTATTGTCACAGTCCAAATGGTTTAAAGATAGAAGAGTGTCGCCATTTTGTGAGACCGGGGTCAGCGCTTGCTCTGTTTCAGCCGTGGATGGGCCAAGCCAATCAACCAGCCAATAGGGAGTGACGTGGTTGTAGGATGGAAAGACCCTGCGAAATTTTCAAAAACTTCTAGAACTCTCGGACCCCCTTGACGCGAAAGGTTTGACCAAAAAGGATTACTCGATAAATTAAAAAAAGAAGAAAACTTTTGGTATTTCTACCCGTAATTCCTTTTGGATAAAAAGGGACAAAAGAACAACAAAGGATAATAGAAAGTTCTGGCAACGAATAATAAGAGAGCATATTCTCGAAAATGACCAAAACGATATAAAAAGAGGTTTGTTGGAACGAAGAATCAAAGTGACGCATAAATAAATCGTCAAAGTGGGTGATACATAAATCGTGAGTGATAAATAAATCGTAAACAGTGAACCACGAGTGTTAAATGAATTGTGAACAGTGCAGTGTACATATTGAAATATAAACAGTGAGTGGCAATTAGTGACTATGTTATTGTAACAGTGAACTTAATCATTTTTTTTGCTGTTTAAAGTCGCTTTAATATCTAAGGTCATATCACGACTGTCTTAATACAAAGAATTTCTGATGGTCATTTATATTTTAGGTCTAGAATCTTAAGTCTAGGATTCATCGGGGATCGAACCCAGTACCACTTGACGCATGAAGCGAAGAGAGCAACTGCTCTAGCCACTGCGCCAATAGGTGGTTAAAGTGTAAATAGTATTAATAAATAAACATTTGTTACAAATAAATTTGTCGTCATTTAAACACAAATATAAAAACCCGTAAAAACGTTACAATATTTTATAAAAACAATGCGAGCTTGACAATCATTTACTAGGTGTTATTTTATGCTAAGAGTTTGTTGGAGTATCCTACAAATTGAACTTTGGAAGATTTAATCAAGCTATGGCTTAGGGCTCGTTCCCTCCGCACTGCAGTTTTAAGCTTATATATTAATTACTTTAAAATGGATTTTCTTATAAAAACAAATAATAACATTTTTAAAAATAATAATTTTTTCATACGAATATGTACATAAGATATTTTTTTATGTGTTTATCTCCCAATGTTCCCAAATGCAGTTATTCATTAATTTTCTAGTGTTCTAGTGTAGTGTTGTATGAGAGTTACAAACCCAAAAATTCTCTTGTACATACATATGAATAGATCAGTTGACGTTTATCGCTACTTAATTTTGTGTTTTAATAATCAAATTAAAAATAATTGATAAAAATCAAATTTTTTAAAAGTTATGACACAAAATGCAAATTATGGTATGTTCCAAAATTCATATTATAGAACGCCAGCGACTTTCCAACTATGTGTGTGAATTTCATTTAAAAACCCCATCAATTAATCATTTTCGCATTATGAATGTTAAACTCTGTTAATTTATCTTTTTTTTTTTTTTTGGTATACATTCAAATTAAAATTTCCTCAGTAATGACCAAAATGGAAAGCCTTCTTAGATAATTAATTATTCAATTGGCAAAATGAAAAGAAGGAAAAAATTATCTTACACATGATTTCAATTAATTTCTTTAAATATTTACCCGGCTCGTATTACTCGTTGAAATCTATTTGTCTAATGCACAAAACAAATAAGACGCAAGTGTGTGTGTGTGTGTGTAGCTTGTTACAAAGAAAATTCACTAATAGATGAAACATAATGCCTTTCACCTGGCCAACAATAAAATAATTCGCCGTTCTCTTATTTGTTGCTGCGTTAAATTCTTTTTTTTTAACTATGCCGGTAACATTGAAAATGAATTACCTCGAAAAATCAACTCGTAACAGAGCAATTGCAAGACTTTTTCTTTCTAAAAATTTTGTATTTAATTCATTTTTTTATTAGGTAAATTTGCGCAACTTTATCTTAAATAATAACGTAAATATTACTCCTACAAATCGAGGATATCTTTAATTTTTTGAAAAAAAAAAGTTGTTAAAAATGTTTTGCACGAATCACCTAGTTAATTGTTAGTAAATGAAAAAATAAATAGATGTTAAAGAGGATATTTCAATATTGATTGTGGCAATTATTAGCATAGTTTAGATTTATTTTGGAAATTTATTCGCTCAGTAAATTTTAACAACTTAACAATACATATTTGTATCTGATCTAGAGAGATCATAATATTTTCTTCGTATTAAAGAATTTCCCAACAAAAAAGTGGTTGCGTGTAATTATGGACGCGCGTGAGAAGTTATACTTCTTTTGTATCATTAAAAATTAGTTTTTATTAATTTTATTCAAATAATCAATTTTAAAAAACTGTAATATAATATTTAATAGAAATAATATATATTTAAAAATTTAATTATTAAAAATAAAATTAAGAGAATAATATTTTAATTTGTATCAATAAATAATATCCAAAGAAAGCTGTAAGACGTTTATAAAATTTGTCAGGATCATTTTTCTGGTTAACAATTCATGCATGTCATGAAAACAAAGCTTAATAGAAATTGCAAAGTAAAGTAAGTAGCTACTTGTCAAAGTAAATGTCTTAATCTTATTCATATCTGGTATTACTTAATTGTTATTCTAAGATGGTTAAATCATTTCAGAATCCCAGATTTCGTGATAACTAAGAATATGCATGGAACGCAGACGTCATTTTCATCATTAAATTTCAAGTAGTATAACAGCTACTGCAAAATTCGAGAAAAATAATAACATATTTATAAATAATATGTGTCATTTGTATATATAATTATTTTTAATTTAAATATAAAAATTCATAAATTAATAAATAAATACAACAAAAATTCAAATTACGCGCGCCTAGTTAAAAATACCGAGTCGTTTTGCTGGCAACTTCATCTTGTTAATTTATGATGATAAAATAGAACGCTACAAATGCTTCTAAAACCGCGCCGCGATGCAGACGTCATTTTCACCATTAAACTTCAAAAAGTACCTATAACAACTTCAAAATATTAGTTGCATCTTTTTCAACAAATTAAATTATTTGAATTTCAAATACCTACAAAACAGAATAACAGAATTAGAGAATAAATAACATAATAATATAATTAACTACGATGACAATATATAGAAAAACTCTGTATGTCTTACTTGTAACGGTAACTGCAATTATCACTTATTTGTAAAGAATTTTCGGTATAAACTAAGTAAAGTACATAGATGATCGATCTTTTTGGTTTTGTTTGTTCGAAAATTGCATAGTAACAGATCTTTCATTTTAAAAGATTAACGAAAAAGTTTTCAATTATTTATTATTTAAACTTATAAATTGATTTCTAAACGTAAATTAGGTCTTAAAAGCTTCACATTTTTGATTTGATTTTCTTTGAATTTTCAAGTAATACTTTCTGGCTTACTATCTTTAAAATCTATAAAAAATTAGTAGGCAATTAATTATAACAATTTTTCGAAAAAAATTGGCATATTTACAACAAGAATTTGTTTATTTAATTGCCTCGTTTTTTTCAAGTCAAAATTGATTAATTAAGACAAGATTTATTAGAATTCTTCCTTTAAATTATTCAGAACAAAACGTAAAAATTTTTATTGTTAACATGCGTTTGACCTACTCATAAACATTCCATTTTTTAACTACGAAATCAATTAAAATTTGCCTCACTTTGCTTTGCAAATAAGAAAATAAATATAAACCTGTTTTATTAATATGTGCTTAGATTGAATATAATGTATTTTAATTTTAAATTTTTGCGAATTTATGTAAAATTGACCACAAATAAATTATAACAAAAAAAAATAAAAATTATTGCCTGAGGAAATTTGTAGGATAGATCGTCTCGCGTTACAATTCAAAATTAATATAATTTATATTTTCATCAACGCACTGTTAATCTTTTGATGTGTATATATATGTACGTAAACAGTTAATTATATTCAATTTGCTAAAAATAAAAAAAATCGCCATTTCGCCTCTACCGTTATTCATAATAATGCCACCTCAATGCAACCCACCCTTCGTTTCCGTTTCCATATTATGAGCGAAATTGGGAAATTAAAATTAATATTTTTATTTGGTAAACAAATTAAAGTTTTTTTTTGGTTCAGCAAACCATTAACATTATCTTTGTTCGCATGTACGCAATGTTTATTTAGAATTGCTCGTTTTCAGTGCGGTTTATTTTTTCATCCTTGAACATTTGTTTAATTTAAAACGCATATTTAAATTTGGATGACCCTTTAATAAATGTTTTCATGGTCAATGTGGATGCCCAAATTAGTCTCAAGAAATTCATCCAAAATTCCAATAATACATAGATATTAATACGTAAGCTATTACATTAAACATTTGTTGTGGCTTTATGATTAAGAGAGTATAAATGCAGATCAACTAATTAAATGCATCTGACGTGAGATATAGTTTTAAGATGAGAGCCACCGAAAGGGTCAATCAATTAAAAAATTAAACAATTTCAAAGCTACTTGTGGTCCATATGGGTTATGCTTTGGTATCAGGCGTTTTGATCTCCGGACAAAATATCCCCATGACAAAAATGTTTGCAAGAAAATAATTCATGCAATTTCAAAACCTTACAATTTTCTGGTAAATTTTTGAGCTCCATAACTAAGATTTTAAATTTCATAATTTTAAGTAAAACGTTTTAAATTAACCCCCAATTATTTATTGAAATAGTGTTAAATTGGCCGCCATGTGTCCGCGTAAAATCCAAAAAACCTTGTTAATTAATGCTAAAGGGGTTCAAGGGGTCCCCCTGGCGGGGGTTTGGGGGTAGAGCCCCCAACAAAATAAATTATAGCCATTGTTCGTTTACCAGATTTTCATTCATTGACTGAATGTGCACTTCTTGGCACCGCGAAGTTTTACACAAAACTAAATGCTTTAACATCAAAATTATGATGCAAATACGATTTGCAATTATTCTATGACGACTTTTTGTCTGAGGATATTTTGTGCGGGGATCAAAACGCATGGAACCTATGTTTTGACTTGTAAAAAAATTAACATGTCATAAATATCGACCCAGATATATTTTTAAAATTTCCGATACTAAAAAGTGATTTTTAAGGAGCATCAAAAGAGGTCACCAGATGTCACATAAGTCAATTCATCCATAGGCCAGCGTTAGAATTATAATTGCCAAATCACAGTGCCAATCACATCTTCATATTAAAAATATCTGCTGCGAGGCGTCACTGAATTTGCTTTTGCTTTAATTTATTAAACTCGCTGTTGGTTAAAAGAAATATAAGCACTTTATGCACAAAACTATATGCATATAACCTATATATACGTTTATAAGAAATCCCAACCTTCACCCCAGAACCATCCTTATTCGAATTTTTCCAGGAAAAAGTTTCAAATAAAAGTTGTAAAGATCAATGAGTTTAAGAACTATAGTAAGTTTAAAGAAAATCGTTAGAGCCGTTTTCGAAAAAAATTGAAAAATCTCAAAAACTCCAAGAATAAAGTGGAGCCCCCGATTAACCTATTTTAACTAAAAGCTTCGAAACACAACTAGATATAATATGAAGTCAAAATTCCAAGTTTAGTTAAATTCGGATAAAGCTTTCAATACGATATGGCTATCACACACAGACATGTTTCTAAAAAAATTGGTTGGACTCAGAGGACCTCAAAACATGTATTTCCGGTCAAAGAAAGTAAAAAATTGATTAAATATCATCGGATTTCAAACTTACAAAAATTAATCCATTGACAAAGTCAAGGAACTTGACGCAATACAAGTAACAACTCATCAAGTCAAGTAGTCGAATATTTTTTGACTTTTTGACTTGAAAAGAATAATTGTACTAAATATTTTTACTTCTCAATGAAATAACTTGAAAAATCAACGCTTGATTTGATTTAAATATTAATATTTCACTCGAGGTTAACCTAACTTCACATCAAATTTAGACCAAGTAGCTTGAAAATCAATTCAAGTAGTTTGATCATTTTAAGTTATAAATCCCAAAAGACAAGTATTATAAATATGAAATAACCAAAGGAGAATTAAAAGTCATTCAAGGTATTAGGTATTAATTTAAAGGTTCATCTAGGCAAGGCTTGGTTAAAATAGGACAACTCTAGAAGCTTAGCTTACACACAGTCTTGGGCCTCGGTATAACACGGTTTTATATAACACGGATGTATAAATTGTGACATATTTTTTTGTACAGCACGATTTTTATAACACGGCTTCATTCATGTTTTACCACCAACAGAAGATGAATAACAAAGGACAATAAATATTTGTCATGGTATAGGAGGAGAAGGTTTTAATGGCATGGATATCCATGATATTCAAGAAATATTGGACGAAGAAGAATTAATTGAAAATTTGAATGAACCTACCACAGTTAATGACTCAGAAAGCGGTTGCAGCGAGGTAGCTACATATTTCACATTAAAAACTATAAATAAGGGTTTAGAATTGGGTATTGGTTATCTTATAATGGAAAGAAGTTCAAAATTCAAGTGGGAATTACAACAGATTTTGGAACCTTATAAGGAAAGCAGACAATCGCTTATTACCGATTTTTTGAAACGCAACCCTAATTGCATTACACGAGGTTTTTGTGGAACCATATAACCGAGTTATACAAGGCCTGAGTGTACTTTGAAAATATCTTGTTCAAAAGCTTAATTTTTTTTACTATACCTACTAATTTTTCCTCCACTATATCAAAGAAGTTTCAGTTTAAAATAAATGTTAAGTTCCTTTTTTTAAAAAAATAATCAAACTTTTTAAAGGTTTTATTTTTATAAGTTCTACAAATGCATATGCAATGCTGCAGTTTGATCACACAATATAAATGCGAGAATACAAAAAAATAAATAATATTTATTATATCTTCAAAATAAACGTTGGTCTTACAAAGTAATAAGTCATGTTGATATTGAACATTATTTATTTGTGTATTCAGACAGAAATTATTTTGATTTATTATTTCATTTCAAAACCGATTAACTATTTATACTTTTGATAAGTAAGTCAATTTTTAATATGTAAAACATACAAGAAGTTAATTGCGAACAATCACAAGATCTTTAGGTCTAGATGTTGATTTATCATTCAATTTTCTTTACAAATAAACATTTCCCCTATTTTTTATTCCACCACATCTGATACTTTACCGAAGAAACTTTTATCATAAATAACATTGTTTTCTTCTTCCCTTGACAAATGGGATAAAGGCGAGTGTCGCATCTGAAATAAGGATTTGTTACGATAGGTCAGCACCAATATTTCACTAATACATATCACCTACGTTTGCTTTGGCTTTCCTTTTTTTATACCTAGATAAAAATCTTACACTCTTTTATATGATAAATTCATATAATAGGAAATCTGTGATTTTTTAAGTTAAACTAGGCGCGTTATAAAAAAAAAAATGATGAAATTTTAAAATGCGCACGCATTTTAAGATAAAAATTAACAAAATAAAGTTAGTTGCAAAACCACTGGGTCTCCTTGCGCGCGTAATTTGAATTTTTCTTGTATTTATTTTCTAATTTATTTATTCTTATATTTAAATTAAAAATAATTATATATAAAAATGACACATATTATTAAAAAATACGTTTTCTCGAGTTTTGCAGTAGTTGTTATAGGTACTTTTTGAAGTTTAATGATGAAAATGACGTCTGCATCGCGGCGCGGTTTTAGAAGCATTAGTAGCGTTCTATTTTATCATCATAAATTAACAAGATGAAGTTGCTCGCAAAACGGCTCGGTATGTTTAACTAGACGCGCGTAATTTGAATTTTTGTTGTATTTATTTACTTATTTATTAATTTTTATATTTAAATTAAAAATAATTATATGTACAAATGGCACATATTATTAAAAAATAAGTTATTACTTTTCTCGTATTTTGCAGTATTTGTTATACTATTTTGAGGTTTGTGATGAAAATGACGTCTGCGTTTCATGCATATTCTTAGTTATCACAAAATCTGGGATTCTGAAATGATTCAACCATCTTAGAATAATAATTTAGTAACACAAGATATGAATATGATTAAGACATTTACTTTGACAAGTAGCTACTTACTTTATTTCGCAATTTCTATGAAGCTTCGTTTTCATGACATGCATGAATTGTTAACCAGAAAAATGATCCTGACAAATTTTATAAACGTCTTTCAGCTTTCTTTGGATATTATTTATTAATACAAATTAAAATATTATTCTCTTAATTTTATTTTTAATAATTTTATCTTTAATTATATATATTATTATTATTAAATATTAAATTACAGTTTTTTAAAATTGATTATTTGAATAAAATTAATAAAAACTAATTTTTAATGATACAAAAGAAGTATAACTTCTCACGCGCGTACATAAGTACACGCAACCATTTTTTTTTTGTTACTGGGACGATTACCTGTTGTTATGTATTTCAAGTTGGGTGATTTGAAATATTAATTTGGGGTGATAATATTATTAAGGGTAAACCGCAACATTTCACCAGCATCTTTGTATTAGAAACACGTTAGAAGGCGTTTTGCCAAATTGGTCGAGATTCAGTGTCATTTAAATAAAAATAAAAAATAGTCGAACAAAAGTTAAAAAGTTTTAATAGGTTCTTAACTTTTTTTATTAATAAAAGTATTTTTGAATTTTCTATTCTTAGAAAAAAATTTATAAAAATAATTTTGCGGAAGGTGCAGAGATTTATTTTTATAACTTTTACTATAAACTATTTTAATCTTTAATCGCTCTAAATTTTTTTCGTTTAACTCAATTAATAGAATGCTATTTTTTAATTTGAAAGTTAAGAAAGCCGCGAAACAAGCACAGAATTGTAATTTTAAACAAATAACGCAGAACTTTACAAAAATTTATTTTCATTTCGGTAATAAGAGGATGTGTCGTCTTGAAAGAGATATTTTCAACCGATCAATAAGGGATGAAATGCTTGCATAAGTCTGACCTTCATCTTTCTAAAGAAAAACAATTTTCATTCAAATGCTTGAATCGAAACAGAGACTTGTCATAGATTCTCGATTAGGATGTTTGAATAAACACGAGCTTTGAAATTTATCTGCTAATTAAGAAAATAATTGACTCGAGCTAAGTGTTTATATGGGATAAAAAGAGAAAAATTAACATTGAAAGCATGCTGCGTGTATCTTTAAATCCCGTATGGACATCCAATTTTCACAACGACGCAATTATATCAGCATTTTCCCTTTCAGGGTCTTGCGAGTGATGTATTCGAGTTCTATTTTTATCTGAAGGGCTCTCCTTTATTTGTTGACATTTATTAAGCATTAAATGAAAATCAAGGTCTTACCAATGCATTTCGATCAAAAACCGAGTATCGTTTTATCAAGACATTAAAAGCCTTTAAAAACATTTAATATATACTCGCCCGCTTCGCTGAGCGCATCGAAATTAATCTGATTGAAAAATAGAAACCTTTACCTTTATCTTTTTTAAAAAAAGATAGTTAGATATTTCTAGACCTTTGTTTCATAGAAAGTTCACGAAAATCCGATAAACTACTTTTCCAGGAACAGATATAAGCTATCTTATAGTAAGGTTATTTAGGTTTTTTGAATATTGTATGATACAATAAATACTTGTGTTCCTTTAAGACTTGAGAACCTTTTACACCAAATGTCATATGAAATCATTTATTAATTTTAGTAGAAAGGATTAGTAGCTATCCTTTAGGAAGTGTACCTTTTTTAGGATCAATAAGATTTAATGTGTTTTCTTAAGATCGGAGGTATTAGGTTTGGTTGCCTTAGATTCATAATTCTAGGATATAGTATTAAGGCCATTATGTTTTATCGGCAAGTCTGCTATTTCCCGGGCTCCAAGATTAGACAACGGATTCTTATAGATCTTGCTCAAATAAATTAAAAATTAAGATTATTTTTTAGTAAAAAAAAAAACAACGCGATTGTCACATCTAACCTGCTATTTTCTCTTGAAAAACAAGTTGGGCTCTTCCTAACGGCTTCACCTCTCTAACAATTAGTCAAACTTCTAATCGGGATCACTTAAGTCGAACTGTCTGTTTTGGTTATTTATTCTTACGGGTGTCATTTTGGAACTAAGATATTTTTTTTTATGAATGAAATCGAAAATTCGAATGTTTACTCAGCCGAACTATAGATAAGATATTAACTACCCGTAAATTCACAATGGATTTATGGTTTCTAAGAATTGCACTTATCGCTATAGGCACTTCTATGATCATTAAAATTTCCAAGTTGCAAACATTAATTTATCAAAAATTACATAGTTAAAAATCATGTCGTCTCTACGATATGTTAGTGTATGTACATTGTATCACAACTGCCTGCCGATGTATGTTTTTTGTTGCACAGTTTTAATAGTTTTTATTTTTTTGCTCAGAAAATCAACATGTTTTCGGAAAAAAAAAGTATTTTAAAGCACTTTTTGTATTATTTCCTACTTGTAGTGAAAATCTCGTCCAAATCGGACCAGCTGTTTTCAAGTTTGGCAAGAACAAACAAACAGACAGGGAAAACTATTCGAAATTTTAAAGTAGCCTATAATGTTAGTTGGAATACTTAATAAGTTTTTGTGAAAATTACAATGAAAATGCCATTTATTTTTTAGTATAAACATATGAAAATGTAGGTAATAAAGAGTATTCAACAGAACACCTTACCTTTTTTAGATTAGATAAAAATCTCAGCTGAGAAAAATAATTTCGTTTTTTTAGCTCGCGCAGGTAAGATGGAATGTTGACATTATATAGGTATTCAAAAAGCAGAAATCTTCAATGGTATAGATTAAGTGAAAATCAAGGTCTAATCGATGCATTTTGATCAAAAACAGAGTATCGTATTATCAAGACAATAAAAGCCCTTCAAAATCATTTAATTGGTGTTATGTAGAATATTATAAAATAAACATTATTGTGTACCTTAATTTAATGAAGATAGTCCTTGACAATTTCATAAAATCTCATTGAGCTTTAAAGAATCAAGGACACATAGAAAAATCAATAGGACCATAACGAATAATGAGAAAAAATTTAAATAATTAAAAAAATAATTTTGAAAGGTCATCAAACCTTACTATACCTAATACCTAAAAAGCTTTCTGTGAAATACCCTGACCTATATGACCTTTGAATATTATAATTATATTCAATGATAATGACACTTATTGAATAACATGCTTGTCATATTATAAAGACGTTGAAGAATTGGAATCAATAAAATTGGGGATGCACGTAAATCTACATGTCCTTATTCAATCGAAAACTTGGAAAATATTACATAACATTTATTTATATTTCCAAATAAATTGTGAAGCACTTGGTAAATGAGCAAGGTTACATTTTTAACATTGAGAGTGTAATAAATTGAGGGTAAACAGGAACATGTAATTTTTTCCACTTCCTACTTCATTATTAATCTTACGAAAAGCACGCTTATGGATGGTGTGTGGGCAAGAAGAAGACATAGTGTAATAGTGGATGACCGAATTCAATCAATGAAAGAAACTTTGCCGCGTTATATCAACAGATTGAAGACGATTATGAGATAAAGACACACGTGGTGGTTTTCTTTTACTATCAAGACGAATGTATAAATTGCCGGTAAACAGCAGCATACACGTGAATGTCATGTTGTGTAAAAATGGGCTTTAATAGTAACAGTAGGACAGGAGTAGATCTAGACGTACCTTGTTAAGTTGGTGCCGAGGCGTACTTGTGGCAAATCATCAACGTGTTGTCGAAAAGAAATGTGAAATTGTGAAAAATCCAAGATGGTTTCAATGGACAAAATAAAAAGTTGATAAACAAAAATTTAAAAAAAAAAGTTGTGTGGATAAAATATAAGAAAACAACAATGAAATATCACAAGCACAACAACAATAACAACAATGCGAATGATCCAACAATTGAAGAACAAAACAGAGTGGGAGATGGATTTAATTATTAAATCAATGTGATGATTTATGATTATTTATTTATTTATAATTAGTGTTTTTTTTTGTACTTTGTTTTATCACTGGTTTGTAATAATAATTAATATAGTAGAAAGTGGAGGGCGCGCGCGCGCTGGACAACAATGAAAAGATGTTTTGCAGAGAGTTTGAGAGCACACAACAACACTACTGAAAGGGCCTCGTCCGACAACAGAACTGCCGCTGCTATACGCGAAACTAGGCGGCAAAAGGAGGCAGCAGAGGCATACGCACACATGCACAGAGTTTGGGGACGGCGACGACGTCGGCAGATCTAGGCGGTGGTGGTGGAGGCGGTAGCGACGCATGGCCTTACACAACGACCGTCGCCAACGACGCACTCGGCTACTTTTTCGGCAATGTCGGGAAAATGGAAAACAAGGAAAACAATAGACGAGAAGCCGGTGCAGTTGGCCCTACATCAATTTAGCCTGTGCGGAGAGCACAGCATGCGGATTTCGCCTCGTTCGCTCTCACTATCGCACGCGTCTTCATTATCGATCCATTATTTCGTTACCGCCAACGTTTTCTTCTTGTGCGTACTGACCTTACGCATATATATACGATCTGTCCGAGGCAACAACTCCGTCGAGTTTCACTTCAAGGCGCGATTCTTCTCAATATCTCTTCACCGCGCTTTTGCCGCCGTCGCTATCGCTGCTGATGCTGCTGTTGTCGCTGCCACTGCTCTAGCTAAACCAATACATGTAAGCGCAAATTCACATCATCAATTCGACCCACAATCTCACACTCCCAACACATACGCACGCAATAGTTGCCGTCTTCCGGCCACGCCGTTTTTTGTCATTTTCCTCTGCTGCTACTTCATTTCTGCGTCATTTCATTCTTTAACATTCCTTCACAAACGGAGGATTTCATCTAATCCAGCTCCACTCTCTTTCTTATCATGTCATCAAAATTGTCTGTTCCAGGGCCGGCTCTATAGCTTATGATGCCCCGCCAGTAAATTTAGATTTGTGTACTTCGACTAATAGCTTTTTTTTTTCTTTTTCTTTAACTAAGTTATGCACGATCTGCACAGCGGTGCAACTAGTGCTTCTGGTCTTGATTAGCTCATGAAGGAGTAGTCCCCTATGGGCTATTCCATATTGATGCTTTCTCATTGGAATCTATCAGGTAAATCAATTGGTTCCCATCTTTTTAACAGTACCATCGCTTCGCTATTATCCAGCAAGTTCAATGCAGAGTCATTTGGATGTTCATCTAATCTTTTCAAATATTTTTCGCTAATTCTGCAAATCTCCTCCTTTACTGTTGAGATTTTTGTGTCTTGGTGTATTTTGAAGTTGTTTACATAGTAGGGGGCATTAATAATTTGTCGTAATGTTTTCGTCTGGAATCTTTGGAGGATTTCAATATTTGAGTTGGACGCTGTTCCCCCTAGTTGGATCCCGTAAGTCCAAATTGGCTTTAAAACTGCCTTGTATACCAAGAGTTTGTTCTCGATAGATAACTGTGACTTTTTTCCGAGAAGCCAATACAGTTTTTTAGTTTAGCTGATCTCTAATTTGTTTAATGTGATGAACCCAAGTCAATCTCCGATCCAAATGCATTCCTAAATATTTGACAGTATCTCTCTGGGGAAGTTCTAATCCATTTAATATTACAGGAGGGCATGTCTCACGGCGCAGTGTAAAGGTAATATGCACCGACTTGGATGTGTTGATTTTTATTCTCCACTTTTTGGTCCATTCCTCGATCTTGCGGAGGGTGATTTGAAGTTTATTTAACGCAGCTTCTGGAGTTTCCGCTGTCGCTATTATTGCAGTATCGTCCGCAAACGTGGCTATCAAGACATCATTTGTCGTAGGCATATCACTTGTGTATAACAAATAAAGGATGGGACCTACGACTAATAGCTAACTCCAATTTTATCGTAATGTGTTTACAACATCCCAAAACATAATATCATAGTACAACTTTTATGTGATATAATTACTTATGAAGTTATACTTTTTTAAGCGCGTTATGAAAAAATGATTAGAGTGAAATTTTTAAATGGGCGGCCATCTTGAGACAAAAATCAACAAAATGAAGTTGGCCGCAAAACCACTTGGTTTCTTTTCACTTGGCGCGCGTAATTTGAATTTTTGTTTTATTTATTTACTTATTTATTTAGATACGGACTACTACGTAGACTATTGGGACCAAAATCACAGTTAGACATAAAAAACAAACTGACAATTTACAAGACTATTATCAGACCAATCTGGTCGTACGGAGCAGAGTTGTGGGGCTCAACCAAACCCTCCAATCATTCCAATCAAAAGGCCTTCGTTGCATCTTGAATGCCTCTTATTACGTAAATAATCGTACTATCCATAATGACCTTAAAATTCCTTTTGTCTCAAAATTTATCCAAGACTACTTTACCAAATTCCATAACAAACTACATAATCACCCTAACCCACAAGCACAAGCCCTCTCATCCACTTCCCACCCTAAAAACCTTCCACGCCGTCTAAAAAGAAGGTGGCCTCGGGACCTCTTACTGGACCCAGATTAAAGTTTAATGAAAACAACAACGGAAAGTGCCAGCACTGGCTGGTTTCTTTCATAAAAGTGCACCGTTCTGTCGCCAAGTGTCACTCTGGTGACGAATTTTAACATTTTACTTATCAAAACTATTGTCAAGTATATAAATTATACAGAATACAATAAATAAATTAAAAAAAAAAACTTATTTATTTATTTTTATATTTAAATTAAAAATAATTATACATACAAATGACACATATTATAAATAAATAAGTTATAACTTTTCTCGAATTTTGCAGTAGCTGTTATACTATTTGTAGTTTAGTGATGAAAATGACGTCTGGATTCTATGAAAATATAAATTTACTACACATACTCGAAAAAAAACGTGTTTAATGTAATATTACTTTAAGGCTATTTAGTAGCGTTCTATATTATCATCACAAATTAACACAATGAAATTGGCTGCAAAACAACTCGGTTTCTTTTAACTTGGCGCGCGTAATTTGAATTTTTGTTTTATTTATTTACTTATTTATTTATTTTTATATTTAAATTAAAAATAATTAATTCTTTAAATATATCTTTTATACTTTTTTTAGAAAATATTTGTATATTTAAATGACACATATTATTACAAATCAGTTATTATTTTTCTTAAATTTTGCAGTAGCTGTGATGAAAATGACGTCTGCATTTCATGCATATTCTTAGTTATCACAAAATCTGGGATTCTGAAATGATTCAACCATCTTAGAATAATAATTTAGTAACACAAGATAAGATTAAGATTAAGACATTTATTTTGAAAAGAAGCTACTTACTTTATTTCGCAATTTCTATGAAGCTTCGTTTTCATGACATACATGAAACATTGTTAACCAGAAAAATGATCCTGACAAATTTTATAAACGTCTTGCAGCTTTCTTTGGATATTATTTATTGGTATAAATTAAAATATTTTTCTCGTAATTTAATTTTTAATAAATATACCTTTAAATCAGTGACGTGCGGTGACTTTTGAAACAGGGCATGCGGTTAGAAAAGAGGGGGAGGGTTTAAAACCCTCATTTTTAAAATTTATTTTTATATTTGATAAACATGGTGTTGTAAGTATTTTTTTTAAATTAGCCTTATTCGACGCTCCTTCTTACAAAAATCATCATCAACCGCATCATATAATGCATTTAAAAACCACGAAAATATTTCTTATGCTAAAGAACAGAACACTTGGTTGGCCTTTGGGTAAATAATTTTAAATAAGTGATAAACAGTATCAGTAACAATTAAATTCACTGTTAAGATTCAAAACGGCAAACGCATCTGCAGACCGTTAATCGGCAATGTGACATGCCGAGAGAGACAGTATTTCACTGTACTAGTGCGCATGCGCGACCAATTCGGAGTAAACGACCATTTGATTTGGTAAACTATGCCAATTTTATGAGCGATACCTTTCATTATTACGTAAATTAAAAAAATTATAATTGAGAAAAATATATCATTTAACAAATGCAATTATGTTAATCAAAAATTAAAATGAATAAATCAAAAAAAAAATATTCAATTTTTAAGATCGTCTTACAATCTCATGGCATGCGGCGCATCTACAGCATGTATGGACCGCACGCCTCTGTTTGAAATATATATTATTATTATTATATATTAATTTACAATTTTTTAAAATTGATTATTTGAATGCAATTTATAAAAAATAATTTTTAATGATGCCAAAGAAGTATAACTTCTCACGCGCGTACATAAGTACACGCAACCACTTTTTTATATTTTATTTTATACAAGCACGATCTGCAACGGGGTGCAACAATTACTATTTTTCATACTAAACTTAGACAATAAAGATAATATAATGTACATTCAAAGAATCTGAAATTTAGTTCAGCTGGAAGGATGGAAGTAGTGCTCTATACTCAACAAATTTTTTCAAAAAAAAGTAAAATATATTTATCGTATATTTATAGTACATAATGTATGATGTCTACAACAATATTTCATTACGGTACTCCAACAATTTCCACTGTAATTAAATTGAATAATATACAAAAAAAAAAAATTTTTGATAGTTCACTGGAGTTATTTGTTCAGCCATTAATTCAGCTATTCACAGAAAAGTTGTAACAATTATATAATTTTTACCTTAAATTTTCTAATGAACGATTTATCAATTCCCGAACTTTTATTGAGTATTGAATTTTAGCTAATGCTTTATATTAAATTGAGTTTGATATAAACAGGTTCCCTTGAGAGCTTTCTTTTAAGCTTCTGTTTGAAACATGAAGCCCAAATTTAATTCTGTAGCTTGTTCATACAAATTAATATTATTAAAAAATTCTTTGTTTGGTCCATGCTGTGGTTTTTGATATATGCAATTTCATTTTTGGTAAAGATATAGCATTTTTAACACATTATGAAGCTCCTAAGGCTGTTCTGTACTTTAATATTTAAAATAAAAAATGCTAAAACTCATAAAATATATATAATATTAGATACAAAATTCATTTTTTTGTGTATCCTCCACTTTACTATAGGTGCACAAATTATACAATGCATATTTTCAGTTTAAAGGCCAAAAAAAATGTTGTATTATAGTGTTATTATATTATAACGTATGTATATACTAGATCGTACATAGCACTTTTTTATGGTTTTGGCAAATGTTTTCAGCTAAGATTCTTACTTTACCATGATAGGCCAGTCAAAATCAACAATAAATTAACAAAACATGTGTTTCTAATTTTTAGGTATGTTGTTTGGACCCATTAGGGCTATATAGTATCAAGTTTGCAACTCTCAAAAAGTTGTGGAAAAATTTTTTCAGAGAAAAAACTGTGAAATTTTTTAAACTTGTTTCAGATTTTGCTCGGTAATATTCTTGGATACCTATTCTGTACGTTTTTTAAGAGCATAGAATTTGTTACAAATTAAGCCCAAGCAAAGCTCTGCACGTCAATAGGTAACCGAGTAACGGCACTTTGAAGACAGGCCAGTTTTTCAAAAATTGAAAATTTTAGCTCTTTAGACCATTGATCCTACAAGCAATACTAATTGAATATAATTTGTAGAAAATTTAATTAGCTTTAAATTAAGTGTAAAGTGGAGCCCAATGTTTTTGTCTAATCATATATAATCAGATCTGAAAAATGACCAGTTATGATCATATATAATTATATATGATTTGACAAAAATATTTTTTCCTGAACAATCACTTACTACAAGCAAAAGCAAATTTTTCGAGATTTAAAAAAAAAACTAAATAAACAAAAATAAAAACATCATATACAACGATAACTAAAAATATATTACAATATGAGTGAGTGCCCGACAAAAAAATATTTTTGTCTAATCATATATAATCATATCGGAAAATTGCTATTAAATTCGAGAAAAGTAATAACTTATTTTTTAATAATATGTGTCATTTGTATATATAATTATTTTTAATTTAAATATAAAAATAAATAACACAAAAATTTGTTTTATTAGTTTTTGTCTCAGGATGGCCGCCCATCTAAAAATTTCACTCTCATAATTTTTTCATAACGCGCCTAAAGAAGTATAACCTCAAAGATTCTCGAAAAATGTGCTTTTGCTTGTAGTAAGTGATTGTTCAGGGAAAACAAATGTTTTCTTATCACATATATAATTATATATGATTATACCTGGTCAATTTTCAGTTCTGATTATATATGATTATAGGTGATTATATATGATTATATATGTTTATATATGTTTATATATGATTATATATGATTAGACAAAACATTTTTTTCCCGTGGCCTGTAAGCCTCGTAGTTCTCTCAAAATTTTAGAGAAAAATCTTTAAAAAATAACATCAAGCAACATAAAAGTGTTTAGGTAAATTTCTGGGAAAATTCAATTTTACCTTTTATGGTTTTTTTAAGATTTCGAGAGAACTTAGTAGGCTTTCAGACCCCGTTTTGCACTTAATTTAAAGCTTATTAAATAGCCTACAAAATATATGTTATACAAGCTCTGCTCGTAAGAGCAATTCTTTATAACTAGCCTATTTTCTAGCCTTTTTTATTGTTTTCGAAATTTCTTGGTAGTGTCTTAAACAGAAGTGTATCCGAAGCAAACACGCTGATAGTTGCCAATATCTAGAGCCGGCCCTGGTTTGTCCTGTAACTCGATGTTTTTTTCCCGAAAACGACACTTTTGTCCTCGAAAATCTTACCAACGCCCTGTCCTACTTCAAAATTAATTCACGCTCATTCCACGCAAACTTTACGTCATTCATTGTTTTTTTTTTATAATCACCATGACATTATTCGTAGACTTTCAAGAAAGTCTCAACGATGTCATATTATCATAATAGCAACAATGATCACGATCATCATCTCTCGCCCATTTCCACTTTCTCGTTCGCTTCATTATTTATCTTGTTTTAATAAAATTGGGCCTATCACAAACCTTTATTGTACAATGAGAGCTCATCGCTCCCAGTTAAGGGATGTTTGTGTTATACAAGCGTTCAGCGACTAAGGTTATTCAACTTTGTATCTACGTTCCGGGATAGTTCAACGTCCAAATCCTTTTCAATCAAGAAACGAATGCGTATGTGTGCGTGTTTATGTGTGAACCATCAGTATAGGTACGAGTATATGGTATTTGGTATCCAACAAGCTTTTCATTCCTTCGAAATGAGGAAAAAATGGCAAAGTTATTCAACAAAGTCTAAAAAATCATGACCTCTTTTATACACCACTCGTATTTATTCAAAGCTCCGAAAGAACTTTTGCCGTCATTAAAAAGCTTTAAAAATCCTTGTATAATCTTTATAATGTTATCCTTAACTATATTGTAATGTTAATGTTGTGTTACGTTGATTTATCAATGTACTCGAGCTTCTCTCCTTTTATTTGGACTTTGATAAATATTCCGTAAAGCATTAACATTAATTTAACATCTACTCTAAACCGAGTTGTATATATCAAACATATTTCATATTTTCAATGGAAAACGTTTACATATTAAAAGTCAAGTAATTGCAATTTTAAGTTTAACTCGAGCGAAATTTTCATTTTAAACCTACATTTAGAAATAAGCTCACTTCGCTCATTCGATGTTGAAATGTTAGAATCGATAATTGCAGAAAAGTAGTTCATTATAGTTTTTATGTAAAAAAACATTTGAAATTTCAGTTTTTTTTTCTTGACAAATGGCAAAGATTATCAATGATTTTTACTTGAATATTAAAATTTGGTGCTAGGTGAAAGGTCAAAAAGAATAAAAAAATGAGTTTATTCGTTTTCTTAAAAAAAAAATGTATCTTCAACAAGAATAGACTACAATTAAGATTTCAATAATATTTTAATTTATTGTGTGGTCTTGCTAAAAAATTACAATTGGCCTAGTTATAGACCGGAGCTAAAGCCTTTGAAAAAGTGAAAAAATAAATATAGTGAGATGAAACTAGGGCTTACAATACCGGGATTCCGGGATCCCGAATACAGGAATCTCGGACGATTTTTATCCGGTATAAAAAACCGGTATTTATGTAAAAATACCGGTATTTTGGTATTACATTAGTTGATAAAAATTGAATTTATGCACAATATAAATTTATTTTAAAATAATATTAAATAATTACAATAAATTTTTTTTTGAAGATAAACAAACAATTTTATTGTATTAAAATCTGTATCAGGCACATTTATTACACATACCGAGCCGAGTATGGCACCATCGAGAAGCGGCGGTGTCGTCAATATAAAGCGATTGTTTATGTTTTACGTCTACTACCCACTGAATAGGTCTCGTTTATACAAATACATAAAATGTGTAACACAAAAATTATAAAATAGTTTAGATTAGATTGTTTAATTTTGCAAATCGGCTGTAGTGTTTACAAGTAAAAATGAATACCGGTTTTAATACCGGTATTCTGGTATTTCAAATTTCAAATACCGGTATTCAGATTTTAGTTCGGTATTGTAAGCCCTAGATGAAACCTATTAGAAAAGGAAAAGAAAATAACGAAAATGAAAGGAAAAATAAATTACAATCGATCTAAGGTGGGGAGGTGGAAAAGGGGGGAGGGGTTTAAGGGTAGAAACGGTTTATCTAGATTTCTGACAAAACTCCAAGTCCTATAGAGAAAAGTTAAACAGCAAAGTTGTAGATAATAAGAAGATCTACAACTTTTATACTAAAATTTTTTTCACATAGCTTCAAAATTTATGTGAAATATTATAATAATCAAGTTTTTAATTTTTATCTTTTACAAAAAACATTGATTGTCTGTAAAGTCAGTTTACGAACGATAGTTTTACGTGATAACGTCATAAAGAACACCTAATTGATGAAAAATTGTGTACTTTTATGAATTGAATTGTTATCACTGAATTATCATTGTTTTGTATAATACAAAGTAGTTAATTGAAAATGAACAATTTTTCAAAATTAAATAAGACTGAAAATTATGAAGGAAAAAATAAATTAAATCTTATTAAGTAAATTTTATAAGAAAAACACAAAACACGTTAATAAAAAATAAAATTTAGCTGACTTTGGACTTAATTATTATATTTCACAAATACTATTCACTAAAATTCACAACACAAATTATAAATTTAAAAAAAATTAAATTGATAAATGAATCCGCACGAAATTGTCCTCGAAGACAATTCAATTTGATTCACTGATGACAAAAGCATGGTGTTTGAAATACGTATTTGGAGATACAAAATTAAAAATTTGGATTTTTCGTTTTGTGATTTTTCCATTTATTTTTACTTTAATTTATAATCTGTGTTGTGGCTTTTAGTGAATAGTATTTGTGAAATATAACAAAACACGTTGTCTAAG
The DNA here is from genome assembly GCA_958496155.1 of Sisyra nigra. NCBI lineage: Eukaryota > Metazoa > Arthropoda > Insecta > Neuroptera > Sisyridae > Sisyra > Sisyra nigra. The sequence continues at coordinate 829,734 of OY292317.1, forward strand.
ATTCAACAAGAATATTTTGCCTCTCTATCACTTGTATCGTGTTCTCGCACAGGCTCAAATGGAACGTGACAAAATGGACGTTCTTTTTCAGACTGGCTGCCGTAGGTCAGCAATTTATAAGACGTTATCACGTCAAAAGAAATTTTCATGAAGTTTGGTAAAAACTTACCTTTTGATGTCCGCAATACAATATAATTTTTTTGAATTAAAAAATTTATTTTCACCTTATTTTGACTTAATATTGAAATAAACTTAATATTGAACTTAGTAAATGTTCCCTTTCAATAACTATGTAATGTTAAAACGTTGCAAACAAATTTTATTTAGTTTTAAAATAGAAAATATACAGTTGAATTTGAAAAAAATTAAAACCCTTAACTTAATTATAGGGTAACTTGATTACCAGGGTAGATAATTATTGAATCGAAAAAAAATTATTGTAGGATAAAATCCATTATAAAAGGAAGAGAATATAATAAAAATTAAAGGAAAAATAAATTACGGTCGATCTGAGGTCGGGAAGTGGAAAAAGTGGGTGCTTTTAAGGGTAGAAACGGTTTATCTCAATTTTTGATAAAACTACAAGTCCTATGGAAAAAAATTAAACGGCAAAGTTGTAGATAATAAGAAGATCTACAACTTTTGTGCTAATACTTTTTTTACACTACCTCAAAACTTATGTGAAAAAATGCAAAAACCAATTTTTTGGTTTTTCATTTTTATCTTTTAAAAAAATTTTTTTCAAGAAATTTGGTAAAAACTTACTTTTTAATGTACCAAACACACTGTAATTTTTTTGATCTAAAATTTTAATTTTTTCTACCTATTTTGACTTAATATTGAAAAAACACCCTGATTTTCAATTGCAAATTCTCACGTCAAAATATCTACTTTTTAAAAAAAGTCGGTGAGCTTTTTGTTCGTTGAAATCTCTTCTTTCTGATGGTGTAAAAAAAATACATAAAAATGTTAAATGTTCCCAGAAAATGCAATAATTAAAGTGTAAATTTTAAGAGATTGCTCAAAATTATACATACTTAATACTTTTTTTTTGCACCATCAGGAAGTAGAGATTTCAACAAACAAAGAGCTCACCAACTTTTTTAAAAATGTGGATATTTAGACGTGAGAATTTTCGATTGAAAATTATGGTGTTTTTTCAATATTAAGTCAAAATAGGTAGAAAAAATTAAAATTTTAGATCAAAAAAATTACAGTGTGTTTGGTACATTAAAAAGTAAGTTTTTACCAAATTTCTTGAAAAATTTTTTTTTAAAAGATAAAAATAAAAAACCTAAAAATTGGTTTTTGGATTTTTTCTCATAAGTTTTGAGGTGTTTGCACAAAAGTTGTAGATCTTCTTATTATCTACTAATTTTCTTTTTCTAATTTTTTTCCATAGGACTTGTAGTTTTATCGAAAATTGAGATAAACCGTTTTTACCCTTAAAAGCACTTTTGTTATATTCATTTTTGTTATTTCATCCTACTATAATTTTTTTTTGAATCCAAAATTATCTACCCTGGTAATTAAGTTGTAGGTTTTAAATTTTTTTCAAATTCAACTATATATTTTCTTTTTGAAACGAAAATAAAATGTGTTTGCAATAATTAAAAATTAAATAGTTATTGAAAAATGACATTTAGTAAGCTCTTTGAAATATCAAACTTTAACAGCTCGTTATAGAATTTTTCAATTAAGTTGAACTTTATCTGTGAAACAACCAAAACCATAAGACAAATGGGATAAACTACGTTGGCGTCTCTTATAAAATAAAAAAAAAAAACTTTTAAAGTGTTCAGTAAAAGCCACATTGACGAACTTGAGGGTTTTAGATACATGAAATTATTATATACATATATAGTAGAACGGTACTCGTATATGTTGAAAGATTTTGTGGAACGAATTTGTTTTAATTAATTACTCCGTAATTTCCATACATCTCACTATTTGCTGTCTTAATTTTCATTGATACAGAGCCTTACAAAAAATTATACTATGTTCATAGCAAGTTTTGGGTAATTTATAAACGTTGACATATATGAATTGTCCCTTACCAACCGGGGGGTTATATGTTCATTTATCAACGGTATAAAACAAATAGCTTTATCTTCTTTTGGCGCGCTAATAATCCATGTGCTTTTACCGTGGAAAATTAAAATGAACTGCATTTTTTTGCAGACAATTCAATTTTAATGCCTTATTAAAATTGTTATAGAAATAGTCAGTGTTCGTTTTGATTAAACTAAAAATAGATAACAGGATCACTGGTTTGTGAAGAAAAAATTAAAGAGATTTAAAAAATTAAATTTCAAATTTTATATCATGTTTGTCTAAACACAGAAAACAATAGGCCTTAAATCTTGATTGAACGGGTAAATTGTAAATTATTTTTACTAATTAATACTTTTTTAAAGGCTCTAGCCCATTAGCCATAAGGAAAGTGCCCCAGGCGGTTTTTGAAAAATGCTTCCGTGTGCTGATTCCTCTTCATGAAAAACTTATTGTCGCACAATTTTAACCCGCTACCACCACTTGTATTGGAGTTACGGGGGAAACTACCCCAGACGTTAAATTTTTTTTCTAGAAAACTATTGAAGATTTTTTCATGAAATTAAAACTGTACGTAGATATAAATTAAACGCATAATATATATTTTTTTCAGAATTTTTGTAAATCTATAAATGATGAAAAATATTATTTTTATTTTTTGAGGTGGTTTTTAATATCAACCCTTAAAGTGACACCTTTTTTTAAAAATGCGATCAGGGCATTTATTATCCATCTTTCATCGATCAATTTTTTTTGTGTTTTACATCTTATATACTTAGTCCTTATCTAAAAAAAGAATTATCACGATATCTTCATTAAAAGCAAAGTATGTAAGTTTTACAAAATGCTATTTTTACAAGCAAAACGCGTTATGCGGTGGATTTTTCGTCGCTTTGATAGGGTGAGGCAAACGATTTAAAGCGCATGGACCGAAGAGATTATGTTTCTTATTCCACTGCCTACTGATTATTTCGTATTTGAGCGTAGACTTAATGCAGCTAAGCGAGATTTTAGATCAAAAAAGATTTTTTGAATTTTATTCTATATTTGTTTAGAAGTTTTTAAAATATTTTTTGAAGCTTTTTTTTTAATTTCTTTTAGCATTTTTTTATATTTTACTGTAAATATAGATTCAAAAAACATTTTTAAGTTACAACCGTTACAATAATCAAATTACATTTCAACACTCCCCTTTATTATTGCATTTTTTTTTATCTGGAAAAAGTTAAGTTAGCGAGAAAATTTTTTTTTAAATTAAACTATATGTCAAAAAATTGCTCCCTCAGAATCCGCAATTTCTCCATGTGTATAGTTATTAATTGATTAATAATTAATTTTTCAAAAATTTGCAAACTAAAACTTAAAATTGCTGTAAAACACAAAAAAGCCACTTTTTTAGTTTTTTTTAATTGATCCTTTAATGCTCTTCCGGATCCGCAATTGCTCCAGGTGTATAGTTAATAGTTAACCAATAAATAGGTTTTTAAAAAATTTTTAAACTCAAAGATTAAAATCGCTATAAAACCCAAAATAGTTTTCAATTTAAATTTTTTTTCAAGTTCTTTATCTGCTGTTTTCTATTCAATTACGCAAACAATTGATGAGATTTTTCCAATATTTTTAATAATTAATTATTTGTAACTATTTATACATGTTTTGTTGTACTATGACGTCATCAACTGCCGTTGGATCTTATAAACATGAATATTTTAAAAATTGAATTACTACTTAACTATACACCTGGAGCAATTGCGGATCCGGAAAGAGTATTTAAGGAACAATTTTTTGAAAAAAAATTTTAAACTCGATTATTTTCGTTTATATAGAAATTTTTATTTTTGAAATTACTAATTTTTGAGAAATTACTTATTGATTAACTAATAACTATACATTTGGGGCAATAGCGGATTCTAAAGTAGCAATTTAGGAGCAATTTTTTGGCATATAGTAAAAAATGTTCTACGCTAAGTTTTTTCCGGTTATTTTTAATATATTTTTGCTTTCAGTTTTTAAAATATTTTTCCTCTGTAAAATAAATATGTTCTTAACATAATAACCTACGCCGACGACGTCGCGGATATCAGCTAGTAATAAATAATATAACTAACTTAAAATCGATAAGTCATACATGGATATTTATAAATTATGCAATAACTAATAAATGTCTCTTTCAAAATCTTTTTATCCAACAAGCACTCGAATGAAATCTCTTTAAAAAAAAAAGTCGTTGCGTGTACTTATGTACGCGCGTGAGAAGTAATACTTCTTTGGTATCATTAAGAAATTAGGTTTTATCAATTTTATTCAAATCATCAATTTTAAAAAACTGTGATTTAATATTTAATAATAATAATAATATATATATATATTGAAAGATATAAATATTAAAAATAAAATTAAGAGAATAATATTTTAATTTACACCAATAAATAATATCCAAAGAAAGCTGCAAGACGTTTATAAAATTTGTCAGGATCATTTTTCTGGTTAACAATTCATGCATGTCATGAAAACGAAGCTTCATAGAAATTGCGAAATAAATTAAGTAGCTACTTGTCAAAGTAAATGTCTTAATCTTATTCTTATCTTGTGTTACTAAATTATTATTCTAAGATGGTTGAATCATTTCAGAATCCCAGATTTTGTGATAATTAAGAATATGCATGAAATGCAGACGTCATTTTCATCATTAAATTTCAAATAGTATAACAGCTTCTGCAAAATTCGAGAAAACTAATTTAACTTATTTTTTAATAATATGTATCATTTGTATGTATAATTATTTTTAATTTAAAAATAAAAATAAATAAATTAGAAAATAAATACAACACAAATTTAAATTATGCGCGTCTAGTTAAAAATACCGAACTGTTTTACGGGCAACTTCATCTTGTTAATTTGTGATGATAAAATAGAACACTACAAATGCTTCTGAAACCGCGCCGCGATGCAGACGTCATTTTCATCATTAAACTTCAAAAAGTACTTATAACAACTACTGCAAAATTCGAGAAAAGTAATAACTTATTTTTTAATATTATGAGTCATTTGTAAATATAATTATTCTTAATTTAAATATAAAAATAAATAAATTAGAAAATAAATACAACAAAAATTCAAATTACGCGCGCCAGGAGACCCACTGGTTCTGCGACAAACTTCATTTTGTTAATTTTTATCTTAAAATGCGCGCGCATCTTAAAATTTCACTCTCATCATTTTTTCATAACGCGCCTAAAGAAGTATAGCTTCAATAACAAAAAGCCTATCTAATTTAAATTTACCTCCTGAACCTTTTTCATTATATATTCAACAATGAAATACCATAAAAATTCAGGCTTTCTTAATAATTGTGTTAAATTATTTAATCTAGAATCATATTTTAAACTGTATCTAAGATAAAATTTGAAAAAAATGTCTTATTTCTCTTGATTCAATTCAAAAAGTAAGAATCAACTGATTTTTTCAAAAAGATAATTTTAATGTGTTCAAAGTTAGATAAGTTCCAATATAAGATATGTCCTAAAATATATCCAATTCTGTCTAATAATTTTTCGATATCAATAATAATGTTGAGACAGCAAAAAAGCAAAATATTCGAAAAAATTTCTATCAGTTTTCACGATCAAATTTTATGAACGGCAAAATAAGTCGGTGGGACTAGCGAATTTTGCGATTTTTCAGCGATATACGAGTTTGGTCAAGAGCTAAGGGGCTTTCAGTTCGGTTCAATTCCAGTAACATTATAGCGATAATAAAATGAAACGATCCATATCCGTCATGAAATTGCGTGTGCTTCACAACATATACTAAGCTATACGGGGTTCTCGCAAACGCAACCGAAGCTTTCGTTCATAAACCTATTAAATTATGGACAAGCGAAACATGGAATCAAATGTATAAATGCAGAAGAGGAAAAGTAAAAAGTTTCGAAATAATAACGATAATAACAAGAAAGCCCAGTGCGATCAATATAAGGTGGGATGTTGACCCCGTGTAATAACCTTTGAGAGGTCAGAATACAGCATTACTAAAAAAAGCCCATGCACAATATACCCCAAAAACAACATTCACATAAAAATCGATCGATATTTTCCCCATTTTATTTTCGAACTCCCTTTATCCCTAATCCCACCCACGTAGTCTTTCATTATCAAAAAGTGAATATTTCAGCACGTAGCATTCGATTATTTTCGAATATTTACGCAGAAAAATAGTGTGAGACTAAGGGTTGAAAGAAATTAGCATATTGACCCTCCCCAAAAAAAAAGAATAATAATAATAAAACCGATGCGTGCATAGGTCGTGGTTTATATTGACGTATAAAACTTTTATAATTGCAAGAAATTGAAATATACTCTTAAAGCTAGTTAGGAAATTTATGAATAAATTAAAAAAGAAAAAAATATAAATGGAGATGGAAATATTGAAGGACACCATCATCAGGTGGTGACGCATATTCAAGAGTGCAAAGCCCTTACGCTCTCATACACATTTCCAAGGGTGTAGTACGGATATGTTTGTAGGCCTATTCGACGGGAGCGACGCCTGTTAGGGATGGTTGAAAACAACTTTGGTGGTCGTTCACCCCAGAAGAGACACAACAACCCCAGACGCATCAGTCAACTTCCAAATCGCGCGCGCACAAACTTCCTCATTCTGGCTCTCCCCAGTTCCCCACATTTCGTGTTACTTCCGCATACTTACCACACCGTAACTCTTTCTACGTAGCAGAACTGGAAAATCTACACACAACCCTTACAGTATTGGTGTCAATTTATCTCTTACGTTCACCATCCAAAGAACATCCCTTTGCAACCCTTAGGCTTTCGGTAAAACGCTCCACATACACAGATTATAACAATTTGCTACTTCAACATGATATATTGTAAAAATGAATGGCAGTAAAGATCGCGCTTTCTTTCTCACTCGAAACTTTTTTCGTCCTTTTTTGTTCCACTTTCTCTATGAACGAATTTATTGTTGAGTCTGTTGCCCTACAGTGAAACCCTGTAATTCCACGTCTCAATTTCATATTGTATAAATATTAAATGTTTCACATTTTCTACTAGATTAAACGTATGTAAATGCATATTTTAGGTTAATATCTTTTAATTGTCAACTTCGAATCTTTGTTTTTCATGTCAATGATTACACGAATAGTTTTGCCAAATTAAGGTTTAAATTTTCAAGGCAAAAATTTGTGATTTTTAACATCAGATAAACTTTCAACATAAATGACAACCATTCAGATAAACTTGGAGAGGTTATAATTACAAATATTTAAACAATTTCCGGTTTAAAAATTTGCCAATAACCGGATATAACATGGATAAATATCAATTTTAGTTTTAAAAAACAGATTGACAGATTTTCGTGAATTTTATTGGTTTCTTCTTACGTTTTTATTTTGTCAGTGTATGAGAAAGTAAAAAACAAATACAAATTAAATACAAAGCAAAAGTGTGGAGGTGTTTAATATTTAAGGATTATGCACTATAACTTTATAAAAAAAAAAAGTTAATAAAATGAAACACCGACTACAAAATTAAAAAAAAAAAAAAAAAAAAAACACTAAAAAAATTGCGTATCTTTGTGTCTACAACTAACAATAAATTTATCATCTACAAACAATTAACCAACATATTTATTAAGCATTCACCTAAGCAAAAATGTTTAAATGTATGCATAGACTGCTATAAAGATAATTAAATAATTGGGATGATATAATGTACAATTATTGTTATTTTTGGAGTCGGTGTCAATCAAGAAAATACCACAATTATTACCCATATACCATATAGACCAAAGCCAAAGCCTTTGAAAATGGTAAAAAGTGAAAAAAATATAACAAAAATGAAAGGAAAAATATATTACGGTCGATCTGAGTTCGGGAAGTAAAAAAGTAGAGGATTTTTAAGTGTAGAAACGGTTTATCTCGATTTTTGACAAAACTAAAAGTCCTATGGAAAAAAGTTTTTGTGACAAAGTTGTAGGTAATAAGAAGATCTACAACTTTTGTACTAACACTTTTTTCACATAACCTCAAAATTTATGTGAAACATTCCAATAACCAAATTTTTGGTATTTAATTTTTATCTTTGGCAAAAAAAAATTTTTACATGAAATTTGGTGAAAACTTACCTTTTAATGACCTCAAACACATTGTATTTTTTTTATTTAAAATATTTATTTTTTCACCTTATACTGACTTAATATAGATAAAGCACCCTAATTTTCAATCGAAAATTCTCAAGTCAAAATATCTACTTTTTAAAAAAAGTCAGTGGGCTTTTGGTTCGTTAAAATCTCAACTTTTTGATGTTGCAAAAAATATACATTACAATGTTAAATGTTCCCAGAAAATGCAATAATTAAAGTGTACATTTTAATAAATTGCTCTAAGTTGTACTTGTGTCGTACAATTTTGAGCAATTTATTAAAATATACACTTTAATTATTGCATTTTTTCGATATGAAGCCATTATAAGATGAAAAAATTAATATTTTAAATAAAAAAAATACATTGTGCTTGGAGACATTAAAAGGTAAGTTTTCACCAAATTTCGTGTAAAAATTTTTTTTTTTTGCCAAAGATAAAAATTAAAAACCAAAAATTTGGTTATTGAAATGTTTCACATAAATTATGAGGTTATGTAAAAAAAGTGTAAGTACAAAAGTTGTAGATCTTCTTATTATCTACAACTTTGCTACAAAAACTTTTTTCCATAGGACTTTTAGCTTTGTCAAAAATCGAGATAAACCGTTTCTACCCTTAAAAATCCTATACTTTCCTACTTTCCGACCTCAGATCGACCGTAATTTATTTTTCCTTTCATTTTTGTTATATTTTCTTCCCTTTCAAATGAGTTTCATGATACTGTAATTTTTTTTCTGTTCCAAAATTATTTACCCTGGTCTTTTAGTGCATTTTTTGTTTAAGAGTTTTAATTTATTGATTTTATTGATCTGAAGTTTGATAACTGGTTTTCTTTCTTTGAATATGGGTAAACCTACTAAACGCGTCACTCATATGAGGCAGTTCCGTTTAAATGTTAAAAGTTACTTCATCCCCTTTTGCCGTTAAGGGTTGAAATTTTTTGGTTTTAAATTTAATGAAAGTACTCAGTGGAATATTCTTTCGAATAGAAAAAAATCATCAAAATTCGAGGATTCAGTTACACGTCACTATTTCATCCCCTATTTTCATCGTTAGGGGGTGAATTTTTTTCTTCAAATTGAAATATGAAAAATTTAAAGGTACGATGTACGTAATAGAAGAAAAGATTATCGAAATCGGGTTAGCCAAGAAAAATTTATAATTTCATCCCTTATTTTCAACCCCTTATGAGTGGAGTTTTTTTATAAAAATTGATATGAGATTGACTTAAAGTTATGTTTTATCAAAAAAAAAAAAAAAAAAAAGAATTATCAAAATCGAGCTATCCAATAAGACGTTAGTATTTAATTTTAATAAATAATATTAAATTTTAATTTCATCCCTGTGTTAACGTTTTCCTTCAAATTAAAATGGAACCACACGAGAAGCACCGGCCTTAAAACAAAAAAATAATCATCAAAATCGGTTCACCCAGTCGAAAGTTCTGAGCTAACAAACATAAAAAATACAGTCGAATTGAGAACCTTGTCCTTTTTTTGAGGTCGGTTAAAAATTAGATTTGCTTGAACGTTGATGTGACTTAAAGAAAATTGTTGGGAAGATAGCAAAGCATTATTATTCATAAATTAAATCTTTTAATCAAACACAAATTGAATCTAATTTAAAGTTGGTGAGTGAGAGCCTTGAACAAAAAAATTAAAACGTATTTGACATAGGAAAAAATATGGGATAACGAAACACTTTGGAACATAGATAAAAAGTTTTACTGACATAATCCCTGACGAAGAAAATTTAAAGCACGGATTTGAAACGTCATTCATTCCTTGATGTAAAACGTCTCAAAGATGTGGAGCAGAGTATGAAAAACATTTAGGGATAGCGGAAACAGTTGTACTGTAGTATTATTGGATAATATGCGTAGGTCTACGACCTGCATGACCCCGAACCAGAGTTCAGTCGAGACACGGAAGGGCGCTTTACCACACTATAGGCGCCCTTTTATTGATTATCACAAATTACCAAGAGTTTTTCTGTGAACCGTGGGAAAGGACGCATTTTCTTTAATGCTATTAGAAAATTTGCGACCATCTGCGAAGAAAAATTCGCACCGTAAATATTAGCGAGTGTATTTTTTTTTGCTTCTAGAAAAAACAGACGTGAAAGGGGCTCGTTAATTGAAAACAATAATATACAATACAAAAAATAATAACCTACAAAAACCACTTGTGATGGATTACGTTTGATGTTATCAACGAGAATAAACAAAGTTTACATTTAAATAATGCGTCCGTCAATTTAGAGAAAAATCGTTAATAGAGCTTTCAAGACAAAGTATTTCTTTAACGAATGTAAAACGACATTTTATTGTCACGCATTCACCGAGAAGGAAACGCATGTGAAAGGAACATAAAGTCACGATTAAATTTTACTGTGGTAGACTGAGGCAATATTTTTACAATTGAGGAGCTTACAGCTTTTTTTTTTTCGCTTTTATTAAATTGCGCCAAATATTGTCAACATTGTCATTTTATTCATGGCTATTTAAATATGAAACAATGAGAAAAACCTAATCAAGTTTGTTTTAAAACGTAATTATATGGATCATTAGACGCAAGTAAAACTTTTCATTGGTTTCGTAACGAATGAAAATTGTATGAATACAAGAAAAAAGTTTTATTGTATCGCGTATTTTAAAGGAAATATATTTAACGATCGTATTCATTTCAAGTTTGTTTATACTGAAACGTCGAATTCACTTCTCTATTTTCATTACGATCCGATTAAAAACGAGGGCAGAAAATTTTTAGTAAACACATTTTCAGTTGTGCGAGCTCTGGCAGCCAGCAAGTTCAAGAACCTCATAAGAGGGATGTTTCAAACGAAACGGCACTAGCATTTTCCTTCCGTTATATATACTAGTATATTGTGCGATGCTGATATTTTTTTTTCGTCTTTAAATCGCGAAAAAATGTAATAAAAATAATCCACATAATAATAATAACAGTTTAATATATTTATGATGCGCGCTACGATTTATATTCATTTCGAAACGGTTTCGCCGTTTTCACTGAGTCCATTCTGTTTTTCTAGGTTATCCTGTTATTGAAGCGCAAATATTTATGACTGAAAAAAGGAAAGAATGTGAACAAAACAGAAAATAAAAATCGTCTCTTTTACAACTCTATTACCTGTTTTATAGAAGTGAATTAAATATAAATGAATTTTTATTGAAAATCTTCTTCGAAGTTAGACTCGAAATGTAAACATTTCTGCTTATATTTTTGCACTTGAACTACCCAACTTTTTTTCATTTATTTTTTCATGTCCTTACAATATTTTCCAATAAAAGCATGAGTTTCATTAAATAACTAAGGTATTTATTTTTCCTTATTTTTTATAATTGTTTTTTTAAATTAACCTTCAAAGACCTGAAGATTTAACTAATGAAGGTCAAGATGATAACGTATAAAGGATAAGGTAAGTAAGGGAAAAATATTAAACCTTAAATTAAAGTGTTCGATAAAATTAATTAACGGCTCACCTATCCAACGCTAGATTCATACTAGGAGCACTCGGGTCTACTGCCCAGGGCGGTAAATTTTCAGGGGCAGCAACATTCGGAGGATGAGAAACAAATTTTTCTCCACCTTATCGAAAATGCTTTAAAAAGTGTTGGAAACATCTTCAAATTGAGCTTTGCTGAGAGTATCTAAATTTAATTGATTGATTAATAGATTCCCTATAGTTTAGGAGCTAGCAACGTTTTCGAGAGAGAATTTTAAGTCGGCCAGTTTTTATATATGTTATCTCTCGCACTATCCCGGACATCATACGGTCAGTCTGGCAGTCGGGAGGGGTTGCGTTTATTAGTGCGCATCGCACCTGTACAGGTAAAATATTAAAACTTTCAGAAAAAATAAAAAGTTTCAGATGAAATTTGTAGGAAATAACATTTTACATAAAAAATGTCCAGTGACTAATTTTTGGTAAAGTGGCTAGTTTGCCCGCTACAAGCTTGGAAAGGCTGACTCGACGTGACGTCATTTGAGTTGTTCAGAGATACAGCCGTTGTGCCGACACATTTACAATGAGCCTTACAAGCTTGTAGCGGGCAAACTAGCCACTTTACGAAAATTAGTCACTGGACATTTTTTATGTAAAATGTTATTTTCAACAAATTTCATCTGACACTTTTTATTTTTTCGGAAAATAACCTTAACTTTACCTGTCATAGATGCGATGCGCACTAATAAACGTAACCCCTCCCGACAGCCAGACAGCCCGTATGATGTCCGGAATAGTGCGAGAGATAACATATATAAAAACTGGCCGACCTAAAATTCTTTTTTTTTTCGACGTCGCTAGCTCTCGTACTGCTACTTTCATAGCGAAATATAAAAATTAATCTATAATATTTTGACAGAAAAAGATGATAGATACTTCCAGAGTGTTTAGATCCTATGTAAGTTCATCAAAATCCTTAAAACTACTTTTCTAGGAAGAGATATTATCTATCGTACAGGTTCTATAAGATTTTAAGTTTAAAAAGTTCCTTTAAGAAAATTAGAAAATCTTTCATACCAAATGTCATTTAAAACAATTCAGCTATTTAAGTAGAAAAGATTAGGAGTTAACCTACAGGAACCGTCTTTTTTTTTTTTTGACTAAATGATATTCAATAATATGTTAAGATCTGAGGTATCTTTAACAAAACTTCATTAAAAGTCGTTCCGTTTCTTATTCATGCGCATTTTGATAAATTGTGGCTAATTTTTTCTATCCTTCTCTATCAAAGTTTAATTCAATTAACAATTTTCGTGGGTTCTCGTTAATCCTCATCTTACTTCCGAACATTTTCAAACTCGTCATAAGCGTGTATGGGCTTGGGCATTATCCTAAATCCACTTGGACTGATTCGCTTTATAGGTTCAGTATTAGATCCGCGAACAAACCTCTAGACTTAAGATCCTAGAACTAAGATATAATTCCTCAACAGAAATTCTCTCTGTGTTTAGACAGTCGTGATATGACCTCAGATGTTAAAGCGACTTTAAACACCAAAAAAAAGTACAAACATTAATCTTACTTATTGTTAGTATAAGTTTTTTTTTAAAATAGTTCAAAGAGACTTTTATCTTTGTAAAACTTCTTTATTAACCAAGAATGGATCTCAAATTTTAGTTTGTTTATAATTAAATAAAAACTTTCTATCATTTAGTAAATGTTAATGTTTTATTTTATACTGAACCTCTTTATTTACACTAATTACTGCCTAAGTCAACCTACCCCATACTAATAGTCAACCTACCCCGGATATGGGGTAGGTTGACTAAATTTTTTTGGGTTAGAAAATCGACTAAATAAGTATTATAATGATAAATTTTTAGGTTAAGAATTAGTATTTTAGGTACCTGAATAGTTCTTCTATCTGAATCAATTGTTGTTTTTGTTATATTAAGTTAAACATCAGAGATATACGAGGCTAAGTCAAAAGTTAGTCAACCATCCCCGGTCTCCCCTACCTCCTAAACGAGATTTTACTACCCCTTGATAAAAAAAAATAAAGGTCAATACTCTAACAATTAAAAAAGTGCTAAAGTAGAGTAAAAAGAGAAATATTTAAATATTTTAACTATTTGAATTCCGTGGCAACTTCACTCCATTGGCTGGCACTCTTACGCAAGAAACAAATAAGCTATCGGCGACAAACTGACACACACTTAAGCTGCATATATATATATATATATATAAAATGTATAATATATTGTTAAATTTTTACTTAGTTTAACTTGTTTAGAGTTAAACTTTACTTAGCTACCCTTCCCCGAAAATATTTTGATACCTAATAAAATACATTGTGAAAATTGGAGCCTAAATAGGAATTTGATAATCATTAATTCTGTACGTAAAGTAAAAATAAAACGTTAAAAGAAAACGTTTCCTTGGATATTTGAGAAAAAATCAAACTTTTTATCTTGTAGAATGATTGATTATAAACCGATATTAGGAAACGAGCAAAAACATTTCTTTCTCTTTGAAACTAACGCAAAAATCTTAAAGCTTTCTATATATGTGTCAATTACGTTCAAGCTTGTATTGAAATATATCGCACAAAAATAAAATATATAAAAATTACAGGGGATCGCTTCAATTTATTTGAAAGAAAAAGCTCGAGTCAAAATGATAAATCCTTTTGTGGAAAAGTTTAAAACCAGAACAAGAAAACGATATATATATGAGGCAAATAAATTTGAAGTGAACGGAAAATGTTATGAGAATTGTTAACATTGACCTTATGAGGCCAGTTTTATATCGAAAATTTTATTTGGTGAAACGTTAAAGGCGGCGCCACACAATGACCCTTGATATTTGGAATTTTCAGCTGCAGAAAATACACGTCCAAGGTTACAACAATGAGGAAAATGAGGAAAGCGGCGTATAGAGTTTTCACTCTCGATGACGCCCGAACTATGCAAGGATCGATCGCTTTTCATTGCGTCATACACACATACATTCAAACGTAACATTGAGTTTTCTACTTACACAAACGCATAGATATAAATATTTCCAATATGAAAACATTCTCGTTTACTAAACTGAATTGAAAGTGAAAAAATAAATGGTTTGGAAAAAATAAATTTAACATACAGGAAATAGGTCATGCAAATAAAATGCATAAGTACAACTATATATATACATTTCATCGAAAACCTTTTGGACCGTCCGCATTTGTATTTCACATAAATTGTCGTGAATTGATAAAATATTCGGCACCGATTCAATTTTTTCTTCATCAAGTTTCAATCAGCTACGATCAAGCTCGGTTATTTTTCATAAAAATGTCAATTTGGCTCAAATATTGCGACTTTTTAAGCCTTATGCTGCTAAATTATTGCATATGACTCACCTGTAAATGTAGACATTTTCATCGAATACTTTCTGTCGTGACATTTAGAGTTCGATTTAACGATTTAAAAAAAATGGAACACATGTAGCAACAGAGGAAATTAAAGCTCACCTGAAAAAGAAAAATTGAAATATTAAACTCAACATTACCTGTATATTTTATTTTGTTTTTTTTTTTTTAATTTTTTGTAATTATAGACCAGGGTCGAAAAATTTTTTAAGCAAAAAAAAAATTATAGTAGGATGAAAACCATTAGAAAAGGAAGAGAATATAACAAAAATGAAATGAAAAATACATTTCGGTCGATCTGAGGTGGGGAAGTAGAAAAGTGGGAGAGATTTAAGGGTAGATCTCGATTTCCGACAAAACTATACGTCCTATGTAGATAATAAGTAGATCTACACTTTTTGTGCTAACACTTTTTTCACATAACCTCAAAATTTATGTGAAAAATTCCAATAACCAAGTTTTTAGATTTTTATTTTTATTTTTCACAAAAAAATTTTGTAAAAATTTTAATTTTTAATGTCCCAAACACATTGTAATTTTTTTTTTTATTTTAAATATTTATTTTTGCACCTTATAATTACTTAATATCGAAAAAGCACCCTTATTTTCAATCGAAAATTCTCACGTAAAAACATCTGATTTTTTTAAAAAGTCGGAAAATGCAATAATTAAAGTGTAAATTTTAATAAAATGCTCAAAATTGTACATAAAACAATAATATACATATTTATATTATATGTATATATTTTTGCACCATCAGAAAGTAGAGGTTTAAACGAACAAAAAACTCAACGACTTTTTAAAAAAATCAGATGTTTTGACGAGAAAATTTTCGATTGAAAATTAGGGTGCTTTTCGATATTAATTCATTATAAGATGAAAATATTAATATTTCAAATAAAAATAAATAATGTGTTTGAGACATTAAAAGGTAAGTTTTCACCAAATTTCATGTAAAAAAATTTTTTTTTGTCAAAGCTAAAAATTAAAAACCAAAAACTTGGTAATTTGAATTTTTCACATAAATTTTGAGGTTATGTGTAAAAAGTATAAATGCAAAAGTTATAGATCTTCTTATTGTGTACAACTTTGCTATTTAACTTTTTTCCATAGGACTTGTAGTTTTGTCAGAAATCGACTGTTTCTACTAAAAAACACCCCCCTTTTCTACTTTCCTTCGGCAGATCGACCGTAATTTATTTTCCCTTTAATTTTTGTTAAATTCTCCTCCTTTTCTAATGGGTTTCATCCTACTATAATTTTTTTCACTTATTACCATTTTCAAAGGCTAAAAGCACTGGTCTATTATAAGTATATTAATTTTTAAGAGTAATAAAAAGTAACAGAATTTTAAAGCTTTTGTTTTGAAAGATAAGAGAGTCTAGTCAATGAATCATTCCAATTATTAAAATTAAAAAAAAAATCTAAATGTATTTTATTCAATGCAAAACTTTCCCCGCTTAATTAGACAATAATTAATTCTAATAACTCTGACAATTTTGAATAACCTTCTGATGATTAGTTTTAAGAAATGCAAATACGAAAATCAATCTCAGATTTAGTTTATTCCTACTGATATCAATAAAAATAAAGATAACAGTAAATCTTTTTTGGTTTAATATCATCTTGACATATTAAAAATGTCAAAACCGAAAAACAATTCAACGAAGAAAAAATTTGCATTTCTTTGTAAGCGATTTAAAATGTCGAAAATAACTTCGTAACGTTGATGTCATTTAATATAAGGACTTTTAACACAATTTTCGTTTTAATGAATGATGGAGATATTTTAAAAAATGCGTTGCTCGATGGTGGATTAGTCATTATAATGACAGTTTCTTAATGGATTCTATTGAAATTTTGCGTAGAATAAAACTTTCTTTTTTGCACATTAAGAAGAACCTTTGAAAAATAATTGCATTCTATTTTTAATAATTTATATACCAGTTTTCAACGATTAAATTTCAAAGATTACATCGAAATAAATAAGACTAAATAAAAAGGGTAAGCATATTTCATATTTGAACAATATAACACGTAAAAGATACATAAGCAAAATGACTTAAAAGTAATGAGAAGAAAAGAGAGTGCTTCAATATAATATAGGAAATTTCTTTTTTCCTTTTCTGTTTAAAATTCTTAATGTTAAAAGCCGAAAATCCTGAAAAGCTAAAAATCTAGAATAGCGATTTCTTAAGTTGTACCAGTCCCTAAATCGTACCTCTGTAATATATCAACAGCCGACAAACATAGAAGGTGACATTTATTAAACTAGTAGCATGCCATCGACTTCGAGCTAAGCAAAAATAATTGGCTAGCAAATAAGTTTTTTCCACGGCCTTAAATATTTCATTCATTTGAAAGCTTTTCTAAGAAGGAGTATGAATGACACGTTATTTTTCGTTTTACCCCCTATTTGTATGGTTTTATGGCAATTATTTAGCCACAATCAAACATGAGAAAACTTTTGAGTTATCTCAGAGTTTTAGTGTAAAACTTTGAAAACCTCGTCGCTTAAGTCATATCTTTGGCAAGTTTCTTAATTGAAACAGGATTGGGATTATGGCTAGCTTATGTAAGGAAGATCGCGAAGGAAATATGGACATATTTTTGTGATTTATCTGTGTCCAGTCTCACTAATTTGTATAATTTATTAGAGATAAAATTTCTTTCTAAAAAATTTTATTTTCTTTGTGTAATTAACTTGGTGATTAAGATACATAATACTTGAGACTGATGACTTCAAAAATAAGAATGTAATTAGATTTAGACTCATTGTCTGTAAATTTTATTTTTATTGTTATCTCGTTTGATTTAGCATTATTCTGTAGAGTTTACTACGAACATAGGCAGTAAGAGTTAGGCGACTAAGTGCCTTAATTGTACCGATGTAATTTTTTTTTAAACGCTAAAAAATTAAAGATCTAGTTCCCGCTGAAATTATTTTTTTTAATCTTCTACTACTTAAGCTACTTGACCATATCTCAATAAGAAAAAATTTTTTTAAGCTTTTCTTGCTTTTTTTACGATAAACTTTTTTTTTTCTTTATTTAAAGTCGCTTTAATATCTTGGTCATTAGCGACTAGACCTTTGGTCAATTATACAGTTTTTTTTTTTAAATAAGGATACGAAGTTCGTTATTCCATATTGTAGTTACTCATCTATATCAATAATAAGATTGAAGATTTCTGCTTTTTGAATATCTATATAATGAAAACGTTCCATCTTACCTGCGCGAGCTAACATAAACGGAATCATTTTCCTGAGCTGAGATTCTAATCTAATCTAAAAAAATGTAAGGTGTTTTGTTGAAAACTCTTAATTACCTACATTTTCTTATGTTTATACTACAAAATAAATGCCATTTTCATTGCACTTTTACCAAAAAAAAAAAACATTGTTTGTCCAGGTTTAACTTGAAAACGGCTGAACCGATTTCAATGAAATTTTCACAAAAAGTTATTAAATATTCCATCTTATATTATAGGCGACTTTAAATTTCGAATTCTTTTCCCTGTCTGTTTGTTTGTTATTGGCAAACTTGAAAACGGATGGTCCGATTAGGACGAGATTTTCACTACAAGTAGGAAATATTACTGTAAAAAGTGCTATAAAACTTTTATTTATCAACTTTTTATTCCGAAAAAATTTTGATTTTCTGAGCAAAAATATAAAACCTATAAAAACTGCGCAATTAAAAACATACATTGGCAGGCAGTTGTGATACAATGTACATAAACATATCATATCGAGCCTAGAATAAGCAAGGATCCTTGCACAACCGGGATACATGAGCAAAACAAGAGTACCTACAATAAGCCTATGGCTGCAGTGCGGAGGGAACGAGCCCTAATCTGGCTTTCTGCTAACGGGGAAAAAAAAGCCTTGGGTGACCCATTCTAAGTCTTTGCAAGACCCCGCTCTCTCCTACCGTGAACCCCTCACCAGGTGTATGGCTCTAATTGATTTCCGAGCCCTTTAAAGTTTCTGGGGATGGAACAGCCAATTATTGTTCCATTTTTCTGTCATATTGTTAAAGTACAATTCGATGTTGTTGTCCATCGTTAGTTTAAGGTCTGGATCGAGTTTCTTCTTTATGGATTTCTTCGCTTTCTTGTCAGCTGCTTCATTCCCTCCAATCCCTTGATGTCCTTGGATCCATGTCAAGTTGGCCGTGCACTCTTTCGTACTCAGTTTTAAAGGTGCGCCCGCAGCATTAGGATCGTAATGTTTGTATTTGTCTAGCTGCATATGGCATTTAGAAAGGGCTGTGCGTTAGATAATAAGACTGATAGTTCTGGAATCGCTTTTCTCTCAATTATTTCCTAGCATTTTCTTATTACTTCGGCCTTGAAAGTATATATCGAGGTTCCATCTGGTAGCCTTCGTCTAAAAGTTGTACCCCCGTCAACAATTATTGCGTAGCTTGATTTTCCATTAAGGACGGATCCATCCGGGTAAAATTTTGTATGTAAGGCATATTCATTTAGCTGTTTTAGGTGTAAACTCTGGAATAGTTACTGGGGTGTAGTTGAATACAAATAATGAAATAAAATTTCTGTAGAATTTTTAGTTAGATCCAAATATGACACGGTACTCGTTTCAAAAGGTATACAAATAGGGGCATACGGTTAATACACGAGTACATTGGCATTTACTTTTTAAAATTTTTCCCGAAACATTACCTACTACTCAGACATATAATATTGTCACAAGTCTAAGAATGTCGCCATTTTTACCCTGGAGTTGGTCTCACCCACTCCCAGCGGGGGGTTATTTTGACCCGCTGTCAACTTGGGTGGGATTAACCAATCACCAGCGATAAGAATTGAACAAAAGAGTGGGACGCCGTGACGCCATTTAATGACTGAGGATTAATGTAACAATAGAGAAGCGGGATAGCATGTTGTTTCCAGAAATTTCTCCAAGTATTTATTAATATATAAGAATATATAAAATAATGGATTGAAACTTCTGGTAATAAAGATTGTATGGCTTAGAAAATTCGAGAACGATGTTTGGTTTGGTATAAATAACCTAGAAGACGGGCCAGCCAGGCCAAAAATGGTTCAATATCTATGAAGATTTAATTGGCTCCAAGTTAGACTATAACAACGAATCTGAATTACCAGAAGACAGTATAGTTTTACTGTTTTCATTTACATAAAAAGCAAAATCGAGAGTTGTAAGTTTCTTGGTATAAATTGTTAAATAATCTTTACTAGGCTTAACACTTAAACAAAATACTCTTGGTACTCAATATTTAAGGTGTATATCGAGTTAATTCTTCGTATTATATTATAAAAACGTTATTTTAATGACTATATTTAAAATAAAGATATTAAATATCAACCGTACTTTTAAATATTTTAATTTTTTTTTTCTAATATATGTATCTAATATTAACTGAAGAGTTCAATTAATAAGTTTATAAAAAAATTATAAGCTTCTTTTCTCTATATATCTTTCATCTTGCTTTTGTGTGATAAAATCAAAATTCGCGCCACACGCCGAATATTATTTTATAATACTGTAGCAGTCGTATTGTAGTCGTAATAGAGCCTCATGCATGGTATAAAATTTACGCTCAATGTAATTTATAACGTCAAAAGGTTAACGTTAAAATATTTTATCAACATTTAAATATATTGTGGCAATGTGTTTTCTTCTCCCTTTTATTACACAAACGTAAGGTAATAATAGTTTAATTCAGTAAGGAGAACGTTTATGTTCATTTATAAACATGCGTCTCAAAACCACCCTGAACACCCCCTGATCTTATCCACACCTAAACATCACGGTTGCCCAACCTCCAGCAATTATATAAAATGTTTCAATTAAATTTTCCGACCGTAAAACTCATAGAAAATTTGATTCCTAAATGTTAATATTATGCTAATTTTCATGAATGTAAGAAAGAAGCAACGATAGGTATTTGAATATTTTCAAATCAAATGGTTTTCAGTAGAAAAAAAAATGGTTTCAACATTTGATTTTGGTGATTATTTTCGCCAATATAAATGGCGTGTTGGATGACGAAAGTGAAAGTTTCCAAAACGACGGCTATGAAGAAAAAAAATGTGGTGCGTTCGCGGAATGTGCTGCAATTAAAATAAATATTGCATCGATTAAAAATTTTACTAAAGACAATAATTTTGAAATTTCTTATTATGTCATCGTAAACCTATATATATATATATACGAATTTCCATAGCCTTGAATTCTTGCGGAAAATCGAACAATGGATTGGAATTTTTACAAAATATATTTATCAAGGTTTCGTACGACACAAAATCCTTCAGAAGTCTCAAATAATTTTCATCAATTTCGCATCTCCTACGGCGTTTAATTCAGATTTCTAATTTTGTATTACGAGAGACGATGCGAGCGGACGCACGAACGAGCTAAAAGAGCTGGAAGAGAGTTTTTGCTCGTAGTCAAATGCATCAATGTGCGATGTGTTGCAGACTTTCTCTCAAACTCAACCAAGCCATAGAACTAAAAACATTGAAACGGAAAAAAATAACCTTTAGATCATTTACCATTATTTTTTTTTCAATTATGAAAAATCATTTTCCTTATATACCATAAAACAGCTATCCATGACAGAAACCTTAAAAGCTCTCACTTTAAAATTGGCCCAAACTACAACATATCCTTAATGAACTAGGAAGTAAAAGAGCTATCACGAACCTTACTATGTCAGCCGTTGAGAAAATATCTAATTTATTTTTCTAAAATTTGATAAATTTACAACCTGGATCTTCCCTATTCCTTG
The DNA here is from genome assembly GCA_958496155.1 of Sisyra nigra. Taxonomy (NCBI): domain Eukaryota; kingdom Metazoa; phylum Arthropoda; class Insecta; order Neuroptera; family Sisyridae; genus Sisyra; species Sisyra nigra. Next base: position 851,602 of record OY292317.1, read on the forward strand.
AGTTTCGTAAAAGTATTACTAATTAAATATTTTTTAATAAAATTAAATCAAGTCAAGGACTTTGTTGTTAATGAAGAATCCTTATAAATAAATTTATATGTGTAAGTACTTTCTAAATGAATTAGAATGATGCTAATAGAAAAAAAATCGACCTTGAGGTTCTTGAACTTTTCGTTTCAAAGAATATCTAAACACGTTCCTATTTCGTTTTGATGTTAATGCGTTTTTTGGCACATTTTAAATGCATGAGTGGTCCATTTATAATTTTTTTTTGGTTTCTTAGTTCAGTGGTTCTCAAAGCAGATGGCGTGGTATCTTACATAGTCGTAAGTATACCAGAAAAGTGCCACGAAATGTTTGAACAATCGCATTTAATGCGCTAATGTTAAGATATTATATTTGTTTATATGATTTTCAATTTATAACGAGATTAACAATTTATTAAATTATTTTTATGTAAGCGAGCTAATTCGCTGCGAATGGAGTTTTTCCATTTGTTTCAGGTCCAGTTAGAGAACCGGTGTCGTCGGGCCGTCGCGGAAAAACAAGTCAAATTCGATTGTTTTTTTACGGCGACTTTGGGGGCATCGGTTAGAGAAACGCGGCCCACTGGATTCCGAGGCAAATGGAAAAACTCAAAACGAAGATTCTGATTTCGCCACCCGAAAAGCGAGTCTCACCGTCATTAATAATCAAATTTAGTTTCGATAATTTTATTATATATTTTTGTGTTAATTTTGATTTACTTTTTTAAAAGAATAAATTTAATTTTGTTTATAAGCATTAAGTCAATAGTGTTTGGATTATTTGGAAATTGATTTTCAAGCGAGGCAACCACCAAGGTAAGTCCTTCAAAATTCCTGATTTTGGTGGTGGATCAACAGTTCGAAAAATCAAGAAATCCCCGTGCCTCACACACCCAAAAACCTTAAACTTTTTTTAATTTCTATTTGAACGAGACAACACATGAGGTCGGATAAGTCTGTCTCGTTTCAAATTATTGTGTATATTTTCATATCTTTATACTAGAATCAGTTTGTTAAACGGCAGTTATAGTATCTATATTATTGTAGTCTTCTTTACCAACTTTAACTAGCGATCATAAGACACAGGTTGGCTGAAAATATAATTTTTAATAAATAATCACCTGTCCAACAGGCCTCTCTAATTTTTTTTCTAAAATTTCCATACCATGCAATTCATTTAAATGTGCTTTAATTTAAAATTTACTTGCAGAGACTGAACGAGCACCTCAACTATCCGGCTGTCAACTTCCTGGATAATTCCAGCCACCATTGAAGGCTGAATCACGTCTTATTTCTGGAGTTACCTTTTAAAGAACTACTAACACCTTAAGATACCCCTTTTAGGGAGTGCAGTCTTTCCCACCTGTACATTCATCATATTTGCTTAGTGTCCAAAGTTGGTCCAAGTTAGTTTGATCTATCTCGTAAAGTTTAGCCAGCGTTTGCAATGTAAGTACACAAAAATATGTTTGTTATGACATCACATTATAAATTTTTGAATTTCCCGACTTTTCTCTACTATAATATGCATGTTTTATAGCTACAAACCTTCCTCTTGAATCATTCTATGAATTTTTGAAAACTGCATTAAAATCCGTTTTGTAGTTTAAAAGATCTAAGGAAACTATGTAAAGATGAATAAAATTATTTATAATATACTAGAGGTCGCCCATTGGTCGAAATTCGACCATAATTCGTTACAATTTTTACATACCTAAAGGTACACTTCACTTGTAACTGCCTCAAAAACTTTAGCGACTAAGCCAACTACAGCAGATAATGAATTGCATTTGCGAATGTTTGGAAAATAATTTCTTGACTAATTTTTTCTTCAAGGTTCATTTATAGAAAGTGCATCATATAATGATTAAAAATATTTATTTTAAATTAAGGGAGGAAATAGGTGTAGAGGTTTCAAAATATTTTTTTTTTTTTCTCCCATAAATCTTTTACAAAACTATTTCAGAATATTCTCTGAAAATTTTAAAACTAAATATCAATTCGTTCATATCATACATGTTTTGAGGTCCCCTAAGTCCAAAAAAGTAGTTTTTAGAAACATGTCTGTGTGTGACAGCCATATCGTATCGAACGCTTTTCCGAATTTCACCAAACTTGGAAATTTTCCTTCATATTATGTCTTGTTTTGCCGTGAAGCTTTTAGTTGAAATCATTTAACCGAAAGCTCACTTTATTCTCGGAGTTTTTGAGCTTTTTCAAATTTTTTCGAAAACGGCTGCAAAGATTTTATTTAAGCTTATGATAGTTCTTAGACTTATTAATGGCTAAAACTTTTATTTGAAACTTTTTCTTGGGAAAATTCGATTAAGGACGGTTCTGGGGTGAAGGTTGGGAATTCATAAATACATATATGTTGTATACTTGTATGCATATAGTTCTGCTATGTATAGTTATAAGGTGCTTATATATTTCTTTTAACCAACAGCGAGTTCCATAAATGAAAGTAAAAGAAAGTACTGTGACGCCACGCAGCAGATATTCTTCTTTTTATAATGTTGTATGTCAATTCAAATTACAGTATTCTGAAATATTTTTTAAACAAACAAAGCAAAATGACTAAGATACATCAGAAGTAATTTCAAGTGAGTGCCCTACACTCAAAAGTAAAACAAAAGTACCTTTATGTTTAGATTTTTTCATTTAAAAGCCAAAGATAAAAAAATGGAAATAGGCTGCAGAGTCCTGTTTAAAACTTTGAATTAAGCTAAGCTTTTTTTTTTCAAATAGTACCTACCTACCTAAGTTAATTTTTTGTGTAATTTATTTGAATGATTTTGCCAAAAGAATATAGTATGAATTATTTATACGTTTTATAATAATCAAGAAACACCTGATGAAGACCAAATAAAATGGTTGAAACGTTGTGTATTTGAAGTTATACGTAACCTTAAAATATATTTTTAATAATATTACTCAATAATCAAACAATCGGTTAAATTTGTTTCCTTCAATTTCAATAATTACAATTTCAAAATTTAAATTCCTCTCACAATATTTTGGTTAAATAATGACATTTGGAATATGGTTGAAGTCTGTGGTCAAACTAAACAACTGAGATTTAAAAATCTACATATTTGTGTGTTTATGTGACTGGGTGTGTCAAACGCATGGTAGTGTGTGTGATGTCTTTTTTAATTATTTATTATTTTATTTATTAATAATTATTTTAATTATTAATTATTTTATTAATAATGTTTTTTGAAGCATTATTAAAAAAAATTACCTAAATACGCAACTTCCCCATATAAACTTCAATTGTGCCAAATTTCATACTCCTCCGTTCGTGTAATATTCGGTAAAAGGGATTAAAAATTTTTGCTTCACTTATTAATATATAGATTGGAAAAAAATTGTTAAAAATGTGAAATGACAAATATTCGAATTGACAAAAAAATGTATTCAAGAAAAAAAATATATAAATAGTTAAGTTAGTGATCAGTAATTTTCTTCAAAATAGATTTTTTTGTACGTCACACACGAATCAATTTTGTATTAAAATAGCCTTTAGTAAATAAGTGGTTAATGTGAATTCTAGTCAATTGTTCATTTACGTCATTAACTAACTGATTAGTTTCATGAAAGTAAAAGTCAGGTTGTCAATTTTTTGTAAAGCAATTTCAAACTGATTAAGATAAAACAAGATGTATAACAATTAACCATAATGATTTTTCGGAAAAAAAATTTTTAATTGGTATTTGGTGCAAATTTATATATTTTTCAAATCTTCTTTTAAGATTTAAATACGTTCATCAACAATTAAATTGTATTATTTATTTGTTTATTTATCTATTTTTACATTTAGCTATTAAAAATTTACATTACAATTTTTTACATAAAATCATTAAATGTATATCTACTATGGCTTTAACAGTTTTTCATCAAAACTAAATACATTTACTTATAAATATTAATCTATCCCAATAATAAGATTGAAGATTTTTACTACTTGAATACCAATATAATAAAAACGTTCCATCTCTCCTGCGCGAGAGAACGAAAAACAGAATCATTTATCCCAGCTAATATTTTTATCTAATATAAAAAATTTAAGATGTTTCTTTGAAAACTCTTTATTACCTACATTTTCATATATTTAATACAAAAAAATAAATGCCATTGTAATTTTCTGCAAAAAAACAGGGTAGTAACAGGGTTTGTCCTGGGTAAACTTGAAAATAGCTGAGCCGATTTCAATGGAATTTTCTCAAAAAGTTATTAAATATTGTAACTTTCACTATAGGCTACTTTATATTTCGAATCGTTCCCTGTCTGTTTGTTTGTTTGTGGCAAACTTGAAAACAGCTGGTCCGATATAAACGTGATTTAACTACAGGTAGTAAATATTATAAAAAGTACTTTAAAATACTTTTTATCCCGAAAAAATGTTGATTTTCTGAAAAAAAAAAATAAAAACTACTCAACGAAAAACATACATCGGCAGGCAGTTGTGATACAATGTACATATACAAACATATGGTAGAGACGACATGATTTTAAACTATGTAATTTGTTATTCTTATAAAGGCCGTAAGCATAGTAAATTTGCCCCCGGAAGATGTTTAAACGATACTTGGAAGGTTTGTAGGTGTTAATGATATAATAAGATCCTGAAAAATTTAGGTTCCTAACGAAATTGGTGTTTGAGAAAAAGCAAATTTTGTAAAAATCAGAAAAAAACATTTTTTCTCAAGAACGCGTAAATCGATTTATCTAAATTTTGGATATGTTTTAGAAACTATTAATAGCTTTTGGGAAAAAAATTAAGAGCTTTATCGGCTTATAAAATATTTGAAAAAAATGGCGTTTTTTTAATTAATTTCAATTTTTAACCATGATACAATTCTGGCACAATTACAAAACAATTTTTTTTGAATTCCACATTCATTTTTCTATAAGAATATGATTTTCTGAAATGTTAAAAAATGGTACGCCATTGTTAAAAACAATAAAAAATTAAATAAGAACTAAATACATCTATAGTTGTATGGAGTCTACATTTGGGTACGCCCGGTCGGTTTTTATTTTATTTTTTTTTTTACTATGGCGTACCATCGAAAATAAATAACAAAAACAGACAGTTTGACTTAAGTGATCCCGATTAGGAGTTTGACTAAGAGAGGTGAAGACGTTAAGCAGAGCCCCCGGAACAAAGAGAAATCCAGCCCAACTTATTTTTCAAGAGAAAATAGCAACTTAGATGTGACCATCGCGTTGTTTTTTTACCAAAAAACTATATTCTTAATTTTCAATTTATTTTAGCAAGATCTATAAGAATTCGTTGTCTAATCCTGGATCTCAGGAAATAGCAGACTTGCCGAGAAGACATAATGGACTTAATACTATATCTTAGAATAATTAACCTAAGGCAACCAAACCTGATACCTCAGATCTTAAGATTACACATTAAATATTTATAATCCTAAAAAAGGCACCCTTCCTAAAGGATAGCTACTTATCCATTCTACTAAAATTAATAAATGATTTCATATGACATTTGGTGTAAAAGGTTCGCAAGGCTTAAAATTTTCTTAATATCTTACAATATTCAAAAAAACGTAAAGATCCTACCTATAAGAGAGCTTTTATCTGTTCCTGGAAAAGTAGTTTAACGGATTTTCATGAACTTTCTATGAAATAAAGGTCTAGAAATATCAAATTATCCTTTTTTGTAAAAATAGCTTAATTTCTTATTTTGGGTAAAATTTTCTATTATTCAATCAGATTAATTTAGATACGCTCTGCGAAGCGGGCGGGTATCAGCTAGTGGACAATATTTTGTTGAAAAATATTGCACACAATCATAGATCCATAGAATTAAGTGGGGCTTCTTGTCATTCGATTTCAACCAAAAACTTCGCGGCACAATCAGATGTAGTATGAAAAAGAAAATTGCAAGACGTGTATTTCCGGTGAATATTCAAAATCAAAAATTCGACCCGATTTAAAATTCTTTAAGTATGAAAATGTATGAAATACCTTTCAAATGCTGTGCCACTGTGTGGCGTGAATTTGTTTACAATTAATGCGACAAATTGATTCATAATAATTTATTCTGCAAGTGCATAATTTTAATGTGTTTGCTTCTATTTATTGGTGGTCTTTCAAATAAAAGTTTAATGCATAAGCGCAATTTTAATAACTACTTACTGTTTTTTATGGGTTGAAGGTGGAGTGATTAAGCTCTGTATAATGACACAATTATTTCCATTTACGTAATAGTTGAAATTATTGAATAATGAAGTGTATGAATTTTTATGCATATTCAACCTTAACGATAAACGTTTATCATTATAAAATGATTAATATTTGCATTTGTAATTTGACCTTTAGTTCGGAGATGTGTTTGGCAAACAAATTTTTATTAAATGATTTTTTGGTGCAACATGCGCGCATATAAGATCCTAATAACTGCATGTGTATGTAACGTACGTGTGCAATAAAGACAAGTACGAAATTTTTTGTTTGTTTTCGCAAGTAATTTGGATGAATTGGTGAATCTCGTCAGTGTGATGCAGGCGGTGTAATAAAAAAAAAAATGGCAAGTGGAGGCCGAGAACATTGGCTCACTTACAAATATATTAATAAGCAGGCCGATAATGCGCCATACATTGTGTGGGTCATTCCCCAAAAAAAAGACCGGCTTTGCTCGATCATTGCCGATTTTTTTTTACTCAGCCACTTAAGTGAGAGTCGAGCGCACATGAAACAGCATCTGATTCAGAAATGAAACAGAATTTACAAGTGCACGATGGACAAATTGAATAGATGAAATGCTTCGACTCTCTCAACGAGCGAAATTGTTAATGCTTCGCTCCTTCCAGCTCTTGAGACCGGCAAAAACTATTCTTTCACAACTATAAATTATGTGTCAGTGTTTGTTTCTAATAGATCAAGTCAAGGATCACTCTCCCATATATTTTCCGTCAATCTTTTCATAGCTTAATGACATCTGCGCTCGTTAGTTAAAATGCTTTGAACCCCAGAGCCATCATCATTCATTCATTGTAAGAATAAATTAATGTTCTCGAATTTAAGACTCCAAATAGAATCATCTTAGATTTTTTATATTTGTTGCAAAACGCCAAAATAAAATAAAAATTACCAAATTGGACCACCCAATAATCATCAACGTGAATCCCTTCAATGAATTAATGGCATAAGCAAGTTCAACGACCTCTGTTCTATGAATCCAATCAGAAATATTTCTTATATCATACATCAAAAGCTATATATTTAATCAAACTTTTTTTACTTACGTAACATTGAAACTGTCAATTTTGAAAACTTTAGAAAAGCGTATTTTTATTTTTAAATGTAAATATTTACAAAATAAAATTTACTCTTTTTTCCAATTTTTGATTTTAAACATTTCCAAAAACGATATTTTCTCGGAAAAGAGCCCAATAATTTTGTTAATAAATTATGGAAAACCCAGGAACTCCAATGAAGTATTACTTCCAATGAGTTACAGATTATATTATTGTCTGATGTACCGCTTTACCATAACCATAAGTCAGTAGGTACATTTGAGGATTTTGAATTACTCTTAGAAATTATAAACATTTGAAGCTTAGATTTAAATTAGGCTTGGGGAAAAAAGTTAAACTCGTACATTAGAATAAGAAAATTAAAATCAACATTTTTGACGCTTTATTCTTAATAAAATTAAAAAAAAAATCTTCAAACTTTAAAATTAGCTTTCGAAGATCTCTCAGAAAAAAATATTTTGGTAATTGATAAGATAAATTATGATAAATTTATCAGAAATCCAAAAATTGATTTTTTACATTAAATATTGAATATTGCTCACGAGTAAACGGAAGGTCTTCAAAAATTAAACTTTGAATTTTTAGGAAATTATAAAAAGTTGTACAAAATTTAAATTTTAATGACTCTAGAAACGTTCATCGTAACAATAATCTTAAGAAAGGGAGTTAAAGGAAATTCCACGCTCTCTATATTAAAATTTTATTTTCTACATTTTGATGGGAAAAACTTTAAAATTTTCAAACGGTTGATCTGAGGAACTTTGTTCTAAGGACCTTTTGTTGTTGTAGAACGTGAAATTATCTTTAAATCCCTTATTTTAGATTTTTGTTACGATGAACTGTTCCAAAGTTATGAAAATTCTAAAAAATTTCTATGTTACTTAAATGGAAAATGAAAAAATGTGTTGAAAGCCTTGATTTTGATATTGTCACAGTCTAAGGAGCAAGGAAAAGATTTTAAGGATGTGGAGTGTCGCCATTTTGTGAGTTTGGGGGTGGCGCCTGCTCTTTAAACTGCCTCAGCCTGTTGCCTTTGAACCCCGTCGAGGGTGGGCCAAGCCAATCAACCAGCCAATGGGGAGCGACATGGTTGTAGGATGGGAAAGACCTTGCGGAATCTAGCACGTTCTCAAGAGGTCGGACCCCCGTGGCACGAAGAGATTGACCAATCAAGGATTACTCAGTGTACGAGAAAGAGGAAAATTTTTCTACCTGTAATTCCTTATGGAAGAAAATGATAAGAAAAGGACAAAAGATCGTAAATTCGAAAGGTCTAGAAACCGAATAAGTGGGATAGGAATCTTCTGGAGAGATGGCTGAGTTCCAATATAAGAAGAAGACAAATATTAGCAGGGCAGTCATAAATAAATCGTCAACGTGAGTGATAAATAAATAGTGAATCGCGAGTGTTAAATAAATTGTGAACATTGTGTTAAATAAAGTGTAAATAGTGTAAATAAATAAACATTTGTTAAAAATAAATTTGTCGTCATTCAAACACAAATCCAAGACCCCGTAAAAACGTTACAATACTAAGAGCTTGTTTTGGAGCCAAAATTTTTAATTGTATCAGTTTTTGATCAATTTTTTCTATCAATTTGTAAACACCATATATACATAGATAACGAAAGAAGTTACACTAGTTTAGTTCTACAAGCAAACTCATTTTGTGCCAACGCTGTATTCTAAATAAAACGTTCTAAAAAAACTGGGTGTGTGTACTTATGTACACACGTAAGAAGTTATACTTCTTTGTGCATCATTAAAAATAAGTTTTTATTAATTGTATACTAATAATTAATAATAATAATAATAATAATAATAATAATAATTGCATGCCATGAAAACGAAGTTCCATAGAAATGGCAAAATTAAGTAAGTAGCTACTTTAAGTAAATGTTTTAATCTTATTCATGCCATGTTTTACTAAATTATTATTCTAAGATGGTTGAATCATTTCAGAATCCCAGATTTCGTAATAACCAAGAATATGCATGGAATGCAGACGTCATTATGATCACTAAACTCCAAATAGTATAACAGGTACTGCAAAATTCGAGAAAAGTAATAATTTATTTATTAATTATATGTGTCATTTGTATATATAAATATTTTCTTAAAAAAATATTAAAAATTTATATAAAGAATTAATTATTTTTAATTTAAATATAAAAATAATTAAATAAGTAAATAAATAAAACAAAAATTCAAATTACGCGCGCCTGGTTAAAAAAAACCCGAACGGTTTTGCGGAAAACTTCATCCTGTTAATTTTGTGTCACCCTGATGCGTGTGAATCTTAAAATTTCACTCTCATCATTTTTATATAACGCGCCTAAAGAAGTATAACTTCAAAAATTTACCTAGTATGAAAAATTATTTTTCAATGCCCACAGTTCAGCCAATGGAGATAAGCACTTCACCTTTCACAAGAAGCGAAAGAAATCTTCGGTACTAGCTCTGGATGTAGCAAACTACTGAAGTTTTTAAAGCTGACTATACCAGAACAAATAAGAAAAGTCAAACAGTGAAAAATCGCATAATATTTTATAAGTCGCAATTTGACCATTTATGTGGAAGTGACAATTAAAAAAAATCCTTAAAGTAATCTTTAAAGTATCCTAAAGTGAGTAGTGGTTGATTAATTATTAAAAGACTTAAACATTAAAATTGTAGGACATTATAGGTTTGTTCCACTTGTCCATTTGGTGACGTTGAAACACGTCCACCGAATGACAAAGAGTAAAACACATTAACCAAGAGACAAGAGTGACTGAAAATCATGAAGCAAGGACTTCACCCTAATTTAAAACTGGGTTTGCGGTGTTTTAACACGTTAAACACCTCCAAATCAGTGTCTGGGCAAGCTATTGTCACAAAAACGTACGTTCACAGCTCGGATCTCGGCCTGGTGCGGCCAAGCGGCTGAGGGCTGGGGCGTTACTTCAGTCACTCTTGTCTCTTGATCAGTGTGCCTTGCTCTTTGTCTTACGTGAACGTGTTTGGCTTCAACGTCTGGAACAAACTTTATATTTATCGATGTATTTTACAAAACATCATTTTACCTACTAATCTAGAGACATATTTGATCAATTAACTTTCACAGGTATTACCTTTAAAAAATGTCAACACAAATGTTCCGTAGCCTTTTCCAATTTTCCTAACGACAATATTAATATGACTTAGCCTTTTCTGGTTAAATTAACAGTAAAATAAAGTAACGATTTGTATTCATTATTTGCAACCAATTAATATACTTAATGCTTTATTCCACTATATTTCATCAGGCTATAAAAATATTTTTTTTTCAATTTTATAGCCACCGTAGGAAATTAAATAGATAACAATTAAAATAATGGAATACAAATGGCTTGTTCTAAATTATGCATTTTTCAATTGCATATTAGCATGTACCTTTATTGCGTTGGTTTATTCTTCACACGACTTTATAACGTCCGCTAAATCGCCGGAATTATTTTACCACACGAAATAAGTAAAAGGAAAATATACAAATATATAAGACGGCGATAAAAATAACTAGAAAAATATTTTCATGTTTTTCGGCTTATAAAAATTAAGGAAAAGTACTTTTGAAATCTTAAAATATGCACATTTCGAAAGTGTTGGTTTTTGGATTAAAAAAAAAAATAGTGACTTTGATGCCCGATTAAACTATGTTTTTATAATTACTTTTCCTTTCTACTTATTTGAAGATGACGAGCAAAGATAATCTCAGTTTTCAGATTAATTACCTACAGGTATGGTAATAGAATTCTTTGTCCCCAAAGACCAAAAAACTTTTTTTTCAAAATCAAAATCTAGAAAACGGAAACTCATTTTTAATAATTAATATTTGGTTGAGAATTTGAACACTCATAATAATAAATCAGTGTCAATTTTTAACCTGACAGCCTGTTTAAAACTAAATGTTTATTTAGTTTTCAATATTAAAATAATTTCTTTTCTCATCAAGGAAGAAATCTTGAAGTACACGGAAAAAAATAGTGGTGTAAGATTTACAACACTAAACTTGTAGTATTTTTACTGCACTTTGTGTTCACTATAACCACAAATGTAATATTAAATAGCACATTGTGTTGTATTCAGTTCTAATGTATAGTATTTTTTACTATCATAGTGTAGGAAATATATGTTGCTGTTACAACTGCTGAGTGTTGTACAATTAACAAATTTTGGCGTTTGCGCATGCGCGTACAACATAACCAAACATTTTGACAAATAAATGCAAGTGTCAAAAATTCAACTACATTTTTACTAGTTCGTGTTGTTAATAATACTGCAGTTTTTTAATTACACTTGACTGGTAAACGTTACCACACGTGGTGTCATCCTATATAATACAAGTTAATGTAGTAAAAATAACAAGGAATGTTGTTAAGACTACAACACATATTTTTTCATATATATTATAGATCAACCAAAATAAAATTAAAAAATTGAAAGAATTTTTTCTCTTAGTTTAAATTAGTTTTATTGTCAATTGGAAATTATCAAACTTCACAATCAAAAAGGTGTGCACCGAGAGAATAAACTTAATAAAACTTTTGAACCACAAAATGCCGATATGAAAGCTTTGATGGATGCCTACCGTGAACTTGTAAGGTCGAAAATTGATTATGGATGCATAGCTTATGCCTCAGCTAAGCAAAACATTCTGAATATCATAAACCCAGTCCACAATATGGGAGCCCGAATAGCCAATGGTGCCAAACGCAGATGTCCAGTAGCGAGAATTCTTGCTGATCTAAAAGAATGTTAGTGACAGCCAAGCAGCGCTAAAAGCTCTATCATCAAAGACGATAAAGTCCAAGCTTGTTTGGCAATGTTCACAAATTCTCAGAGAGCTAGCAACTTGCAACAAGGTCTACCTATGGTGGGCTTCAGGACATAAGGGTATAGAGGGCAATGAAAAGGCCGACCAACTGGCCACTGGCTTCAACCAACTGGCCGAAAATGGCGCCTCATCAGACCTCATAGCACCTGAACATTTTTGTAGAATCACAAAATGTAGAATCAAAAACGCTTTTCTGGCTTGGGAGACCAAAACCAAGGCCTCGTACTGGAGGAATACTCCGGAGCATAGACAAGCTAGGTAATTCATAAAGTACTCCAAGAAGAAAGCTCATGACATATTGTCACTCGGTAAGGCTCCTAACAAGCCTCTGTACGGGCCACTGTACCCTGAATTACAATCTTCACAAGGTCGGTAAAGCTGACATCAACATATTTCGTCTCTGCTGGAAAGCGGCAGAAACGACGGAGCACATTTTGTGCTTATGTGAGGCAGCTTTCAAAAGAAGACTGCAGGATCTCGGAAAGACGTACATGTTGCCTAGCGAGATAGCAATGGCAGCTCTTAGGCAGGTTCTGGCTTTCTTTAAAAACCTGACGCTCCCCTAGTAAACACAGAGGGTCACATCACAATAGACCTTGGTCGCGGCGATAAAGGGAAGGAATTTCCATAGACCCGTAAAACGGAAAAAATAATGTAGGGACAAACTTATGAAGGATTGGCAAAGAAAGTGGGACTCTGGTAAAGACTTCCTAAAAAAAATCAAGAAAAGAGTCGATTCTAGGGATTTTCGAAAAATAAAGCTGAACCACGCTGACCAAGTGATACGAACCGAGGCTACGAACTGGTCACATCCGAGTGACCCATGACTGACTCCTGGGAGAACACCTTTTCTGTCCAACATCTCTTGTTTGGGTGTTAGCAGATCAGTCAGCAGGGAGCGCTGTATGAGGCAGATTTCACATACTGCTCAGTGATGTTCAGGGGGCTGAGTGGGAGGTGTGATGAGATGAAATATTCTCGATCATATCGATCTTGAGATGAGCATTTATAGTTTTATTTTATGTCGCGTCAACATTTCTGTCCTTAGCGACAATTCTTGTGTTGACTGGGTTGGGTTATACATCCTCCAGGACATCCAGTAACCTCAATGAGCTCCTAATGTCCTCAAGATCCACTGTGTATTTATAATTTTTATATCATGATATTTTACCCCATTCTCTCCCAATTTATTCTTTTCCTTTTTATGTTTAGTGCTAAATAAGACTATCTAATAGTGTTGCAGTTGTATGTTTATTTAAGATCTTATTATTATTAGGTTAGTTTTTTTTTTGTTTTTTTTTGATGATCTAAAATTTTATTTTATTTTCTTCTTTTGTATAACTACTGAGTATTGAACGGGAGCGAAGAGAATAATGTTTTAATTTGCATAAATAAATAATATCGAAAGAAAGCTGCAAGACGTTTATAAAATTTGTCAGGATCATTTTTCTGGTTAACAATTCATGCATGTCATGAAAACGAAGCTTAATAAAAATTGCAAAATAAAGTAAGTAGCTACTTTTCAAAGTAAATGTCTTAATCTTATTCTTATCTTGTGTTACTAAATTATTATTCTAAGATGGTTGAATCATTTCAGATTCCCAGATTTCGGTATAACTAAGAATATGCATGACATGCAGACGTCATTTTCATCATTAAACTTTAAATAGTACCTATAACAGCTACTGCAAAATTCGAGAAAAGTAATAACTTATTTATTAATAATATGTGTCATTTGTATATGTAATTATTTTTAATTTAAATATAAAAATAAATAATTAAGTAAATAAATATAACAAAAATTCAAAATACGCGCGCCAGGAAACCTAGTGGTTTTGCGACTTACTTAATTTTGTTAATTTTTATCTTAAAATGCGCGCGCATCTTAAAATTTCACTCTCATCATTTTTTCATAACGCGCCTAAAGAATTATAACTTCAAAAAACTATCAAACTATCAAGAATATATAATATTTTTTTAAATTTGACCAAGCAATATAAAGTAATTTAATTTAATAGGCATATTCAAATACAGTAATTTTTAAAAATTTTTTTTATTAGTTCAAGTTAAAGGAAATGAAAGTTGCAAAAGAAATCGCTAAAAATAGGCATTTAAAAGTGAATTTTGACATTAAACACATTTATTCTGTAAAATAGCCCTAAGTCAAAATTCCGTTAGTTTCGTTGATTTTTAAAAGTAGTCAAATCTAAAAGATGAAAATAAACGATATTTTGCACTTGTGCAAGAGATTCATCTAAACACATTAAATATATATATATATATATATATATATATATAATAAAGCAATAAATAAATCAATCCTTTTATATTATTGTAAAAGTTTATATAAAACCGAAAATAAAAATGCAAAGTGAATCTTTTTCACTCCATGTGTGCTATATAACATATGTAAAAATTTGGCACACATTAGCTTGAAAAAAAAAATAATGTTAAAAGAAAAAGATAAAATGCATTCTATATTTTGTTAACATCTCGATTCGCCTTGAAACACGAGGATCAAAAGCACTTGTTTATCACCGTCTTTTTTTTGGCCACAAGGCCTTTGCAGTTTTGCATATTTATTTTTTGCACAGTTACGTAATCGGAATACTTCTCACTCCGTATAAATTACTTAAATGCATTTTTGGCCTGTTCAGCGCACATGCAACCAAATTATATGGCCGGCTCTCCGCCACCTTCCGTTTATTTCTAGTCTGTGAATGATAAATCAAGGAAACATGTTGTTTTTTTTTTTTTAAATACAACTTTTTGCAACTGCTATTTTCAGATATCGTTTGGTCCCGAATAAAAAAAAAACGTATAAAATTGAAATTATAATAGTCACTGATCGACGGTTTATTTTATGCAATCAAAATGCAAATTTTTAATGCACAAAATTCGACCTTTGATTTTACATTTTTATCGATTTTTTGTATTCGTTTCAATTTATTTTTCAAAATTAAATTACCCCAATTACCTCAAGTATTTTGTATAGAATTAAAATGCACTTTGAAATATGAATTTCAAGTAACGATTAATTTAAGAATTTTTTATAAAGCTATCCATTTCTATTAGCTTTATTTTACACGAAAGCCGCTATTGGCTGAAAGAACATAAAAAATACCCGAGATTAATTAAACTAAGAAGTTAAGTGAAATATAAGGTCCGTTCCAAGCCACTCAAAACATGACCATTTCCGAACATTTAAGCGCTTTTAAACCATTCCTGGCTGTTTTGGTGGTGCTTATGCACGAGCCTTGAGCGGGTGAGTTTGTAACTCAAGCGAACTTGTCATTTTATGATGGTCAGATCTAAACACATGCTAACCGGCTTTAGTTTTTGATGCGGCATCGTTTAGGTCGACCTTCAGTCGAAGCTCCTATTAGGTTTGTTCCAATCGTCCTTCTGATGATGTTCAAACATTGACCAGCAGACAAAGAGCAAGAGAAAATTCACCAAGAGACAAGAGTGAGTGAAGAACTGTTTCAGCTTAGGCCGAGGGTCGACAAGGCAGTGCATAAGTATTGCCGAAACAATGTCAAATAAACGGAATTGGCTCTGCTGACTACTGGATGGTCGTACGGAAGGACCCTGCTGAAACGGTTCTTCACTCAAAGGATGTCTTACTCTTTGTCTGTTGGTCGTGTCTGTGCATCGCCATAGCTGGATGATTGGAAAAAACCTATTAAATCATTTTCACTATTTGGCTTTGCTCTCTTCTTCTTCTTTCTCCCAGGCTTTTACTTATTCGGGGTCGCCATTCTGTATCTTTTCCCTCCATCCTGCCCTATTCTTAGCGTCCTCCTCTATCAGTCTCTTTTCTCTCATGTCTTCTAAGACACAGTCTTTCCATCTCTTCCTCGGTATTCCTACTGGTCTCCTTCCTTCCACTTGAATTCTGATCCACTCGCTTCCCAACACAGTCCTCTCCTTTTCTCGTCACATGTCCATACCACTGCAGTCTACTTTCCTTTATCTTATTTGAACACTCTACCACTTCAACCCTTATCCTTTCATTTCTGATCCTATCCTTTCTAGTCTTCCCCAGCATCCACCTTAACATTCTCACTTCTGCGACCTCAAACTTCTTCTCGTGGGTCCTCTTGGTTGCCCAAGTTCCATCGCTATAGATGAGCGCTAGCCTCACAACCGTCTTGTATAATCGGCCCCTGATCTAACTGGATATTTTTTCATCGCACAGCACTCCATATATTCTTTTCAAGCTCCTCCACCCAACCTGAATCCTGTGGTTCACTTCCCTGCTAAGGTCGCAATCTTACCCTATTGGCTTCACTACCAAGCATACATTACTATATGATTTTATTTGATTCTAACTCCCAGCCTCTTCCTCGAAACCCCCTTTAGTTGAAATACCCTAAGAAAAAGTTTAAAACTTGCAGACTTTGTTGAATCTAATAACCATAGAACTTTTACAGAAAATCGTTGGAACTATTAACGAAACGACTTCCTACTAGATGATTTCAAGCAAAAGCTTGGGCTACTACCTACACAACTAGATGCAATATTTGAATATCTGACAAAGTTTTCCATACAAAACCGCTGTTACACACAGATACACAGACTAATTTTTCATTTTATCAAAAAGTCTTTATCGGTGAAAACTCTAAATCTAAAATTCTATCCCTAAAACTCTACAGGTCATTTATAATAAACAAAAACCTTAAATTTTGATAAATATTCAAGGGTTAATATAACCAAAAAAAATAAAAAAATAAATGGTTTCGTGTACTTATGTACGCACATGAGAAGTTATAGTTCATTGGCATCATTAATATTAGTTTTTATTAATTGCAATCAAATAATCAATTTTAAAAAATTGTGAATTAATATTTAATAATAACATATATATATATATATTTAAAGATTTAATTTTTAAAAATAAAATTAAGAGAATAATATTTTAATTTATATAAATAAATAATATCCAAAGAAAGCTGCCAGACGTATATAAAATTTGTCAGGATCATTTTTCTGGTAAACAATTCATCCATGTCATGAAAACGAAGCTTCATAGAAATTGCGTGCGAAATAAAGTAAGTAGCTACTTGTCAAAGTAAATGTCTTAACCTTATTCATATCTCGTGTTACTAAATTATTATTCTAAGATGGTCGAATCATTTCAGAATCCCAGATTTCATGATAACTAAGAATATGGATGGAATGCAGACGTCATTTTCATTATTAAACTTCAAAAAGTACCTATAACAGCTACTGCAAAATTCGAGAAAAGTAATAACTTTTGTTTTAATAATATGTGTCATTTGTATATATTAATATTTTCTAAATAAAATATAATAAATATATTTAGAGAATTAATCATTTTTAATATAAATATAAAAATGAGTAATAAATAAAACAAAAATTCAAATTACGCGCGCCTAGTTAAAAAAATCGAGGGTTTTTACGGCCAACTTCATCTTGTTAATTTGTGATGATAAAATAGAACGCTTCTAAATAGACTAAAAGTAATATTACATTAAACACGTTTTGTTCCGAGTATGTAAGGTTTTGTGTAGTGAATTTGTATTTTTATGACTATTTATTGGCTGAAATACTGTAAAAAACTATGGTTTACAATGAAAATAAAATCCAAAGAAAGCTGCAAGACGTTTATAAAATTTGTCAGGATCGTTTTTCTGATTAACAATTCATGCATGTCATGAAAACGAAGCTTCATAGAAATTGCAAAATAAAGTAAGTAGCTACTTTTCAAAGTAAATGTCTTAATCTCATTCATGCCTTGTCTTGCTAAATTATTATTTTAAGATGGTTGAATCATTTCAGAATGCCAGATTTCGTGATAACCAAGAATATGCATGGAATGCAGACGTCATTTTCATCACTAAACTCCAAATAGTATAACAGCTACTGCAAAATTCGAGAAAAATAATAACTTATGTTTTAATAATATGTGTCATTTGTATATATATATATAATTATTTTTAATTGAAATAATAAAAATAAATAAATAAGTAAATAAATAAACCAAAATTCAAACTACGCGCGCCAAGTTAAAAGAACCCGAGTGTTTTTGCGGCCAACTTCATTTTGTTAATTTTATAACGCGCCTAAAGAAGTATAACTTCAAAAAAACAAATCCTTAAAGCTTTTGAAATGTTATAGTCAGCATGTTCCCCCAAAACATAAAGCTTCGTTTTTGTTGGAGCTTCTTTCAAAATAACTATGAATTTATTGTTTTATTAGACCTAACAAAGTTTACAATAACCAGCGAAGAAAGTTTATGAAACACGAAGATAGCGCTAAGAAAATAAATGGAAAAAAATCCACATAATACGTAAAAAACACGCAAATAAACAACTTATAATATATTCAAGATGAAATGCTGTGAAGGTGTTAAAAATATATGCGGGAATAATTCCACTAAAATTATACAAGACGAGAGTTATCTAGGTCAAGTATTATAATTTACTTGGATAGCATAAGCATCTGAACTTAAAAAGGGTAACCTCTGCATTGAACCTTCTCACAATCGAGGAGAATGAACTTGAGTGGTTCTGTCCCCATCTATTTAATTTTTTTTTTATTTATCTACATAAAAGGATTGAAATTTAATGAATAGTAATCTATTAACGGGATAAAAACCTTATAATTATTTTTATAAGTTATAAAAAAATATTTTGAAAAATTTTCTTTAATTTTTGTACTTCATTTACAAGAACTAATGCGTTCCTTTGACTTTTAATGACATTTTAGAACTAAAAATAAATCATATTTTTTAATTTAAGCTTTAAGACAGGTAATTAATGCCTAGTAGTAATGACAAATAGACCAATTGATTTTTCCTCGAAATAATTTATCGATAACCTAAATTGGTTGTCGTTCACACGCAAAAGAATACAAAGTTTCGACACAAATTTATTTTTAAAAGTTTGAATGGTCTATGATGAATTTCTTTACCTTTTTTTAAAACTAAAATATTTAAAAATCAATGCATAAGTTGTTGATTTAGGTTCTTTTAGCCTTCCATGAACCAGGAAATTGTTTAGGTTCCAGAAATAAATTAGTCATTGCATTCATATAATAGGTTGAAGAATCGGTCATTAGATAGGTCATGGCACACAATTATTTCCTATTTCTATCTATTTTTAGAATGAAAAACGTGATTCAAGGTTAAAGTCTAGCTGAAAACAATTTCGATCCAATTTTGCATTAGATTTACTTTTTTTTTTATTGTTCGCGTTTCGATGAAAATGTTGAACTTTTCTACACAAACTACATTTATGCATTTTTTGTCGATTCAAGGTCCCTGAATTTTTATTATAAAGACAGTACTGAACTTCATTCTAATATAATAGTTTGGTACACAAAAAAGGTTTGTTGGCGTCATCGAACTTAATACAGAGCCGTGAATAAATTTCCTTTATATCGACATGTTTAATATACCTAGATAAATAATAAATAAAACAAATACCTATATAAATATATCGACGTATGTATATAACACATTTATAAATGATTCAATTGAGTTTTACTTTTTTTTTACCTAATTATTATTTTATAACAGAGACCTTGACAGTTCACTTTCAATGCCAAATAATTCCTTACCATAAATGAATTTGAAATTTTCTTTTAAAATAGCTTTTCTTTAAGAATTCAAATAAGGTTATAAAACTATATGAAATGTAGGTGCTTTGTTAAAAAAAATTAATTAATGTTATCATACATTATATATTATTTTATGGACGACCTATTAACATTATTTTCTTATTTTTAATATATTAATGTACATTTAAATTGGAATTTTGCCTTTATATTACATCAAGTTGTCGCGAAGCTTTTGGTTGAAACAGATTAGCAGGAAGCACCACTTTATTCTCTGGGTTTTTTAGAAAGTTTCTATTTTTTTAAGGGTTTATTCTAGTCTAGAGGGCCCGAATTTCGAGCGTTTTTTGGCAATTGATAAAAAATAAGCATTTGATATTTATAGCCGTTAAATTTTTACCATCCATTTTCTTATCATTTGTTTATTTATATTTAGAGAAAACACAAAATTAATTTCAAAAAAAAAAATTGGTTTTTTCATTGAGTTATGCGTCTTTGAAGTAGAGGGGGAAAAAAAATACCGTGTCCTCGTCGCCATGATTTCTACCCTTGTGGTCATTTGAAAAATAAAAAAATGATGAATTCTTGATAAGTACGAATGTCGCTATTGCATGAACCTCCAAAACTGAAAAAAAAATTTTTTTCATAAAATGGCGGCTACTCAAAAATAAAGGTTGATTTTTTCACTCATTTTTTAACTTTGTCGAATTTTTAAAAAATATAACAAATTTAAAATTTTCATTTTTTGTTAGTTCATGCGATAGAGAGATATATAAAAAATATTCATGCCAAATTTCAAGTAAATCGGCTGATAAGAACTTGAGATATTATGGCTACCACATCGAAAAAGTCGTTTCGAGAAAAACGCGTTTTAAGTTTTACGTTTAGTTTCAACCGGTCCAGTTGCTGCGACACTAAAAAGGCTATAACTTCGGAATTAATTTGAATTTTGAAAAATCCTTTTAGCGAGATATTTTTAAATATAGAAACTATCAAATTATGAATAAAAAATTTTTTTTCGATTTTTTCAAATTCGAAAAAATTGAATTCGAATTTTCGAATTCAAGCTTTCACCGGAAATACATGTTTTGAGGTCACCTGAGTTCAAAAAAGTGGTTTTTAGAAGCATGTCTGTGTGTGACGGCGATATCGCATCGAAAGCTTTATCCGAATTACACCAAACTTAACATATAGCATCTCACATCTAGTTGTGCCGCGAAGCTTTTGGTTGAAATCTGTTGACCGAAAGCTCCACTTTATTCTAGGTGTTTTTGAGATTTTTTGATTTTTTTTCGAAAACGTCTAGAACGAGAATGGGCATGAGAGTGGGCACAATTAGCCTTTTTCCTGGGAAGATTTAAAAAAATATCCGCTAGGGGCAGCACCGGTAGTGGGGTACATATGTTTTGAATTCTCTATTGACAACAACGTCAAACGTATAAAATTATAATGGAATTAACGGGAGATGATGTACCTGAAGCGAAATTGAAATTTGCAAAAGTGCAAGAAAATCTTGTCCGGGATTTAACACGATGGCTTGCATTTCGTGGCTTAACCGTATCAGGTAATAAAAATGTCCTAGTTGAAAGGTTAGTTGGTTCATAAATTTTCTCGTATATATCATTGTGTTGTTGAAAATTTTATTATTTCAAATAAATTAAGTTGATTTTTTTGTGTATATTTGAGAATTGAAGAATGCATTGCTAACGGTAATGATAAACAAATTTTCGTTGGAATTGATGGGGGTAAATGTTTAGCGGATAAACAGCAACGCATGGAATTACTCAACCCAACTCTACCAAGTTCAACATCATGCAGTTTTCCTACTACCAACTGTGCAAATTTTCCATCCCAAGCTAATTCTCGTTCTTTCTGCTATGCTATAATATTATGTAAGTAGTAAATTAAGTAACGATGCTTAATTTTACACCATCCTGCTTGTATCGACTATCAGACAATTAGCAAATGCATAATGTTTTGTGGGGATGACAATTTTTTTAAAAATTTTTTGACAACATTATTTATTTATTCTAATATTAATAATTATTAATACTAATATTTTTAATTATAATATTAATATTTATTCTAATAGGACGCAATAAGACGTACGTTTGACGTTGTTGTCAATAGAGAATTCAAAACATATGTACCCCACCACTGGTGCTGCCCCTAGCGGATCTTTTTTAAATCTTCCCAAGAAAAAGGCTAATTAGTTATATCACTCGGAAGTCACTATTGAGCTGTTAACTTGAATATAAGCACAACGTTAGTGTGCAAACAGTGATTGAATTGTTCAAGTAAGTGAAAGTATTTTACTATAATCGTATGTATGAATTTGAGTAATGATATCATTGACAAAACTTTAAGAAGAAATCTTTTCATTTATAATTTTCAAACAATCTCTTTCTGTAGATATTACACCACGTGTAAGCATAGTATTTCATATAGAATTTTTAAGCATAGCATAGCATTTCTTACGAAGACTTAATGTTCTGATTTATATATTTTTATTAGAAACGACAACAATATCAATTTTCGTCAGTCAAACTTATAAATATTGGAAATTAATATTTCATTGTTAGAAGATTCACTTTCTCTCTCAAAAAAAAATGACCACAATGTTCTTACAACCCATAAACCAAAGCTTTCACTAGCAAAAAGCTGATCATGGAATAAAACGCAATAACAAATTTAGTGTTAAAAATATTAAGTTTTGTTTTATAATTTTCTCAAATTACTTAATAACATAAAAATTTTTTATGTAAAAAATTATAATTAACTAAAAAAAATCTTCTTGGTTCAGGCAAAAACAATATGAAATCAATAAAAAGTTCGATTTTCTCATTAATGTTAACTGCGCTAATTTCATAACAAAATTAATAATTGATAAAGGCCTTATCAACGTGTTATCATTTTGAGATTATTGTTTGCTTCCTAAAAACTGGTTAGGGTTGTAAAAAATAATACTGTCATATACAATAATAATAATTGTTTATCAAAAGGAATTCAAGGGCAATCAACTCATAAAATATTTATTTATTATCTATCACATTATAGCACTCAATTTGATAAAGATAACGTTGCACGCTTACATCGCTCAAAAAATAATTTGATCGAACTTTGCTGCCATTCAATACATAATATATATTTGTCAAAATTTACCAGTTTTATAAAATGGTCTTTTTGAATGTTACTGAAATATTATTTTTCTATTAAAAGCTTGAGAACTTAAATTATTTTCGATATATAATGTTCAATGCAAATTTATATCCATGTTTACTATTTTACAAAGTTATATATTGATTAGATTACTTTTATAATTTTTTTCGTGATAAATTAAGGCCCGGGAACCTTCGTTTTTGCCTCGTTATAAATAGATATATCATTTTTTCTAAATTTTAAAATTTCTTAATTACATTGCTAATGTTTTGAATTAAAAATAGATGATGAATCATTAATAAGCACAATATGAAATGCATGTACGAGTATTGATATCAATAAACTGTAGTCAACAGTACATATAAATGATTCATTCACTCAATCGTTAATCGCGGGTTTTCCAAATAAAATATAAAAAAATTAATGATTCTCAGATAACGTCAACCTTCTTTATAAGTTAATACAATTCAAAATTAGTTTTTATTATTTGCATTCAAATAATCAATTTCAAAAAATTGTAAATTAATATTTAATAATAATAATAATATATATATTTAAAGATAAAATTATTAAAAATAAAATTAAGAGAATCATATTTTAATTTATATCAATAAATAATATCCAAAGGAAGCTGCCAGACGTTTATAAAATTTGTCAGGATAATTTTTCTGGTTAACAATTCATGCATGTCATGAAAACGAAGCTTCATAGAAATTGCGAAATAAAGTAAGTAGCTACTTGTCAAAGTAAATATCTTAATCTTATTCATATCTCGTGTTACTAAACTATTATTCTAAGATGGTTGAATCATTTCAGAATCCCAGATTTCGTAATAACTAAAAATATGCATGAAAAATGCAAAATTCGAGAAAAGTATAAAATATTTTTTTAAAAATATGTGTCATTTGTATATATAAATATTTTCTAAAAAAAATATATTTAAAGAATTAATTATTTTTAATTTAAATATAAAAATAAGTAAATAAATAAAACAAAATTTCAAATTACGCGCGCCTAGCTAAAAAAACCGAGCCGTTTTGCAGCCAACTTAATCTTGTTAATTTATGATGATAAAATAGAACGCTACTAATGCTTCTAAAACCGCGCCACGATGCAAACGTCATTTTCATCATTAAACTTAAAATAGTACCTATAACAGCTACTGCAAAATTCGAGAAAAGTAATAAGTTATTTATTAATAATATGTGTCATTTGTATATATAATTATTTTTAATCTAAATATAAATATAAATAAATAGAAAATAATATAGAAAAAAATAACTTTTTTTTAGGCTAAAAGTAATATTACATTAAACACGTTTTTTTCTGAGTAGGCATCTGTAGTAAATTTGTATTTTTATGACTATTTATTGGCTAAAAAAATGTGAAAAACTATGGTTTTTACAATGAAAATAAAATCCAAAGAAAGCTCCAAAACGTTTATAAAATATGTCAGGATCATTTTTCTGGTTAACAATTTATGCATGTCATGAAAACGAAGCTTCATAGAAATTGCGAAATAAAGTAAGTAGCGACTTTTCAAAGTAAATGTCTTAATCTTATGCATGCCTTGTTTTGCTAAATTATTATTCTAAGATGGTTCAATCATTTCAGAATGCCAGATTTGGTGATAACCAGATTTGGTGATAAACTCAAACTAGTTTAACAGCTACTGCAAAATTCGAGAAAAGTAATAACTTATTTTTCAATAATATGTGTCATTTGTATATATAATTATTTTTAATTTAAATATAAAAATAAATAAATTAGAAAATAAATACAACAAAAATTTAAATTACGCGCGCCAGGAAACTCAGTGGTTTTGCGACTAACTTCATTTTGTTAATTTTTGTCTTAAAACGCGCGTGCATCTAAAAATTTCACTCTTATCATTTTTTCATAACGCGCCTAATGAAGTATAACTTCAAAATGTTAATAATTGTTGCAAAAAAATTAGATTTTTCTTTAATAAATAATACGATATGACCCAATTTTTTTATTAATTTTTACAACTTTAAATTTTTTGTTCAAATTTAAATACATAATTAAATAATTGAATAAATTGAGAAAATTGTTAGGTCAAAATTTTCAAATAAGAGTAATAATTTTTTTGATTAACAAACACAAATATGTTGGTAGTGACGTTTTATACATAATATTTTTTAGGATAGGAAATGCGGAAGTTTCAATTCATTCGTACTGACGTTTGCCAAGGAAGTACTTTAGGAAAAGAAGGATTGAAAAACAAATGTTGTATTAAAATGAAATTATAAATTTTTTAATTAAAAAAAAAACGTCTTTAGTATCTTCAAAGGAAACACTTTCATTTTTGCAAACAAATAACTTGATAATAATCCACAAATGTGAGTTGTAAGCTGTTTATCTTTAAGAACGCTTTAAAAATTTGTATCGTGTAAGTCATGTTAGATATATTTTCAAATTATAAGGTCAAAGTTTTTGGCATTTTAATGAATGAAATAATTTTTTTTTTCGTTGCGCAAATAGAATTTAAAATTTGCATTGTTAACAGCACGACAAGTATCTCGTCAGAAAGTGAATTTCTAAAAATTGAAACTTAATGATGTGTTAAAAAAAATTAAATTTAAATGTATGCAAATTTTCCAATTTTAAATTGCATTTTTACCGATGTAATTAATATGTGGAGTATCATTTCAGTTTTTCTATGCAGCTTGACTTGTTTTGGATTTGAATCCAAATAGATTATTCAAAAGGAATACGAAATTACGGTTTCATAAATTCCTATTGTAGTACAAAAAAAAATTTGCATTTCATATTATGGAAACCTTGCATTATTTTAAATTTTCAATTTTTAAAATATTCTAAAACGATTTTTTTTTTGTGTGTTTTTTTTTTTTATATTACAGTAAGACTCACCTCTCATTTCCATACCCAAGTCACACGTATGTACCATAAAATTGTTCATGAAATACACAAACTACAAAAAAAAATCCCAAAATTCACTAAATTAGGGCACATTAACCAAAATTGAGTTCAACAATCCAAAAAGTTGAAGGTAAAACCAATACACATTAAGTTTTATATGTTCATAAAAAATAAAACCAACACAATTTTCTTAACTATTCGAATCAAATCGACATCAAATCCGAAGAAAACCGCGTGAAACTTTCAAAAATAATCAGAGAAAAATCCAATGACATTATACTTGGATATATAATTATGCAGTGCTTCTATAGCTCAGCTACTATTTCTGTCAACGAGGAAAAAATGTGCGATGTAATACTCTAATGGTTTGCTATTTGGGGGGCCAAGTAATGAAAGAGGTGTATGGGGACATGATAACAGAGGAGTACACACAAAATTCAAGCGGGCCAAAGCAGCGAGAACGCAGGCGGATAACAAATACATTCAAATTTTCACAAATACTTATGCTAACACAAATATATTAGGAGTGGTAGCGTGGAGTGGGCCACCAATTCGCTAGAGAGGTCTTACTTAACATTTTCTAATATCCCAATAGCTTCACTTCTCTATCTCTTTTAACAAGCTAATGTGAACTTCATCAAATCAAGCAGTCTTCTTCGAGGAAAACTTCTCGAGTCGCGGTTTTAAAATCACCTCCACGTTAGCAAGCCTAAAACATACTGAACGTTTCAAATTTTTTTAAATAAAACAATAATTTTTTTAAACAAATTATAAGAAATTATTTATTTTAATAAGAGTCGAAATTTTTGACCTATTTTCGCCATCAAAATCTAGGCTATTCAGAGGTTCAAGTAGATCGAAAAGAGGACCATCAGCATTAGAATTTTGGATCTCATTTAAACCTACAAATGGCAATTATTGGACAAAATACAAAGTTAAGGTTCAAATGAGGTTCAAATTTTTTTTGAAGTTATACTTCTTTAGGCGCGTTATAAAAAAATGATGAGGGTGAAATTTTTAGATGGGCGGCCATCTTGAGACAAAAATCAACAAAATGAAGTTAGCCGCAAAACCACTGGGTTTCTTGGCACGCATAATTTGAATTTTTGTTGTATTTATTTTTTTTTTATTTATTTTTATATTAAAATTAAAAATAATTATATATACAAATGACACATATTATTGATGAATAAGTTATTATTTTTCTCGAATTTTGCAGTAGCTGTTATAGGTACTATTTGAAGTTTAATGATGAAAACGACGTCAGCATCGCGGCGCGGTTTTAGAAGCATAAGTAGCGTTCTTTTTTATCATCACAAATTAGCAAGATGAATTTGCCCGAAAAACGGCTCGGTATTTTTAACTAGACGCGCTTAATTTGAATTTTTGTTTTATTTATTTACTTATTTTTATATTTAATTTAAATATAATTAATTCTTTAAATATATTTTTTATATTAAAATTAAAAATATTTATATATACAAATGACATATTATTGATAAATAAGTTATTATTTTTCTCGAATTTTTTAGTAGTTGTTATAGGTACTATTTAAAGTTTAATGTTGAAAATGACGTCTGCATGTCATGCATATTCTTAGTTATACCGAAATCTGGGATTCTGAAATGATTCAACCATCTTAGAATAATAATTTAGTAACACAAGATATGAATAAGATTAAGACATTTACTTTGAAAAGTAGCTACTTACTATATTTCGAAATTTCTATGAAGCTTCGTTTTCATGACATGCATGAATTGTTAACCAGAAAAATGATCCTGACATATTTTATAAACGTATTGGAGCTTTCTTTGAATATTATTTATTGATACAAATTAAAATATTATTCTCTTAACTTTATTTTTAATAATTATATCTTTTTATATATTATATATTATTATTATTTAATTAAAGTTTTTTTTTAATCGATTATTTGAATGCAGTTAATAAATACTAATTTTTAATGATGCTAAAGAAGTATAACTTCTCACGCGATTACATAAGTACACGCAACTACTTTTTTATTTACTCTCTCTCTCTCTGTTTTCTCAGCTTTTTCTTTGTCACTCTCTTTTATTGTTTTATTGGTAGGGTTTTTCAAAACAAATAACATTTTTATTTTAATAATTTGTCTTTTTTTTATTAATATTAGCGATAAATTTAAAAGTATTAAGAATATTACAAATATCAGTTCTTGATTTTTAATTTCCTTGTCCTCGTTTACCAGCTTTTTTATTGTCGCCATTGCCATCATTTTTTTACTAGGATTTCCTTAAATTATAATCCACAATATTCCCAACCATGCGCATTTCTTTAGAAATTATATTTAATTGTATAACATCTCTCTGATTACTTTAAAGAAAATAAATTAAAGCAAATTTTTTCACACGTTTTCTTTTAAACTCGGTTTTTTCACCTTAAAATTTTTTACTTTTACACTTTTAGGCCTTTTTATATAGAAAATATTAAAAAATAAATCAAATAGGTTGTAAAATAAGTTTATTCAATTGTTGTATAATGACTAATGGAAGTTGTAGCCACTCGAATTGACTCAAACGGTTGACGACAAGAGACTAAGCTGAGTAAAAATGAACAAGACTGGACAGGATTAAGGATCAAACCAGTAATGGATCATATCCAGATACACAATAAATTCTATGCTAGTAGAGGCTATATAATATTATATTAAGCATCCAAGTATAGGAAAGAGAGAGATCAAAAATTTGGGTTATTAGTAAATAATATTTGCAATTTTGTAAAAAATGCAAGTTTACAACCAAGTTTTATGTTTTATGATGAAAAAACTTTTTTTTAGGACGAAACTTCACAAAATATAATAAAAATTTCATGTAGATTAAAATGAGGACGATCGAATATCGTTTAGGTTGAGATTAGGTTCATTTTACTTTTTGCAGGTTGAAATGAGGGTAAAAGATCCATTTTAGGGCCAAAATAGGTCTAAAATTTCATCTCGGGTCCACTTTTTAGGGTAGTGGTTAAAGAAGTTTCTCTCTACTCTATGCGTCAAGTCGTACTGAGTTCGATCCCTGCTGAATCTTTCATACAGATATAAGACCTAAAATTATCATTTTCTATAGAAATTTTTTCTATGTAGACAGTCGTGATATGATCTTAGATGTTAAAGCGACATAAAACACTAAAAAAATTGTCCTATTAATTACTGAAGCTAATAAGTTTGAATACAAATAAAAAGTCATTCCATTTAAATTAAGTTTTCCATATCAAAATTTTTTTAAAAGTTCCTATTCAGACATTTAAGTATTTAAGTTGAAGAATTAAAAGAGACTATTTGTTTTTCAAATGTATATCTTGAAGCTTTTTGATTTACAAATATATCGCATTATTGAATCAAGTTTATAGAAAAAAAAAAATTAAAATAATCCGAGCAAAAATTGTAAGTGAAATAATGGTGTTAAAAGCTAACATATTTTTACAGTGGAAAATACAAATAATCATTTGAATAGATTAAACTGTCTAAACGAATACCAATTTCAAATATCAAATGGATATTTAAATTTGGCAAATATCAATGCAACATCAACATTTATTTTTGATTTGTAAACACGTAATTATGCAATTTTCTGTCTTGTATTATACGATATTCACGTGATTCTTTAAGATTTTTAAACTATTTCGATACTTTGTGCTATAAACTCAAATCGTGAATGCATATATTTATTGATTTCGCAAATTTCCTTCTCTCTTGAGCGGTTTTATTCTGTAAAGTCAGTTTCAAATTTGAAAACTTCAAAATTTCATTTGAGTAGTTCTTAATCCAATTATATCCAATTATATTATCATTGTGTAGATGTGAAAATGGTTAAATTTTTAGTTGGTCAACAAAGTGGATAAACAAAATACCCCTTTACTTTATTTATCTGTGGGATAATAGAGCAAATCAAGTTCATTGGGAACCAGATTTGTGAACTGTTGGTAGAGCCAAGTACCAACATAGTTAAGAAGCAATTACTAAACAAAGGAAAAATCATACTTCCACCATTACATATTAAATGAAGCATGAAAAAAGAATTTATAAAAACGTTAGACAAGGAAGAAGAATGTTTTAAGTAAATTTTCAGAAAATTTCCCAAGCTCAACACGGAAAAATTAAAAGGGGGAATATTTGATGGTCCTCAAACTCGGCAATTAATGAAAGATGTACATTTTATCCAAGGGGTGCTCACTTTCAAGGTTATTACTTTTCTCTGACGTCATTGGATTAAGATTTCTGACAGAACCATTAGATATCTGCTATAATTGGTTCTTATCACTACTATTGTTCTTATTGCGCAAGGTTCTTATTACGCTCTATAGTTTGAAACGTTTGAAATTTAATTTCGTTTCATTTTGCTCAGTTAAAGTTCAAAATAAAACTTTTTTTATACACTTTATTTTATTTTAAATTTAAATATTGTTTATATTCCTTTTTATTTGTAATCTTTCTAGGTTTATCTAGTTAAAAAAGGTGGGCTTCTTTCCACAAAAAAAAATAAGTTTCACTATGTTAATAGTTAATTTTTATGAACATAATAAATATTAATTTGATTTTTCTTTATTACTTTATTTAAATTGGATAATGATGATATATCATATCAAAACACTGGTTTGTTGACTGACGCGGGAATTCAAAATTTATAGCTCAGTAAAATATAGATTCTAGAAGAATTAATATGTCTTCATTATTCAATTAAAATAAAATAACAGAGAAAAATCAAATTAACATTTATTATGTTCATAAAAATTAATTATTGACATATTGAAATTTAAATTTGTTGTTGACAGGCGACTTACCTGGGCAGTCCACATTAAAAAAACAAGAGAAACATTAAACAAGAAAGTTAAAAAAATGTACTGGCTGATGGGAAAACCATCCATGCTGTCAGCAGAAAACAAGCTCCTTATCTATAAGGTTGTACTGAAGCCCATATGGACCTATGGGATCCAACTCTGGGGTACTGCATCAAATTCAAATATAGAGATTCTTCAGAGATTCCAGTCGAAAACACTCAGGCAAATAATTGATGCTCCTTGGTATATAAACAATATAAAAATACACAAAGACACAGATATACCAACAGTCAAGGAGGAAATCCAAAAGCACAGCAGGAAGTATCTGGAGAAACTCAACGAGCATCCAAACCACCTAGCAGTGAACCTTTTAGACAATAGTGAGTCTACAAGGCGACTTAAAAGATGGGATCCCACGGATCTCCCTGAAAGATTCCCAGACTAGAAGAAAAAAAAAAAAAAAAAAAATCAGGAGTAGTCCGCTGGGCCTGCTCCCACAATAAAACCAAGAGAGCAGAAGCACTTATTGCACCACCGTGCAGATTGCGCTATAAATCAGGGAAAAAAAAAAAAAAAAAAAAAAAAAATTTGTTGTTCAAAGGATTTAATATAACCTAAATAAAAAGCATATTTTATTAAATATAGTAGTGCCAACCAAATGCAGTCACCAGGTAAAATCCCCCACAAATCAACGATAGCTAATGGCCTTTAACGCCTCTACTGGCTTCTATCAGAAACATTAATCCGGTGACGTCATTTTCAGAGATCAAAGAAACGCCGCCTAGTCAAGTGAGCATACCTTATATATCTAATAACCTTGCATTTTATCAACGTTTTGACAGTTCCGGAAAGTGAAGCTTGAAAATTTTTATATTGGTAGAAAATTTTCTAGGTAATTATAAAGCATCAAACTATAAAAAAATTCTGCAAAAATGTTGATGAGCTTTAAGAATTTACGAGCAACTATAAAGTATAAGTAAAAATTGCAATTTCTCCACAGTCATGTCGATAGATTTTCTGATAATTTGGGAAATTACAGTGAGGTACAGGGAGAGCGCTTCCACAAGAATTTTAAAGTAATGGAGGAAAGGTATTTGGGTAGATGGAACCGCCACAAAATGGCAGATTACAGCTGGTCTTTAAGAAGATATTATCCCCTAAAAAATAATAGAAAAAAACTTATTTTAAAATATATATGTATAGAATTACAGTGGCCAGCACTGGCCCCGAACAAATTGAATTGCTTAAGGTATATAACGTCGTTTCGTCAGGGCAGTTGCGAGACGTATCACTGCATGTTCAAATTCCATTTCTAGTTGCCACAGTATTTTTTTTTCATGTTTTTCTATGGAATCAGAATGGTGATACGTTGTGCATTTCATGAAGATCATAATTGTCCTTTACAGCATATCAAAAAAAATATTTTAGAAGATATCACAGATTTAAAAAGAAAAGTGTTGGCTTTTGTACGTCGTACATATTGCCTGTTTTATTGGTATTTTCTTCTATATTATGTAAAAATCTTATGTTGGTCATTATTTCGACAAAAACTGGAAAAATTTTACACCAATTGAGATCAAATTTTGATACAATATACAATCTGCTTGATGTGATATCGATAATTGCTTCTAATGCCAAATTTATGCACGGTTCCCATTGGATATCATCAGAATTGTATCCAACAGGAACCGTGTATCTAAGAGAAGTTTCGTTAAAGTTCATGAAATAGCAATTTAGTTTTTAACGCATTTTCTTCTACAAAGCCTGACCAATTTTAGTAACGAAAGAAATCTCTACAAAGTTTAAAATAAAATATTGATAATTTTTACTGAAAAAAAAAAATGTATTTCAATTAACAATTTTAAAAATTATTAACAATTGCGTTACGTAACGTATTAAATGAAGTTTTGTTAAAGAACGGTTTTAAAAGACATTTGGTATGAGATCTTCAAATTTTCTTAAAAGAACTTTTTATACTTAAAATCGTATAGAACTTCTGTGAGATGGCTAAGATCTCTTCCTAGAAAAGCAGTTTTACGGATTTTGATTAACTCACTTTCGATCTTAAGTCTGGAAGTATCTATCATCTTTTTCTGTCAAAATAGATTAATTTTTATAATTCGCTATGAACGTAGGGAATCTATTAATCAATCAATTACAATTTAGATACTCTCAGCAAAGCGAGCGGATATCAGCTAGTATTATATAATTAAATAATTGTTTGATAAAACAAAAGGGTGCGATTAAAATGTACACCGAAAACGGTGAAAATCATGTAATCAAATCTTATATTAGACATCTATGTATGGAAAAAACTGCAACAATGTTTATTTTACAGCATTTAAATTTAATTTACAGCTATAAAACATAAAATTATTATAATTATTAACAATATCTTAATATTATAATACATAATATCATTAAAAATGTTTAAATAAAAAATTCATTCATTAAAATGTACCTCACCTAACCAAATCATAATTTGCAGTAAACCTGCGAAAAAATCGAAATGTGTGCTGGGACACATAGTAGAAGTGACACTTTCACGGACAAGTAGAAAAACAAATCACAACAATATTTTAATTTGAAGTTTAGCGGGCAGGTTTTCAAATTGGACAACTACAAAAACAATTTGCTGATCCAATGATAGTTTAGGACAAGTGGAAAAACGAATCGCAATAGATGGTATAAATGGACAATAATGTACTTGTCCAATTTGATGACATTCCTAAAAATTTTGTAGCAATTATTGAAGTTATACTTCTTTCGGTGCGTTATGGAAAAATGATGAGAGTGAACTTTTCGGATGGGCGGCCATCTTGAGACAAAAATTAACAAAATGAAGTTAGCTGCAAAACCGCTGGGT
This sequence comes from Sisyra nigra, assembly GCA_958496155.1. Classification (NCBI taxonomy): domain Eukaryota; kingdom Metazoa; phylum Arthropoda; class Insecta; order Neuroptera; family Sisyridae; genus Sisyra; species Sisyra nigra. The sequence goes on from OY292317.1 coordinate 885,094, forward strand.
TTCTTGGCGCGCGTAATTTGAATTTTTTTTGTATTTATTTACTTATTTTTATATTTAAATTAAAAATAATTATGTATACAAATAACACTTAATATTAATAAATAAGTTATTACTTTTCTCGAATTTTGCAGTAGCTGTTATAGGTACTATTTGAAGTTTAATGATGAAAATGACGTCTGCATTGCGGTGCGGTTTCAGAAGGATTAGTAGCGTTATATTTTATCCTCACAAATTAACAAGATGAAGTTGAAGGCAAAACGGCTCGGTATTTTTAACTAGGCGCGCGTAATTTGAATTATTGTTTTGTTTATTTACTTATTTTTATATTTAAATTAAAAATAATTAATTCTTTAAATATATTTTTTATATTTTAGCTAGAAAATATTTATATATGCAAATGACACGTATAATTAAAAAATAAGTTATTACTTTTCTCGAATTTTGCAGTAGCTGTTATACTATTTGAAATTTAATGATATAAATGACGTCATTTCATGCATATTCTTAGTTATCACAAAATCTGGCATTCTGAAATGATTTAACCATCTTAGAATAATAATTTAGTAACACAAGATATGAATAAGATTAAGACATTTAGTTTGAAAATTACCTGCTTACTTTATTTCGCAATTTCTATGATTCTTCGATTTCATGACATGCATGAATTGTTAACCAGAAAAATGATCCTGACAAATGTTATAAACGTCTTGCAGCTTTCTTTGGATATAATTTATTGATACAAATTAAAATATTATTCCCTTAATTTTATTTTTAATAAATATATCTTTAAATATGTATATATATATTATTATTAAATATTAAATTACAGTTTTTTTTAAATTGATTATTTGAATGCAGTTAATAAAAACTAATTTTTAATGATACCAAAGAGGTATAACTTCTCACGCGCGTCCATAAGTACACGCAATCACTTTATTTTTTTACTTGTCCGTTGAAGTTTCACTTCTACCATGTGTCCCAGCACACATTTCGATTTTTTTTAACCAATCGTGACCAATATTCTAATTCTTTTAATCAATAGCGAGCTTCATGTAAAAGAAAGTCCTGTGACGCGTCGCAGCAGCTATTTTGTACAGGTAATGTTCAAGGTTTTAAGCTTAATGTTATCAACTCAAGTTTGACCTACGATAATACCACATTGAACGTGACTTAATTTTGAGAGTTACCCTGTCATGGTTGACAAGTGATTCTAGAGACTTCTTGTAGTAAAAGTTACCATTTTAATATTAGACAAATAAATGTTAGTACCATTGATTTTAACGAAAGTAAAATTTCAATTGAAACGAAAAGTTTGGCAAAAGCTCAAAATACTAAGTTGATGGCAGTACGAAGTCAAGATATAAGTGATTAGCTTGGGAATAAAATCACAAATAAAATCGCCCTCATCTGTGCTATTTCATTGTATGTATGAGCGTGTGTCGCGAGTATGTTAGTAGTTTGATGTGCATATGTGTACTATCCATGTAATACCCGAATGTATATTAGTTGAAAATTACGTAAGCGGTTACGAGGATGGATGGTGGTGGTGAAGGAGAAATCTGCCGCTCTACCAAACATTAACCACCTCCACCATCGGCATCGGCACTGGCAAATTGAGGACATCTCTAAAATAGCGAATGTTGGCCCCACCAATTCGCGTATACGCCACAGTTCGCTGATAATTTGCATCAATTGTATGCTTATCTATATTTATATAATGGGAGAGAGAAGCCACATGTTCATTAAGACATGCTTGTATGGGTTAGGAATAGAATGAGTTTTTCGGCAACGATCGCATGCTGAGTGTGGGTTGGTGAGGTGCCGGCAGTTCACTGAATTGCACGGCATTTCCTGGAGCGTCATATGGCCGCTCGAAGCGCGTACAAACCGCTTTCGCATGTTCTTCAAATTCGCTCTTTGCGGACTTTAGCACTTTGTTTAGCGTCCACCAACACACACACATAAAAAAAACCACATAATAGCTCTCTTCTAATTCTAACTCTAGCGTTCATGGCCGTGCAATGTCAGTGCAATCACCACCAGCATTCCCCATGTCACTTTGTTCGAAAATCATTACCAATTCTTATTCTTATTATTGTTATTACTACTCCAACTTGTAGCATGATTGTTGTTTTCGCTGCGAGAAGGCAATAACCAACCAATGCCAATCCTCAAAACTAACAAAAGAATTATTTAAAAAAAAAAAAAAACTTAACATCTCACAAAAAAGTAAAGGTATTCGATAATTCAAGCATCATCTTCCGCCTTAGAATATTATTTGGAACAAATCAAGTTATTTCAATCAGTTTAAACGTTTTTTTTTTTATTTTAGCCTAACAAATTCAATTACCTAATGCAGTGGTGGCAGCTCGCAGCCATTGTTGAACTCAGTGTTTTGCACGTGCACATTGTCGCATTTTTTGATGAGTAATAATTTCTATTAGAAATTACAAATAATTTTCAAACATTGCATGTCAACAAAACGCTAATTATTTTTTTTCTTCGACTAAAAAACATACACAAATAACATACATTCAAGTAACCTCATAACCATCAATTTTTAATTGTAATGTATTTAATGACCATAAATAGCAGTAAAATTTAATTTTCTGTTATAAAACATTTAACACTCAGTAAAGCTCTCTATCTTGACCAGTTTTATATTACGATTATAGTAATGTTACACAACCACATAAATTCTAATATAATCACCTAATTAAAAAGCATAAGCTTTAAATATGGTGAGTTTTTCATTGATTAATTTTACGACTAAAAATTTATTGATGATGATTCCATTTAATGTGTTTCATTTTCTAAAGGTATATCTTCGTAAAAAAAGTTTTATTAAATTATATATAAACTAAGGGGTTTTAATAAATTGACATTTCTTATAAAATTTCGATTTTTTAATCGCTGGCTGTTTTGAAAAAAGCTTATCTGTCATTGATAAACACCAATAAATAAAGTATCTTTATAAAGGTGAACACTGGCTTTGTCAAAAGTTTATACAAACTACCTATATGTTATAGGACACTCAAAAAATTTAGGTAATTTTTGCAACAGTTTACAAGTCCTACCGTTGTAAGTATCTAAAATATAACCGTATCTACCTAATTACGAACCTTCGATATTACATTTTGGATCTATTGAATTGTAATTGTTTTTTCTAATATATAATACATAGAAACTGTTGAGAATAGTTCAGAATTTAATGTCGTTAGTATATTTGAGCTTTTAGGTTATATATTTGCATAGAATGAACATTTGAGCCTTTTTAAGTCAACTCACGAAATGCCAAAACAACGATCTTTCTTAATTATCATTTATTTTTTCATTGATCTAAGGTATCTATTAAAACATCTTTTTAAGTTTTATATATGTACTAGCTGGTCCCCGCCCGCTTCGCTGAGCGTATCTAAATTATACTGATTGAATAATGGAAACTTTCATCCCATCAACAAAAAAAGACAGTTAGATATTTCTAGATCTTTGATAGAAAGTTCATGAAAATCAGATAAACTACTTTTCCAGGAAGATATTCTATATACCTATCTAGAAGAGCTATCTTACTGGTTCTATACGTTTTTATGAATATTATTAAATACTTATACTTGTGTTCTTTAAATGGCAATACAATTCGAAAATGTTGAATGTATTATATATTTATTCGAGTTTTTCACCAAGTTCAAATTTTTCAATAGTAATTTAATACGTTTATATCTAAACATTATAGAAATTCAAAAATTAACAATGAAAGAAGTTTCAACGTTTCAAAAATTTTCATTATTAATTTACCGATGTTATCGGATGTTAAATTAAAAATCATATTTTGCTGTAGAAATTGTAATTTTAATTTAAACTTTTTTGGAATGATTGTGTTAAAACGCTATTTCACGAACTTTAGGGAAAGCTTTTTTAAAAACATTATTCCTGTAGGGTAAGTACAATTGTTATGCTATCTTATGAGAAAAGTGCATTATTCTAACATACGAATTAATAATCTACATTTTTCTCTGACGTTTCAACTACCCTATTGCAAAAAATCATGTCAATCTTTTGCTCTATGACAAACAAAAATATATCTATCCCACGGGAGTAGTACATTTTTCCTGGATAAAAAAGAGATCAGGCCTTCTTGAGGATAATGCGCTAGAACTCTATTTCACGTTCTTTAACGAAACTTCTATTAAATACACGGTTCCTGTGAGATACAATTGTCTTGTTATCCCACGGGAAGAGTACAATTATGTCGATTTTTTGCTTTATGAAAACTAAAAACGTATCTAGCCCACGGGCCTGTACATTTTTCCTGGATAAAAGGTAGACCAATCTTTCTTGAAGAAAATTCCTTAAAACGCTTATCCATGAACTTTTACAAAACTCCATTTAAATACTCAGTTCCTGAAGGATACCATTCTTATCCTATCCTACGGGAACCGTGCTATATTCTGACATAACAGATAGCCTATATTTATTCTCTGACTATCAATTAACCACCTCATTGTAAGAAATTATGGTAATCTTTTGCTCTGTGAAAAATAAAAACATATCTATCCTACGGGAACCGCACATTTTTCCTGCATAAAAATAAGACTGTATGATAAGAAAATTATTTTTTTCCTTGAGGACATTATGAGTTATAACTATTAATATACTCTATTATAATGAGCTAAAAACGTTAGTTTCAGCATGATTTTTCTTTAAACCAGTTTTTCTATTTTCACGTTAAAATGAGAAATTTTTCCGAAATAAAACGTATTCAATAGATAATGATTCACAAATTTAGCTATCATCATACTTAAATATCACCAATATTCATTTTCAAATAAAAATGTATAGTTTATGCATAATTTTTGTTCCAACCCGTTTTTCAATTTCCCGGATAAATGAAACATTTTCCCGTTATAAAAAGTATTCTTTTTTATGACTCATATTGTCATTTATCATCATACCAAATTTCATTAAAAACCGTATTTTTTTGGGTAAGAATTAATCTTTCTAAAAACAATTTTGCAAATAATGATTTATTTTTGGAACAACTTTAATAACCATTAAAAAGGTTATAGCGGGCTAACCGTAAAAGATAGACATATGTCGTCGCGGACTTTTTCTCTCACGTAAGGAAAGGGTGATTAATAAACGTAGTTTTTCATGTGATGATAGTTTATTAGACAATGGATACCAAAAAATACTATATCTTTAAAAAGTAAATGGCTTTGAGGTGGGGAGGGGGATTTTTATGCTAAAAAAAATTTAAGCATAAACTACGGAACGAATATCAATGTAATATTGTTTAAGATATCTAAGATCTTAAGATAACACATTGCCTATTAATTGTCCTGAAAAAAAGTGTGGTTCCTGTAGGATAGCTATTCAATGCTTACTTATGCGTAAATAGCCGAGCACTTCCTTATTATATTTCGTATAAAAAACTATCAAATCTTACAGGATAGCAAGCGCTTTTAATTCTCAAAAGTGTATAGAACCTTTGGGATATCTCTAACTAACGAAATAGTTTAACAGATATTAACGACTGGAAATACATTTTTATCGTTTTCGGTCAAAATGTCTGAATTTTTATAATTGGGGTGAAAGTTTCTATTACTCAATTAGTTTAATTTAGAAACATTCAGCAAAGTAAGCGGGTATCAGTTAGTTATCTTATAAAATTAATGTAGAAAACTTCTAGTTGGAATGGATTCCTTTCATAATTTAAATGCAAATTGCATTTAAAAGAGTTTGGAGCTTAATGAAGAAATCTTCGTGCCTAGTAATAATACTTCATAAAAGTAACATAGAGTATCACTGCGACCAAGGAGGTCTATTGTGATGTAACCCTCTGTGTTACTAAGAGAGCTCAAGGCTATTAAAGAAAGCCAGCACCTGCCTAGGGGCTGCTTAAGCTTTACAAACATTGATTATTACAAAGTTCAATTCAATTACTGATTTTAAATTACTAATTTTAACCATTTTTTTTTCATACTATTATTTTTTCTTGACCATGGTCAAGAGAACCATGAATTTTTTAATTAGTTTAAGAGTTGCAATAACATAGGCTAGAAGCACTGTGTGCTCAATACCTAGAATAAGAAATCAAAGCAAATATAAAAAAAATCAATTACTGAAGTTTATGATATATATTCTAAAAATTGTCTTTTTTTTTGCAAAAAGCTGAAAAGCAAAAATCTGTTATAAATAAAAGTCTTTATTAGTTAAATCTTATGATTCCTAAAAGGGTATAGTACAGGAATTGGTACTCTAATCACGTTCAAAATTTAATAAACCAATATAAAAGTAGACGGTAGACGTGGAGAACTGTTATGAAAACCATAAACAATGTATTTAAATATTTTATTATGCTTTCATCGAAACGATAATTTTACTTAAATTTATTGTTTTCATTTTGATTTTAAAAATTTTCTTGCTAATAAATTTTGAAAAAAAAAATGTTTTTATATAAAAAGGCTGCTCTCTTAAATTTTTGGTAGCCCAATAGCCGAAACGAGTAGGGGAAAGTTGGGTATTTGAGAACAGCGGCTAGTTAAAAACCGTTGAATTTTAATTATTTCTTTAGTCACAAAAATTTTTATTAGTGTTTGAATTGACAAGTGTGTCCTTTATCGTTCCTGACAGAAAAAAATATTTAAATTGACGTTCGCATACTGTCACGGTAAGTAAATAATTAAAATTTGATCTTTTGTTACAATTTTTGCCCTATGTAAAAATCTTTGAAAAAATTATTTTTTTGACCTTTAGTGCGTATTTTTTTGTTATTATCTTTCATTTACAATTCATTTATTAATTTTATGTGGCTATTTAAGTTAAATGAAGAAAATATTTTAAGTATCGAGCATTTTAATATGAATTGCCTAAATCGAGTAATTTGGAACGATTTTCGCGGGGTAAATGTGGCCGTTTCTTATTACTATGTAAGAAATGAATTATTTTACAATTTTTTCGAAGAATTTTCTTATTTTAAACTCTGATGCAACGTTTCGTTTTGTTGACTTGTTGTTGTTTAGTTTGATCAATTTGTTTGGATCAATTTTATTTTGTGCTGTTGTTTCCAATAATTATGATTGTTCTACGGAAAAAAAATTATCTCTTTAGATGCCCAGAAATTACACAAGAAAAACAACACCGCGGTACTCAATTGAAAATCTCCACTGCGCGAGACATGATGTGAGATGTCGACGACTTTCTTTAAGCAAAGCAGCAACAAAATACGGTGTTCCAAAATCTACATTATTCCGACAAGTGCATCAAGAAGAATTTAAGAAACCGAAAAAAGGACGACACCCTGTCTTCAATCAGCTGAGAAAACAATTCCTGTGGACGATCAACCGACAACATCAGACAACCATAATCATGAACATCAAACCGATTTAACCATACACACTTTTCTTGCTCCGTTAACTCCTGTGCCCCTCTCTGACATAGCCAATGTGTCGATCATTCCTAAAATAGAAACTTCACAACGAAAAAAAAGAAAACATTCTCAAATTTTATCCAGCACTCCCATAAAACATCAATTAGAGGAAAAAAAAACGGCAAACTGCAAAGAAAAATAAAAATATCCAACAACGAAGAAGTACAACGAACCCAACATCAGTCAACAATACAGTGATCGTTAGAAATTTGAAAACGGTGTTCGAGGAAAGTGACGGCGTGGACTATTATTGCATATTCTGCACGGAAAAATATGAATCGCCCCCTAAAGAAGACTGGATTATGTGTACCAAATGTAAGAAATGGGCCCATGATGCATGCACGAACGGTAAATACATGTGTAATAATTACGTCTGTGATTTGTGTGAAACATAGTTAATCATTAAAATTTATATTATATATATTATCATTACCCAATGCAGTTTCTATTTCCCCCGTGTATTGATTTCAATTACCCCACACACTACCGGGGAAATAGGAATGGCAATAGTATTTTTATTCTATATTTTTGTTATTCTAATGTTAATTTAAAAAAGTTTTGTGATCAAATTGATTAAAGTAGATAAGTTAAAGTTTATGCTATAGCAAAAGTTTACTAAAATTGTTATTTTATTTTATTAATTAGGATAATTTAAAGCTTATTGTTCTCAAATACCCAACTCTCCCCTATGTCAGAAGAAGCCTTCTGTTTTTAAGTTTAAGTTTTGAGCTTTCAATTAATATTTTTAATTTGATTAATGAATGAAAACAAGAAAAATTGGTTTTGTTTCACTAAAGGACATTTGTCCCTCTCTTGCATCTAAGGAATCTAAGGTCTATGTCCCTTCATCTTGATCTTAAATAACCGAAAATGTACCAAAAGTATTTATTTTTTTTTTTCACGAAGCAATCTTTTTCGTGTTTTTATTTGATTATCTCATTTTATATTTCTTAAGTTATTTCAATATCTGCGAAGGTATAGTGAAGTGTTTATTTAATTTTTTTTTCTTACAAACGATACTTATTTTTAATAGTCATTTTTTTTGTAGGTATTTACTGCATATATTATTTTTTATTATGCCTACACATTATTTTTGCAACTATTACATACATTATCAGGTCTCTGAACCCAAAAATTTACTCAATTGAATATTTAAACAGTCATAGTTTAGTTGAATGCATTATCCCAAATTACTATATTTAATGGTAGTTCTATTCAATTTTTAAGACTTATATTTACTCTTCATTACTATTTGTAATTGCTTAAGAAATATTTGACTTATTCGATGTGCCAAAGAAAGTAATTTACTTTTATAAAAACTGTCTTTCGAGAAATTGTATAAGTAAAATAATTTTTAAAGATTATTGCAAGCTAAAAGATTGCTTCGCTTGAGGTTGACTAAGATTTAGATGTGAGAACTAGTTTCAGCATAAATTTAAAGCAAACAGTTCCAAAAGGTTTAGTCGTACTTAATTGGTGGATATTGCAAACATTTGTTTAGTAGTTTTATTTATTTTTTGTTTATTTAGTATAACTTACGCTCAAAACTATGATTTATAGATAAATAAATAAGTCGTTTAATTAATCCTAGAGCCGTAACTCCATCAAGACCATCAATGTAATACAACATTTTACAAGTGTATAGTCGTACAATACAGTGCTATATAAGGTTTGTTCCAATCGTCCTTCTGGTGATGTTTAAACATTGACCAACAGACAAAGAGCGAATGAAAAAAAAGTTTTCAATTGTTTTATGCGCAAGTCGACCATCAGTTTAACAAAAACTAGAATCGGTTTAGATCCGATCATCATAAAGTGACAAGTTCGCTTGAGTTGCAAACTCATCTGCTCAAGGCCCGTGCATAAACACTGCCAACTCTTACAAGAAAATGTTCGGAAATGGTCGTGTTTTGAGTCGCTTGGAACGAACCTACAATATGATTAATTTGTGCTAGGGATTTTGCTTCTCTTTATCACTGAGACCAAAGAGACCTATTCTGATGTGACCATATGTTTTATATAGGGGAGTATTAGGCTTTGAAAGAAAACCAGCACCTGCCTGGGGCTACCATTACTCTCTCGTCAGGCATCATGTTCGTCTTTCCAAGCTGCTGCAGTCTTCATTTGACTGTTCGATAATGATACATTTTGTGCTTTCTGGGTAGTAACATTCTTCGAACAACACATTTTTATTCAAAAACTAACGTTGAGTTCTTACTGCAACCCTGTGTGAAAAAATAAGCATTTTAATTAACAGCTATCCTGTTAGAAACATTAATTTTTTGGGTTAAACAATAACATATAGATTCTACAAACTATACACTAAGTCAATTAGGCCCTTTCTGTGTGATAATCAAACAGTAATTCTCTTCTTTTTACTATTCTGCTGGAACCATACATTTTTTTGGATTATAATTGATTTTTAAGATATGACTTATCTTTATACTAAATGTTACTAAGCTTCGTTTAAAGAAAACGATGTGCAATAGGTTTAAGAATCTATGGCTTTTGGAAAAACGCTCCAAACTTTCCCTTGAGAACAAAATATTTTTGCTTAAACTTAAGCTTAATGCTTAAAAAAAATTAAGAAAAAAATTTCCAGGTTAGAATACAGCTTGTGTTAATCAGTAACAAGATAGCTTTGATTTGATCAAATAATTTTTAAATTTTGGTTCTAAAGTTTACTACCTAGATATATACAAAAATCCTCAATAAAATATTTATATAAAACTTAACTCAATAAAAGGACCTTTAACCTCATTGGAACATTAATTTGTTTTTAAAATTGTTTAAGGTTATAAATTAAAGTAACAAAAAAGAGTTAAATAATAATTATTTCAAACTTGATTGGTCACAAATAAAATGTTTTAATTGAACATTTCTTCTGTAAAACAAATTCCGAAAGACGAAAAGCATTTCTAAATCACAGTATCGTAATCAATCTCTTCGGTTAGCGTTTAAACGAAACGAAAATTAGTATCTAGACGAAAATAACGCAACAGGTTGTCGATATATTTAAATAAAACTATTACGGGATGCTTTCACGAGGAATAAAGCTCGATAATTTATAATTATAATTGAATTAGGGAAATCATAAATTTTTTCACAAAATTGTCGAGGATAGAAAAATTACAAAAAGATTATTTCACAAAAAAAAAAAAATAGACATTCAAATAAATCATTCTCAAGGAATATGTCTATTTAATTTCATTTTTACCTTTTGGGGGATCTTGCGATTTTTTATTTGAGCATTACGTATAAGTATATAACTTCTAATCATCCTCGAAACATTTTTATGATAAATGCAAATATTTTGTCTGTCTTAAAATTTTTGTAAATATTTACCCGAATTGCACTTAATACGTTTTGTAAATATTGCAACATTACAAAATAACAGGAAAGTTGGTAACATCTGTAACATCATTGGGTTTTCTTATTTGCAATATGAATTTACTAGCTGATACCCGCTCGCTTCGCTGAATGTATCTAAATTTAACTGATTGATTAAAAGATTCCCTACGTTCATAGCGAAATATAATAAATAAATATTATAAAAAAATGAAGAACCGACTTCAAAATATATAAAAATTCTAAAACAAAAAATGCACTAAAAAGTAACAAAATAATGGCGTATCCTTGCAGTATCTACAACTTACAAATTATTAGGATGATACAATGTACAACTATTGTTATTTTTGGAGTTGGTGTCAATCAATAAAATAAATATTAATAGAAATTTGTAAAAATTTTATAAAGGTTTAGTTGGCAATTGGTATTTTGTAGCTTAAAGGTCGCTAGATATTGTTACAGTTCGAGTATATTGTTTAAAAGTTCATTTGAAAAATAATTTTCATAAGGTATTCTCGTTTTTTGCTAAGTACCAATATAGTCGTATTTCTTTGGCTGACACCAACTACAAAAATAACAATAGTTGTACATTGTATCATCCTAATAATTTGTAAGTTGTAGATACTGCAAGGATACGCCATTATTTTGTTACTTTTTAGTGTATTTCTTGTTTAAGAATTTTTATTTATTTTGAAGTCGGTTTTTCATTTTCTTATAATATTTATTTATTTCTCGCGTTTTAGTGATCTGAAGTTTGATAACTGAATTTATTTTCTTGAAAATGGGTAAAACTTCTAAACGCGTTGCTCTAGGAGGCAGCGCCGTTTAGTATTAAAAGTTACTACATCATTCCTTTTTGCCCTTAAGGGTTGAAATATTTTGCTTTTAAATGTAAAAACAAAACTAAGTGGATTACTCTTTCCAACAGAAAAAAAATTATCAAAATTTGGTTAATGGTCACTATTTCATGCCCTATTTTCATCCTTAAGGGGTGGATTTTTTTCTTCAAATTGAAATGTGAACAATTTAAAGGTACGTTGTACGAAATAGAAACAAAATTATCAAAATCGAGCTATCCAATAAGAAGTGAATATTTCATCTCTTAGTTTTCAGACCCTTAGAAGTGGAAGATTTCCCTCAAATTAAAACTGGACCCCACGAAAAGCACCAACTTTCAAATAAAAAAAGAATTATCGAAATCGTACTATCCAAGAAGAAGTTAATATTTCACTTCTTAGTTTTCAACCCCTTAGAAGTAAAAGGTTTTTTTCAAATTAAAATGGGACCATTCGGGAAGCACCAGCTTTCAAATAAAAAAAGAATCATCAAAATCGCTTCACCCAGTCGGAAATGCTGAGGTAACAAACATTAAAAAAAAAGTCGAATTGAGAACCTCCTTTTTTTTTGAAGTCGGTTAAAAAGTAATCTTTTTTGACAGAAAAAAAATGATAGATACTTTTAGATTTTAGATCCAAAGAAAGTTTATCAAAATTCGTAAAACTACTTTTCAAGAAAGAGATGTTAGCTGTCTCACATCAGCTTCTATACGATTTTTAGTTAAAAATTAACTGTATTCCTTCCTTTAGGACTTAAAAATCTTTCATACCAAATGTCATTTAAAACCGTACAGCTATTTTAGGGGGCATCCATTAATTGCGCGAGACGTTTTTTGCAATTTTTGAAACCCCATCCCCTCCTCTCTGGTAAGATATCATGAGATTTGGCATATATCATTCCCCCAACCCGCAATCTAATGTGGTATTTAAAAAATAAAATAAAACCCGTGATATTTGCGAGACCTTTCCTTTCCCCATAGTAAGATTAGATGAGATTCGGCTTGACCCCATCAACCCCTGAACGCCTCACGCAATAAATGGATGTTCTCTTAAAAGAATAGATTAGTAGCTATCTTACAGGATCTTTAACAAAACTTCATTAAAATTCGTTCCATTAAGTAATTTTTGAATTTTGAATTTGTTAGTTTATTATTTTAATACGTTTATTTCTAGTTAATATCTTCGACAATGAACAATGAAACAATTCAAACATCTTAAACAATTTCATAATTAATTTTTTCGGGTGTTAAATTCAAATTCATATTTATTTTCCAATAAAAATTGTCGATTTTTTTAATTTCAACTTTGTAGAGATTTCTTTTGTTATTGTGTAAAATTGGAGGAAAATGCGTAAAAATCTATTTCACGAACTTTACCGAAACTTTGTAGATGTGCGGTTCCTGTATGATATAATTGTTTTGCCATCCCATGGGAATCAGCCATAATTCTAGCCTTAAAAGTAAGCTATATCATTCTCCCCCAAACTACCACATTGCAAAAATCACATCAATTTTTAACTTTGTGTACATCTCTCCTGATTAAAAAGTAGATAAAGTCTTCTTGAGGAAAATGAGTTAAGACTCTATTTCGTGGATTTTAATGAAACTGCTTTTAAATACACGGTTCTTATAGAATAAATACTTGTTTTGCTATCCCATGGGAACCGTTTATTACTCCGGCATGAGAAATAATCTATATCATTTTCTGGCCCCTAAACTACCACATTACAAAAAAGGAAGTTAATCTTTTGCCCTGTAAAAAATAAAAAAAATATCTATCCCACGGGAACCGTACATTTTTTCTGGATATAAAGTATGCTATATTTAAATTGGATTATAATCTATATCTATGCCAAATTTCATCCAGATTCATTCAGTATTTTTTTAGTGAAAGAGTAACAAACATCCATTCTTACAAACTTTCACGTTTATAATATAAGTAAGATGAATTGCTTTTATACGGATCAAAAATGATTCGTGATTTTCTAAGTCGTTTCTCAAAACGACACATTTTTCTACTCGATTATTTAAACTTTCAATTGCAATGAAATGACCTTAAAATATTTTAGATAACCAAATATTATGACGATGTCATAAATGGAATAAAATGTTATTGCACAAATACAATTAAAGTGTAAACACGTGCCTGCCAAAATAATGATGTCAAAGTAAATTTTCCTCCAACATGATGTTAAACTCGGCTTACAATGGACAATATTTATAGTAAATAATATAGTGATAAAATTTCAAATTTACGATTATAATTTTATATTTATATAAAGATAATTACCTACTATTATTTACGTCAGGAATGAAAGACTGGATAATAAAATCGGACAAATACGAATAGTACTTGTATCTTGAGGGTTCCGTGCCAACTTAATTACGAGTATAAGATACTAATTGAATGTTTAAGAAAGGTCCCATTGTAGATCTATATAATGACTTTTATAATTGACCCTATTCCTTCACGATTAGGATTAATAACGAGTAATAAGGCAACAGGTCTGTTAGTTTTTCAGGAAGTGGCATTAAACTTATATTTTCAAATGGTATTGTTAAAGGAGTACCTACTTTTTCTAATAAGCAACAGGTTAAGATTCGTCTCCCCACATTGCAACCATAGATTAATGCTATTCCTGGTCTGTCCATGCATTTAAACAATAATTTTTTCAGTATTACCATTAAAAAAAGACTGCCGGATGGATCTTCCATATTAACCTGTGATGCGAAGGAAGGTGATCCTGAGATGCCTAGAAAGAGTAGACAGAAACCAGGTAGAGGAGTTAATAGTAATCTTCTCAGACTTGCAATGAATCGAATAATGAAAATTAGAACTCGACAGTGGTACAGATACAAAATAAACTAAAAGAGCTCAACTAACGCTATGGAAGTAATATGGATCTCTGGGCACAAGGATATTTCTGGTAATGTCTTAGCGGACTTGGCAGCAAGGGAGGTCCCAAACGAGGAGTTAAGACAAAAACAGGCACCGACGGTGGAAGATGCACTTAGGCAGTGTAAAGAAAGAACCAGGAAGCTGTGGGATGGTTTATGGCAATTCCAACCTCAGAAACTAGCTAAAATCAGAGCATTTACCTCAGAAAACCTACCCGGACAAGAGCTGCCAAGAAACCTGAGGGTAAGCCTCTGTAGGCTGAGAGTGGGACACACAAGGTTGGCTCACAACCACCTGTTCAGTGGAACGACTGCGCGATGCAGCAGGTGTAGATACGATTAATCTGTAAAGCCCCTGCTACTGGAGTACCAGGAAAACTGAGAGTCTGAGACGGAAGTAGTCGGTGCCACAATGTTTAAAAGAATGTCTAAAGGCAGATCAAGGGGTGACAGTAAGCCTGAACTTCCTCAAGAAGGCAAATCTGCTCACTTAATTATGAGCGCATGTGAAAACGTAACCTGGAAGTGTGGGAATATGAACTATGATGGTGCGAAATTGAATTGAAAGCGTGTGAATAGGACAGAAAAGTATATGAAATCCAAATTAGTGAAACGAAGGACAAGATTCTTTGAACTAGAATAGTTGCTGATGATCGAAGATGTTCCCAGCAGTTTTAAATTACCCTAACAAAAATTTTTTCTTCTTATTTCAGGTTCAACATTTTGACTATTAGAAGCTTCAGCTTTGATTACTTTCAGGTGACAAATTAATGAAGCTTTAGATTCCTTTTCTTTGCTTATTTGCTGTTTAACAAATTGTAACGTTTTAACTTTTTAAAACTTGGAATTCTTCTAGAACATTCGATTCTATTATTCGTTGCCAGAAATTTTCATTCTTTTGTCTGAACTTCCTATTTTTCTAGGAATCATTCATTTTACTGTTTCTAATCTGTCCTTTTTTTACGCGTACGGACTTACATACAGAATTGGCTAAAAACTCCGCTCATTCTTAATTCACCGAGTAATACTTTTGGTCGAACCTTCGCGCCACGGGTGGTCTGGTGTCTGGAGATCTTTCTAAAAAAGGTCTAGAATCACGTCGCTCCTCATTGGCTGGTTGACTGGCTTAGCCCACCCACGGCTGAGACAGTTTAAAAGAGCAGGCTTACAAAATGGCGCCACTCCCCTTTTTTAAGCGCCTTAGACTATGACAATATTTAAAAAAAAAAGTGCCTTATTTTGAACCGTCGAAATGTTAAATGATAATAACAAATTAACGATTTTGCTTCTTTTTATTTGTTTTATAGTATTGTTTTTCGGAAAACTGTATCTATATGTTAACTTGTAAGTAGTGGTGGATTTACTAATTGGCTGCCAGTAGGCTATTCAAATTTTTCTCGCCCCTATTGACCTTAATAACTCGAT
The DNA here is from genome assembly GCA_958496155.1 of Sisyra nigra. NCBI lineage: Eukaryota > Metazoa > Arthropoda > Insecta > Neuroptera > Sisyridae > Sisyra > Sisyra nigra. The sequence continues at coordinate 901,029 of OY292317.1, forward strand.
ACCCTAGTTCACAATCATACAAATAACAATTTTTTCGTCAATAAAATTATAATTTTATGATTTGTATTTCAATTTTGACTCCTAAGGATCCGTCCTAGACTCCAGCCTATTTATCAGGCGTTTTGATCCCCAGACAAAATATCCCCATGATAAAAATATTTGCAATATTTCATGCAATTTCAAAACCTCATTATTTCCTGATAAAAGAGCACTCTTTGAAAAAATTTTTTGAACTCAATAACTCAGATTTTATAATTAATAATTTTTTATAAGAAGGTGTTAAATAAACCCCCAACTATTTATTGAAATAGTATTAAATTAACCCTTAGGTGTCCGTGTTAAATCCGCAAAAACCTGTAATAAATTGACCCTCAATTACTTATTGAAATAGTGTTAAATTAACCCTCATGTGTTCGTGTTAAATCCGCAAAAACTGTGTTAATTAATACCAAAGGGGTCCATAGGATCCCCCTGGTGAGGGTTTGGGGGCCGGAGCCCCCAACAAAAGAAACCATGGTCATTGTTCGTTTACCAAATTTTTATTCATTGACTGAATGTGCACTTATTGATACCGCGAAATTTTACACAAAACTAAATGCTTTTACATCAAAATTATGCTGCAAAAACGATTTGCAGTTATTCTATGAGGACTTTTTGTCTGAGGATATTTCGGAGGAAAAAAATCAAATAATTTTTCAATGGTCCGGTTTTTTCTTATATGCTACAGAACCCTAAAAAAAAGATAAATTTCGATTATATTCGTACATTTTGTTACCTTGAAAAATTTTGTAATTTTTATGACCCAAAGGTTGTTAACTTCAGTTGTAATATTTAGTTAAGGAAAAACATTTTAATACTTAAAAATACCTAATATTAAAATATAATGCAGTGATACGATTATTATCAATTTACCCCAAATACTGTTAACAGTTTAGTCAACCATAAGCTTTGCCATCTGATTTGACTTACAATTAGTAAAAAATATTTTGTACTTATGTTTAAAGCTTACATTATTTAATGACTGAAATACGTAGTTAAACTAATAAAAAAAATTTTGCGTAAATTTTCTAACATTAAGAAAATGTAGTAAAATGTTAAGGAAGCCGTTACATAAGAATCTTAAATTCATTAGTCCATTAAATACGTTTTCATCGGCATCAAAAGAATGGTATCGATAAGCTAAGAAAATTAGCTAAGAAGTCAATCGTAAAAAATACTTTTTACAGCATATTAAGCCTTTTAAGTTTCACATCTGTGCATCACCAATAAATTTTTTTACTTTTTTTATTACTAATTTTATTAGATCTATTGAAGTCTGTAGAAGTATGTTGAAGTCTATATTGAAATCTATAGAATCTATTGAAGTCTATAAAATTTGTGGCGACGACATACATACATTGCACTGTAAAGATCTTAGGGTAGATATGCAGCCCTTCCTGAGATAATAAGGATTAAACATTTTAAAAAGTGGTGCCACCGTTTTTTTCGAAAGAACAATTTTTCGAAATAATGCAGTCTAAATCAACTTCTACAGGTAGAGTTGGTGTTTTTGAACAAAAATCAGTGTAAATCAACCTCGACGGGTAGGGTAAATGAAATAGGTACATAAATGTGTCAGTACATATAACTTTTTTTTCACTTTTTACAATTTCTGTATCTCTTTTATCTCTTAAAATGAAGGAGAGAGTAAGGTTAGCGTGGCACCATGAATTGACGACGGTTTTTGATAAAACAAGTCAAAAGAAAACGAAAATTAAGAGTGCTAATTTGCGAGTTTTCGCTTCGTTTTCGATAATAACCGGATTTCAAGACGCATTTTTCTTATGGGAAATGATTTTGATAAATCTGTCAATTAAGACGTAACTATGGGAACTGTCATTTATTTTAAGTTAATTCATATAAATTCATTCAACAATTTCCTACTACAAATGCCAAAGGGGTCCAGGGGGGCTCCCTGGCGGGGGTTTGGCGGAGCCACCAACACAAGAAATTGTAGTCATCCGAATTTCATTATTTGACTGAATGTGCACTTCCTGACACCACGAAGTTTTACACAAAATTAAATGTTTAAACATAAAAATTATGCTGCAAATATCTATGCGTTTTCAGAATTCATTGAAAATCTTTATGAATACAGACCCTGCATTATTAGAGCATTTTAAATTTATAGAATATTTTTAAAATCTATAGTCATTTTGAAAATACGTGGTATCTAAGGATTGTTTATTTTGACTTTTATATTTTCTATATTACTTGAGTTCAAACTCGTTAGAATTTCATTAATTTTATGGTGTTTTCTGTGTTTTATTCCTGAAATTTTGTGTTATTTGTGATGTTTATAAAATATGTGTCCTTTGAATTGCAAAAAAATGAAAATTATTACCACTCAATGGAAGGTTAATATTGAAAACGTGTTCGCAAATAAAAAATATTGAGTGTTCAAATTGGACCATCAAGTTCCCATAGTTACTAATACCTTGAATTTTGCAAATGGCTTGCTTAAGCCTCATGCTGACGTCAAAATTTATCGACTTCTATGGTCCACAAAAGCATAACGTTGGGCGATTTCAAATTCTCTAAGCGCCACGCTAATCTTACCAAAAATTAACAATCTGTAAACTATAACTTATAAGTACCTATTTACAAAGGTAAATTAAATGGTTTTTTTGTTTAGTAAATATATGTTAAAATGTCCAAAAAATTATCCAATTTTATTTACTTAATAAAAGTTTTTTTTTTTCAATTACATTTTTTTTGTGTTAACTGGCAAATAAAACTAAATTTATTCTAATTATTTCGGTCCCTAAAGTTATTTATTATTAATTTTTCGAAAAATTGTGCATTCGAAGATTGTGTTTCGAAGAATTGTGATTCGAAAAACTGACACCTAACCCCGAATTTGTACTTTTATTAGAAATTAACTTACGAGAATTACGCATATACTTACGTCGAATACACAACAAGTCTGGCTATTTGAGATGTTATCCTTCTACAAGGCCCTCAGGTCCCTCTCAGCTTAATAAAATCCATTTTATTCGAATTAAAAGTAGGACATGTACAAAAAATGTCGATTGTAAGTTTGTAAATAAGGGAAAAAAAATTAAACTAATAAAATCAAATTTTTGATAAATTTAGTGTAAATTGTGACGAGAAAAAAAAATGTACAAACCGAGAATCGAACCGAGGACGCATAGATTGATAAGCTAAAGCCTTTACCTTCTTTTATGAGCAATACACTTTAAAGAATATAAACGGTGGCACCACTTTTTCAAATTATTAACCCTTAATATCTCAGCAAGGGCTGCGTATCTACCCTAAGATCTATACAGTTTCCTTAGTATCAGTCCCCCCTACAACCTGATTGCGGGTTGCTGGTGTCTCCTTGTTAGATATATTAATAATAAGGGATGTTAAATACAAATATTTTTCATTAAAAAAAATTTGTTTAATCGATACCTTATGTAAATTATTTATCTTTTCCTATTTTCCTAACAAATATTTCCGTTACACTAAAATCCAATTCAAACCGTTGAGTCCCATCCACAAACTCGTTTTAACGTTACTATAAACCAATACGGCTTTGAACGGAAGAAATAATTAAAGTTTTCATATTTTTCATTCATCCCATCTAATTTCCATTAGCTTACAATCGATAAAGCGTCATCTATCTATATTTATACAAGTAATCAGCTCGCTTCTTGCTGTAATTAGCAATTGTAATAAGGCATTAAATTGCAATGGTTTTGTTTTAATTTTATAGATCGAAGAGTGGAACGACAAAAAAGAGAAGAACGTTTTAGCATGAAACTTTTATCTCTTCCAAGTACCTAATTCTCTTCGTCCTTGCAACTTAACATTTTAACAGTTTATCTTGAATTTTTAAATTTGATCTAAGCTTTTATCTTTCACGTTTAAGAAATTGCGGATTTAAAATATTTTTAAACGAGCATCAGAGAAATTTGATGCTACTAAAAAAATTTGTGGGAAAAAATTTTTTAGAGTTGATTAGTTGTTCAATTTTAAAAGAATCAGAAAATTTAGCTTCACTTAAAAAGTTTATTCGATTTAAAAATTTATAAATTTTCTTTTGTCCACAGACATTTTTTCTTAGTCAAAATTGAAATTTTTATATGAAAAGCTTTTGGCAGATGTTCATAGAATCTCTCAGTAAAAACAACCAGCTTGGTCCATACCCCACTCTCTCCTTGAAATAAGTGCACGTGCTGCCAATACAAATATAAATAAATAGAAGCACAATCAATTATTAGAGAAATCGAAACTGAATTCTCCAATTCATTGTCATTTTATATACTTAAACAAATTAACTATAATGATACATAAGAAGCAATCAAAATAATTAATACCGTTACGAGAATTTCCCTCCGTATAAGTTAACGTTTAAATTCCGAGAAGCGGTTGTCAATGGTTGCAATAATAAATTTATATTGCTTTTTCCGTATATATTGTAAAAATTTAAGGTTGAAAATAATTGTTAATTCGATTATTTAGTTCAATCATTTCAATATTAGTAAATAAATAGAATGATTACTAAGAAAGAAATTTTGTATCGTGTGCTTAAATGGTTAACAAATTTTTGTATTCAAATCAGGGTATATTTAGTTTTTAACTCATGTCTTAAAGCTCAGATATTATGAGGTACGTCTCATAATTAACAACCGAATTTTTCAAAACAGCTCGAGTTAGTAACAATACATTCGACCATAGATCGATAATTTTTGACCCCAAAAGAAATTATAGTGGGATGAAACCTATAAGAAAGGGAAGACAATATAACAAAAATGAAAGGAAAAATACATTACGTTCGATTTGAGGTCGGGAAGGGGAAAAGAGGGAGTTTTTTAAGGGTAGAAACTGTTTATATCGATTTCCGACTCAACTACAAGTCCTATGAAAAAAAATTAATAGCAAAGTTGTAGGTAATAAGAAGATCTACAACTTTTACACGTAAACTTTTTTCACATCAACTCAAAATTTATGTGAAAAATTCCAATAACCAAGTTTTGGTTATTAATTTTTAGCTTTTCAAAAAAAAATCACAAAATTTGGTGAAAATTTACTTTTTTATTTCCCAAACACAGTATAATTTTTTTGATTTAAAATATTTCTTTTTGAAGTTATACTTCTTAAAGCGCGTTATGAAAAAATGATGAGAGTGAAATTTTAAGATGCGCCAGCATTTACAGCCAAAAATTAACAAAATGAAGTTAGTTGCAAAACCACTGGGTCTCCTGGCGCGCGTAATTTGAATTTTTGTAGTATTTATTTTCTAATTTATTAATATTTATATTTAAATTAAAAATAATTATATATACAAATGACACATATTATTAAAATTTAAAAAGAAATTTAAAAACCAAGTTATTATTTTTCTCGAATTTTGCAGTAGCTGTTATACTTTTTGAAATTTAATGTTGAAAATGACGTCTGCATTCCATGCACATTCTCGGTTATCACGAAATCTGGGATTCTGAAATGATTCAACCCTCTTAGAATAATAATTTAGCAAAACAAGGTATTAATAAGATTAAGACAGTTATTATGACAAGTAGCTACTTACTTTATTTCGCAATTTCTATGAATCTTCGTTTTCATGACATGCATGCATTGTTAACCAGAAAAATGATCCTGACAAATTTTATAAACGTCTTGCAGCTCTCTTTGAATATTGTTTATTGATTTTAATTAAAATATTATTCTCTTAATTTTATTTTTAATAATTATATCTTTAAATATGTATATATATATATATATTATTATTAAATATTAATTAACAATTTTCTAAAAATTGATTTTTTGAATGCAATTAATAAAAACTAATTTTTAATCATGCCAAAACAGTATAACTTCTCACGCGCGTACATAAGTACACGCAACCACTTTTTTCACCTTATTTTGACTTAATATTGAAAAAGCACTCTAATTTTCAATCGAAAATTCATACGTCAAAATATCTACCTTTTTAAAAAAGTCGGTGGGTTTTTTATTTGTTGAAATCTCTACTTGCTGATGGTGGTATGTAAAATGTTCCAAGAATATGCAAACATTTTACTGTGTTTGGGAAGTTAAAAAGTTAATTTTCACCAAATTTTGTGAAAAAAAAAAATATTTTTTTTTGCAAAAGATAAATAAAGAACAATAAGAAACCAAAAACTTGGTAATTTGATTTTTACACATAAATTTTGAGTTAATGTGAAAAAGGTGTTAGTACAAAAGTTGTAGATCTTCTTATTGCCTACCAACTTTGCCATTTAACTTTTTTCCATAGGACTTGTAGTTTTGTCGGAAATCGAGATAAACCGTTTCTACCCTTAAAAAACTCCCCCTTTTCCACTTCCCGACCTCAAATCGACCGTAATTTATTTTTTTTTGTTTCATTTTTGTTATATTTTTTCCCTTTTTTAATGGGCTTTATCCAAATATAATTTTTTTTCACTTTTTACCATTTTCAAAGGCTATAGCTCTCGTCTAGATGGTGTATTAAAGGTTTGTTCCAGACGTTTGGGCAAAACATGTCCTCGTAAGACAAAGAGCAGGGCACACTGACCAAGCAACAAGAATGAGTGAAGAAACACCCCAGCCCTCGGCCGTTTGGCCGCAACAGGCCGAGAGCTGACCTATGAACGTACGTTTTTATGACTATAGCTCGCCCAGGCACTGTTTTGGAGGTATTTAAACACCGCAAAACCAGTTTTAAATTAGGGTGAAGCCCTTGTTTCATGATTTTCATTCACTCTTGTATCTTGGTTAATGTGTTTTACTCTTTGTCATTGAATGGACGTATTTCAACATCATCAAATGTACAAATGGAACAAACCGTATATAAAATAAAAATATATCTACCACAACTATGGAAACTTTAACAATCGTATTTGGAAGACCGAAAATTTAAAGCACGAGCCAATACATTACACTCTGATATAAAATCTGGAGTATCGCAAGGGATTGTTTTGCGGCCCCTCTTGTACCTGTTGTATACCACGGATTTGCCGGATTGGACGATACGGTGATCATGGCAACCATACTGATGCTTGACAACTTCCATTGTCTCTCAAAATATTCAACAACACTTGGATCTGCTGAGCACTTGGGCCAACAGATCGAAAATCACTATAAATGAAGCCGAATCAGTGCAGGGTACCTTCGCACTCAAAAACGGAATATGCCCTCTGGTCACCTTAAATTTTGTCGAGATCCCCTCATCAGTATTAAGTACCTTGGGATCTATCTGGACCGAAGGCTTACTTGGAAACACCACATAACCCAAAAAAGGACAACGATGTGCATCAGGTTTAAGAATCTTCACTAGCTTTTGGAAAAATGCTCCAAATTACCTTTGAGAACAAAATAGTTTTGTGCAAAGCAATAATATTTCGAATATGGACGTACGGAGTTTAGCTATGGGGCTCTGCCAGCAAGTCCAACATTAAAATATCAGAAAGAGCTTAATAAAAAATGCTCAGAGAGCTATCAGACGTTCCATGGTACATGACTAATGAAGCCCTGCGTACGGACTCTATACTTATATCAGTAGCCAGTAAGATTAAGGCTCGTGCCACCAATTACAATGAAAAGCTCCACCAACACCCAAACCTACTTATGTTACAAGCCCTGGAGCCTCAAAATAGAAAGCTATTAAAGAGTAAGGTGCCCCGTGATCTGGTTATGGTATAAAGAGTTCTATAAAAAAACAAAAAAATATCTATCCCACGAGAACCGTAAATTTTTTCTAGGTATCAAGTATACTATATCTTAAACAACATTATAATCAATATCTATACCAAATTTCTTCTAGATCCATTCAGCAGTTTTTGCGTGAAAGTGTAACAAACATTCATATATACAAACTTTCGCATTTATAATATTAGTAAGGATATATGTATTTGAAGTAAATTAGAATCAAAGTTAAAAATAATTTTCAATTAATATCTCAATTCTTAAAAATAATTATGACGCAATAGAAAACGACGTGTAGTCATTGGTTGAAGTATTTTTGACGTCACACGTAAGTAAACAAAGTCAACGACTTGATAAATCCAGTGAAATATCCATTCAATATTTTAGTACGTCTTCGGCAATTATCCATCTCCTTACTCTTAGTTCTGAAAAGAACTTTTTATTAATATTTGTATTTTACAATCTGTCTCAGGACAATAAGCGAATCTGATAAACGTATGGACTTGACAGGTCACTCCAGAACGGGTAACTGCTGTACTGCTACCTGTAGGGCAGCTCCAGAAATGACACGTCAAGATGATGTCAATACTGAAGCTGTTAGCAGTTCCCCAAAATAGAATTCCATACGTTCAAATCGGTTTGAGGAAGGCTTTATAGACAATTAGCTCATTTAGAAGCTTTAAAGAGGAATTGTTCATAGCTTACGACCAAATTTAAGTATAAGTTTACGTCATTCACTTCCAGCAACTCTTTCGCATAGACAGTCTTCTTTAAATCTAAATTAAACAAAGGTTGTCACATTTTAATTGCTGCATAATCTAAATTAAACTAAGCTAGCAAATTTTACTGGCTTAACATGTAAGGTGTATTAAAATAATAATATATTCAATTATAATTACTCACTTTTATTTTGACTGTAACTAAACAAAATTCGTTTTAGAATTTCTTTTAAAGTAACGATAAACATAACCAGTTATTTACTATCAATTCAAAGAAAGAACCCTCTTAATTTTGTATAATATTCTGATTGTGCCATTAAATAAAAATGGCAGTCTCACATCGTCTAAAACTTATCTTCATAGCTATTATTTATCAAATTTAAAATTTTAATTTTGCACATAATGCGCTAATTATGTTCACTTGAAAATATGCCATGTTTAATTAAGAAAAGTAGATGAATCATTCGCGAATAAAAAAACAAACACAATCACAGTTTGTTGTCCCTTTCGTAAATTAGATTTCAGGTGTCTTTCATTATGGTAATTTAATAGAAAAAACTATGAAAAATTTTGATCTAAGCTATAATATTTTTTTTAAATTTATCTTACTTCAACTTTGTAAGACTAGACGTGAACATATAGATTAAAAATGAGTTAATTTTTAATGCATTTAAAAAATTCACAAAAGCATACTTAATTAAAGTGAAGATGAATTGTTTAAAATTGTAATTAAATTGTGATTAATTAGATGACGTTGTGGTTATTACGTTGTGATTTAATAAAGCATTTCTTTTGTATTCAATCAAAGTAGTCACGCGAAGTTTCGCTTCTAAATCTGCAAATACTTAGTATATCAATGACTAACAGCGAATTTTTTTGTTGAATCATGCAACATTTTCAAGCAACTCGTCTACGAATAACAGTTTTAAACTTGCATTTTAGAATGCCATCATTTTATTCGCTTCAGGGCAGCTTTTCACAGCCAAAAAATAAAATATAAAATATTTTTGAAGTTATACGTCTTTAGGCGCGTTATGAAAAAAATATGAGTGTGAAATTTTAAGATGCGCGCGCATTTTCAGTCAAAAATTAACAAAATGAAGTTAGGTGCAAAACCATTGGATTTCCTGGCGCGCGTAATTTGAATTTTTGTTGTATTTATTTTCTAATTTATTTATTTTTATATTTAAATTAAAAATATTTAAATATACAAATGACACATATTATTAATAAATAAGTTATTACTTTTCTCGAATTTTGCAGTAGCTGTTACAGGTACTTTTTGAAGTTTAATGATGAAAATGACGTCTACATCGCGGCGCGGTTTCAGAAGCTTTAGTAGCTTTCTATTTTATCATCACAAATTAACAAGATGAAGTTGCCTGCAAAACGGCTCGGTATTTTTAACTAGACGCGCGTAATTTGAATTTTGGTTATATTTATTTTCTAATTTATTTATTTTTATATTTAAATTAAGGATAATTATATTTACAAATGACTCATATTATTAAAATATAAGTTATTAATTTTCTCGAATTTTACAGTAGCTGTTATACTATTTAAAATTTAATGATGAAAATGACGTCTGCATTCCATGCATATTCTTAGTTATCACAAAATCTGGAATGCTGAAATGATTCAACCATCTTAGAATAATAATTTAGTAACACAAGATATGAATAAGATTAAGACATTTGCTTTGAAAAGTAGCTACTTACTTTATTTCGTAATTTTGTATGAAGCTTCGTTTACATGACATGCATGAATTGTTAACCAGAAAAATGATCCTGACAAATTTTATAAACATCTGGCAGCTTTCTTTGAATATTATTTATTGACACAAATTAAAATATTATTCTCTTAATTTTATTTTTAATAATTTTATCTTTAAATATATATATATTATTATTATTAAATATTAAATTACATTTTTTTTTAATTGATTATTTGAATAAAATTAATAAAAACTAATTTTTAATGGTACCAAAGAAGTATAACTTTTCACGCGCGTACATTAGTACACGCAACCACTTTTTTTTTCTATTTTAAATAAAATGTAGACAGAGTTTGTTTTGTGAAACGAGCTTTTCTGACCAATAAATGGACAATTCAAGGCGACAAAAACTTTTGAGTCTATTTTTCTTGACGCCACAAAACTGAACTAGAAACTAGAATAATAATTTAGCAGAACAAGGCATGAATAAGATTAAGACATTTACTTTGAAAAGTAGCTACTTACTTTATTTCGCAATTTTTATGAAGCTTCGCTTTCATGACATACATGAATTGTGAACCAGAAAAATGATCCTGACAAATTTTATAAATGTCCTGCAGCTTTTTTTGGGTCTTAATTTTCATTGTAAACCATAGTTTTTCACAGTATTTCAACCAATAAATAGTCATAAAAATACAAATTTACTACAGAAACTCGGAAAAAAACGTGTTTAATGTAATAATACTTCTTGGCTATTTAGTAGCGTTCTATTTTATCATCACAAATTAACAAGATGAAGTTACAAAACCACTCGGTTTCTTTTAACTTGGTGCGCGTAATTTGAATTTTTGTTTTATTTATTTTTATATTTAAATCAAAAAGAATTAATTCTTCAAAAAGATTTTTTATATTTTATTTAGATAATATATATATATATGCATATATTATTAAAAAATAATTTATTACTTTTCTCTAATTTTGTAGTAGCTGTTATACTATTTGGAGTTTAGTGATGACAATGACGTCTGCATTTCATCCATATTCTTAGTTATCACGAAATCCGGGGTTTTGAAATGATTCAACCATCTTAGAATAATAATTTAGCAAAACAAGGCATGAATAAGATTGAGAAATTTACTTTGAAAAGTAGCTATTTACTTTATTTAGCAATTTTTATGAAGCTTCGTTTTCATGACATGCATGCATTGTTAACCAGAAAAATGATCCTGACAAATTTTATAAACATCTGGCAGCTTCCTTTGGATATTATTTATTGATATAAATTAAAATATTATTCTCTTAATTTTATTTTTAATAATTATACCTTTAAATATAGATATTATTATTATTATTATTAAATATTAATTTACAATTTTTTAAAATTGATTATTTGAAAGCAATTAATAAAAACTATTTTTTAATGATACCAAAGAAGTATAACTTCTCAGACGCGTACATAAGTACACGCAACCACTTTTTTTTTTGCAAATGGATTTTATGAAATTAATTTGACTTGTCCTTAAACAGTTATTAAATATCTATAAAGAGACATAGAGATATTGTATTCCAAGAGTCGTTTGTGATTACGATTAGATTCCTCTTTGGAATCCAAAAGGTTTGTTCAATCTCAACAAGGGAGGTGTTAACTGTTTCAATTAATTTATCATGTTACATTGTATACGTCTACGTATTTAAATTGTTATAGAAATGTCTCCAAGATGAAACACTTACCTTTAAACTAAGTAGCTTCAAATTTCAAGCCTCCTCCTTTTCTAAGAAGAACTTCTTCATCCAATAAATGTACAACAAATAATGATAACATATTTTTTCAAAATAAATAAATCAATACCAAGAGGTCCTTTCTTTTAGTTGTACTTTGTAACGAGGCGTTATGTATTAAATTATTTTTGTAAGCGAGCTAACTCGCTGCGGACGGAGTTTTTCCATTTGTTGCAGGTTCAGTTGGAGAACCGGTGTCCTCGGGTCGTCGAGAGAAAAAAAAGTCTAATTTAATTGTTTTTGTCAGCGACTTTGGGGGCATCGGGTAGAGGGACGTGGTACGGTGGATTCCGATGCAATTGGAAAAACTCAAAAAGGATGAGGAACATTAGAAAACTGCTATCATTTTATTTATATAGAAGATATAATTAGCCATCGTGCTATACTTTATCAAAAGCCTGGCTAGTAAATATTAAAAGAAAAATATTTTTCTTTAATGTATTAACTAAGAAAATTAACTATGATTAATAACTTGAACTTAACTGTCTACTAGTACAAGTATTTTTAACTAGGACATATAGTATTGAAAATATTACACGAAACACTACTCATAAGAAGATTTTCCAACCTCTTCCGTCTGCAGCATCTACATTAAATTACTAGGACATTCAATAATATTTTTTGAAAGCTCATTCCTACTGTCTTAAGGAGTGAAGTGCCCCAAGGAAAGAATATTTGTGGTAAATAATACCAAAGTTTATTTATTAACAAAGTTTCTTAGAGTTTCATTTCATTTTTTTTCTATATCCTACCAATTTTGTCATTCATTCTGATTGGTGTTTCAATTAAGATGACCGCCTAGAATATTTTATAATTTTTATCAAAAATCGTATCAATCTCAATGCTTATTTTACCACTGAAATATTTTTAAGATACTTTCAAAATATATTTTTTTCAAAAACCATTTATTTTTTGATCTTTACTGTCTTCATGCCTTTTCACATTTATTACATCCATGCAATCTTGTGTTAACATCGAAGTTGTAACCAATTTTTTGGATAAGTTTTCTATAATAAATAACAAGAATATCAAGGCGCGACGTTTCGCCACATAGTATATCTTCATCAGGCTCTCTGATGCATGCTCAGCATTCTTGTCTTTTTGTAACCCTGCATATACCTTAAATTTCAAAAACGAATGATTGATGTTTATGAAAATTGATGTCACCATATTCAATATGTATATGCAAGGCCACAAAAAGACAAGAATACTGAGCATGCATCAGAGAGCCAGATGAAGCTATAATATATGGCGAAACGTCGTGACCTGATACTCTTGTTGCATTCATTGCAAATCTCGATCAATTGCCCTTTTAACTATATTTATCAATACAAAATAACAAGGATCTGAAGAAAGAGTAATTAAAATAAATAACCATTTGCCTTTATCGACACATATTCCATGCAGGCAAGTCAAATATTCAAAATTATAATTTATTTTTGTCTCATTTTCAATGTGAGTAGTTATATAGTCCATAATAAAAACTTTATATTTCGTTAAAAAGTTTTATTTTTATTAGATCATTTGGTGGTATTTTTTTTTAAATCAAATGACCCAGTTTGACATCAGACTGGCGTTTACAAGTAGATATAATATATTCTTTATGTGGTCATTAAAATTCTTCGAAGACAATACTTTTATCTAGGAACGCAAATTCAGGTCATTGGAGCATCAAAGCACAAGCAATTTTCAATTATCCATTTCATTAAAATTAAAGAAGGTACGGGTAAACTCGATTAATTAACAATCAATTCTCAATTTATTTATTTTACAAATAACGAGAAACTTTTTTAATTAAAGATTACCTACGTAAAGTAAATATTCATTTTTTATGGTTTTGAATAAATTTGTTTTAGTTTAAAATTACAGGGATTACGAGTAAAAGCGATTTGATTAACAAATGTTTATTACTGAAACGTAACTTAAATGTACATGACTTTTCCTTTATTATATCATGAATATCTAAATGAATTTTCTACATTCATATTTACATATAATTTATACGAAAAAAAATGTATAAATTTGCATGGAGCAATCAAATATGAACGAATTTTAACACAGTTTCAAGAACTTGAGTCAGCTTAAGAAATTAAACAATATAAGAAGTAAACGAAAATGTGATGAGGAAGAAGTGTTAACCTCTATGACGTCATCACGGTCAATGCAAGTTCAACAACTACATATTCACAAAAACCTTGACGCAGTCTAAAACATCTTCTGGCAATAAACAGCGAATGAATATAGCAGAAGGAAATCTGCCAAAAATGAAACGAGCAATACATATAAACACTTTCATTTTCTACGACGATCGTTAACTCTGTTTTGCAGAAGAATCATTATAGTTTTTTTTTTTTTTTTTATAAAAATGGCAGTAATATTATCGAAACTTCCGCCTCTTTTGCCTTAATATATATATATCGTATATTATAGGGTCAATGAGAAAAACGTTTTTCCGTTCAGTTATCATATTAATCGAAATTTATTGAGAAAATTAAGGTCCCGTGGGAAGAAAAATGATCATGACGGTTTTTTATTGGTTAATGAAGTGAAAATTGCACATAGGAGAATTTTGTTTTTCTATTTGTTGCAGGGGAGACGACGACATTCGGTTGAGGGCGAAGGATGAGATAACAGGAGGCAAATTTGGCCATGGCCGAGCGTCGGGTGCGTCGCAGGCGATAACCGACGTCGCGGGACCGAACAGCACATCGAATTGCTCCTGCTGTGAGCGCAGTTTCGGCTTTACATACAAACTATACGTTACATACAAGTGTATATTATATCCACACATATCTTATATATAGGATATTCTCTATTATATACAACACATAAGCACACAACAAGGTCATCATCATCATCATAGTATTGATTTAAAAATATATACTCGCAGACCATGTGTACTTTAACAAACTTAATCTAACACAAGTGCATCAAATTTTTCATTTCGTTAAAAAACACATTTTAACATCAAGACAATTTTACTTTTCGATTTTAACCTGAAAAAATCCACGCATTTAACTCGAACAAACTGACTTTTTATTCTTCAAGTACTGGTTAACTTTTGGGAGTTGAATTCAAAACATAAATAAATCCAGTTTGTTTTTCATAGATAATATTTTAATTAATTAATTTACTTTAATTTAAAAAAAAAATTAAACAAGTACAAAATTTACTATTAAGAAAAATTGAATAAAATATTCCACGTGTGTGCAATGTCTTTTTATTTTTAATGTTAATAAAAGCACTGGTAATAATGTTTAAATTGAAAATTAGGAACTAAATGAATTTATCTTGTTGCAATGCATCGACAAACCTAATATTTTTTGAAGTTGCCTTTTTCATACGACAAAGTTTTCTTGATCTACCAAAATCAAACAGACAGAAAACTACCATTAAAAATATCTGCTACGAGGCGTTACTTTCTTTTACTTCCTCCCTGTTGGTAAAAATAACAAAAACAAACCCCATGATTGTTTAAAAAATATATAAATAGAATAATATATAAATCTATTATATAAAAATAAGTCGGGTTTTCCTTCCTGACGCTATAACTCTAGAACGCATATACCGATTTCCACGGTTTTGCATTCGTTGGAAAGGTCTCGGGCTGTGTGAGGTTTATAGCAAAGAAAATTCAGGAAAAATTTAAACAGAAAAGCGGGAAAATCTTTTTTCACATACAGCGCCATCTCTGATAATACAAAGCATGTACTATAAACCAATATTTTAAGTAGATAGCGCCGGTGCGTGATACATTGCTTGACAAGCAATGAGAGTTTTCATAGTGCAAAAAATCGACATAATTGTACTCTTCCCGTGGGATAACAAGACAATTGTATCTTACAGGAGTCGTGTATTTAATAGAAGTTTCGTTAAAGTACGTGAAATAGAGTTCTAGCTTATTATCTTCAAGAAGGCTTGATCTCTTTTTTATCCAGGAAAAATGTACTACTCCCGTTGGATAGATATGTTTTTGTTTGTCATAGAGCAAAAGATTGACATGATTTTTTGCAATAGGGTAGTTGAAAGGTCAGAGAAAAATATAGATTATTAATTCGTATGTTAGAATAATGCACGATTCTCAAAAGATAGCATAACAATTGTATTTATCCTACTGCAGGAATCGTGTTTTTAAAAAAGCTATCCCTAAAGTTCATGAAATAGCGTTTTAACACAATCATTCCAAAAAAGTTTTAATAAAAATGACAATTTCTACAGCATTCAACATCCGATAATATCGGTAAATTAATAATGAAAGTTTTTGAAACATTAAAACTTCTTTCATTGTTAATTTTTGAATGTTTATAATGTTTAGAAATAAACATGTTAAATTACTATTGAAAAATTTGAATTTGTTGAAAAACTCAGTTAAATATATAATACATTCAACATTTTCGAATTGTATTGCTATACTTAAGGAACACAAGTATAGGTATTTTAAAATATTCATAAAAACGTATAGAACCAATAAGATAACTCTTCTAGATAGCTATATAGAATATCTTCCTGGAAAAGTAGTTTATTTGATTTTCATGAACTTTCTATGAATCAAAGATCTAGAAATATCTACTTGTCTTTTTTTGTTGATGGGATGAAAGTTTCCATTATTCAATCAGTATAATTTAGATACGCTCAGCGAAGCGGGCGGGGACCAGCTAGTATCTATATATAAACAAAACTATATGTATGCAACCTTCAGAACAAACTCGCACCCCCTACTCCAGAACCCCCTTATTTCTAAATTAAAGTGGCAGACTTTAATGAGTCTAAGATCCATAGAAAGTTTAAAGAAAATAATTGAAGCCGTTGTTCGAAAAATTTGAAAAAAACGATTTCAACCAAAAGCTTGACGGAATAACTAGATGGTAAATTAAGACAAAATTCGAACTTAGGTGAAATTCGGATAAAGCTTTGATGACATCACACGAAACCACACCCAGACATTTTTCTAAGAACCACTTTTTTGGATTCAGGTGTTCTCAAAACGTGTATTACCGGTGAAAAATCGAAAATTTGCCCTGATTACAATACTTCCTTTACTATATAGTAGTAAAAGAAAGTAAAAAACAACTTTTTCGATTGATCATATCAATAATGATGTCTAAGATAGATCCTCCAAATCGTTAAGAGCTTAAAAAGTATCCTTAGAAAATTTTCAGTTTTGAATATTGACTCAAAAACTGGATATAGGTTTAGAGCTTTTCTCAGTTTTCCTATACTTTTTACTCTCTCTGTTTAAACTTGACTGTTGTATGCATCGTATTAGTAGAAAATCCGAACCTACATCGACCTTCACCGAGTTGATAATAGAATGAAACATTTTACCATGAATCTAGTAATAAGAAAATATTTTAAAAATGGGTTATGTTTAGTTTTTAATAAAATATTGCAACATTAACATAATAGCAAAAATTTTATATCATCACAGGCGACTGCGATGTTGGGTCCTTTATTATTACAGAGTATACTTACCTCGGATCTCTCTGTCACACATTTCCACGCGCATTAAAATTTAAATCTCTAAAATTCACAAACCCTTAATAGGACCGAACTTTTTGCAGCCCAACTTC
This sequence comes from Sisyra nigra, assembly GCA_958496155.1. NCBI lineage: Eukaryota > Metazoa > Arthropoda > Insecta > Neuroptera > Sisyridae > Sisyra > Sisyra nigra. The sequence continues at coordinate 918,506 of OY292317.1, forward strand.
TATCAGCGCGTTCGCAATAAAACAGCGCTTATGATGATATTTTTTTTTCTTTTATCTTGATGTTGTAATATTTTATTAAAAATCATTTTTTTTTAATAATTAAAAATAGTCTGTCCAGGATTTTTCTTTTAAGTTATCACTGAGACCAATGAGGTCTAGCCCTAACCTAGTTTTCTGCTAATGGGAAAAAATGAGGTCAACTGTGGTGTCATCATTCATTCTTCCTTAAGAAACTTTAGTTTTTCAAAGAATGCCAGCACTTGTCTATGTGCTTTACCATTTATTAGAGAGCATCTAACATTCATTAAGTAGCTGTTCGATATACAATTGAAGTTGAAAGCATCGTTTTTGAAAATATTAAAACCAAAGTTCCAAGAGTTACTAATAATACTACCAGTAAATGCCAAAGAAACTGTTTTGGATTGAAATCGGCTCCATCAAACCTTTTCTTTATTTTCTAAGGGAACTAGAAATTTTCCGTTCCTATTTATCATTGAGATCAATGAATGGGAGGGACACTCAGTGTTAAACTGCGGTAACTAATGGGGTATTAGTACGGTGCGTTGTTCTCAGAGGCGCTAGTGTCGTTTTTTTAACTAGGCGCGCGCAATTTGAATTTTTATTTAATTTATTTATATTTATAACTAAATTAAAAATAATTAATTCGTTTATTATAGTTTAAATATTTTATTTAGAAAAAAATATATGCATTTTACATAGGAAATACTTAAATAAATTATTACTCGAACTCTGCTGTAGCTGTTATCATACTATATGGAGTTTAGGGATGAAAATAACGTCTGCATTTCTTGCATATTCCTGGTTATCACGAAATCAGGGATTCTGAAATCAATTATTCGAGTTCTAATCCATAGTTTGTACGAATAATAAACAAGTAATTAAATATCTGTTAAAAAGGAACTTTTGACAGTTTATAAAATCAATTTTAGAATAATAATTAATTAAAACAAGACATGAATAAGATTAAGACATTTACTTTGAAAAGTAACTACTTACTTTATTTCTCCATTTCTATGAAGCTTCGCTTTCATGACATGCATGAATTGTTAACCAGAAAAATGATCCCGACATATTTCATAAACTTTTTTGGATTTTATTTTAGTTTTTTACACTATTTCAGCCATTAAATAGAAATAAAAACACAAATTTCTTACACAAACGGAGAGTCGCAAAAAACGTGTTAAATAAACATCAAATTAATTTGGGCTGTTAGTACGGTGCTTTGTTTTTAGAGGCGCTAGTGTCGGTCTATTTTATCATCATAGTGCAAGTCCGTAATGCTTTAATGCATTTTGGACATTGCCCCGTCATCTCTATTCAACGCGCCGTACTAAGATTCGGAAGCACCGCACGTCTCGTAAAAATGTCCGCCCCATGGACCAATGAGGTCTGTGGTATAATTATTAATTCTTTCTTGGGAAGCTTTAGGCTTTCAAAGAACACCAGCACCCGTTTAGGAGCTTTACTTGTTAGACGTCATGTTCATCTTCCTAAAGTGTTGCATTTGAAAGCTGGTTTACATAAGCATAGAACATATACTCTGCCTTCAAATAGAGACGATATCTTTGTAAGACCTATAAAACATGCGGTTCCACCTAAATCCGGACACCTCTCTCAATTATCAGGTTATTTTACTGTCCCTTGATCGAAACCCTCCCAACTTTTTTCAGTTAAGATCACATAAAAAAATGCACATCTACGAACTTACTAATCTACAACCCTAATTTTAAAGGGTTACATTCGATACACAATAATGATAAAATTTTGAAGTGAGTGTCTTTGTTCAAGTGTCTTTGTGCTACAATTTGAAGAGTAACTTGATATCATACTGCTTAAATATTGTCACAAATTATAAAATTATTTTTTATTTTAATCATACAAAACATTGATTTAGGAAACAAAGGACACTTTGTATTAATTATCCTTGAAAACTAAACTACCAAAACTATGATTTTGGTAATTATATCCAGTTTTTTACTAGCGAAAGATTGGGTATAATCTTCCAATTTCAAAGAAGAGTGATATGCGATTTGGTAAGTTTAAAATCTATTATAAATGAAAATTTTCGAAGTTGTGGTTTTTTTCATGATACATTTATAATAAGCTCGCTTTACTGGTTACGAACCACTGATATAAAACATCCAACATGTCTTAACTTTCTATCAAGTTTCTAATACATTATTAATACCTTAGTATTAATATCTCCATACTGTTATTTAAGGAAGCTAAAATATAAGGGAAGAAAATTTTCACGATTTCTTCATTGAAATTTTCTCTTTACTCTTAAGAAAGATCAAATATAAATATATTGTATTAAATATTAAAATTTTAAAAAAGTGGTTGTGTGTACTTATATACGCGCGTGAGAAGTTATACCTCTTTGGTATCATTAAAAATGAGTTTTTATTAATTTTATTCAAACAATCAATTTTAAAAAACTGTAATTTAATATTTAATAATAGTAATATAATTTTTTAAAGATATAAATAATATCCAAAAAAAGCGGCCAGACGTTTATAAAATTTGTCAGGATCATTTTTCTGGTTAACAATTCATGCATGTCATGAAAACGAAGCTTCATAGAAATTGCGAAATAAAGTAAGTAGCTATTTTTCAAAGTAAATGTCATAATCTTATTCTTATCTTGTTTTAATAAATTATTATTCTTAGATGGTTGAATCATTTTAGAATCCCAGATTTCGTGATAACTAAGAATATGCATGGAATGCAGACGTTATTTTCATCATTAAATTTCAAATAGTATAACAGCTACTGCAAAATTCGAGAAAAGTAATCGTTTATTTTTTAATAATATGTGTCATTTGTATATATAATTATTTTTAATTTAAATATAATAATTAATAAATTAATAAATAAATACAACAAAAATTCAAATTACGCGCACGAAGTTAAATATACCGAGCCGCTTTGCGGGCAACTTCATCTTGTTAATTTGTGATGATAAAATAGAACGCTACTAATCCTTCTGAAACCGCGCCGCGATGCAGACGTCATTTTCATCATTTAACTTCAAAAAGTACCTATAACAGCTACTGCAAAATTCGAGAAAAGTTATAACTTATTTATTAATAATATGTGTCATTTGTATATTTAATTATTTTTAATTTAAATATAAAAATAAATAAATTAGAAAATAAATACAACAAAAATTCAAATTACGCGCGCCTGGAGACCCAGTGGTTTTGCGACTAACTCCATTTTGTTAATTTTTATCTTAAAATGCGCGCGCATCTTAAAATTTCATACTTCATTTTTTCATAATGCGCCTAATGAAGTATAACTTCAATAAAATAGGTTAGATTTAAAAAAAAAATCTGTTGGCTGCATTAATTTTTTTTTTTTGTCAAACTAAAATGAGTCTAGACTCGAGACTCATTTTTGAAAACTTAAACTTATTATCTTTGCAATCAGGTCGCAAGTACCGAGTGCGCAACGAAAAAAGTATTTATATTATTTGGAACTACAACCGCTTAAATGAGTATAAGTAAATTTTGTGTATATATTTTTTTATTTCAAAACAACATTGTTTGATTTTTTTTATTTTTGGATTTTAAATCACTTCCACTCAAAAGTTATATTAGAAGTCCAACCTCAATTTTGCAAAAGACTTTTTTTTTAAATCACTGCGTTTTATTTTTCACGTTCGTTCCGATATAAATCAATTGAAGCGTCATCATCAAATCTATCTTTATCTTTCCTAGACGAAATAGAAAGAAACCGCGTTATCTGATGTTTTTCTTTTCATTTTTTTTTTTAATTTGAAAATGCGAAAATGTGCCACCTACACTCATTCGCAAATAGTCTAGTCAATGACCTTATCGAATGTAAAATATTATAATTAGAACTCGACTGCAAAACGCACGTTATAGAAATTTCCGGGTGTTTTTCATTTTCTAAAATGGAATATTTAACCAATGGTCATGGGCTATATCTATATATATACATAGATTTCCTGTTTAATTAAAATGTGGAGTTTAAAATTAAAAAAGAGTGTGAAATATATATGATGTAGACACGACAAAGAAATTGTCTGTTTGTATGTTAAACATTCGTATATATTGCTCTTGTCAGAGAAATTTTTATTTCGAACGAGGATGAGGGATGCGAATAAAATAGATTTTTGTCGTATGTGTGGTGCCAGACAAAATCGTGCCCTACATACATGCGAAATATATTATTCATTATTACGTTACGTTACATATGTGACTCATATAATATTCTCACTTTTAAATCTGAGGGTTGTTCAAAGATTAAACAAATATACTGCAAAAATTTTTAGAAACCATTTTTTGTCGAGAACGCTTCTATGAGTGGAAAGAATAAAATGTCGATGATCGTTCAGGTCCAATGATTAACATAATTAAAAGATTTTATGGTTTATAATCAAGATGTTTTTTTAATGTTTTAGGGGATGAGGGAAAGAGATTTTGTGCATCGAGCATAGGAATATTTTTTCCCACACGTTAAATTATTCCAAGTCTTCAAATAAATCATTTTTGCTCTACTTATAAATGAAGTTAAAGTATTTAATGTGGCACTAGCTAAAACCCGCCCGCTTCGCTAGATACAGCTAAATTAAACTATATTTTTTTATTTTAATAAGTTTGTAATTTTGATTCTCGGGCATCTCAGATGCCTATGAATAAAAAAATTGGTTTTCTGTAAAGTCGGTTTACGGACGATAGTTTTACGTGATAACGTCATAAAGAACACCTAATTAATGTAAATTGCGTACTTTTATGAATTGAATTATTATCACTGAATTATCATTATTTTGTATAATACAAAGGAGTTAATTGAAAATTAACAATTTTTTCAACATAAAATCAGACTGAACGTTATGAAGGAAAAATCAATTAAATCTTATTAAGTAAATTTTAAAAGAAAAACACAAAACACGTTGTCTAAGGTAAGGGCAACAACTATCGATATAACAAAATATCGATAGTTGATATTTATTTCCAAATATCAAATTCGATATTCTTTTAAGAGCTTTATTATATTTTATAAAAATTATAATTTATTTCACTTATAGTTATTGATAATTTTTCAAATAATCGCGTTTTAAGATGAAAATATCGATATATCGAAGTATCGATATTTTTTACTCTGTATCTATCGATATTTCTTGTAAATATCGATACGATATATATCGATATATTTTATACATTTGCCCATCCCTACGTTGCCTAGGATTCAACAATAATATCGTGCCTCTCTATCACTTGTATCGCGTTCTCGCTTGCACGCACAGGTTCAAATGTAGGCAACGTGACAAAATTGCCGAACTTTTTCAGACATGTTGCCGTAGTTCATCTTCCATACTAAATATATAAAATTGAAGAGTTTATTTGTTTGATTGTTTGGTTAAACGCGCTAATCTCAGGAACGACTGGTTCGAATTGAAAAATTATTTTTGTGTTGAATAGCTTAATTATCGACGAAGGTTTTAGGCTGGACAACATCACTCTACGACCAATAGCATCAGAGCATCAATAGAAAATGTTGCAAAAACCAGAAAAATTTTTTCCTTTTGAGAGCGTTTGTAGCCTGCCCTGCGTAAATGGTTAAAGTTACGCAAAAATCGTGTAAAGCAAAATTGTTCCGCTTAAAAAGTTCTAAAAAAAAGTCCGCAACGACTTATGTCTATCTTTTAAGGTTGGCCCGCTATAACCTTTTTAATGGTTATTGAAATTGTTTCAAAAATAATTCATTATAAGTGAAATTGTTTTTAGAAACATATTATTAATTCTTACTGAAATAAATACGGGTTTTAATGAAATTTGGTATGATGATAAATGACAATTTGAGTCATTGAAAAGAATACTTTTTATAACGGGAAAATGTCTCATGTACCCGGGAAATTTAAAAACAGGTTGGAACAAAAATTATGCATAAACTATACATTTTTATTTGAAAATGAATATTGGTGATATTTAAGTATGATGATAGCTAAATTTGTGAATCATTATCTATTGAATACGTTTTATTTCGGAAAAATTTCTCATTTCAACGTAAAAATAGAAAAACTGGTTTAAAGAAAAATCATGCTGAAACAAACGTTTTTAGCTGATTATAATAGAGTATATTAATAGTTATAACTCATAATGTCCTCAAGGCAAAAAATAATTTTCTTATCATACAGTATTATTTTTATGCAGGAAAAATGTGCGGTTCCCGTAGGATAGATATGTTTTTATTTTTCACAGAGCAAAAGATTACCATAATTTCTTACAATGTGCTGGTTAATTGAGAGTCAGAGAATAAATATAGGCTACCTTTTATATCAGAATATAGCACGATTCCCGTAGGATAAGATAAGAATGGTATCCTTCAGAAACTGAGTATTTAAAAGGAGTTTCGTAAAATTTCATGGATAAGCGTTTTAAGGAATTTTCCTCAAGAAAGATTGGTCTACCTTTTATTCAGGAAAAATGTACAGTTCCGTGAGCTAGATACGTTTTTATTTTTCATAGAGCAAAAAATTGACATAATTGTACTCTTCCCGTGGGATAACAGGACAATTGTATCTCACAAGAACCGTGTATTTAATAGAAGTTTCGTTAAAGAACGTGAAATAGAGTTCTAGCGCATTATCCTCAAGAAGGCCTGATCTCTTTTTTTTCCAGGAAAAATGTACTACTCCCGTGGGATAGATATGTTTTTGTTTGTCATAGAGCAAAAGATTGACATGATTTTTTGCAATAGAGTAGTTGAAAGGTCAGAGAAAAATATAGATTATTAATTCATATGTTAGAATAATGCACGTTTTTCAAAAGATAGCATAACAATTGTACTTATCCTACTGCAGGAATCGTGTTTTTAAAAAAGCTATCCCTAAAGTTCATGAAATAGCGTTTTAACACAATCATTCCAAAAAAGTTTTAATGAAAATGACAATTTCTACAGCAAAATATGATTTTTAATTTAACATCCGATAACATCGGTAAATTAATAATGAAAGTTCTTGAAACATTAAAACTTCTTTCATTGTTAATTTTTGAATGTCTATAATGTTTAAAAATAAACGTGTTTAATTACTATTGAAAAATTTGAACTTGCTGAAAAACTCAGTTTAATATATAATACATTCAACATTTTCGAATTGTATTGCTATTTAAAGAAGACAAGTATAAGTATTTAATAATATTCATAAAAACGTATGGAACCAATAAGATAGCTCTTCTAGATAGGTATATAGAATATCATCCTGGAAAAGTAGTTTATCTGATTTTCATAAACTTTCTATCAAAGATCTAGAAATATCTATCTGTCTTTTTTGTTGATGGGATGAAAGTTTCCATTATTCAATCAGTATAATTTAGATACGCTCAGCGAAGCGGGCAGGTACCAGCTAGTACGTATATAAAACGTTATCACGTCAAAAATATAGATGTAATTTTAGTTCTCGAGTATCTTAGATGTCCATGAATACAAAGGGACATCTCAGATGCCTATTAATGAAAATAATAAAAATTGTTTTTATTAAAAGATTTTACAATATTAGAATTACAAGACTTTTGAATCGATTTCTTTATTTTTAAGGAAATTTTTTATTTTAATTTATTTAAACATAATTGCATATTTATATTTAACTTAATTTTTAAGAAACTCGACAAAAATCAATAAGAAAATTAATTTAACCACATTAAATGTTTATTTCCTTGATCAATCCATGATTATACACAGAATTTTTTGAAGATTGTTCGGCACTTATGTACTTAAAGGTGGATGCCTTTTCACTTTAATTTAATTGGTTATTGTTATTATCTTTTTTCATTTCACTGCATGTTTTAGCACTGTGATGCTTTTTTCTTTTTTTTTTTTGTAATTACTTAATCTGTTAATTGACCAAAATCAATTATTAGAAAAATGAACTTGAAACATGCCCCAACATTAAATATTCAAAGATCTTTTTTTCTTATTTTGCCCAAACCTTGATTTTACTCTGAGAATATTTTACAATTCATTTATTTGATAAGTCAAACAAAAAATGAGACATTTTTTTTTAAGAGGCAAAAAAAAACTTAGAAGATAATCGTAAAATTCAAGCTATTTGCCTGACATCTAACATTGATTGCAGCTAAATCAAAAACGAGAAAAACAAGCTAATTTAAAATAATAATAAAATTCAATGTCATCGTAGTTTCGACACGAAAAGCAAGACAAAAAAGGACTCAATCAATGCGAAGGCACTTTTATGCGTATACCAATTCATTTTTCATTCTGTTGAATTTTAATTAACGTTCAGCTCACATCAAAAGAAGCAATTAATATTTTAGAAAAAAAAAATACACACTCACACATAGGTACAGAAATAAAGCATGGCCTATATTCTAACAAATATTATGTTTCGAGTCGAAACCAAGTTCAATATCAAATTATTTAGAAAAATTGTGAAATGTGACATTGATAGATAAATATAACGAGTGGACGAGACAGTCTTTAGATTGGAGGCCAATTGAAAATAATAGAATATTAAACACTTTTATTATGATAGAAAAGATTGGGGATTAATCTGTCTTCAAGAAAACTTATAAAATAGAAAAGTACATCAGTACTGTGTGTAAAATATAGTCAAGCATTCTCAAATATTTGTGTGAGTACTTGCTTTAATGAATAGAAAATTATTGAAGCTGACGCTTTTTTTTTTTTTTTAATTTGCTCGCTTCAGAAAGGTTGCATTAAATTTAAAAAAAAAAAATTAAAGCTTTATTATAATCATATATATAATTCTAAAATCATCATATTGTCACATTAACAATTCTTAAAAAAGTCAACTATGGTATATAAAGGTACAACCCTCAGCCATTAAAACTAACCTTAAGGGGGTATTCTAGTCTAGGAATTTGAAAAAATCTAAATTTTTTTTTTCATAATCCGATAGTTTATATATTTAAAAATATCACCCTAAGAGGATTTTTTAAAATTCAAATTACTTCCGAAGTTATAGCCGTTTTAGTGTCGTGGCAACTAGACTTAGGTTGAGGCTTAACGTAAAACTTTATACACAATATCTCAAGTTTTAATTAACCGATTTACTTGAAATTTGGCAATAATATTCTTTAAATATCCCTCTATTACATGAACCAACAAAAACTGAAAATTTTAAGTTTGTTATATTTTTAAAAAATTTGACAAAGTTAAAAAACTAGTGAAAAAATCTACCTTTACTTTTGAGTAGCCGCCATTTTATGAAAAAAAATTTTTTTTACAGTTTTTGAGGTTCATGCAATAGCGACATTCATACTGATCAAGAATCCATCATTGTTTTATTTTTCAAATAACCACAAGGGTAGAAATAATGGCGACGAGGACACGACCTTTTTTCCCCTCTACCTCAAAGACGCATAACTCAATGAAAATAAGAAATTTTTTTTTAAATTAATTTTGTGCACTCTCTGAATATAAATAAACAATTAATAAAAAAATGGATGGTAAAAATATCAATTGATTATTTTTTATCAATTGTCAAAAAACGCTCGAAATTCGGGCCTCTAGACTAGAATACCCCCGTAAGGTGTACATAAGCTTTTAGTGTTCTAAAAGCTTGGTATAATGAACAGAAATTTTAAATCTTTGGAAACGTCACTATTTGAACCAATTAAAGGCTATATCTGTAATAAGATGAAAAATCGAAATGTGTGCTGGGACACATAGTAGAAGTGAAACTTCAACAAACAAGTGTAAAAACAAATCGCAACGAAATGTTAACTTGCAAATTAACGAGAAGGTTTTCAAATTGGACAACCACATTATTGTCCATTTGTACATTTCTTAACTATCAAAATCGGATCATCGTTAATGTTCTTGTCCAATTTGAAAACTAGCCCGTAAAACTTCAAGTAAAATTTTTGTTGTGATTTGTTTTTTCATTTGTCCATTGAAGTTTCACTTCTACTATGTGTCCCAGCACACATTACGATTTTTTCGCAAACTTACTGCAAATAATGTTTTGGTTAGGTTAGGTATATTTAAATGAATGCATTTTTTATTTTAACGTATTTTATGTTATTATGCATTATAATATTAAGATGTTGTTCATATTAAAAAAAATTTTACGTTATCAAGCTGTAAATTAAATTTTAATGCTGTTAAATAACCATTGTTGCAGGTTTTTCCATACATAGATGTCTAATATATAAGATTTGATAATATGATTTTCATCTTTTTCGGTGTAAATTTAAATCTCACCCTTTTATTTTGTCAAACAATTATTTAACTATAAATACCAATTGCGCTTTACTTTTTTGATTCCAAACGAATCCCAGCCACGTGCTAAAAGTCAAGTCAGTCAAGCTTCCTTTAGGCTATTAGTACGGCACGTTGTTCTTAGAGGCACCAGCAATAATATAATCACAGCGCAAGCGCATTATGCATAGATGTAATTTGAACCACATTGAACATTGCGCTGCCATCTGCGTTTGAAGCGTCGGACTAAAATTCAGAAGACTCGCTTTCCTGATAAAAGTGTCGGCCCCATGAGTATATCCCTCTTAAACAGCCATTGCTATCTCTCTCACCCCGTCTATATCGGTTATGGATGGAGGATCAGGCGCGGGAGTAGTGGGAGGGGCCCTAGAAAGGCGATGCTCAGTGCCATTTGGGGGCTCGACCACTATTTTTCAGGAGGAGATCACAGTTTAACTTCGATATGGGGTTTCGAAATAGGAACATAAAAATCCTCTCTGATAGTCAGGCAGTGCTCAAAGCGATCGCCAATACGACGATCAGCTCTAAGTTGGTGTTGGAGCGTCGAAAACTCCTGGAGGACCTGGCATAGCACGTACAATCGTGTCAAATTTGGCTGAGTGCCGATAAGGAAGTGGAAGACAATGAAGAAGCTGTTGTTTGCGCGAGGACCGGTTCGATAACCCCACTCTTCGGTCTAAAGTCTGGAGTGGGGATTGTCAAACTTGCTGTCAAAAGGGTGATGAAAAGTCTGCTAAGACAGCAACAAAACAAATACTGGCTAGATATTTCTGGTCAGAAGCTTAGCAAGAGAATTATGGGGAGAATTTGCCCCACGGCCACTGCTAAAGTTATACGGTTGGGAAGTAACCAACTCAGGACAGTAACGGGACTGACAACTGGACACTGTGGACTGCGAAAGCATCTACTAACTATTGGGTTGTCTCAACAAGACTCAAAATGCAGACTGTGTGGCAGGGGCAGTGTGTAATGGGGAGGACAACGCGACCCATGTCATTTTTGACTGCAATGCTCTCACAAAGTGGCGACACCTGTATGTGATAAATGACGCCCAAACAGGCATAAATCGCCCAAAAAGCTTAGTACAGGAACTACACTGCCGGCCAAAAGTTTGAGACCAGTTGTAATATTTTTATGCTATCACTTATTGTATTCAAAGTTTCGGTAATAAAATAAAAATTGTTGTCCATACATATTTTTAAATTACTGATGAACATCTAAAGAGACCTTTGTTGGTATGTTTCTTAGGTACAAATAGAATTAATGGGTTCTGTTTAAAAACATCCAAGACCGCAGGGTGTCTGGCTAGTGGAAGGGTCATCATTATATTTAAAGTAGCTCCGTATTAATTGTTTTTTAATTCTATTCTTCTTTAATTTTGCACTGGCTATTCTTTGTTATTATTTAGACTTTCTAAAACAGGTTATTTTAAATTTTTTTTTAAGTTATGTACCATTTTGTACGAATAATTTAATTTAGTCTTAACTTGGGGTTTCTATAGTTAAAACGTTTTAAAAATGGGAAAAGTACGAGAAATAAATATCGAAACTCGATCTGCCATTGTTACTTTACATAATGAAGGCAAATCCGAACGTGAAATTGCGTCTCAACTTAAACTTTCGAAGACTTGTATTCATCGCACAATTATTCGGTTTAAGGAAACGGGTAGTTTTCAAGATTTTCCACGTTCAGGAAGACCGAGAGCTACTACTTCTAGTGAGGATCAGTTTATCGTTATTACCAGCAAAAGGAATAGACGCTTAACAGCACCAAAAATTCGTGCTGAAGTGAACAAATCTTTAAATAAACCAGTTTCGCTTACCACAGTGAAAAGACGGTTGAGGAACGCTAAACTGTTTGGTCGTGTTGTCGTTCGGAAACCTTTACTAAGGCCGCAAAATAAGAAAAAAAGGATGCAGTGGGCCCTATTCCATCGAGATTGGACAGAAGATGATTTTAAAAAAGTTCTTTGGACTGATGAGTCAAAATTCCAAGTATTTGGCTCAAATCGACGAATTTACGTTCGGCGTAGCACCGAAGAAAAGATGTTACCAGATTGTGTAGTGCCAACTGTTAAGCACGGTGGTGGTTCAATAATGGTCTGGGGTTGTTTCTCAGGCCATGGAATTGGAAATTTGGTTAAAATTGATGGAATTTTGAAGAAAGAGGAATATAAAACAATGCTCGAAAAAAATGCTGTACCATCAGGCTTAAGTTTAATTGGCAATGGGTTCATTTTCCAGCAAGATAACGATCCAAAGCATACTTTCAAGCTATGTAACAATTATTTATTACAAAAAGAAGCAGAAGGAGTTTTAAAAATCATGAAATGGCCACCGCAAAGTCCGGATCTCAATCCAATCGAGCTTTTGTGGGACGAGCTTGATAGGATTGTCCGAGAGGAGAGTCCCTCTTCACTTGCAGACTTGTGGAGACTACTACAAGAAAGCTGGAACAAAATTTCTCAAGAAACCATAAATAAATTAATAAGTAGAATGCCGAGGCTAGTAGAAAAAGTAATAAAGTGCAAGGGTGGATTTTTTGATGAAAAAACAGTTTGAGTAATTAGTTTTTTTTTTATATTTTTTTTATAGAATAATTTTTTATGTTTATGTTTCTATACTAAGTATGTTTAAAGGTTATAACTATAATATTAATAAACATTTTTACTGTATTTGTCTTTGAATTTTTAAAAATATTTCCTTTTTTTGGCTTAAATCTATATGGTCTCAAACTTTTGGCCGGCAGTGTACGTCTGCTCGGCAGAAATCTGAAATAAGCGAGAATCCTTGTACAACAGAGGTACATGAGCAGAACAGGAGTACAATAATCTTAAGGCTGCAATGCGAGGGGAACGAGTCCTAACCTGGTTTTCTGCAAACGACAAAAAAAAACTAAGATGCGAAGGTAAATTTTGCATGTCCAGTTTGTTTACGTGTTCAGGCCAAAAGGCTATATAAAAGAACTATATACAGGTTTTCACTTCAAATGCAACCTTTTTCATTTTATCTTTATATTAGTTCTAAGCTAGTTTATATTAAAAGCTGAATTCTGCAAATTTTTATTTCCAACTTTCATTTTATAAAATTAGTTTTGTACTTCGTTACAAGGATTTTGTTACGTAATGTTTGATTTTCATTAATCAAAACAACTAAAACTACAAAAGATAGAGCAAGTAGTTAAAAGCTTTTAAATCTTGACAAGAGAGCTTTCACTGACTTGATAATTGTCATTGTTGTCCTTACCAAACACAACTCATAGATGAATGGCTTCAAATCTCGGAAGATAGCTGGGCCATACATTAAAAATTAATGAGATCTAAATGGTGCGGCCTTTATACAATTGCGTGAAGAACAATCTAATAGTATATAAAGGATATAGATATGACACGTCCATATAAGTAAGAAAAAGGTCAAAAAGTAAACGATTTCATTTTATCGGTGACTTAAATTTTTATTTTAATATTCTGAGTAGAAAACGATCAATATTAATATGTAGTCGTTGTAAATTTTTACGCATATGGATCTTAAGAGGGATGTAATTAGAAAAGAAATGGCCAAAAAAAGGTAGATGATATGTTTGAAGCAATTATCAGATGAAAAGACCACTGTTTTAACATTTTTTTACATGACGTTTCGTCGGTGTTATTCCGACTTCATCAGGTATCTAACAAATAATAATAACAGACAATTTATAAAAATAAAATTACAAATTTTACAATAATAACATATAAATAAACACTGAAAAATTAATACCTTGAAAGGACTGTTAAAATTATCATACCCGGACGATATCTGTTGAAGTCGGAATAACACCAACGAAACTTTGTGAAAAAAAATTATTGTGTGGTTTTACGAAACCACGATGCAAGTGAAACTTTTTCGGATTTTAGGCACTTAAGTAACAAAAAATTTTCGGAAAATTATTCGATTTAGAATATGAAAATAGAATAGAAAGAAAGGGATGTGGCACGAATTCACTGTCTGGCGTGACGCGCACCGTTGCAACTATTTTTGAATTTCCATTATTGATGTTAATACTCGAATGTTATTTTCATTATTGAATTTGTTGATTATTGTTAAATCGATCATCTGCCTGTTGTTATCTATTGTAACATCACCGTCGGATATTTTTGCACTATTCTCACTAGCTGTATCTTTGTCTATCATGATCAAGTAAACAATAACATTTATATCAATACACTGATCAAAATACAAAGACCAATATAAATATGATTGATAATTAATGACAACTTATAATATAATAAAACGTTGTCATGGAGCGGAAAATAGGTCATTACATTCGGTAATAGCTCGCGCAACAGGCCTGAGAAAACGACATGGTATATAGCTAACAATGTATATACGAGCTCTCCCGAACACTTGCCGATTCCCTGTCGAGAATGTGTTACACTTAGCGACATGCTAAAGACAGGCCAAATTGTTACAAAAGTGATCTTTTCACCTGATAATTGCTACAAATATTAAACTAAGACCTGAAAATTATTAGTACCTATATGTATAGATAATAATTAGACTTTAAATTAATTCAAAAGTCCAAGGGTATAGAAACCGAAACATCATAAATGAGGCCTTTTTCGATACCCACCCAAGGTTTCCACAACCCTTTTCCATACGAGCTTTGAAATATCTACGAAATGATGTCAAATTGATGTCACAATGTCCCCCTCCTTGGAAACACAATATTCTCCCTATCGACTTAAGCCTGGGAGAGTACACAAAAAGCTACACTCCTGAAATAGTAATGAGAAACCTCTTTTGGGAGTCAAAAGATAAATACAAAAACTATACTGAATACTATACCGATGGTTCAGTGCTGGAGGGTAGGACAGGCTGTGCTATAGTAACGGGCAGCGAAAAGTACATGTTCCGACTTCATCGATAGTCACTTGCGAAGCACAAGCTATACATCAAGCTCTCCAACTTATAGAATCCAACCCGAGGAAAACTCCAGCAGTAATATTTACGGACTCCAAATCTACCCTCATAGCACTAAGTAGTGGAGGCGACCAAAATGAGGTTATCACGGCTATAAGGGTAAAAATCACATGCATGATAAAATACCGGGGAATGAGGCAGCTGATATGGCTGCTAAACAAGCCACTACGAAAATAAATATCGATCTTCCGGTCTGTCCGGTTGTGGATATAATTCGACATTTGAAAGAAACTATCCAAAAACAGTGGAACATTATGTGGACAAACACCCTACAAAAACTATCAGCAGTAAGATAGACGATATTTGAATCAGCTCTTGTCACTGATCTCCCAAGAAAACAACAGGTCATCCTCACTAGGCTGAGGACTGGTCATACGAGCATCACCCATAAACACCTACTCGACAATCAGGAACAACCAACTTGCTCCGAGTGTGGGGATGCCCTGACAGTCCTTCACATAATCATGGAATATCAGTCCTTCTCAACACAAAAGCAAAACCAAGGACTATCCAGCACTTTGAGAGAATGTTTGGGAGCATCGGTAGAAGCAAAGAAAACGTTAGAGTTTCTAAAATGCATCGACCTCCTGGATGGAATTTAAGCTGAGTATAAAACCCGTATACTATCAAACTCCCTTAACTCCATGCTCTATCCTTGTTTCACATATGGTAATACAATTAATATTGTGCTGCTTTAGATACCATATATCTGACTGGACGAGAAAAGAATGCTACGGTTAAATAAATTTCTAGTACTATTTTATATTTGACTAGTTTTCAAATGAAATATTTAAAATGATATTTAAAAAACTAATCGAATTCGTTGTGGTCTTAAAAACTAAAATATAAAACAAATCTTTAATTTTTTTAAATTCACGTGCACTTTTTTATACTTGGTTTAAGTTTAAACAAAATACGAAAAATAATAATGCTTTACGTAAGAGTAGTATTAAAATAAAATGAAACGATAAGTAAAAATCTAAACGATAACGTTAACGTATTGTCACAAAATGTTACTACTATGTGCTTAGCAGAGGCGTGCGGTCCATACAGACATGCTGTAGATGCGGCGCATGCCTTTGAATTGTAAGACGATTCTAAAAAATTGAATATTTTTTATGATTTATTCATTTCAATTTTAATTGACGTAATTGCATTTGTAAAATCATTCTAAAAATGATATATTTTTATCATTTATAATTTTTTTAATTTACGTAGGTAATAATGAAAGGTATCACTCATAAAATTGGCATATTTTACCAAATCAATTGAACGACAAAAGCCGAATTAATGCGTTGGCGACAGTTGCATGCAGTCGTTTGCTTCGAATTGGTCGCGCATGCGCACTAGTACGGTCAAATACTATCTCTCTCGACATTTCATATAGCCGATTAACAGTCTGCAGATGCGTTTGCCGTTTTGAATCTAAACAGTGAATTTAATTGTTACTGATACTTTTCGTAAGTTATTTTGAATTATTGCCCCAAAGGCCATACAAATGTTCTGTTCTTTAGGATAAGAACTATTTTCGTGGTTTTTAAATACATTATATGATGCGGTTGTTGATGATTTTTGTAAGGAGTGTCGAATAAGGCTAATTTTTAAAAAAAAATACTTATAACGCCACGTTTATCACATAAAAAAATAAATTTTAAAAATGTGGTTCTTATAACCTCCCCCCCCATTTCTAACCGCATGCTCTGTTTCAAAAGTCACCGCACGCCACTGGTGCTTAGATTTAATTGAAATAAATATTTTCGATTACAATCTTTTAATAATGAATTTTAAATTTAACAATAAAATATTTGAATGACAAGAATGAAAAAAAACCGTTACAGCTAGTTTGAATTTAAGTTTGCGCTGTTTATGAAAATCGATTTAAACGCGTAATTTATATAATCGATTATTTAAAAATCGATTAATATTACTATGAAAATCGTTTTTAAAAAATCGATTATTTTCTAATAATAATCGATTTAAATAAAAATCGATTATTTTTTAACATCCCTAACTACTAGTGCATTTGATGTATATTTTCAAGACCTTGTAAAAATATGATAATTTCATAATTTATTACTTTCTGTTTGGTTTTATCTTAAAAAAATATCTATATTTTCATAAACAACCTTTCTTTGATCAATTTATTCGTATTTTGTATGTTTAAATTAGGGGTAAATAGGTTTTGTTTTGAATCCCGTTCAACTACTGGGTACTTTACCTTAGTCGCTAATGACCGTTAGACGCCGTTAAAGCGAGTATAAATAAATAAATCAAAGAAAAAAAAAAGTTTATTGCAAAACGCTGGCATCTTCCATTTTTTTATTTGTGTAATCCTTGAATGAAAATCCGGAAGTTGTTGAACTGAGTCATATTAAGGTTTATAACAATAAAATGCTCTGGCCCAATAGCCATAAGAAAAGTGCCCCAGGCGGTTTTTGAAAAATGCTTCCGTGTGCTGATTCCTCTTCATGAAAAACTTATTGTCGCACAATTTTAACCCGCTACCCCCACTTGTATTGGAGTTACGGGGGAAACTACCCCAGACGTTACATTTTTTTTTCTAGAAAACTATTGAAGATTTTTTCATGAAATTAAAACTGTTCGTAGATATAGATAAAACGCATAATATATATTTTTTTCAGAATTTTTGTAAATCTATAAATGATGAAAAATATTATTTTTATTTTTTGAGGGTGGTTTTTAACATCAACCTTTAACCCTTATGTCAATACCCGGGTACCTGGGTACCCTTTTGCATTTTCTTACTCGCATATCTTTTGTTTCTAACGGAAAATTACCAAATCCTTTTAGATCCTCGTTATTTGAATCTAACAACATCGATTCGTACATGTTAAAACATTTAAATATGCAAAAAAATATATAAATTTAAGATTTAAAGTTTAACCCCCCATTGCCCAATACCCGGGGTACCCGGGTACCCATATGTAAAAATTTAGTGTGTCTACAAAATTGCGGAGTAATAAATAATTAAACTTGTCTCAAGGGATAAAAAATAATACTCAATATATAAACAAACAATTTTATTTAATTTTATTATTAAAAAGTTGATGATTTGTCGGTTTAAATTTGACCTTTCAATGGGTATAAATTGTGTGCGTCGCATATCCACCATACTTTGATTCCATACTTTGCTGGCTTCGATGGCATATACTGAGTGCATTTCGTTCGCCCTCTGTATGGGTAGACTTGCTCATCGACTGTCAAACACTCTGTCGGCTTATAAAGTGCTGATAAATTGGCATTCACCATTGTCCAGATATCGCGGAACGGCGCTGCCTTATCTTCTTTTATTCGAACGTCGTATTGGCAGTATCAAACCATTACAGTACAAAACCGAATTAATCTTAGAATGCCCCAAAATCTATTGATACCCATAGCCGCTCGGTATAATGGATTTGAAGTTGATTTAGACATATCTAATGTATGGTCCAGTATTGGAATTATTCGGACCTGTCATAATTATAACTCCCAAGAATGCGTAGAACTCTTGAATATTTATATTTTTCCACGACATTTTTTTTCCTAGGATTTTCTTTACTGTACAAATTGCATACAGCAATTGCCTTTTTGTTGGTGGTACGAATAATTATGTCGACCATTTCAACCAGACTGTTGTCGACTGTGTCGATTCGCCACTAATTGTAACTGTTGTGT
Organism: Sisyra nigra; assembly: GCA_958496155.1. Taxonomy (NCBI): domain Eukaryota; kingdom Metazoa; phylum Arthropoda; class Insecta; order Neuroptera; family Sisyridae; genus Sisyra; species Sisyra nigra. The sequence goes on from OY292317.1 coordinate 937,393, forward strand.
CTAACTCAGCCTCACTCTCACGATTTTCCATTAAACACAGACATATTATATAAATTACAGAAATATTAAAAGATTATCTACATTATATTTGAATATAGAAATTGTAATGCTAGAAAAAATAATAGTAATTAAGTACCAGATTCTTCGCAGTCTGAGGCTTCTGAATGCTCTCTGTTAGGTAGTAGTCCTTGTCGTCACTATCTGCGGCATTATCCTTGACAGCGGAATCTTCTCCCAATAATTCATTCAAATATCTATGTTTTTCATCAACCGTCAGTTTGTTAAATTATAAATTTTTTAATTATATAGTGCAATAAGCATTTAATTGTATACAGTTGATCCATTCAAATAACTACTATTTATATGAAAAACTTGAACGTACTTTGAAAACTCAGTTAGTGATAAATTTTCCATTAGGTATTTATAACAATTTTCTCACAAATTTCAGGCAGAAAAATACACACTATGCTTACAAAATATTCACAAGTATTCATTTTAATTTAAATCAAGTCCAGTTTGAAAATGACCATTATTTCTAATTGTTATTGCTAATTTTCTACCTTTTCATCCTTCCCAAGGTTATTATTTCTTTAGAAATAGAGTTTTTCAGATGATCGATAATTCTTTGGAAAATCCCTAATGAGATGAATTGAAATATCAAAGTTTTCAGGAATTTAAATTCTTATATGGAAAGAATAATCCATGTGGGTACCCAGGTACCCCGGCTATTGAACAACGTTGTAACGACTGGGTATTGACATAAGGGTTAAAGTGACACCTTTTTTAAAAATGCGAATAGTGCGTTTATTATTCATCTTTCAATCTTTCAAATTTGTTCCTTAAATCTTTATGCCAAATACTGTTTTATTGACCGATCGTACCATGTACAGATTCGACAACCAAACGCACTTGTTACAAATCGAAATGTTTTTACTTCCTCCGTAAGTATACAAATTCTAAATTAATACTCAACGAATTATTTTTAGTTATAACAAATAATAAAAATATTACTTGATTTAAATAATAATACTAACAATATTTGAGTATGTATGTAGGTAATCTGAGATACAAAATAATTACAAGTAGGTATTATTTATCAAACTTTTTTTGAATTTATTATTAGTAAAAAGAATGGATAAAAGATCCCTGCACTATATTGTTAATAGGCCTATAAAAAATTTCAAAAATTAATTTCTCTCTCAGGACCTTTTTTCTTGACGAAAACCATATTATGGCATATATATACAAGTCACAAAGCAATAAATGCATTTACGAAATGCGCTGTCTATTACAAACCTGTCCCTGGATGACCTCATTTTGGTAGTGAGCGACAACTAATTTCTTAAAACGACTTTTTTTAAATGAAAGATGAATAATAAACGCACTATTCACATTTAAAAAAAAAGGTGTCACTTTAAAGGTTGATGTAAAAAACCACCCTCAAAAAATAAAAATAATATTTTTCATCATTTATAGATTTACAAAAATTTTGAAAAAAATATATATTATGCGTTTTATCCATATCTACGTACAGTTTTAATTTCATGAAAAAATCTTTAATAGTTTTCTAGAAAAAAAAATTTAACGTCTGGGGTAGTTTCCCCCGTAACTCCAATACAAGTGGGGGTAGCGGGTTAAAATTGTGCGACAATAAGTTTTTCATGAAGAGGAATCAGCACACGGAAGCATTTTTCAAAAACCGCCTGGGGCACTTTTCTTATGGCTATTGGGCCAGAGCCTTTGTAACTTATAGATTTCCATTTTTTTTTTTTGCTTTTATGTATTACCTACACTTATACTGAGACAGTTATTTTTAAATTTAATCTCTGAAAACATCTTTAAAAAATGACATAATAAAAACCGTGAAGTAATGCATTTAAAAATACACAAGTGGAACAAACGCATGCACGCGATTTAATGCATTCCGTATGTAATTGTATTATGCAACTTGGAGAATGGGCATAGTCTCGTGACACATATAATGTGTTAAAGATATCGTGGTGGGAAAACTTTAATGTTACTTTTATTTTCCTTTTTAGATTATGTAGAGAGAAATAATTTTTGATCGGTTTGTTTTTTTTTTCGTTAATGTATTTTGTGATAGTAAGTATTTTCGTAGATTGGAGTGATGTAATACGAATGTTAGTAGGTACTATCGTAATGTTTTTGTAAGGATATTATGGAAATGACTAGGTCGAAGCTATTTGGAGTGTGCTAACGTTGATTTGAAAATCAAGGTGGACGTTCAAGAGGCAAGTTCACTGCTGCGATTGCTGCTATTTTATTTTTGCCTGGCTTCCAAGGCGTGTTATAGTAATGATAATAATAATAAAATAAAATAGAAGAGAGAGCAGCCAAATATCTTCCTAAGCAATATCTATGAATATAACCTTGCAAAATGACGTGCGGGATGTTGGGGCGGAAGAGACGGTCGCAGAGAGCATTAGCCGCGTTTAAGGACGCAGCTCAGTGGCATGTGCACGGACCGCGTGGCGTGGAATGGCGTTTTCGATGCGTATGCGTGTGTGTAGGATTGTGACTCGATGTGTATGCGGTTGTGTATTTGAGAAAATCTATCTAGCCAAGGTCAGGTGGCCGCACAACTATACGACTCTGGTGCTAGTTTGAGAACAACATTGCCCGCACCAGAAACACCATACACTCCACACACACCCATCTATCTATCTATCTATTTAAATCAGCAATATTCAACCTACGGTCCGCGAACCATTTCAACTCAATAAACATCACATGCATCAAACTACGTGCGATAATTGTAAAATAATGATAATATATATAATATATATAATATATATTATATATATAATATATATAATATATATGATAAATGTAAAAATTACACAATCAAAGAATGTTCTGTTGATATTACAGAACTTTTTCGTAGTGTTACGTTGTGTCTTCACTAGGTCAAAGATCCGGAAAGCTATCATATAAGAAAGTAGGCATAAAAACTGTTGAGGATCCGAAATGGTGAAAAGGTTGGAAGCTCCTGATCGAATGCCAGCTTCATTCTAACATTTGGTCGCCACTGGTTTGCGAACTTTTTTTTTTTCTTAAAACACCGGCCAACGAAGAAAATCGCCTTTGGAATCCCCCCAACGCCGCACATGCCACGGTGTCCAATGCCTCACGACACCCTCCCCCCATTTCAATACAGAACATAATATCGTGCATTTGCCTCACTGGCCCACACATCTAAATTGTTCCTATATCGTTCTCTTTCTGCATTCGACGATGCTATTCGTCATTATCATTTCGTCGATACCGCACTGAACAAGAAAAACACGATATCTTCAGTCTAAACAATAAACATGTTATTTTAGCAAGTCAATATATATTTGAAATTTAAATTTTAGCAAAACAACATCCAAAATTAACCTCTCATTATTTTTATCGATTAAAATTCTATTCTATTATTCAAGAACTGAATTATAAAAGCGTTTATATATTGAGCACGTCGCATAAAAAATTCTTCTCGTCATTGCAATAAACGCCTTAATCATTAATGTTTATAACTTTGTTTACACTCTAAGAGTATTATGAAGTTTATTTACTATTCGTTGTTATTTAGAACTATACAAAAGCAAATAGATAGCTCTCTTCGTTGAATAATCTGAAAATATACAATGATGATTTTATTTTTACTTTATTCTATTGTAAAGATTTCTTTTTCAGCAACCACTAAAGAAATTATTTGATATTAATATTGTTTAGTTTTGTGTAAAAATGTGTGAGCATATATATATATACACCGCACGCCACTGATATATATATATATATATATATATATATCAGTGGCGTGCGGTGACTTTTGAAACAGGGCATGCGTTTAGAAGTGGGGGGGGGTTATAAGAACCACATTTTTTAAATTTATTTTTTTATTTGATAAACGTGGTGTTATAAGTATTTTTTTAAATTAGCCTTATTCGACGCTCCTTCTTACAAAAATCATCAACAATCGCATCATATAATGTATTAAAAAAACAACGAAAATAGTTCTTATCCTAAAGAACAGAACATTTTTATGGCCTTTGGGTCAATAATTCAAAATAACTCACGAAAAGTATCGGTAACAATTAAATTCACTGTTTAGATTCAAAACGGCAAACGCATCTGCAGACTGTTAATTGACTATGTGAAATGCCGAGAGAGATAGTATTCGGCCGTACTAGTACGCATGCGCGACCAATTCGAAGCAAACAATCGCATGCCACTGTCGCCAACGCATTCATTCGGCTTTTGTCGTTCATTTGATTTGGTAAACTATGCCAATTTTATGAGTGATACCTTTCATTATTACCTACGTAAATTAAAAAATGTATAAATGAAAAAATATATCATTTTTAGAATGCTTTTACAAATGCAATTACTTAAATTAAAAATGAAATAAATAAATCATAAAAAATATTCATTTTTTAAAATCGTCTTACAATCCAAAGGCATGCGCCGCATCTACAGCATGTATGGACCGCACGCCTCTGATATAGTTGGACATAGCTAAATTGAACTAATTAATTAATAGAAACCGTCATAGCAAAATATAAAAAAGTCATTACAGCAATGTTGACATAAAAAGATAGTAGTTATTCCTCAAGAATCGAAAATTTTCCTAAATAATAAAATCTTCGTATTTTTACCTCCCTAGAAATCGCACAATTTGCCGTTCAGTCATATTTCAAAGGATTTTTACCCGTAATTTACGTTTGACATATTTTTAACTCCCCACAAATGTATAAGTTAAAATGTTTTTTTGTTCCAATTCACTCCTTTGTAACTCTGTGTATTTCCCTCCCTATGAATCGAAATTCTAACAAGCCCTCACCTCTCTAAGCCAAACTCCTAATCGGGATCACTTAAGTCGAACTGTATGCTTTGGTTATTTATTTTCGCTATATATATTGCTTGCGGTGTAACAATTTTAAGACATAAATTTATTTAAATACCAGTTTCAATCCTAAAAGATCTTAAAAAAACGACAATCTAAATAAATCTTAATAAAAATATCTGCTGCGACGCGTCACACAACTTTGAACTACTTGAAACTCGCAAATGGTTAAAAGAAAATAAATAAATCCTACGATTGGTTAAAAAATTATAAATAAAATAATATATAAACATTTGTATAATATTTATATAAGTTATCTATATGTATACCTACAGCCTCTATGTATATCAGTATACTAGCTGGTCCCCGCCCGCTTCGCTGAGCGTATCTAAATTATTCTGATTGAATAATAGAACGTAGAACCTCAGAAGCGGGGACCAGCTAGTGTATTATATATTTAAAAGAGTTGTTCGCCAAGTTCAAATTTTTCAAAAGTTCAAAGAGTTAAGCAAGTGGAATAATTGTTGACTGTTTCAATATAATTTAACACGCTTATTTCTAAAAATTATAGATATTCGAAAATTAACAACAAAAGAAGTTTCAATGTTTCAAAAATTGTCATTATTAATTTATCAATCTTATCGGATGTTAAATTAAAAATCATATTTTCAGTAAAAGTTGTCATTTTTATTTCAACTTTTTTGGAGTAATTTTGTTAAAACGCTATTACACGAACCTTAACGAAACCTTTTTTAAAAACACGATTCCTGCAGGATAAGTGCAATTGTAATGCTATCTTTTGAGAACCATGCATTATTCTAACATAAGAAATAATCTATATTATTCTCTGACCTCTCAACTACCCTATTGCAAAAAATCATGTCAATCTTTTGCTCTGAGAAAAACAAAAACATATCTATCCCACAGGAGTAGTAGATTTTTCCTAGAAAAAAAAAAGATCAGGCCTTACTGAAAGCTTTTCAGGTTTTTACAATAATATACATTTTAGCCATTTTGTTACCAAGGACTAATAGGTATATAACAAAAAAAATTTCATCAAAATCCGTTCAGTAGCTTTTGCGTGAAAGAGGCACAACAAACAAACAGAGAAAAATCTTTTACAGTTTCTTGTAATCGGGTCGTAAGCCTTATCCGATTTACACCAAACTTGAAAATTGATTGAAATCGGTTAACAAAAAGCTCCACTTTATTCTAGGAGTTTTTGAGTTTTTTCAAATTTTTTCGAAAACGGCTCCAACGATTTTCTTTAAACTTTCTATAGTTCTTAGACTCATCAATTCCTAGAACTTTTATTTCAAACTTTTTCTTAGAAAAAATCAAATAAGGAGAGTTCTGAGGTGAAAGTTGGGAATTCGTATATATGGTACATATCAGTGGCGTGCGGTGACTTTTGAAACAGAGTATGCGGTCAGAAGAGGGGGGAGGGGATAAAAAGCAATTTTTTTAATTTATTTTTTTATTTGATAAACATGGTATATTATATCTATTTATTTTTTTAATATTAGCCTTATTCAACGCTCCTTCTTACAAAAATCATCAACAACCGCATCATATAATGTATTTAACAACCACGAAAATAGTTCTTATCCTAAAAAATAGACCATTTGTAGAGCCTCTGGGTAAATAAATCAAATAAAGTCACAAACAGTTTCAGTAATAATGAGTAGCTGTAGTAAATTCAAAACGTCAAACGCATCTACAAGCGTCAACCGGCAATGTGAAACGCCGAGAGAGATAGTATTTGACCGTACTAGTGCGCATGCGCGACTAAATCTATCCAAGCAATCGCATGCAGCGGTCGTTGCGCATTAATTCGGCTTTTGCCGTTCATTTTATATGGTATTCTATGCCAATTTTATGAGTGATACCTTTGATTATTACGTAAATTAAAAAATGATTAAATGATAAAAATATTTAGTATTTGGTATTTTTAGAATTATTTTTCAATATATGCAATTACGTATATTAAAAAATGAATGAATCTTAAAAAAATTGTAGTTTTTTAAATTGTCTGACAATCCCGAGGCATGCGGCGCATCTACAGCATGTATGGACCATTCGCCACTGGTACATACACATATACATAGGCTGTATGTATAGTTATTAAGTACTTATATTTCTTTTCATCAACAGCGAGTTTCATAAATGAATGTAAAAGAAAGTACTGTGACGGCTCGCCGCAGATATTTTAATAGTAGATGTGACATTGCAGTTGAAAATAACTTCTCGCTTAAAAAGTTAAATCAAGCTCAACTTTCATCATGTTTGTAAGTGTTTTAATGTTCTTTATTGTTTCAACTTAAAGTTCAATAACGATTCATAAAACGAGGCAATAGCAAAAATAACGACAACGAATTGAAAAATAAACGAATGAAATAATTTTCATTTGGTCAGATAGACAAATAATGATACAATTTCCATTCTCAACACGAAACTCATGAAGTTCCTTTTCTCTATAATTTTTTTATTAGGGAAACGAATAAAAAAAAAAAACAAGACAACTAAGACAAACTGATTAATTTATATTATATTTGGCTACTTGTCGTTTTTTCTTATTCATTTCTTTCAATTCCACTTAGCTCTTGACAATCAGAGTCAAATCTAATAAAAATAAACCGAATATAGTAATAATATATGAGAACACGGAACGGGACTGAGGTGAAATCCTTGAATTTATCCTTGATTGCGATTAATAATAATACACGAAACGATTCCATAAGGAAAATATATTTCAACGTTCATTTCCCTTAATTCCAATTATTATTTCACGGGAGTCATTTTAATTTACTTTGTTTGCGTTCAAGTCTGTCGGGTCACTATTTAGATCATTAGTTGGATTTTAACCCTTTGAATGTGAAGTTTTATTGCACGCTTTCTATAACAGCTTTAAAACGAAATATCTAATAGGAGCGTAAAAGGATAAGACGGCTTTTGTCAACAGTATTTGATGGGTTTTAATGCGTTTAATTGTCGATATAAAAACATATTCCTATATATCTAAGCAAATTAAATTCGTAAATTAGACACTTTAATTTAAATTAAGTCAGATAAGCTATTTAATAATAATACTTAAAATAAATAATTTTTAAACAAATTTTTTCATGCCTTACTGATTCAAAACAAATCTATATATTAATACGTGAAGCAAAAATTTTAAATCCCTTTTACCGAATATTACACGAACGGAGGAGTATGAAATTTGGCACAACTGAAATTTATATGGGGAAGTTGCGTATTTAGATAATATTTTTTATAATAATGCTTCAAAATACCTTAAATTAATGAAAAAAGATGTCACACACACTACCATGCGTTTGACACACACACACAGACACACAATACACACAAATATGTATAGATTTTTAAATCTCAGTTGTTCAGTTTGACCACAGACTTCACCCATATTCCAAATGTCATTAATTAAACAAAATATGGTGAGAGGAATTTAAATTTTGAAATTATAATTATTAAAATTGAAGGAAACAAATTTAACCGATTATTTGATTATTGAGTATTATTATTAAAAATATATTTTTACATAATATTCGATAACATATTTTGAAATATTATGTTTATTTATTACAATATTTCAACGATATTTCGCAGAAAGGAATCAATCCTCCTTTGATTGAGCTTAATTCAAAGTTTTAAACAGGACTTATGCAGTCTATTTCCGATTTTTTATCTTTGGCTTTTAAATGAAAATATCTGCTGCGAGGCGTCACAGTACTTTCTTTTACTTTCGTTTATGAAACTCACTGTTGGTTAAAAGAATTATAAGTACTTTATAACTATACAAATACATATAAACAGAACTATTGTATATGCAAACCGCCTATATATGCATATGGATATACGAATTCCGAACTTTCACCCCAGAACCGCCCTTATTCGAATTTTCCCGGGAAAAAGTTTGAAATAAAAGTTGTAGCCACTAATGAGTCTAAGAACTATAGATTAAAGAAGATTAGAGAAAGTTTAAAGAAAATCGTTGGAGCCATTTTCGAAAAAAATTGAAAAAGCTTAAAAACCCCTAGAATAAAGTGGAGCTTTCGGTTACTTGATTTCAACCAAAAGCTTCGCGGCAAGACTAGGTGTAATAGGTATGTCAAATACTAAGTTTGGTGAAATTCGGATAAAGCTTTCGGTATGATATGGCTGTCACACACAGACACACACACACACAGACATGTTTCTAAAAACCACTTTTTTGGACTCAAGGGACCTCAAAACATGTATTTCCGGTGAAAGCTCGAATTCGAAAATTCGACCCGATTACAATACTTCCTTTACTATCTATATAGTAGTAAAAGAAAGTAAATATATTAAAAATAACCGTAAAGAACTTAGCGTAGAACATTTTTAACTATATGCCAAAATATTGCTCCTTCAGAATCCGCTATTGCTCCAAGTGTATAGTTATTAGTTATTAAATAATTATATTCCAAAAATTTGAAAACTAAAAAATAAAATTGTTATAAAATCCAAAATAATCACTATTTTTTTTTCAAAAAATTGTCCCTTAAATGCTCTATCCGGATCCGCAATTGCTCCAGGTATATAGTTAATCATAGTAATTCAATTTTTAAACTATTCATGTTTATAAGATCCAACGGAAGTTAATGACGGAATAATACAACAATACATGTTAAATCGTGCGGTCCATACATGCTATAGATGCGCCGCATGCCTTGGGATTGTAAAACAGTTTTAAAAATTGAATATTTTTTATGATTTATTCATTTCATTTTTTAATTTACGTAATTATAAAAGGTATGGCTCATAACATGGGCATAGAACAGCAAATCAAATGAACGACAAAAGCCGAATGAATGCGCAGACGACCGCAACATGCAGCCTAATGCGGCCGTTTGCTTTGAATCGGTCGCGCAGGCACACTAGTATGGTCAAATGCTATCTCTCTTGGCGTTTTACGTTGCCGATTGACGGTTTGCAGATGCGTTTGACATTTTGAATTTATAGTATAGTGAATTTAATTGTTACTGATTTATTTTGATTTATTTGCCAAGAGGCCATACAAATGTTCTGACATGTCATGACTGACATGACATGTTTCTAAAAATCACTTTTGTGGACTCAGGGGACCTCAAAACATGTATTTCCGATGAAAGCACGAATTCGATAATTCGACCCGATTACAATACTCCCTTTACTATCTATATAGTAGTAAAAGAAAGTAAAAATCTACACATAAAGGTACTTTAGTTTTACTTTTGAACGTAGGAAACTCACTTGAAAGTACTTCTGATTTTTCATAGTCAGATTTTTTTTTTGTTTGTCTAAAAAATATTTCAGAATACAGCAATTTGAATTGACTTACATCATAAAAAGAAAAATATCTGCTGCGTGACGTCACATTATTTTCTTTTACTTTCATTTATGAAACTCGCTGTTGGTTAAAGGAAATATATAAACACCTTCTAACTATACATAGCAGAACTATATGCATACAACATAAAAAATGTATTTATGAATTCCCCACCTTCACCACAGAACCGTCCTTAATCGAATTTTTCCAGGAAAAAGTTTCAAATAAAAGTTGTAGCTATTAATAAGTCTAAGAAATATCGTAAGTTTAAAGAAAATTTTGCAGCCGTTTTCGAAAAAAATTGAAAAAGCTCAAAAACTCCGAGAAAAAGTGGAGCTTTCGGTTAACCGATTTCAACCAAAAGCTTTGCGGCAAAACAAGATATAATATGAATGAAAATTTCCAAGTTTTGTGAAATTCTAAAAAAGCGTTTGATACGATGTGGCTGTCACACACACAGACATGTTTCTAAAAATTAATTTTTTGGACTCAGGGGACCTCAAAACATGTATTTCCGGTGAAAGCTTGAATTCGAAAATTCGACCCTATTACTAGACTGCCTTTGCTATACAGTAGTAAGAGAATGTAAATATGTGCCAAGCGTGCCAAGTTTGAAAATGATTGCTGAAAAACTTTTTGAGCTAGAGTGTACACAAATTAGAAAAAAAGTAATTTCAAGAAAACGCGTTATAAAAAAGTTATGCGGATACCCACTTAATTGCTTACCTATTACTTGGGAACGAATTGATATTTAGTTTTGAAATTTTCAAAGAATATTCTGAAATAGTTTTGTTAAAGATTTATGGAAGAAAAAAAATAAATATTTTGAAACCTCTACACCTATTTCCTCCCTTAATTTAAAATAAATATTTTCAATCATTATATGATGCACTTTCTTTAAATGAACTTTGAAGAAAAAATTAGTCAAGAAATTATTTTCCAAACATTCGCAAATGCAATCGATTATCTGCTGTTGTTAGCTTAGTAGCTAAAGTTTTTGAGGCAGTTACAAGTGAAGTGTACCATTAGGTATGTAAAAATTGTAACGAATTATGGTCGAATTTCGACCACTGGGCGACCTCTAGTTAATTATAAATTTAGAAAAATTATAAAGCTTTAATTTATTAGCTCCTATTTTTTTAAATTTAGTATTATAAAGTGAGAGTGGTTACCCACATTTGCTTACACATAATATATTTACAATTACTGTCGCCAGCACTGGCCACGAACAAAGGGCAGTTGCGAGAGATATCACGGCATGTTCGAATTTCTAGCCGCCACAGTTTAAAGTTGCAACATGGTCATTAGCGACTTAGTTATAACATCGATATTATAATTATATATTAATAAATAATAGTGATAAAAAGTTAGTAACAATATTAACTACAATTGTAACAATAGAAATATATAAAATAATAAAGGTAATATAAATAGTAATAATAACATTAGTATTAGAAAACCAGCCAGTATGAAGGTGTTAGAAAGGATGGAGTTAATGAATGTGGTAATTTATTAGGGTGAGCTTTTTATAATTCCTTGAACCTACCTATTTTACCTCTTTTAAGAATTTTAGTGTTGTTTGTGCTCCTTTTTCTATATTAAGGCACTGCTCCTTAACCTGAAGCATCTTCCATTTTTCTTCAGACATTCTAACCCTCCACAGGTCACCAAAAGTGATCCACTGTCAATTCATCACCGCATTTGTCACATTTGTCGATTGCACCCGTGAACAATCGGAGATGGGTAAGCCCTGTGTGACCCATTCTAAGTCTGCGCAAGCCTACGTTCTCTCCTATCGTGAATCTCTCACTGTTTTGTCCCTAATTTATTTCCGAGTTCTTAAAAGTTTCTGGAAATGCTAGAGTCAAGTCTGAGTCAGTCTTCCATCGATAGTTAATCCGTGGATCCGGATCGAGTTAAGTTCCTCCTCTGTGGCCTTTTTCGCTTCCTTGTCAGCTGCTTTATTCCCTCAAATCCCTTGATGTCCCGGGATTCGTGTCAGATTCACTTTAAACCCAGGATCGTAGTCTTTCTATTTGTCTCGATGCATACTATGCTATTTAGGCAGAGCTGTGCATTAGATAATAACACTGATGGATCTGGAATTGGTTTCCTCTCAATTATTTCGAGACATTTTCTTAATGCTTCGGTCTAGCAAGAGTATAACGAGATTCCATCTGGTAGCCTTCATCTAAAAACTTTACCATCACCCAATTCTTTATTCAGGACGGATCCATGTAATATTTTTTATGTTGGGCATATTTATTTAGCTGTTCTAGGTGTAAATTCTGAAATAGTTGCGGGAGTGTAGAATTTATCAGGAGAGATAGTTTAAGGTTAGATTCAACGTGGGTTTTCATCTATCCCAGGGAGATGTGAACTGGATTCTTTTGGCCCGCTTATTTGGTGATTCTATTTGTAGCTCTTTAAGGTATTCCTTACAAGGTCTACCTATAGTGGGCTCCAGGACATGAGGGTATAGAGAGCAATGAAAAGGCCGACCAACTGGCCGAAAATGTTGCCTAACCAGACCTCGTATGCTCTGAACCTTTTTGTAGAATCACTAAAAGTAAAATCAAAAACGCTTTTCTGGCTTGGGAGACCAAAACCAAGGCCTTGCAATGGAGGAATACTCCGGAGCATAGACAAGCTTCATAAAGTACTCCAAGAAGAGAACTCATGGCATATTGTTACTCGGTAAAGCTTCTAGCAAGCCTCTATACGGACCACTGTACCCTGATTTACCATCTTCACAAGATCGATAAAGCCGACACCAAAAAATGTCGTCTCTGCTGGAAAGGTCAGAAACGGCGGAACACATTTTGTACTCAGGTGAGGCAGCTTTCAAAAGAAGACTACAGCATCTCGGAAAGACGGACTTGACTCCTAGCGAGATAGCAATAGCAGCCCCTAGGCAGATGCTGGCTTTCTTTAAAAGCCTGACTAGCTCCCCTAGTGAACACAGAGGGTCACATCACAATAGACCTCCATGGTCGCGGTGATAAAGGGAAGGCAAAAATAGCATTACCTGGCTCTGACTCCTATTGGTAAACGACGTCATTTTGGGTTCATGGCCTCACAAGCCATTTTTTTTTATAACATTGACTAACCGGATTGTATGATTAGCTCAAAGCTGGTGCTGGAGTGTTGGCAACTCCTGGAAGACTTGGCTTAGCACAACCGAGTTAAACTTGGTTGGGTGCCGGGGCATAAAGGAGTCGAGAAAAATGAATAAGCTGATGCTTGCGCAAGGGCTGGTTCGATGACCCCACTCATGGGCTCGGAGCGTGGAGTGAGGATCACCAAATCTGTCGTCAAACGGCAGCAAAACAAATACTGGCAAGAAATTCCTGGCCAGAGGCACAGAAAGAGAATAATGAGGAGAATCTGCCCCTCGCTCACAGCTGAGGTTTTACGGCTGGGAGGGAACCAACTCAGGACAGTAGCAGGACTGATAACTGGACTTTGTGGACTGAGGAAGCATCTGCAGGCTATTGGGGTGTCTCAGAAAGACCTCAATTGCAGATTGTGTGGGGGTGGGGAGGAAAACGCGACCCATGTCATTTTTGACTGCAAAGCCCTCACAAAGTGTCGACACCTGTATGGGATAGATGACGCCCAAACAGGCTCAAATCGCGCGAGCTTAGTACAGGGATTGGTTCTGCTGGGCAGAATGCTGAACCTGGAATAAGCAAGGATCCTTGCATAGCAGGGATGAATGAGCAGAACAGGAGTACAATAAGCCTTAGGCTGCAGTGCAGGCGGAACGTGCCCTAACCGGGTTTTCTGTTAACGGCAAAAAAACCGGATTGTAAGTTTTTTGTACTGTCTTTACGAAGAATTTGATTGTTTCTATTTCCTTCGATAAGCCAGAGGACGCTCACTTGCTTCTGCCAGAATACTGAAACAGGGAGGGGCTAGTATGAAAAGCTCTAGTACAAAGTCGCAACGCTGAATTGTGGATTTTTTCCATTCTAATGACAATATTCGTTTAGGTTGCATGGTATATGGCTAAGGCATAATCTATTTTTGATAATATTATAGATTTTATAGGTTAGTCTTATTGTTGCCAATTATTTTAAGCAATTAAAAGCTCCTATTGTTTTAAGTTGTGATTAAATGTTTCTATTTTTTTTTTCAAAAAAAAAATTTATATAATATTATGGTGCTTAGAGTTAAAATTATTTTTAATTATTGGCAGCCATCTAAGCTATTGTGTTATTTGGTCACGTACTTCAACAATCGTCACCTGGTATCATGAGATTTTTTTTTTTTTGCAGAAAAAACTTTTTTCAAATTTACGTAAATATGTTTTATGAAAATAAAAGCGGCTCATTGATTTATTTGTCTGCAAGAGAAAAAGTAAATTCTTTAAATAACTCTTAGTAATGTCAAACAGCATGTAGCAAGCGCACAAAAAGTGACACAAACTTTGAGGTCGACACCTTAGACACTAAATTTGTGAAAAGCTAAAAAAAAAAAAAAGAAAACTCGACGATCTTAATGAGGCAGATCTGCCAACATAAATTTATGCTTAAGTCTCAGCGACATGCAAAATACTTCCTCGTTCAATAAACGCAAATAAATAATGAACTTATTTACGAATTTTTGCGCCAATTTTATAACAACTACGCTGATATGAAGAGCACGTCATTTAACTTAAATATGAGAGAAGAAAAAATGATAAATTAAAAAAATATGTTACTATAAAAATTTTATAAAAGAAATACTTCAGACATTTTATTGTTGCGGAAAAAAGTATTTATTACATCATTTCATTACTTACATATGCATTACAACTACGCTATTTTCGTCTAATGGGGGACAATGACCAAATGTCCTTCAGTCAGACATTTTATTGTAGATTCTTAATTATTTGTGACACATAAAAATACAAACAAAACTCCTAATCATGTTGAACACTTAGACAAAAAATTGGCATTCATACAAAAATAACAGCAAAAAACTTGTATCCGCAACTTTCAAATGCCAGATTTTATGCAAAACTAGTTCTCTTATAGTTTCGATAAAAAAAAATACTTCGCGTTTTAACAAACAAAAATTTTATTTCAATTTGAATAAAGGACATAGCTGATATTGTTATATTTTCTTACTTTTTATGTAAAATATAATTAATCTATTTTCTTTGGATAATAAGGTAATATAGCTGTATTAGAGTTATCAAAAATAATTTTTACATTTTTGAAGTTATACTTCTTTAGGCGCGTTATGAAAAATTGTTGAGAGTGAAATTTTTAGATGGGCGGCAATCTTGAGACGAAAATTAACAAAATGAAGTTAGTTTAATGATGAAAATGACGTCTGCACCGCGGTGCGGTTTTAGAAGCATTAGTAGAGTTCTAATTTATTATCACAAATTAACAAGATCAAGTTGCCCGCAAAACGGCTCGGTATTTTTATCTAGGGGCGCACGTAATTTGAATTTTTGTTTTATTTATTTACTTATTTTTATATTTAAAATAAAAATTTTTAATTCTTTAAATATATTTTTTATATTTTATTCAGAAAATATATATATACAAATGACACATATAATTAAATAAATAAATATTATATAAAAATGAAAAACCAACTTCGAAATAAATAAAAATTCTTAAGCAAGAAATGCACTAAACAGTAACAAAATAATGGCGTATCCTTGCAGTGTCTACAAGTTACAAATTGTTAGGATGATACAATGTACAACTATTGTTATTTTTGGAGTTAGTGTCAGCCAAGGAAATACCTACGACTTTATTGGTACTTAGCAATAAACGAGAAACTTTATGAAAATTATTTTTCTAATGAACTTTTAAAGAATAGACTCGAACTGTAACAATATCTAGCGACCTTTAAACTACAAAATACCAATAACCAACTAAACCTTTTTAAATTTTTACAAATTACCATTAATATTTATTTTCTTAACTGACACCAACTCTAAAAATAACAATAGTTGTACATTGTATCATCCTAATAATTTGTAAGTTGTAGATACTGCAAGGATACGCCATTATTTTGATACTTTTAAGTGCATTTTTTGCTTAAGATTTTTTATTTATTTTGAAGTCGGTTAATCATTTTTTATAATATTTATTTATTTCTCGCGTTTTAGTGATCTGAAGTTTGATTTTATTTTCTTGAAAATGGTTAAACCTTCTAAATTCGCTGCTCATATGAGGCAGCGCTGTTTAATATTAAAAGTTACTACATCATCCCTTTTGCCCTTAAGAGTTGAAATATTTTGCTTTTAAATGTAATAACAAAACTAGGTGGATTACTCTTTCCAACAGAAAAAAAATTATCAGAATTCGATGATTCAGTTAAATGTCACTATTTGATTCCCTATTTTCATCCTTAGGGGTGGATATTTTTCTTCAAATTGAAATGTGAACAATTTAAATGTACGTTGTAGGTAATAGAAACAAAATTATAAAAATCGGGTTAACCAGGAAAAATTTATAATATATTATTTCATCTCTAATTTATAACTACTTATGAGTAGAGTTTTTTTTTATAAAAATGGATAGGAGATTAATTTGAAATTGTGTTCTACAAATAAAAAAAGAATTATCAAAATCGAGCTATCCAATAAGAGGTTAATATTTCATCCCGTAGTTTTCAACCCTTTAGAAGTAAAAGATTACTTTCAAATTAAAATGGAACCACACGGAAAACACTGGCTTTCAAATAAAAAAATAATTTTTAAAATCGAGCTATCCAATAAGAAGTTAGTATTTCATCCCTTAGTTTTCAACCCTTTAGAAGTGAACGATTTCCTTCAAATTAAAATGGGACCATTCGGAAAGCACCAGCTTTCAAATAAAAAAGAATCATCAAAATCGCTTTACCCAGTCGGAAATGCTGAGGTAACAAACATAAAAAATACAGTTGAATTGAGAATCTCTTCCTTTTTTTGAAGTCGGTTAAAAATAGGTTATTTCTTTTCTCGAATTTTGCAGTAACTGTTATACTATTTGGAGTTTAGTGATGAAAATGACGTCTGCATTTCATGCATATTCTTAGTTATCACGAAATCCGGGGTTCTGAAATGATTCAACCATCTTAGAATAATAATTTAGCAAAACAAGGCATGAATAAGATTAAGACATTTACTTTGAAAAGTAGCTACTTGATTTATTTCGCAATTTCTATGAAGCTTCGTTTTCATGACATGCATGAATTGTTAGCCAGAAAAATGATCCTGACAAATTTTATAAACGTCTTATAGCTTTTTTTGGATATTATTTATTGATACAAATTAAAATATTATTCTCTTAATTTTATTTTTAATAATTATATCTTTAAATATATATATTATTATTATTAAATATTAAATTACAGTTTTTTTAAAATTGATTATTTGAATGCAATTAATAAAAACTAATTTTTAATGAAACCAAAGAAGTATAACTTCTCACGCGCGTACATAGGTACACGCAACCACTTTTTTTATAAAATTAATAAAATGTTGATAAATTTACAAAAGGGAATAACATTTTATTTTTATCGAATGAATAAGCTCTTCCAAGAAAGGCAGCCTCTTCCTTATTAAGGGAATTAAAATCCTGGGATAAGTTTATCCCTTAGTAAATATCCACTTAAAATATCTCGTTCTTTTTAATTTGTTCAAACATAATACTAATATAGGAGAGATGTGAGCATTTTCCATGAAATACTTCATTGAATTTCAATTCTAATGAACAGAACAATTACCAAACCAAGACTGGATAGATTCTCACCTACACTTATAAAATAAAAGCAAACTCACCAGCTTGCCAATATTAGACTACAGGTGTTCCTAAATGATATAGATCAGTGGTGCAAAAAGTGGTGGGTCAACACCCTTAAGGGGGTATTCTATATTCTAGAAATTTGATAAAAATCGATTTTTCTTTTCTTTCATATTCTCAAACTTTAAGCCTTTAAGAAGATGCCCTTAAGAGGATTTTTCAAAATTTTAATTATTTTTGAAACCAGGAATCGCTGATTAAAAAATGTAAGTATTAACTACTAATGTATGGCCATTGGATGTAACTTTACCCGAAACTTTAAACGCGTTTTCCTCGAAAGTACTTTATTCGATGCGGTAGCCACAATATCTCGAGTTCTAATTAGCTAATTTACTTGAAATTTGGTATGAATATTCTTTAAATATCTCTCTATCGTATGAAATAACAAAAAATGAAAATTTGAAATTTTTTTATATTTTTAAAAAATTTGACAAATTAAAAAAATTAGTGAAAAAAAATCGAACTTTATTTCTGAGTAGCCGCCATTTTATAAAAAAAAAATTTTATTTTCAGTTTTGTTGGTTCATGGGATAGCGACATTCGTACTTATCAAGAATCCATCATTGTTTTATTTTTCAGATGACCGCAAGGGTAGAAATCATGGCGACGAGTGCACGGTCTTTTTTTCCCCTCTACTTCAAGGACGCATAAGTCAATTAAAAAATTTTTTTAAATTTATTTTGTGTCTGAATATAAATAAACAAATGATAAAAAAATTGATGGTAAAAATATCAAACTCTTTTTTATCAATTGCCAAAAAACGCTCGAAATTCGGGCCTTTAGACTACAATACCACCTGTAGTCTGCAGTTGTACCATGCACTCCAAAAAAGGAACCGTACAGAGATAAACTACATCTAAGCGGAATAGTCCTGTCAGATAAATATTCAGTACAGTACCTAAAGTTACATCTGGATAGTAAGCTTTTTTTTAAAGAGGTACAAAAAACAATTCTTCCAAAGACACCGCCATCAGTAATAGTCCGCCGCCCATCTTACGGAAGATAATGATAAACGGTAGTGTGGAGATTTTTACCTACCAAAAAAAACACTCCTCTCCCCTCTCACCGTCGCCACGACGCCTACTCCTGGCTACTGGTCCCTTTCTGCGATTTTGTCTTTCCGAAGGTGCTGTGTATAAGCTGCAACAGCTGACCAGCTTTCCTCTCGTTCGAGCATATAGGTCACTAGGCTCAGATAGTAAGCTTAGATCGAAACAACTTATTGACCTTTTGGTTAGTAGGCTCCGCAGGCGCATAAAATAGCTTAAATCTATGCAAGCTCCACAAGCAACGCTAAGCCTAGAAACCAAAAGTTCAATGTATATGATACTAATTCGACCAAGTTGGTCATATGCTTGTGGTCTCTGGGATTTGGCGGCCTTATGTCGTTTAAAGCGAATTAAGGTTAAACAGAACCGGGTGCTACGAATGATAACTGGTGCGCCATGGTATGTACAAGGCTCAGATTTACGCATTAACTTGAAAGTGGCATTAGTGAAAAATGTGATAAGAGTGCAGTCATCTACACAGAAGCGTGGAATATCATGAAAACGATCTAATAACTGAGGAAGCATCCAGAACAATACCGCAAAACAAACGACTCAAATTTTCCTACCGGATTGCTTTAATTTTAGTTAAATAGTGATAAGACATAGTGTTTAAATACAATTAGAGATATAATTAAATAACTTCTGGTGTAGGATTGTTAGTGGACAATTTCCGAACACAAGCGGCAAGTATTTTAGATACTCACAGGCCACCACAGAAGAAGCAGTCCAAAATGAACAGTTTAGTCTCGAGGATCTAAAAAAGTTCATAGTTTATTAAAATAATAACTAGGAAAATACTTAGAAAATCACCCCATAAAAAATTGAGGGCTGTTCGAGGTTCACTCGAGCAGTGTTTCCCAAAGTGTGGTACGCGTACTTCCAGGAGTACGGGAAGGTTTGATAGGAGTACGCATTGCAAAAGAGTTTGGTGAGGATATTCGTTGCACTATGCTATGAGAGTGATGGTCACTATGAGCTTTGTTCGTGGATCTAGTTCCAAACCGATTACGAATCAGTTCAAGACAGATTTAGGATCATTGCCAAGCGCATGCACGCTTATGAACCGATTTAGGATTTTTTTTTCCGCGACCGATTTTAGAATTGCTTCGAAATAGCCGAGGATTAACGAGAACCCATGAAAATTGTTAATTGAATTGAACGTTGACACCAAAACTTGACTTTGAACTAGTCACGATTTATAAATTTGCGCATGAGTACGAGAACCAAATTTTTCGTCCTAAGAAAAATCCGAGAATCGCTAGAACCAACTCTGAATCGGTTACAAACGCATTTCGTGTGACCCGCGAACATCGGACCATTACTCGGTTCATAAGCGTGCATGCGCTTGGCGATAATCCTAAATCTGTCTTGAATTGATTCGTAATCGGTTCAGAATGAGACCCGCGAAAAAAGCTATGGTTTGCTCTAATCGTTCTTCACGTGATGTTCAAACATTGACCAAGAGAAAAGAGCGAGGAAAGAACTGTTTCAACTTAGGCTGAGAGTCTACAAGGCTATAAGCATCGCGGAAATAGTGTTGATATAAGCGCTCGTCACGCCGTTGCACGAAAATATACAGAAATGGTTGTGCTGTCTGCTGGATGGGGTTGGATGGTCACACGGAACGAACCTACTGATTAGAACTTGAGATATTATGGCGACCGCGTCGAAAAAAGTAGTTTCGAAAAAAACGTGTTCAAAGTTTTACGTCAAGGCTCAACCGGTCGAGTTCCCGGGACACTAAAACGGCTATAACTTCAAAAATAATTTGAATTTTGAAAAATTCTTTTAGGGAGATATTTTTGAATATATAAACTATCGGATTATGAAAGAAAAAAAAATCGATTTTATCAAAATCCTAGACTAGAATACCCCCTTAAGACTTTAGCTTTCAATCGGTTTTGCTAATCAAAGCAAAAAGAAAGAGCTTTTCATTGGCAGCAATAAGAAATTCAAATATCTACATACATTTTATTTGCAATAAATATTTTGATTAATCAAATACATTTTTTATGAGCTTCCGCAGTAGTAAAATTAATTTGGCTTAATTTTTTCAGCAATAAAAATTCGCCGAATATTTGCAATTTTTTATTTTTATTTTACTTTCACATTTAAATTGTAAATGGCTCGCTTCATCATCCACCCTCCCTGTTCTTCGTTCAGTTTGATTTTTTCTTTTTCATTCCATTTTCATATTTATTTATTCTTTACTGATAATTTTTCAATAGTACGTAGTTGAATAAATCTTTATCGTTGACTTGGAAAAGATTGTTGAATATCAATGAGAAAAAATCAAGTCGGAATTTATTTAAATGAAAAAAAACCGTTTCTTACAAATTGAATGAATTTATGAATGAATTCGGTTTTTGTTGTTCTTACATTTAATGTTTCACTGTACATAAGAATTTTACATAATGTAGCTTTTAAAATTTTACTGTAGGTACTCGAAGAGGTCACAACTGCTACGTATGCGGATGACACTGCATTGATGGCAACTACGAGTACAAGGGATTCAAAAGTAGCTTCTGAAAAACTTCAGGAGGTATTAAACGTCTTTAATCTGTGGGCCAATAAATGGAGGATAAAACTTAACGAGGATAATTCCGAACATATCACGTTTACCACCAGACATCAGCTCTACCCTCCGGTGAAATTAAACGACGTCGAACTACCTCAATTTGATCTTGCAAAATATCTGAGAATGTATCTTGATAGAAGACTGACTTGGTCCATCTTTACATTATATAAAACAAAGTCGCTCCCGCTGTCTGTTCCCATAGATCTAAAACTGTAGAAGATTTTGTTTGTTGTGCCTCTTTCACGCAAAAACTACTGAACGGATTTTGATGAAACTTTGTTTGCTATATAGCTATTAGTCCTTGCTAACATAATAGCTATAATTTATACGTAATTTAGTAGAGGAAAGTCGGGAAAGTCAAAGATTTGTAATGTGATGTCATAAGAAACATAGTTTTGTGCACTTAAATTGCAAACTCTGGGTAAACCTTACGAGATAGATCAAATATATATGCGGCGAAATTGTGTATCTTAAAACGATTGATAAAAAAGTCCGCGACGGTATATGTCTATCTCCTAAGAATAACCCACAGGAACCCTTTTTATCTTTTACATATTATTGTATTATTACAATATTATTGCTTAACCAATTAAATGCATTAGATACGTCGTGCAATTCATGTAGATCAAAATTGCCCTTAACAGCAAATCATAAAAATAAATATCTTAAAAGATATCAGAGATTTAAAAAGTGTTGGCAGAACGGCTGGATATTTTGTACGGCGCATATAATGGCTGTTTTATAGTTATCTTCCTCTTATATATAAGTCGAAATATTATTTCGGTCTTTTTCTAGGACAAAACTCAAACAATTCTGCACTATTTGAGCATTTTAACGCATTTTCCTCAAGAAGGCCTGACTAATTTTACACAGTAAGAAATTTCTACAAAGTTTAAATAAAAAAATTAATAATTTTTTACTGGAAAATAAATATGAATTTCAATTTAACACCCGATAAAATTAATAATTAAATTTTTTAAGATATTTGAATTTTTTCACTGTTCATTGTAGAAGATATTAATCAGAAATAAACGTATAAAAATAATAAACTAAAAATTAAAGAAAATTAACAACTATTTAACGAAACGAATTTTAATGAAATTTTGTTAAAGATACCCCAGATCTTAACATATTGAATACCGTTTTTTTAAAAAAGGTACGGTTCCTGTAGGACAGCTCCTAATCTTTTCTACTTGAATAGCTGAACGGTTTCAAATGACATTTGGTATGAAATATTTTCTTAAAGGACCTTATTATACTTAAAATTGTATAGAACCTGTGAAATCGCTGATATCTCTTACCTAGAGAAGTAGTTTTAAGGATTTTGATGAACTTACTTTGGATCTAAAATCTGTAAGTATTATCATCTTTTGTGTCAAAAACGCTATGGAGGTAGAGAATCTATTAATCAATCAATTAAATTTAGATACTCTCAGCAAAGTGAGCGGGTATCAGCTGGTATATATTAAAGAAAAAATAAAACTCAATAAAAATTTTGGAAAAATGTACTGGCTCCTTGGACAAAGATCACAACTGATGATCGAAAATAAAGTGCTGCTATACAAAGCGGTCCTAAGACCTAATTGGACATATGGAGTGGAACTTTGAACTATGGCATCCAACTTCAATATAGAAATTCTGCAGAGGTTTCAACCCAAAACCCTACGAACAATAATAGGCGTACTAGGTATTAGGTGTATTAGGTTTCAGTAGACATCACAAGGATTTTAATAAAAGACATTGAGTTGAATCAGTGGCCACAACAAATTCAAGAGTGCATCCATAGACATATTACAATTATTACCAAGAAGATTGTGCAAAATTTAGTAAAAAAAAAAAATTACTGTATAATTATCTAAGTAGGTTTCAGCTGTTGATTTTTAATAAATGCTACAATTTATCCATTTAATTAAAATTCAACATATATTTAACTATAATCCTTAATCTAGCCTTTAAAATGTGTTTTTATACAAGTTAAATTATTTTTTGTCGAGTAAGGGGTAAATATGTTCCATATTTTCTAATTTCAAAGACTATCGCTTATTAATTGGTAGACCAGGTGCTTTTTCGTAGGCCTTGAAATCAACGACATTTCAAATGTTGTTTGAATCCCCACACCAAAATAAGACATGAAAAGGATAAAATTTCCATTTTCAAACGAGATATGATTTTAAAAATAATCTAAAATAACAAGCAAATGTTGTTATTGACGTTGAATATTTAATAGTCCCTTTGATTCAGCTTAACAACACAATTGAAATCCGCTTATGATGTCGAGCTTTTTGATTTCAGCTTGAATTTTGTCAATTTCTCATAATTTTAATTGATTCATATTGATCAATATTTGAAAACGTTGCTCCTATTACAAAGGAATGAATTTTATATTAACGGAATATCAGTGAAATGGGAAAATACAAAGACACTCGCGATTTCATCAAAGGAAATAAAATTTCGATGAATTTGCTTTGTCTAGTTTATGTCCAATATACCGGTTTTTTTTTTATTTATTTGATAGATTGAAGTGATTTGGTATGGTGACGGGAGGATGTCCAATAAATCAAAACAAGTATTTTTCATGACTTTTTTCCATTTTTATTAGAGGTTTTGAATATTTTTGATTGATGATTGATGATTGATTCAAATTTAGGACGCAGTGAAAAAAAAAACGCCTGTTGGTTTTACAGTTTAATTGTTTGATATTCAATGTTTGTAATTTGTTAGGATAAAGTAGCTTTGAGTAAGAGATTTTGTAAAAGTTTTAGTTCTTCATTGTTTAAGAAGGATTAGGGGAAGGTTGGGTATCTGAGCACATCGGGTAGATTGAAACAGTTAAATTTAATGTTTTCTTCTTTCGCAAAAATGTTCATAAGTGTTTAAATGGATATGTTTGATAACCAATAGTTCCTGGAAAAAAATATTTAAATTGACGTCCGCGTAATGTCACGGTAAGTAAATAATTAAAATTTGTTCTTTTATTATTATTTCCATTATTCAATCTATACTAATATATAAAATTGAAGAGTTTGTTTGTTTGATTGTTTGGTTAAACGCGCTAATTTCTCTTGATAGCTTAGTTATCGACGAAGGCTTTAGGTTATACAACATCCCTTTACGACTAAAAGCAGCAGAGCATCAATGAAAAATATTGTAAAAACCAGGAAAATATTTTCCTTTTGAGAGCGTTTGTAGCCTGCCCTGCGTAAACGGTTAAAGTTACGCAAAAATCATGTGTAGCAAAATTGTTCCTCATAAAAAATTCTAAAAAAAAGTCCACGACGACATATGTCTATCTTTTAAGGTTGGCCCGCTATAACCTTTTTAATGGTTATTGAAATTGTTTCAAAAATAATTCATTATTAGCGAAATTGTTTTTAGAAACATATTATTAATTCTTACTGAAATAAATACGGGTTTTAATGAAATTTGGTTTGATGATAAATGACAATCTGAGTCATTGAGAAGAATACTTTTTATTACGGGAAAATGTCTCATTTATCCGGGAAATTGAAAAACGGGTTGGAACAAAAATTATGGAATAAACTATACATTTTTATTTGAAAATGAATATTGGTGATATATAAGTATGATGATAGCTAAATTTGTGAATCATTATCTATTGAATACGTCATATTTCGGAAAAATTTGTCATTTCAACGGGAAAATAGAAAAACTGGTTTAAAGAAAAATCATGCTGAAACTAAACGTTTTTAGCTGATTTTAATAAAGTATATTAATAGTTATAACTCATAATGTACTCATCGAAAAAAATAATTTTCTTTTCCTACAGTCTTATTTTTATGCAGGAAAAATGTGCAGTTCCCGTAGGATAGATATGTTTTTATTTTTCACAGAGCAAAAGATTACCATAATTTCTTACAATGTGGTGGTTAATTAAGGGTCAGAGAATAAATATAGGCTACCTTTTATGTCAGGATATAGCACGATTCCCGTAGGATAAGATAAGAATTGTATCCTTCAGGAGCTGATTATTCAATAGGAGTTTCGTGAAAGTTCACTGGTAAGCGTTTTAACGAATTTTCCTCAAGAAGGATTGGTCTACCTTTTATCCAGGATAAATGTACGGGCCCGTGGGCTAGATACGTTTTTATTTTTCATAGAGCAAAAAATCGACATAATTGTACTCTTCCCGTGGGATAACAAGACAATTGTATCCTACAGGAACCGTATATTTAAAAGAAGTTTCTTTAAAGGACGTGAAATAGAGTTCTAGCGCATTATTCTCAAGAAGGCCTGATCTCTTTTTTATCCAGGAAAAATGTACTACTCCCGTGGGATAGATATGTTTTTGTTTGTCATAGAGCAAAAGATTGACATGATTTTTTGCAATAGGGTAGTTGAAAGGTTAGAGAAAAATATAGATTATTGATTCGTATGTTAGAATAATGCACGATTCTCAAAAGATAGCATAACAATTTTACGTATCCTACAGGAAACATATTTTTAAAAAAGCTTTCCCTAGAGTTCGTGAAATAGCGTTTTAACTCAATCATTCCAAAAAAGTTTAAATAAAAATTACAATTTCTACAGCAAAATATTATTTAAATTAAAATCCGATAACATCGGTAAATTAATAATGAAAATTTTGGAACATTTAACTTCTTTCATTGTTAATTTTTCAATGTCTTTAATGTTTAGAAATAAACGTGTTTAATTACTATTGGAAAATTTGAACTTGGTGAAAAACTCAGTTAAATATATAATACATTCAACATTTTCGAAATGTATTGCTATACTTAAGAAACACAAGTATAGATATTTTATAATATTCATAAAAACGTATAGAACCAATAAGATAACTTTTCTAGATAGCTATATGGAATATCTTCCTGGAAAAGTAGTTTATCTGATTTTCATAAACTTTCTATGAATCAAAGATCTAGATATATTTACCTCTCTTTTTTTGTTGATGGGATGAAAGTTTCCATTATTCAATCAGTATAATTTAGATACGCTCAGCAAAGCGGGCGGGGACTAGCTAGTCCATTTATAAATTTTATGTGACTATTTAAGTTCAACGAAAAACATATTTTGAGTATCGAGAATTTTTATTTGAATTGCCTAAATCGAGTAATTTGGAACGATTTTCGCAAGGTCAATGTGAACGTTTTTTATTAATACATAATAAATTATTTATTTTACAATTTTATCGAAGGATTTTTGTTATTTTAAACTACGATGCAACGTTTCGTTGAGTTGTTCTTTAATTTGATCAATCTGTTTGCATCAATTTTATGTTGTGCTGTTGTTTCCAACAATTATGAATGTTCTAACGATAAAAATTTTCCTTTTTAAATGCCCACAAATTGCACAAGGAAAACTATACCGCGATACACAATTAAAAATTTTCAACGTGCTAGACAAGATGTTAGATATGAACACCTTTCTTTAAACAAAGCAGCAACAAAAGAAGGAGTTCCAAAATCCAAATACTTCCGTTTGTGGTAGTACAACTGAGAAAACAATTTCTGTGGATGATCAAGCCACAACATCGTACAATTATCATTGCCACAAGACCACTATTGTTCGTGAACATCAAACCGATTTAACCAATAATACTTCTGTTTCTCCATTAACTCCTGTGCTCCTGTCTGACATAGCCAATATACCTATCATTCCGTAAAATATCATAAAACATCAATTAGAAGAAAAACAAAAAAGACAAACTGAAAAGAAAAATAAAAATATTCAATTATAACAAGGAAGAAGTACAAAATTAACTTCGAAGCCACCATCAGTTAAGAATACAACGGTCGTTAGAAATTTAAAAACAGTGTTCCAGGATAGTGACGACGTCGACTAGTACTGTATATTCTGCACGGAAAAATATGAATTACCCCCTAAAGAAGACTGGAATATGTGTAAAAATGTAAGAAGTGGGCCCATGACCAATGCACGAGCGGTCAATGCACGTCTTATGATTACGTCTGTGATTGGTGTGAAACATAATTAACAATCATTAAAATCTATATTATGTATATCCTTACCCAATTTAGTTTCTATTTCCCCCGTGGATTGATTTCAATTACCCCACATACTACCAGAAAAAAAGGAATGGCAATATTTTTTATGTTCTATATTTTTGTTATTATTTTGTTAATGTAAAAAAAGTTTTTAGTTCAAATCATTGAAATAGATAAGTTATGTTTATGCTGTAACAAAAGCTTACTAAAAGTGTTATTTTGTTTTATAAATTAAGAAAATTTAAAGTTAACTGTTCTCAAATTCCCCACTTTCCCTTAACATAAGTTTACTAATATTGTTATTTTGTTTTATTAATTAAGATAATTTTAGGTTAAGTGTCTTAGATACCCGACTTTCCCATATTTTTAAATAGATAAAATATTTTTAGATACTTTTTTCGATTTTTAAAAGAAAATAACTTTAGAATTTAATTGTATAACGTAATATTACCTCAATATAGTTATTAATATCCCATTTGAGTTTAAATATTATTTTCGTTATAAATTCTTTAATAATTTCGCATTGCTTACGACTAAATTACACATGTCAAGGTCTTTGAAGAACACAATAAAATTTAGTATTAGTAAAAATAATTCTAATTACAAAAATAGTTTGTCTTTTTGTGAAATTTATCGAATTATAGATAGCATTTACCAATAAAGCACTGAAAAAATAAAGCGTTACACGTTCTCTAATGGACACAATGGAATACAGTTGCAAAACACAAGAGGCACGTGCCTTTTAAAACTGAAGAGAAAAGAAAATAAGTCCGTGTGCTTAGCAACCATTTTCAAATCCCCAAAGATTTCTGTACAAACGAAAATAAATTTCCAATTGCCTCTTCTTTGTGACAGACGCCAAAATATCCAACCAAATTTATGTCATTTAATAACATCGATTAAACTCGATAAATTTTATTGAAAAAAATCTATCACCTTTAATTAAACCATTAATTACTATAAAGAGAATATATACATAATGAATTATACAACTCTAGACCGAAAAGAAAAAAATCTCCAATAAAAATTTATCGCAATTCAATATCGTTTTGAATTATGTTAATTAGACGTAGATCAAGGTTTCAGTTTTTAATAATCAGCTGTTAAAAATCAAATGAATGAAAAATTCGAAAAAAGCGAATAAAATTTCGATTAGAATCTCGCGTGTTTCAAAATAAACTTTTGAACGAAAAAAAAAATATGATAATACACGCCTGCAATAATTCATTTGCAAAGGTTAGGGAGTTACAAGTGCAGTGACCACAAACATCAAAAATAGACACGCGGGGCCCGAAATTGGGGGGCCCGAATGCCGAAAACAGTGGAGGTGGTGGCGTT
This sequence comes from Sisyra nigra, assembly GCA_958496155.1. Classification (NCBI taxonomy): domain Eukaryota; kingdom Metazoa; phylum Arthropoda; class Insecta; order Neuroptera; family Sisyridae; genus Sisyra; species Sisyra nigra. Next base: position 966,328 of record OY292317.1, read on the forward strand.
AGTTTAGAGCGCACGGATACGTTTTGAATAGGAATAGAAAGAAAAAAAACTCGCTAGAGATAAAATGACGCTGCTATGACGGACAATATGGATAAGACAAACGGACAAATGGCATTTAGTTGGCTTGATAAGAATGTACAGGTGATCATAATATCTTGTATCTAAATTCCAAGCTTACTTTTGAATTTGGATTCAAAACCACAATTTCTATAAGTAAGATCTAGTAAATCGTAACAGTTACAGTTATTATTATTATTTTTTTAGAATAACAATTTAAACCATAACTTACTTTAAAAACCTGCAAAACAAAATTTGTTAATTGTACAACACTCAGCAGTTGTAACAGCTACATATATTTTCTACACTATGGTAGTTAAAAATACTATACGTTAGAGCTGAATACTGTGTTATCTAATGTTACATTTGTGGTTATAATGAACACAAAGTGAGTAAAAATATTACTAGTTTAGTGTTGTAAATTTTACACCACTATTTTTTCCGAGTGCCTTTATCTTCAAAGCTACACAACTTGAGCGCTTTTACTATCACGTTTTTATCATTTTTATCTACTCTACTTAATAAGTACTAAGGTTGAATTAGAGATACAATCGGGGGCAACAGAACTGAACATAAATAACTCATAAATATCTACTGGTAGTAGCCCTTATAAACAAGAAGTAACACAAATATAACTGTAAGGTGGGAGCGCTTACCCACATTTATTTACATGTATATATTTACAATTACAGTGGCCAGCACTGGCCTCGAACAAATTGAATTGCTTAAGGCATATAACGTCGTTTTGTCAGGGCAGTTGCGAGAGGTATCGCTGCATCTTCATATTTCGTTTCCACTCGCCAAATAAAGCACAAAAGGCAACCTATTAATAACACCCAATTTACACTATATATTAACCAATTCAATCAGGTTATCAATTAATTTTTAACTTTTTTCTCAACAGCTATTAGTAACTGTTAAAATCATATTTAAATTTTTTTATATAAAAAATCAGTTATTAAACGGGTTAGCCAATCAATCAAAAACTTAAATTCTATATTTATATTGACTCAGGAATATCTCAATAATTTCTTGTTGGCTTGGTATTATTTTTATTTAAATAGTGTTTAGAGCAGGGGATCTTATCCGGAGTTCAATCGAACCCAAGGGGTTCGGCGGAGATCAAGATATACACTCGACTCATACAAGGTATATGAATCTTATTTATTTGCTACTTAAGTGAGTGTTGGTTTGTCGCCGATTGCTTATTGGTTTCTTGCATAACAGTGCCAGCCAATGGAGTGAAGTTGCCACAGAATTCAAATAGTCCATAAACACTGATACCATGCAGTAGAACATCAGTCAATTCGGTTGACTGCCAGGCTTATACTAGTATACATATAACTTGTTATGAATTCTTTAAAAGAAGTGGTTACGTGTACTTATGTACGCGCGTGAGGAGTTATACTTCTTTGGTATCGTTAAAAATTAGTTTTTATTAATTTCTTTGAAATAATCAATTTTAAAAAATTTTAAATTAATATTTAATAATAATAATAATATATATAATTAAAGATATAATTATTAAAAATAAAATTAAGAGAATAATATTTTAATTTGTATCAATAAATAACATCCAAAAAAAGCTGCCAGACGTTTATAAAATTTGTCATATCATTTTTCTGGTTAACAATTCATGCATGTCATGAAAACGAAGCTTCATAGAAATTGCGAAATAATGTAAGTAGCTACTTGTCAAAGCAAATGTCTTAATCTTATTCTTATCTTGTTTTACTAAATTATTATTCTAAGATGGTTGAATCATTTCAGAATCCCAGATTTCGTGATAACCAAGAATATGCATGGAATGCAGACGTCATTTTCATCATTAAATTTCAAATAGTATTACAGCTAGTACAAAATTCGAGAAAAGTTATTACTAATTTTTTAATAATATGTGTCATTTGTATATATATAAATATTTTCTGAATAAAATATAAAAAATATATTTAAAGAATTAAAATTTTTTTTTAAATATAATAATAAGTAAATAAATAAAACAAAAATTCAAATTACGCGCGCCTAATTAAAAATAACGAGCCGTTTTGCGGGCAACTTCATCTTGTTAATTTGTGATGATAAAATAGAACGCTACTAATGCTTCTCAAACCGCGCCGCGATTCAGACGTAATTTTCATAATTAAACTTCAAATAGTACCTATAACAGCTACTGCAAATTTTAAGAAAAGTAATAACTTATTTATTAATAATATATGTCATTTGTATTTATAATTATTTTTAATTTAAATATAAAAATAAATAAATTAGTTATTAAATACAACAAAAATTCAAATTACGCGCGCCAAGAAACCCAGTGGTTTTGCGGCTAGTTCATTTTGTTAATTTTTGTCTCAAGTTGGCCGCCCATCTAAAAATTTCACTCTCATCATTTTTTCATAACGCGCCTAAAGAAGTATAACTTCACAAATATTTTTCCAATTAAAATGACCTCGAATCAACTTAATTTATGACGTTAAAAAGTGTTGACATTTTTTAAAAGGTCCTAGACTTATATCTAGGATTTAAACGAGGATCAAACCCACTATCACTTATGCATGGAGCGAAGATCAACTGATCTGACCGTTGTTCCATTAAATGAACCAAATTTTTTTTTTAAATTCCTTGAACTCAGATTTCCTAAATCTCAAATGTTCTCTTTTGTACGACAATCATAATTTGTACCCCCATTAAATTCATTACTTATTATTACTATTAACGATCTGTATAGTTTTGGATCCAGTAACAAATTTTGCAAAAATGACTGATTAGCTGTAAATTTATGTACCAGAAGCTCTACTTAGAAATAAAAACTTGAAATACAAAGATCATATCATCTTCACAGATGAATCTAAGACAGAGAATGGAGTATCAGCTGCTTACTGGTCAGACAACATGCTAGAGGAAGTTAGACTAGATCCTTTCACATCCATGGCTTCATGGCCAAAGCAAAGGCAATAGCCATTTCAAAAGCGCTCAAAAACATCACCAAAAATGGGAATAAGAAAAAGTATATTATCGTAAGGAACTCTCTAAGTACCTAAAACGAATCAATCTATGACTGTTGAGAAGCAGTCAGAAGTTTTAGCAGAAGATAAAGCAAATAAAAGACAGACTGGAGTCCAGGAGTCCAGAAACAGAACCCGGTCGCACAATGGGTGACAGAAAATTTGATGGTGCTACTCAGAATGGACCACAAACGTCTGACACATGCAGATCTGTTAACAGGTGATCCGCCGCCAAAATGCCGTTTCTGCATCGACAGACAGTACGACACTTTCTTATCGACTGTGATATCTTAACAACCAGAAATTCATCGGGAGTGCCCCGGATTTTCACAGGGATCCTCAAGGGGTCATACCAAACATACCAAAAAAAAAAAAAAAAAAAAAAAAAAAACGAACACCCACCCCACTGACAGTTAATAATCAGGATGACATCAGGAGTCAGTTGATATGACCGTAGTTGTTAAAAAAGACATGAATTATAAAAAAAATTAATATTTAGTAATAAATAACTTTTTAATTTACGCTCAGCGATGCGGGCGGTCAACAGCTAGTATCTCATAAAACTATGAAAGAGTTCAATGCGTCATTTTATGAAATAAAATCTTAATGCATTTTAAATTTACATATTAAGTACTTATATTGTCGATATTTTTTCTTCTTTGACGTTTTTAAGTGAAAAAACGTTTAGCCTTTGGGTTAAAAAGTGGGTTAATTAAATTTTTAAGTACAAAATTAAATGTTAAGTATTAAAAATGTTAGAAAAACTCAGTCATAGATTTTATATATTATAATATTTTATCGACTGACGATTTTTTTTCTTTGTATATTTTTGCCACAAATAACATAAAAACGAAAGTTTCGATAATATGCAAAAATATTTACGAATCATCTCTATTTGAATACATATGCACAAATCTAAATCCACACATTCAATACACTTTCAAAACCTAGAAAAAAAAAACTAATTTAAATAATGCGGCTTTGTTAAACGTGCGCGCTTGCGTTGTTTCTTGGCGAGCGAATTTTTTTCGTCTTTTCTTCCTCATCTTTTTTCTATTCTCATACTTGTATTATACTACTTGTATATTTAGTATTCACACACAAGGAAGTACATGTTGTGAATGGCCCAATGTGGCCCTGAATCTGATAGGCCAAGCAAGTCGCATAACCAGCGCCCAAATATCATATTATTACATATTACATTTCGGTTTCAGTGTGTTGTGTGCGATTTCTTAGAATTCTTCTTGTTCAGTTCGATAAACAAAAAAAATTTTTTAGGTCCGGTTAAGTCATCTCGCATACACACACTGCCTCTCCAACATCTACTTGTCTATCGCATGAATTTTTCAAATAGAAAAGTCAATGTCCCTTCGCATTTGCACTTGCCCGAATGAAGGACAAATTCTGTTGTTGTATTAGATAATATGCATTTAGACAACGCCATTAGTTCCGTGACAAAAATTAAATAATACTACAGTTTTTTCTACATTTATATTAAAGGTACATTATATACACGTAAATATATTATTAGCTTCCAAAATTCTTTCGCTTCTCACCTCTCCAATTATTTCATTCCAAAAAATTAAAACGCAGATGACTCATTTTATAATTTTCCAAATAAGCATTTTGAAAGCAATAAACTGATATTAAATTAATATTAATTAATTTTTTGCATCTACTAGAATAAAAAACTTTTGCGTTCATTTTTTGAGTTATAAGAATTTCGTTTTAATTTAATACAACGGTATGTTAATATAACTTTCAATTAAAAACCTTTTTTTCTCACTAAAGTTTGAACTGGCTTCAATTTGATCAATTCAAAATACCTTCAAAATATTTTATCAATCATAATTACTATGCAGAAAAGATCATAATTTAGTAAATCACAAATAAATGCAAATTTTCTATCTTTTCTGTTTAATGTCAAAATTAAATAAATTACCCTAATTAATGAATGTAAATGTATGATGTTTAAATACTACTAAAAAAGTGGGTGCGTGTACTTATGTACGCGCGTGAGAAGTTATACTTCTTTAGCATCATTAAAAATTAGTTTTTATTAATTGCATACAAATAATTAATTAACATAAAATTTAGAGAATAATATTTTGATTTATATCAACAAATCATACATACGAATAGTTAACCTCAATTATACTGGAGCACTTGAAAAAGTATATAAGCACAATATTTTTCACTAAAACTTACGAATTGTAAATAATATTAAACAAAATATTCACTTTAAATCACAACTGAATATAATTTTTTTTTATTCAATGGCTGATATACTGTGAAAAATTATAGTTTACAATGAAAATACAATCCAAAGAAAGCTGCAAGACATTTATAAAATTTGTCAGGATCATTTTTCTGGTTAACAATTCATGCATACCATGAAAACGAAGCTTCATAAAAAGTGCGAAATAAAGTAAGTAGCTACTTTTCAAAGTAAATGTCTTAATCTTATTCATGCCTTGTTTTGCGTAATTATTATTCTTAGATGGTTGAATCATTTCAGAATGCCAGATTTTGTGGTAACCAAGAATATGCATGGAATGCAGACGTCATTTTCATCACTAAACTCCAAATAGTATAACAGCTACTGCAAAATTCGAGAAAAGTAATAACTTATTTATTAATACTATGTGTCATTTGTATATATAATTATTTTCAATTTAAATATAAAAATAAATATATTAGAATATAAATACAACTAAAATTCAAATTACGCGCGTCTAATTAAAAATACCGAGCCGTTTTGCGGGCAACTTTATCTTGATACTTTGTGATGATAAAATAGAACGCTACAAATGCTTCTGAAACCGCGCCGCGATGCAGACGTCATTTTCATCACTAAACTCCAAATAGTATAACAGCTACTGCAAAATTCGAGAAAAGTATTAACTTATTTTTTTAATAATATGTGTCATTTGTATATATAATTATTTTCAATTTAAATATAAAAATAAATTAATTAGAAAATAAATACAACTAAAATTCAAATTACGCGCGTCTAATTAAAAATACCGAGCCGTTTTGCGGGCAACTTTATCTTGATACTTTGTGATGATAAAATAGAACGCTACAAATGCTTCTGAAACCGCGCCGCGATGCAGACGTCATTTTCATCACTAAACTTCAAAAAGTATTTTTAACAACTACTGCAAAACTCGAGAAAAGTAATAAATTATTTATTAATTATATGTGTCATTTGTATATATAATTATTTTTAATTTAAATACAAAAATAAATAAATTAGAAAATAAATACAATAAAAATTCAAATTACGCGCGCCAGGAAACTCAATGGTTTTGCGACTAACCTCATTTTGTTAATTTTTGGCTGAAAATGCGCGAGCATCTTAAAATTTCATTTTCATCATTTTTTTATAACGCGCCTAAAAAAGTATAACTTCAAAAACCGAGCGGTTTTGTGGCCAACTTCATCCTGTTTATTTTGTGTCTCAGTGATGCGCGTGCATCTTAAAGTTTCACTCTCATCATTTTTTCATAACGTGCCTAAAGAAGTATAACTTCAAAAAATGCATGGAAAAAACTTGTAAGAAATTAATTTAAATAGAAAATTAGGATTTGCAAATCACATTGCAGAAAAATGTTTTAAAAATTAAACAATTACACCTTTAAGAACCCCAATTTTTACAAAGTTGGAAAATAATTAATCGTATTTGACCTGCATTTGAAAAATATTTGTACGTCATCGCTTGCTGACTGGTATTTATATACTGGAGCAGTGGGATTATAAAAGTTTATACCTACACCAATTTAAAATTTTACAGCTGCATACTGTCGTATAATTTTAACAATTCTTATCAGAATTAAAAACCAGATATTTTAAAATTTAATAAGCTATTTGATAAGCTTTAATGCAATCTATTTGGATGAAAAATAATCAAGGTCGAATTATCAAATATTACATTTAACTTGATACGAAACCCTATTTACACCTGAGTGAATAAGTTAACAACAAAATTAATGCTGATAGTTCAAGAGTGAAATCCGTAGGAAAGGATAACCCTTGAATTTGAAAAATACCAGCCTAAAGGTTATTATGTTATGTGAATATCTTCAAATACATAATAATATCTATAATAATATACATATTAAACCATGACACTGAAAATTAAGGATATTTGGGTTTTCATTTCAAATGATGCAAAATTTTATAATGGATGTTATATTGAAAGAGGCTTAAAATTTTAAATAAGGTATTCAATAGATCAACAGGAGTTTAACATATCAGTATTGTATATGTAGAATATTTCAAAGAATTCAAATTCCTACGATGAGTTTTACTACTACATACTCGTAGTAAAGGAAGTAAGTATTATAATAGAGTCGAATTTTCGAATTCGAGCTTTCACCGGAAATAAATGTTTTGAGGTCTCCTGAGTCCAAAAAAGTGGTTTTAAGAAACATTTCTGCGTGTATGTGGGTCTATGTGTGACAGCGATATCGCATCGAAAGCTTTTACCTGAATTTCCCCAAACTTGAAATTTCATATTATATCTTCATAGTATATCTTGTTGTGCCGCGAAGCTTTTGGTTGAAATTGGTTTACCCAAAGCTCCACTTTATTCTAGGAGTTTTTGAGCTTTTTCAATTTCTTTCAAAAATCGTTCCAACGCTTTTCTTTAAACTTTCTATAGTTCTTAGACTCATTGATACCTACAACTCATACTTGAAATTTTTTCCTGATGAAATTATAAAGAACTGTTTTAGGGTTAAAGGTGGCAATTCGTTGATACATATTATAGGCTGTTACCAACACATAAATTTCCTTACTGCTATATAATAAAGGAAGTATTGTAATCGGGTCAAATTTTCGAATTTGAGCTTTCACCGAAAATACATGTTTTAAGGTCCCCTAAGTCCAAAAAAGTAGTTTTTATAAACATGTCTATGTGTGTGTGTGTGTGTGTGTGTATATATATATATATACATATGTCAATAAGACTGTAGGGCTGTGTGTGACAGCCATATCGTAGCAAAAGCCTTATCCGAATTTCACCAAACTTGGAATTTAGCCTGCATATTACCTATATCTAGTTGTACTGCAAAGCTTTTGGTTGAAATCGATTAACCGAAAGCTCTACTTCATTCTTGGAGTTTTTGAGCTTTTTTGAGTTTTTTTGAAAACGGCTCTAACGATTTTCTTTAAAATTTCTACAGTTTTTAGACTCATTGCTGGCTACAATTTTTGTTGGAAACTTTTTCCTGAGAAAATTCAAACAATGAGAGTTCTGTGGTTAAAGGTGGAAATATATACTTAGACCCTATATGCATATAAAGACCGGGGTAAATAATTTTTGAACAGAAAATAAATTATGGTAGGATGAAACCCATTGGAAAAGGAAGAGAATGCAAAAAACTGAAAGGAAAAATAAATTATGGTCGATCTGAGGTGGGAAAGTGGAAAAGGGGGGTGTCTTAAGGGTAGAAACGTAAAAATTGTACATAATACAATTGTACATAGCACATTTTTGAGCAATTTATTAAAATTTACACTTTAACTATTGCATTTTCTGAGAACACTTAACATTGTAATGTGTATATTTTTTGCACCATCAGAAAGTAGAGGTTTCAACGAACAAAAAGCTCACCGACTTTTTAAAAAAATCATATGTTTTCACGTGAGAATTTTTGATTGAAATTATCGTGCTCTTTCGATATTTAGCCATTATAAGGTGAAAAAATTAATATTTAAAATAAAAAAAACACAGTGTGTTTGGGACATTAAAAGGTAAGCTTTCACAAAATTACATGTAATGTTTTTTTTTTTTGTAAAAGATAAAAATTAAAAACCAGAAACTTTGTAATTCGTATTTTTCACATAAATTTTGGGGTAGGTAATGTGAAAAAAGTGTTAGTACAAAAGTTGTAGATCTACTTATTATCTACAACTTTGCCATTTAACTTTTTTCCATGGGACTTGTAGTTTTGTCGGAAATCGAGATAAACCGTTTCTACCCCTAAAAACACCCCCCCCCCTCTCCACACTCCCACCACAGATCGACCGTAATTTATTTTTCCTTTCATTTTTGTTATATTGCGTTTGATTTGAAAGGGAAAAAGCCCCTAAAAAGTCAAGTAAGATATGGACATCATATTAAAAGACTCAGCTTCGTAATATTCAATTGTTAATAAATGGGTTGCAAGGTTCATATGACCAAAGGGCAGACATGCATGGGTGATAAGCCTCAGCCTGAACGCTTTATGGAAGTGACAACTCCTGAAATTGCTGAAAAAAATCAACAAATAGTTTAAAAGGATTGCTTGCTGCAAATGCTGCAATTGCATAATTGATTATGATTTTTATCGTTAAAATATTTAGGTTGTGCTAAAAAGTAGATACCTGTTATACATCAACATTATAATTTCATCAACATTAATTACATTTAAAGACTTATAATTAGGTATTTCATAAAATGCACATTTAACGAATGTATATGGCGTTTCTTTATAAATGCATAGAGGAAAATTTTATTTGTGAATCTAAGACTATAAGTCTTCGGTAGTATAGTGGTAAGTATCCCCGCCTGTCACGCGGGAGACCGGGGTTCGATTCCCCGGCGGAGAGATTTTTTTTTTATTTTTATCTTGGATATATTTTTTTTTGAATCGTTACAAGTGATAAAGCTTAAAATAAATTTGAATTCTTTCTTATTATTTTATTAACATGCTTACAATTTACTTACGGCCTTACATATTATGTCTAGTAGCTCCAAAAATTGTTTTTTAGTGAGTTTTACGTCGTACACTTTGACTATAGCTATTGTTATTTTGTGAATAAAATATCAAAGATCTGGCTCGACAAACTAAAGAAAAAATAATTTAGAATATCTTTTAAAAAAATGCATCAAAAATATTAAGAACTGTATCAGAACTAGGAAAAAGAAATGTCGAGAAAAATGCGTTTAAAGGTATAGTACATCCTGTATGGACTGTATAAACTTCCATCGGGCAGCCACTTTTACTACCATAACTTTGGATCTAAGGGAAATTTTTGAAATCGACTTCTACAGAAATAAAACTAAAAATGTTAAAAAAATTATTTTTTGAAAATTTTTTGGCCTCACGTAAGGTCTTAAAGTGTTTTTTATTAATTTTATTAATTTTATTTTATTAATTTCATACTCCTCCGTTAATATTTGGTAAAAGGGGTTAAAAATTTTTGCTTCACGTATTAATATATAGATAAATTTTATAGTTATAAATGAAAATAATTTTTTTGGGTGTTAAAATTTGTTTTAACACTCTGTGTCTATTTAACAGATAATTTCTGGGGTGTCTGAATAATTTCAACTCACATACACTTTTCCTGATAAGCAAAAAGTACAATTTAAGGCTTTAAATAATGTTGCATACCAATTCCTTAATATTGCAATAAAATATGGTTTATAAATAAAAATTAATGCTAAAATTTTCTTTTATTGTTTAATTTTCCTTTTATCAATTATAAAATGCTTATCTCTTATCTTTGTGACAATTTTCTTCAATTTATTAAAATTGGAAAAAAATTTTAAATAAATTTTTTTATTAGCCAAGTTTACCTATACCTTATATTAGTAATAAATAAAAATTATTTTTTTGGGTGTTAAAATTTGTTTGACCATTATTTGTCTGTCTAGTCAAGATAATTTTTCAGGTTTTGGAATAATTCCAACACGTATACACTTTTCCTGAAAAACAATTAGAAAAATATTGAAGGCTTAAAATAATTAACCATATGGTTCTAGGTTCTAGAGGTACAATTTCGGAGCTTGTCAGGCCATGGTGTTCACATTCAGAACAACTTCGGATAAGGGGGTCAGTTTTGGCAAAAAGTTTCGATCAGGGTTCTCCAAGGGTTTTCAGATTCACCGGTTGCTAACAACCTTAGTGGTCAATGTGGCTTCAAAAAAAAAAAAAAATTGTAATAATGAATATGCAAAATTATTTAGAGTAGGTTTAAGAGAATAAACGCCAAAATCACCTTTTACCAGATTACCGCCTTTAATGCCAATATTCCCAGGTTCGATTCCTAATGAAAGCTAAAGCTTTATTTCAAGGGTTTTCGGATTCATCCGTGGTTAAAAACCGTAGAAGTTGATGCAGGCTTAAAAACAGCGAGAGTCTTGAAAAACTGTTAATCACTTATATAGAAAATGTATCGAATGTTGTTCAATCCAATATTTAGCAAATGGAATTTGATTTAAAAAAAAAGTCGAATATAGTTAATTATTTTAAGCCTTCAATATTTTTCTGATTGTTTTTCAGGAAAAGTGTATACGTGTTGGAATTATTCCAAAACCTGAAAAATTATCTTGACTAGACAGACAAATAATGGTCAAACAAATTTTAACACCCAAAAAAATAATTTTTATTTATTACTAATATAAGGTATAGGTAAACTTGGCTAATAAAAAAATTTATTTTAAATTTTTTTTCCAATTTTAATTAATTGAAGAAAATTGTCACCAAGATAAGAGATAAGCATTTTATAATTGATAAAAGGAAAATTAAACAATAAAAGAAAATTTTAGCATTAATTTTTATTTATAAACCATATTTTATTGCAATATTAAGGAATAGGTATGCAAAATTATTTAAAGCCTTAAATTGTACTTTTTGCTTATCAGGAAAAGTGTATGTGAGTTGAAATTATTCAGACACCCCAGAAATTATCTGTTAAATAGACACAGAGTGTTAAAACAAATTTTAACACCCAAAAAAATTATTTTCATTTATAACTATAAAATTTATCTATATATTAATACGTGAAGCAAAAATTTTTAACCCCTTTTACCAAATATTAACGGAGGAGTATGAAATTTGGCACAATTGAAGTTTATATGAGGAAGTTGCGTTTTGAGATAATATTTTTTTATAATAATGCTTCAAATACCTTAAATTAATGAAAAAAGATGTCACACACGCTACCATGCGTTTGACACACACAGACACACAAATATGTAGATTTTTAAATCTCAGTTGTTCAGTTTGACCACAGACTTCAACCATATTCTAAATGTAATTATTTAAACAAAATATTGTGAGAGGAATTTAACTTGTGAAATTTAAAGTATTGAAATTGAAGGAAACAAATTTAACCGATTATTTGATTATTGAGTAATATTATTAAAAATATATTTAAAAGATACGTATAACTTCAAATACACAACGTTTCAACCATTTTATTTGGTCTTCATCAGGTGTTTCTTGATTATTATATGACGTATAAATAATTCATACTATATTCTTTTGGCAAAATCATTCAAATAAATTACACAAAAAATTAATTTAGGTAGGTAGGTACTGTTTAAAAAAAAAAAAAGCTTAGCTTAATTCAAAGTTTTAAACAGGACTTATGCAGCCTATTTCCATTTTTTTTATCTTTGGCTTTTAAATAAAAAAATCTAAACATAAAGGTACTTTTGTTTTACTTTTGAACGTAGGAAACTCACTTGAAATTATTCTGATGTTTCATAGTCATATTTTTTTTTTGTTTGTCTAAAAAAACTTTCAGAATACTGTAATTTGAATTGACATACAACATTATAAAAAGAAAAATATCTGCTGCGTGGCGTCACAGTACTTTCTTTTACTTTCATTTATGAAACTCGCTGTTGGTTAAAAGAAATATAAAAGCACCTTATAACAATACAAAGCAGAACTATATGCATACAAGTATACAACATATATATGTATTTATGAATTCCCAACTTTCACCCCAGAACCGTCCATAATCGAATTTTCCCAAGAAAAAGTTTCAAATAAAAGTGGTAGCTATTAATAAGTCTCAAAACTATCATAAGCTTGAAGAAAATCTTTGCAGCCGTTTTCGAAAAAATTTGAAAAAGCTCAAAAACTCCGAGAATAAAATGGAGCTTTGGGTTAACCGATTTCAACCAAAAGCTCCGCGGCAAAACAAGATATAATATGAAGGAAAATTCCAAGTTTGGTGAAATTCGGAAAAGCGTTCGATACGATATGGCTGTCACACACAGACATGTTTCTAAAAGCTACTTTTTTGGACTCAGGGGACCTCAAAACATGTATGATATGAACGAATTGATATTTAGTTTTGCAATTTTTAGAGAATATTCTGAAATAATTTTGTAAAAGATTTATGGAAGAAAAAAAATAAATATTTTGAAACCTCTAGGTTAACCTATTTCCTTCTTTAACTTAAAATAATTATTTTCAATCTTTATATGATGCACTTTATTTACATGAATCTCGAAGAAAAAACTAGTCAAGAAATTATTTTCCGCATTTTCGCAAATGCAATTCATTATCTGCTGTAGTTAGCTTAGTAACTAAAGTTTTTAAGGCAGTTACAAGTAAAGTGTACCCTTAGGTATGTAAAAATTGTAACGAACTATGGTCGAATTTCGACCACTGGGCGACCTTTAGTAACTATAAAAAGTATAAGAAATTAATAAAAAAGTAAAATTTTTTTTTCCAATTTTAATCAATTAAAAAAAAATGCTAAAAAGATAACAGATAAAAAGTATATAATTGATAAATGGAAATTAAACAATAAAAATAAGTAATTTTTTGAATTATAATTTTTTGTTTATAATCATATTTTATTGCAATATAAAAGAAGACAGGTATAAAAACCTGGACGAATGCAAATTTAACAAACAAGTAATTGGCCAGTTTCCTAAATATCTTTCTAACCGAAAATGAAATTTTCATTGTTGTTTTTAGTGGCTATATTGGTCACTTTAGTTGATATGTCGTTGCACGTTAATGCAGGATGGGGCATTCGTAATCAAGGATGTAAGTTATAATATAGCATTTATGTTTATGTTATTTAAATTTTATCTATAACTATTAATTTCGTTTGTAGATGAAGGATATCCTTGCTTCGGAAATGGCGCATGCAATCAAGGTTTAAAATGCAACGCTAATTGGCGTTGTGTTAGAAATTGAAAATATACGCAGATGAAGCAACATGAAGCAGCATTTCATTTTAATTTTTGTTTGAATAAAATAAAATAAATCCATCCCAAGTCTTAAGACGCTTAAAACTACTTTGTAAAAATGAAACTAAAATGCCATTTAAATAATTTCGGCTTGTAATTTTTTTAAACTAAAATACTTATTTCAATATATAAATCTTAAAGATATGAACAAAAATAAAGCTTTTTAATAATTCAAAATGTTTATTTTCTTTTATATCATTTCCCAGATTTGTTTTTAAATAAAAATTAAAGCTTAAATTATCACAATAGTTAAGCACTAAAAATAACGAATCTTACTTCTTACTTATATTATAAATGTGAAAGTTTGTAAGAATGGATGTTTGCTGCTCTTTCACTCAAAAAGTACTGAATGGATCTGGATGAATTTTGGCATAGATATAGATTATAATCCGGTTTAACATATAGTATACTTAATATCCAGAAAAAATGTACGGTTCCCGTAGGATAGATATTTATTTGTTTTTTACAGAGCAAAAGATTAACTTCCTTTTTTGTAATGTGGTAGTTTAGGGGCCAGAAAATGATATAGATTACTTCTCATACCGGAATAATAAACGGTTCCCATGGGATAGCAAAACAAGTATGTATTCTATAAAAACCGTGTTATTTAAAAGCAGTTTCATTAAAATCCACCAAATAGAGTCTTAACTCATTTTTCTTAAGAAGACTTGATCTACTTCTTACTCAGGAGCGATGTACTATTCCCGTGGGATAGATATGTTTTTTGTTCATCACAGAGTTAAAGATTGATATGATTTTTGCAATGTGGTAGTTTGGGGGAGAATGATATAGCTTACTTTGATTTACTTTTAATTTTTAAGGTTCTTAGACTAGAATACCCCCTAGTCTAGGAACTTGAAAAAATCGAAAAAAATTTTTTTTCATAATCCGATAGATTATATATTCAAAAATATTTCCCTAAAAGGATTTTTCAAAATTCAAATTATTTCCGAAGTTATGCCCGTTTTAATGTCGTGGCAACTAAACCGGTTGAGACTTAACGTAAAACTTTAAACGTGTTTTTCTCGAAACTACTTTTTTCCATGCGACAGCCATAATATCACAAGTTCTAATCAGCCGATTTACTTGAAATTTTGCATGAATATTCTTTAAATATCTCTCTATCGCATGAACCAACAAAAAATGAAAATTTTAAATTTGTTATATTCTTAAAAAATTCGACAAAGTTAAAAAATGAGTGAAAAAATCGACCTTTATTTTTGAGTGCCGCCATTTTATGATAGAAAATGTTTTTTTCAGTTTTGGAGGTTCATGCGATAGCGACATTCGTACTTATCTAGAATCCACCATTGTTTTATTTTTCAAATGAGGGGGTATTTTACAAGGGTATAAATCATGGCGACGAAGACACGCGTTTTTTTTCCCTCTCTACTTCAAAGACGCATAACTCAATGAAAAAAACAATTTTTTTTTTGAAATTTGTGTACTCTCTGAATACAAATAAACAAATGATAAAAAAATGGATATTAAAAATATCAAATGCTTTTTTTTGACATAATAAAGTCTAATAAATTGATGAAAATGGGCAGCCTGTATGAAAAAGTGTCACGTTGCGTTTGAGCCTGTGCGTGCAAGCGAGAACGCAATACAAGCGATAGTGAGGCACGATAGAGTTCTGCTATTGGAACGCCACCACGCCAGCTTCTTCGAGAACTTCTACAATAACTCGTATTCAATTATTCTAGAATCCTACACAAAAATTTTCGTGTTTTTTTTTTTACAATTTAATAAGATTTAATTGATTTCCTTCAAAATTTTCAGTTTGATTTTATTTTAAGAAAATTGTTAATTTTCAATTAACTCCTTTGTACTATAGATACAAAATAATGATAATTCAATGATAATAATTCAATTCAATTCATAAAAGTATAACATTTTAATTACCTTTCCCACACGTATACCGTTTTCCTGATAAACTATTAAAAAAAAATTGAAGGCTTAAAATAATTACTTTTAACCTTACCCTTTTTTTTTAAGAAAAATCATCTGATAACTTTTCTATAAGTGAATATCAATTTTTCAAAAATGTTTTTCCACTGTCATATTTTCTATAAATTCTTTTTGCTTTTCTTTGCGTTCGTTGCGATTCGACCCTAGGATCACAGGCATACAGGCCATAATCTGATCAACCACGCCACTAAGTAACTCTTTTATAACTAATTTTGGCAAAACAAAAAAAAAAAACAGTAGATTCAAGAGAATAAACGCCAAAATCACCTTAACGCAAGCAAAAGCACGGATTTTAAAGCATTTTATTATAAAATTTAAAAAAATCAACAATAAAAAATTAGTAGTACAATGATAATTATTTAAATTTATATTAATAATTATGAATATATGAGGCAGTGGGGCTATTTTTTTGAAGATTTTCTTAAAATTGTTTTTAACCCTTAAATTAACAAATAGAGAAACTTTAAAAGCAGAGGTCCTTTAAAGTTATACATGCAGATTAATTATGGCGAGAATAGTATTTGAGGAAATTCAATTTTAAGCAGATAGACTTAAAAAAAGCAAAATCTTCAACTCCATTTTTAACTAGTTAGGGGTGAAATTTTGAAAACCCTCCCTAAGACTTTTAAAATTCAGGTTTTTATTATTAATGGTTTAGCCTCCCGCGTGTATGTCAGTCAATCGGACAATGATGGAAAATACGTAGGCTTAAATAAGAATGAATCGGAACTCTACAACTTATCTACGAGCATAACTAATTGATGTCCAAATAATCAAAAGTTCTTTTTCTTAGGGTAACAACTTCGTTAATAGTGTCACAATCTCAAGATGGAGAGACGTTGCCACTTTTAACGCCTACGCTCACCCGGTCCCAGCATGAATGGGCTTTACCATCAGCCAGCCAATGAGAAGACGGTCTTGTTATCAGATTAGGGGTGGCGAGGGACCCCTACCGAGAGGGCGCACCGAAAAAGATTACTGGGTGAATTATGAAGGGGTAAAGAATCTCGAATGATCGATAGTTCCAGGAAAACAAGAAAGTGGTGGCAACAAAATAGATTCCTAAAAAATAGAAAGTCTAGGGACAATGGGCCGAACATTTGAGAAATATTCCAAAACCCTATATAAGCCCGAACAAGCATTAGGCGGGACAGTATTCAAATAAATCTTCGACAGTGTTCAGATAAATCTTCGAGAGTAATCTTCAACATTGTGATATAGATCTTTGACCAGTGTTAAAGTGAACAGTGAACCGCGAGTGTAAATAAATTGTAAACATTGTGACAGTGAACATTGTGAAAAGTGATCAGTACATTGGTTTTGTTGAATACTTTTTATTACCTCCATTTTCATATAATTATACTAAAAAATAAATGTTATTTTCATTGCACTTTTACCCAAAAAAAAAAACATTGTTTGTCCAGGGTATTGATTGATGGTTTGTCCAATGATTGTATTCCTTAACTAATACTAGTTACTAACTAAAGTCGCTAATAACCAACCAAAAATAAATAAAGTTATAAATAAGTAATGATACTATCCACAACTACCTGAATATCCCCACCATTGCGGGTTTAATCACCCAACGCTTCTTTAACTTTCACTCTCAATTATCTTTCCATCCCAACATAAATGCAAAAACCCTCTCTTCCTTATCACACTCAGATAACCCTCCACGGAAACTTAAGATAATTCTAAGAGAGTTCCAGCACTGGCCTGGCCTGGCTGGTCACTGTCATCATTCCTCCATGTCCTGTGACCTAGGTGCAGTTTATAAATTACTGGACACAAATAGTGTTCCGTATTTGATGTCACCTCATTAACTCATTGTTGTTCTATATTGTACACATTGCAATTAAAGTTTTGAATTAAAAAAGTTATACGTGATAACGTCATAAAGAAACATTGAGGCAAAATTTTATACTTTTATGTATTGAATTGAATTAGTATCACTGAATTATCATTATTTTGTATCTATACTACAAAGGAGTTAATTGAAAATTAATAATTTTTTCAAAAGAAAATCAGACTGAAAATTTTGAAAGAAATCAATTAAATCTTATTAAATTGTAGAAAAAAAACACAAACATTTTTTTGTAGGATTCTACAATTATTGAATACGAGTTATTGTCGAAGTTCTCGAAGAAGCTCGCGTGGTGGCGTTCCAATAGCAGAACTTTATCGTGCCTCTCTATCGCTTGTATCGCGTTCTCGCTTGCACGCACAGGCTCAAACGCAACGTGACACTTTTTCAAACAGGCTGCCCATTTTCATCAATTTATTAGACCTTATTATGTTAAAAAATATAGATTAGAATAAATGTTAAAAACGTACGTATCGAATGATAAAAATTCATTAAAATTTGCCGTCTTTAGCGTACCATTTTTACCAAGTTTTTGATTTTTAATTTTTATATTTTAAAAAAAATTAACACGAAATTTGGTGAAAGCTTACCTTTCAATATCCCAAATACACTGTTTTTTTTTTTAATTGAAATATTAATTTTTTCACCTTATAAAGACTTAATATCTTAAATACTTAATATATTATATAAAGACGTAAAAAGTAGATCAAGTCTTCTTAAGGAAAATGAGTTAAGACTCTATTTGGTGGATTTTAATGAAACTGCTTTTAAATACACGGTTCTTATAGAATACATACTTGTTTTGCTTTCCTTATTCCGGTATGAGAAGTAATCTATATCATTTTCTGGCCCCTAAACTACCACATTTCAAAAAAGGAAGTTAAACTTTTGCTCTGTAAAAAACAAAAAAATATCTATCCTACGGGAACCGTACATTTATTCTGGATATAAGGTATACTATATGTTAAACCGGATTATAATCTATATTTATGCTAGATTTCATCCAGATCCGATCAGTACTTTTTGAGTGAAA
The DNA here is from genome assembly GCA_958496155.1 of Sisyra nigra. Lineage (NCBI taxonomy): Eukaryota > Metazoa > Arthropoda > Insecta > Neuroptera > Sisyridae > Sisyra > Sisyra nigra. The sequence goes on from OY292317.1 coordinate 985,251, forward strand.
GAGCAACAAACATCCATTCATACAAACTTTCACGTTTGCAATATTTAAGTAAGATTCATACTAACTTGTTGGTAAATTTTGAACATCAGTTTTTCATTTTCAATAAATTAATATCTTAAGTTTATCATTTAATCAATATGTTTCAACTATTGTGATAACATAAGCTTTTATTATTATTCTTAAAACAAATGTGGGAAATAATAACAAAGAAAAGAAATATTTAAAGTAATTTAAACGATTTATTTATTTATTTTTTTTTTTGATATCTTAAATATCAATATAAGTAATGAATTATATATTCAACTGTAGAAAATTACAAACAGAAATTAATCAAATGGCAATTACAATTTCATTTTTACAAAGTATAGTTTTTTAACATTTTAAAACTTGGTATGGATTTATTTCGATTATATATTGTATTGTTTCATCTGTGTAAATTTTTATTTTTTAACACACATATTTTTATCGTTACAGATTAAGCTAGGTCTGTTGCATGTGCCGAATCTGCAAGGTTTTCCTTCAGCTACAAATGCAATTAATAAAAATTTAGTTTAAGTTACAAAAATATTAATTCTATATGATATCTTACTTCCCGCTGGCCCGAGAAAAGCACTTAGCTGTGCAAACGACGTACCAACCAACGCGACAAGTAGAGCCACCAAAAACAATAATGAAAATTTCATTTTGGTTAGAAGAATGTGTAGTAAAGTAACTGTCGATTTACTTGTCTGTTAAATTTGCATTCGCCGAGGCTTTTATATACACCTTTCTTCCATAATATTGCAATAAAATATGAATATAAAGAAAAAAATTTTAATTCTAAAAATAACCTACTTTTATTGTTTAATTACCTTTTATCAATTATAAAATTATTATCCATTACATTTTTGACACTTTTCTCCATTAAATTAAAATTGGAAAAAATTAAACAATCAATTTTTTATTAGGTATATCTTATAACAATAAGTAATAAATAAATATTTTTTTTTTGGGTGTTAAAAATTGTTTTAACCTTTTTTCGTCTGTCTAGCAAAGATAATTTCTCCGGTTTTGGAATAATTCCTACACGTGAACACTTTTCCTCATAAACAATAATAAGAAATTGAAGTCTTAAAATAATTACACTTAACCATACCCTTTTTTTAAGAAAAGCATCTGATACATTTACAAAAATGTTTTTCGACTTCATATCTTTCAACAAATTCTTTTCGCTTTTCTTAATAGGTTCGTTCGCGGATGTGATAATGAATCGGTAACGGATCAGTTCAAGACCGATTTAGGATCATCGCCAAGCGCATGCTTGTTCGCGCATGTTCACACTAGTGATGGGCACCAACTATCGATATATCAAAATATCGATATTTTTTTAGAAAATAATCGACAAATATCGGCGATGTTTTTAATTTCGAAATATCGATAATCGATATTTATTTCTGAATATCAAATTCGATATTTTTTAAGAGCTTTATTATATTTTATAATAACTATTATTTATTCCACTTATAATTGTAATATTTGTGTTCGTTTCATGTAAGTATAAATTAATGTTAACTAAAGCCCGCGAGTTTTGGTATAAGTGCTGCCTCTATTTTCAAATTGATTCGTTCTAAACGTATGTATATATTCGTAGTAGTTCGAATATTTTGACAATTTTTCAAATAATTGCGTTTTGAGATGAAAATATCGATATATCGAAATATCGATATAGTTATAAAGTCGGTGAGCTTTTTATATGCACCATCAGAAAGTAGAGGTTTCAATGAACAATAAGCTCACCGACTTTTTAAAAAAATCAGATATTTTGACGTGAGAATTTTCGATTGAAGATTAGGGTGCTTTTTCGATATTAAGTTTTTATAAGGTGAAAAAATTAATATTTCAAATTAAAAAAAAAAAATGTGTTTAGGACATTAAAAGGTAAGCTTTCACCAAATTTTGTGTAATTTTTTTTTAAAATATTCAAATTAAAAATCAAAAACTTGGTCATTCGAATTTTTCACATAAATTTTAACGTTATGAGAAAAAAATGTTTTTTAACAAAAGTTGTAGATCTACTTATTATCTATAACTTTGCCATTTAATTTTTTTACCATAGGACTTGTAGTTTTGTTGGAAATCAAAATAAACTGTTTCTACCTTTAAAAACACCCCTATTTTCCACTTCCCTACCTCAGATCGACCGTAATTTATTTTTTCAATCATTTTTGTTATATTCTCTTTTTTTCTAATGGGTTTCATCCTACTATAATTTTTTTCACTTTTTACCATTTTCAAAGGCTAAAAGCACTGGTTTATAGTCCTTTATATTGGCTAAATCAAAAGTATGCTTTGGATAAGCCTACATATGCTTAAGGATTTCACAATCTTTCTATTCAATTTTTATCACTTAAGTTTCAAAAACACATAATAATATGATTTTCGAATTCTGGAATATTTTTCTTATACACGAAGATACGCTAAAGTTATCTAGAGCGACAGGAACAGAGACACATGGAGTATGGATTTTATTTATATGAGTAGAAAAAGATTATTAAATATAATAAATGAATATTAATAAATAAATATTTTATGCTAATTAAATTGTCTATAAATTATATTCAATCAGTTCTGTTCGTAGGATCAATGGTTTCGACGCAACTCCGATCCGGAAAAAGGCTAAATTTTTTTTAAATTTTTTTGAAAAAATTAGCCTATTTTCAAAGAACCGTAACTTGGTAATCCATTGACCTGCAGATCTCCGGTTGGGCTTTATTTGTAACAAATTTGATGCTCTTGAAAAACGTATAGAATAGCTTTCAAAAAAAAATATATGGATTTGGAGATGCCGAGCAGAATCTGAGACAAGTTTAAATTTTTCACGGTTTTTCCTCTATAAAACTTTTTCCACAACTTTTTGAGAGTTGCACACTTAAGACTACATAGGCCCTAATAAGCCCAAACACCATACTAAAAAATCTGGTGCGAGGCGTCACACTACTTTCTTTTACTTTCATTTATGAAAATACTCGCTTTTAGTTAAAAGAAATATAAGCACTTTGTAACAATACATATAAACAGTACTATATGCAAACAACCTATAGGGCTATATGTATATTGTATATATACACGGATTCCCAACCTTCATCCCAGAACCGCCCTTATTCGAATTTTCCCAGGAAAAAGTTTCAAATAGAAGTTGTAGCCACTAATGAGTCTAAGAACTATAGAAAGTTTAAAGAAAATCGTCGGAGCCGTTTTCGAAAAAAATTGAAAAAGCTCAAAAACTCCTGGAATAATAGGAGCTTTTGATTAACCGATTTCAAACAAAAGCTTCGCGGCACAATTAGGTATAATAGGGAGGTCAAATACCAAGTTTGGTGAAATTCGGATAAAGCTTTCGATACGATATGGCTGTCACACACAGACACACACACAGACATGTTTCTAAAAACCACTTTTTTGGACTCAGGGGACCTCAAAACATGTATTTCCGGTGAAATCTCGAATTCGAAAATTCGACCCGATTACAATACTTCCTTTACTATCTATATAGTAGTAAAAGAAAGTAAAAATCAGAAATACTTCATGTTTTGCGAATTTAGCAATTTTTAGTGTCGATTTTGACTGGCCTATAGAGAAGTTGAGGAGTTCCAATTCATTATTATTTAAGCCTACGTTTTTTTTTAACTTTAAATCTAGCACTGTCCGATTGATTGACATTCACGCGGGAGGCTAAACCATTAATGATAAAAACCTGAAATTTAAAAGTTTTATTCCGGGATGCACCATTTTCTTCTTTTGGGGGGGGGGTCAAAATTCCACCCCTAAGTAGTTTAAAAGGAAGTAGAAAGTCTTTGTGCTTAAAACTGAATGTTCTCAAATACTATTCTTGCCATATTTAATCAACATATGTAACTTTAAAGGACCTCTTCTTTTATAGAATCTGCATTTATTTATTTAAGTGTTGAAAACAATTTCAAGAAAATCTGCAAGGTGTGGCGTCTAAAAATGGAATTCGAACATGCACTGATACATCTCGCAACTGCCCTGACGAAGCGATTTTATATATGTTAAGCAATTCAATTTATACGGGGCCAGTGCTGGCCACTGTAATTGTAAATATAAATATATATATATATATATATATATATATATATATATATATATATATATATGTAAATAAATGTGGGGAACCACTCCCACCTTAACATTCTGGTAACCCCGAATTACAGCATGCAATGCAGCAGCGAGGAACGGTCATTCTGTCTAAACCTGAAAGTTTCGCCTCAAATTTTGGACGCCATACAGACGCTACATACATCGGACCCCCTCACGAAGGACTCAACTATGGAGTAGCGGCATCCTAAGTTTCGGTTGTAGGTACTACTCCATACCAGTCCCACTGATTCATATAAGTAGTAATAATAATTAATATTATATATGATATTTATATACTTATCATTAAACTTCATGTTTTTGATTGTCGTTTCTTTAAATTTTATAATTAAATTCTTAGAATCCCGTGCTTTTGCTTATAGTTACGGTGATTTTGGCGTTTATTCTCTGCATTATTTTAATAATCGCTTGTGTCTATAGTACCATGTATTTTTTGTTTTGCCAAAATAAGTAAAAGAAGGGTTTCTTAGTGGCGTGGTTGACCAGATTATCATCTATATGCCAGTGATCCTAGGGTCAAAAAGCAAAGAACGCCAAGGACTTTTTTCAAAGGTTGTCTTAGGATTCACCGGTTGCCAATAACTGTAGTTGATACGATATTAGGTTCGTTCGCGGAACTGATGGTACTGATCCGGAACTGGTAAAGAATCATTAGATATGAAAATCGCCAAACGCATACACGCTTATGAACTGATTTAGGGTTATTTTCCCGTGAACGAGTTTGAAAATGTTCGGAAATAAGACGAGGATTAACGAGAACCCACGAAAATTGTTATATGAATTGAACGTTGATGCTTCGTTCACACGAGTCAACTTTAGTTAACCGATTTTAGTTAATCGATCAAAATTGAAATCAAAAACCTAGTGTGATGACTCGTTCAAACTTTTTTTGATCCACTAAAAAGTTGATTACGTTAAAAACGGCCTACTAAAATTGACTCGTGTGAACGCAGCATGACAGCGAAACTGTATTATGAATTAGCCACAATTTAACAAACTGCGCTTGAGTAAGAGAATCGAATTTTTCATCCTTACAAAAATCTGAAGATTGCTAGAACCAATTATGAATCGGTAACGAACGTATTTCGTGTGAACTAGGGATGGGCAAATGTATAAAATATATCGATATATATCGTATCACAAGCAATATCGATACATGCAGAGTAAAAAATATCGATATTTCGATATATCGATATTTTCATCTCAAAACGCAATTATTTGAAAAATTGTCAAAATATTCGAACTACTACGAATATATACATACGTTTAGAACGAATCAATTTGAAAATAGAGGCAGCACTTATACCAAAACTCGCGGGCTTTAGTTAACATTAATTTAAACTTACATGAAACGAACACAAATATTACAATTATAAGTGGAATAAATAATAGTTATTATAAAATATAATAAAGCTCTTAAAAAATATCGAATTTGATATTCAGAAATAAATATCGATTATCGATATTTCGAAATTAAAAACATCGCCGATATTTGTCGATTATTTTCTAAAAAAATATCGATATTTTGATATATCGATAGTTGGTGCCCATCACTAGTGTGAACCGCGAATATCGGACCGTAACTCGGCTCATAAACTTGCATGCTCTTGGCGATGATCCTAAATCGGTCTTGAACTGATCCGTTACCGATTCATTATCACATCCGCGAACGAACCTATTAAGAAAAGCGAAAAGAATTTGTTGAAAGATATGAAGTCGAAAAACATTTTTGTAAATGTGTCAGATGCTTTTCTTAAAAAAAGGGTATGGTTAAGTGTAATTATTTTAAGACTTCAATTTCTTATTATTGTTTATGAGGAAAAGTGTACACGTGTAGGAATTATTCCAAAACCGGAGAAATTATCTTTGCTAGACAGACGAAAAAAGGTTAAAACAATTTTTAACACCCAAAAAAAAAAATATTTATTTATTACTTATTGTTATAAGATATACCTAATAAAAAATTGATTGTTGAATTTTTTCCAATTTTAATTTAATGGAGAAAAGTGTCAAAAATGTAATGGATAATAATTTTATAATTGATAAAAGGTAATTAAACAATAAAAGTAGGTTATTTTTAGAATTAAAATTTTTTTCTTTATATTCATATTTTATTGCAATATTATGGAAGAAAGGTGTATATAAAAGCCTCGGCGAATGCAAATTTAACAGACAAGTAAATCGACAGTTACTTTACTACACATTCTTCTAACCAAAATGAAATTTTCATTATTGTTTTTGGTGGCTCTACTTGTCGCGTTGGTTGGTACGTCGTTTGCACAGCTAAGTGCTTTTCTCGGGCCAGCGGGAAGTAAGATATCATATAGAATTAATATTTTTGTAACTTAAACTAAATTTTTATTAATTGCATTTGTAGCTGAAGGAAAACCTTGCAGATTCGGCACATGCAACAGACCTAGCTTAATCTGTAACGATAAAAATATGTGTGTTAAAAAATAAAAATTTACACAGATGAAACAATACAATATATAATCGAAATAAATCCATACCAAGTTTTAAAATGTTAAAAAACTATACTTTGTAAAAATGAAATTGTAATTGCCATTTGATTAATTTCTGTTTGTAATTTTCTACAGTTGAATATATAATTCATTACTTATATTGATATTTAAGATATCAAAAAAAAAAATAAATAAATAAATCGTTTAAATTACTTTAAATATTTCTTTTCTTTGTTATTATTTCCCACATTTGTTTTAAGAATAATAATAAAAGCTTATGTTATCACAATAGTTGAAACATATTAATTAAATGATAAACTTAAGATATTAATTTATTGAAAATGAAAAACTGATGTTCAAAATTTACCAACAAGTTAGTATGAATCTTACTTAAATATTGCAAACGTGAAAGTTTGTATGAATGGATGTTTGTTGCTCTTTCACTCAAAAAGTACTGAACGGATCTGGATGAAATCTAGCATAAATATAGATTATAATCCGGTTTAACATATAGTATACCTTATATCCAGAATAAATGTACGGTTCCCGTACGATAGATATTTTTTTGTTTTTTACAGAGCAAAAGATTAACTTCCTTTTTTGAAATGTGGTAGTTTAGGGGCCAGTAAATGATATAGATTACTTCTCCTACCGGAATAATAAACAGTTCCCATGGGATAGCAAAACAAGTATGTATTCTATAAGAACCGTGTATTTAAAAGCAGTTTCATTAAAATCCACCAAATAGAGTCTTAACTCATTTTCCTTAAGAAGACTTGATCTACTTTTTACTCAGGAGAGATGTACTGTTCCTGTGGTATAGATATGTTTTTTATTTATCACAGAGTTAAAGATTGATACGATTTTTGCAATGTGGTAGTTTGGGGAGAATGATGTAGCCTACTTTTAAGGTTAGAATAATGCATGTTTTCCATGGGAAAACAAATTTTTACTAGATTTCCATTAAAACTATCCCATATTAAGTGTTTGGCATATTGTAATTAGCAAACGGATTATTGCGAATCACTGCCAAAAAACACTTTAAGACCTTACATGATTCCAAAAAATTTCCAAAAAATAATTTTTTGAACACTTTTAGGCTTATTTCTGTAAATTTCGTTTTCAAAAATTCCCCTTAGATTCAAAGTTATGGCAGTAACAGTGGCTGCCTGATGAAAGTTTATATAGTCCAAACAGGATGTACTATAGCTTTAAACGCATTTTTCTCGACATTTCTTTTACCTAGTTCTGATACAGTAAAAACAGTTTACAGACATAAATTGCTAAATTTTTTGAAACTCGAATTCTGGCTCGATAACTACAACCATATTTAACCGAAAATTTTACAAGATTCTTTTTAAATTTTGTAAATCGAATATTGATTAACATTTACTGGATTGGTATATGATAGGTACAGATTGTTAAGCACTTTTTTTAGTGTGGCGGATCATGTGATTTTTATATAGAAATTTTTGTAAAAATAAAGTAAAATAACTTTTTTTCTAAAGTTTAAATATCAATAAACAATGTGCACTATTTATATTGTAAAATTTCTACTGTTATCCTCAATAAAAAACAATTTTTGGAGCTGCTAGATATAAAAATGTAAGCAAGTTAATAAAATAATAAGAAGGAATGCAAATTTATTTTGTGCTTTATTACTTGTGGCGATTGTAAAAAAATATATCAATGATAAAAATTAAAAAAAAAATTCTTTCCGGCGGGGAATTATATTGGTATTTATAATAAACGAGAAAACCTTATGAAATGTATTTTTCAAATGAACTTTTATACAATAAACTACTGTGACAATGTCTAGCGACCATTAAACTACAAAATACCAATAAGTAATTTTTTTTTACAAATTAACATTAATATTTATATACTTGGCTGACACCAACTCCAAAAATTACAATAGTTGTACATTATATCATCCTAATCATTTGTAAGTTGTAGACACTGCAAGGCTATGCAATTAATTTTTTACTTTTTAATGCATTTTTTGTTTAAGATGTTTGAAGTTATACTTCTTTAGGCGCGTTATGAAAAAATGATGAGCGTGAAATTTTTAGATGGGCGGCCATCTTAAGACCAAAATTGACAAAATGAAGTTAGCCGCACTATTGATAATAATAATCATATTAAATATAATTCTATCATCGTTATAATTTTCAAATTTGCGAACATTAATTTATAAGAATAACAAATTATTTTATAATCATGTCGTCTCGACAATATGATATTTATATGTACACTAACTGATCCCCGCCCGCTTCGCTGCACAAAGCTTAATTGAACTCATTAATTAATAGAAACCATGTCATAGCAAAATATAAGAAAGTCATCACAGTTATGTTGACATAAAAAGATAGTAGTTATTCCTCAAGAATCGAAAATTTTCCTGAATATTAAATATCTTCGTATTTTTACCTGCCTAGAAATCTCACAAGTTTGACATATTTTTAACTCCCTATAAATGTATAAGTTAAAATGTAATGTATTATATGTTATGTATTGTTAGAGGCGTTTTCGAAAAATCTTGAAAAAGCTCAAAAACTCCAAGAAGGAAGTAAAGCTTTCGGTTAATCGATTTCAACCAAAAGCTTCGCGTCACAACTAGATATAATATGCAGGCTTTAAATATATAGGCTTTCCAAGTTTGGTGAAATTCAGATGCAACAAAAGTACCTTTATGGTTAGATTTTTTCATTCAAAAGCCAAAGATAAAAAATTGGAAATAGGCTGCATAAGTCCTGTTTAGAACTATGAATTAAGCTAAGCTTTTTTTTCAAATAGTACCTACCTACCTAAATTAATTTTTTGTGTAATTTATTTGAATGATTTTGCCCAAAGAATATAGTATGAATTATTTTGACGTTATATAATAATCAAAAAACATCTGATGAAGACCAAATAAAATGGTTGAAACGTTGTGTATTTGAAGTTATACGTACCTTTTAAATATATTTTTAATAATATTACTCAATAATCAAATAATCGGTTAAATTTGTTTCCTTCAATTTCAGTACTTTCAATTTCACAAGTTAAATTCCTCTCACAATATTTTGTTTAAATAATTACATTTAGAATATGGTTGAAGTCTGTGGTTGTCTGTGGTCAAACTGAACAACTAAAATTTAAAAATCTACATATTTGTGTGTCTGTGTGTGTCAAACGCATGGTAGCGTGTGTGACGTATTTTTTCATTAATTTAAGGTATTTTGAAGCATTATTATAAAAAAATATTATCTCAAAACGCAACTTCCTCATATAAACTTCAATTGTGCCAAATTTCATACTCCTCCGTTAATATTTGGTAAAAGGGGTTAAAATTTTTTGCTTCACGTATTAATATATAGATAAATTTTATAGTTATAAATGAAAATAATTTTTTTGGGTGTTAAAATTTGTTTTAACACTCTGTGTCTATTTAACAGATAATTTCTGGGGTGTCTGAATAATTTCAACTCACATACACTTTTCCTGATAAGCAAAAAGTACAATTTAAGGCTTTAAATAATTTTGCATACCTATTCCTTAATATTGCAATAAAATATGGTTTATAAATAAAAATTAATGCTAAAATTTTCTTTTATTGTGTAATTTTCCTTTTATCAATTATAAAATGCTTATCTCTTATCTTTGTGACAATTTTCTTCAATAAATTAAAATTGGAAAAAAATTTAAAATAAAATTTTTTATTAGCTAAGTTTACCTATACCTTATATTAGTAATAAATAAAAATTATTTTTTTAGGTGTTAAAATTTGTTTTACCATTATTTGTCTGTCTAGCCAAGATAATTTTTCAGATTTTGGAACTTTTACTTGTTTTGGCCAAAAAAAAATGTATAGTACTGTGGGGTAGAAAGTTTAATTTTCAACCAGATTTTTAATTTTTATTTTTAAACCATATTTTATTGCAATATTAAGGAATAGGTATGCAAAATTATTTAATGCCTTAAATTGTACTTTTTGCTTATCGGAAAAGCGTACGATACGATATGGCTGTCACACACAGGCACACAAAGACATGTTTCTAAACACTACTTTTTTGGACTCAGGGGACCTCAAAATATGTATGATATGAACGAATTGATATTTAGTTTTGAAATTTTTAGAGAATATTCTGAAATAATTTTGTAAAGAATTTATGGAAGAAAAAAAATAAATATTTTGAAACCTCTACACCGATTTCCTTCCTTAACTTAAAATAAATATTTTCAATCATTATATGCTGCACTTTCTTTAAATGAACCTTAAAGACAAAATTAGTCAAGAAATTATTTTCCAAACATTCGCAAATGCAATTCATTATCTGCTTAGTAATATAGCTTAGTAACTAAAGTTTTTGAGGCAGTTACAAGTAAAGTGTACCCTTAGGTATGTAAAAATTGTAACGAACTATGGTCGAATTTCTACCACTGGGCGACTTCTAGTAACTATAAAAGGTATAAAAAATTAATAAAAAAGTAAAAAATTTTTTTCCAATTTTAATCAATTAAAAAAAAAATGCTAAAAAGATAACAGATAAAAAGTATATAATTGATAAATGGAAATTAAACAATAAAAATAAGTAATTTTTTGAATTATAATTTTTGTTTATAATCATATTTTATTGCAATATAAAAGAAGACAGGTATAAAAACCTGGACGAATGCAAATTTAACAAACAAGTAATTGGCCAGTTTCCTAAATATCTTTCTAACCGAAAATGAATTTATAATTTTTTTAAACTAAAATACTTATTTCAATATATAAATCTTAAAGATATGAACAAAAATAAAGCTTTTTAATAATTCAAAATGTTTATTTTCTTTTATATCATTTCCCAGATTTGTTTTTAGAATAAAAATTAAAGCTTAAATTATCACAATAGTTAAGCACTAAAAATAACGAATCTTACTTCTTACTTATATTATAAATGTGAAAGTTTGTAAGAATGGATGTTTGCTGCTCTTTCACTCAAAAAGTACTGAATGGATCTGGATAAAATTTGACATAGATATAGATTATAATCCGGTTTAACATATAGTATACTTAATATCCAGAATAAATGTACGGTTCCCGTAGGATAGATATTTTTTTGTTTTTTACAGAGCAAAAGATTAACTTCCTTTTTTGTAATGTGGTAGTTTAGGACCCAGAAAATGATATAGATTACTTTTCATACTGGAATAATAAACGGTTCCCATGGGATAGCAAAACAAGTATGTATTCTATAAGAACCGTGTATTTAAAGCAGTTTCATTAAAATCCACGAAATAGAGTCTTAACTCATTTTCCTTAAGAAGACTTGATCTACTTCTTACTCAGGAGCGATGTACTATTCCCGTGGGATAGATATGTTTTTTGTTCATCACAGAGTTAAAGATTGATATGATTTTTGCAATGTGGTAGTTTGGGGGAGAATGATATAGCTTACTTTGATTTACTTTTAATTTTTAAGGTTCTTAGACTAGAATACCCAAATTTCATACTCCTCCATTCGTGTAATATTCGGTAAAAAGAGACCACAAATTTTTGCGTCACGTATTAATATATAGATTTAATAAAAGTTAATTAAATGTAAAAATTGTCATTTTTTTCATATTGAATCACTAAAAACGCCTGCATATATAAAACAATCATTTCTTCCTGTTACGAAATTGTTGTACATTATATGTAATGCATAACCTTAATGAACTTCCTTATATAAACTTCAATTGTACCAAATTTCATACTCCTCCGTTCGTATAATATTCGGTAAAAGGGGTTAAACATTTTTGCTTCACGTATTAATATATAGATCTACGTACAGTTTTAATTTCATGAAAAAATCTTTAATAGTTTTCTAGAAAAAAAAAGAAAAAAATTACATTTTTTTTTGTAAAGACAAGTTCCTTTTTTAATCTTCTAACAGATTCTTTTAGCTTTTTTTAAAGCTGCATTAACTACTAAGGTTGTTAGCAACCGGTGAATCTGAAACCCTTGGAAAACCCTGGGCGAAATTTTGCACCGAAATTGTTCCGACTGCGAACACCATGGCCCGACTAGCTTCAAAATTGAACCTCTAGAACCTGCTGTTTAACGAGAAATTCGACTTTGAGTCCGTAAGTCCAATACAAAATCCTGGAAGCACAATGGTCGAAATCGTACCACGAGACCAAAATCGTAGGGAATCGAGTGATGCTTGAAACTGCACCTACAGCATCTTGTGCGTAATGCACGTCGACAAAATGTATGCATTGATTTGGTGGATGAAGTGCAAGAAAATTGACATAATTGAACTATCTCTAATCGATAAAAATTAACGTAAGGTTATCAACTTAAGGGGGTATTCTAGCCTAGAAGCCCGAATTTCGAGCTTTTTTTTTGGCAATTGATAGAATAAAAGAATTCGATATTTTTACCATCCATTTTTTTTTTATAATTTTATTATTCACGTTCAATGAGTACAAAAATGTAATTTCAAAACAAAAAAAAAAAATTCATTGAGTTATGCCTCCTTGAAGTAGAGGGGGAAAAAAAGACCGTGTCCTCGTTGTCATGATTTCTACCCTTGGGGTCATTTGAAAAATAAAATAATGATGGATTCTTAATAAGTACGAATGTCGCTATCGCATGAACCTCCAAAACTTAAAAAAAAAAAACAAATTTTTTTCATAAAATGGCGGCTACGCAAAAATAAAGGTCAATTTTTTCACTAATTTTTTAACTTTGTCGAATTTTTATAAAATATAACAAATTAAAATGTTCATTTTTTGTTGATTCATGCGATAGAGAGATATTTAAAGAATATTCATGCCAAACAAGAAAATCGGCTGATTAGAACTTGACATATTGAGGATACCGCATCGAAAATGGTAGTTTCGAGATAATCGCGTTTTAAGATTAACAACCATTAAAATATCCCTTATTTTCAAAGATTCAGTGAGCTTTTTTTGCATATGAACAAAAAATTGCTTAAAGCTGTATTGGTACAATTTTCTTGTGTACAATTTTGAGCAATTTATTTAAATTTTTCAATTTAATTATTGCATTTTCTGGGAACATTAAACATTATAATGTATATATTTTTTGCACCACCATAAAGTAGGGGTTTTAATGAACAAAGAACTCACCGACTTTTTAAAAAAATCATATGTTTTGACGTGAGAATTTTTGACTGAAAATAAGGGTGCTTTTTCGATATTAAGTCATTATAAGGTGAAAAAATTAATATTCCAAATAAAAAATTACTGTTTATTTGGGACACTAGAGGTTAGTTTGTACCAAATTTCATTTATTTTTTATCAAAGATAAAAATAAAAAAATACAAATTCGGTTATTGGATTTTTTCAACTAAATTTTGAGGTTATGTGAAAAAGGTGTTAGCACAAAAGTTGTAGATCTTCTAAATTATCTACAACTTTGCGATTTGACTTTTTTCCATAGGACTTGGAGTTTTGTCGTAAATCGAGATAAATCATTTCTACCCTTAAAAACGTCCCCCTTTTTCTCTTTCTCTTTCTTTCTTTGGTACATTGAAAATGATTTATTTCATCTATTTGGTGTTATGAAAGTGAGATGTGAATTTCAACAATCAAAAAGCATGCGTTGAACGTTCTGCAGACCGATGGTTAAGATTCAAATTCTATTATGGTTTTTGACGTAGTATCGTTGACATTGGTTTAGTATTTCGTCTCTCCGCTTATAAAAATAATATTCATTTACGAACTTGAGTTTTGTTTTTTTATTATTTATTTAAATGTTAATTGTTACTTTAACAGTAGAACAGTAAACGTTTTACATGGAAAAAAACAAAAGAAAATTAATTTGACAGACAACTTTAGCGCTATACGAAATCAGTTTAAGAAAAAAAAAATAAGAATTAATAATCGTTTTGATCAACTTTTTTAAATCAAAATTGAATTAAAACCAAGAAGATAATAATTACAATTGAATGACAATTAAAAATTGAAAACAATTTTGAACGACTCACCGGTATTAAAAATGTCTTTCTCTTACTAGTTAAATTTCTTACATAATATTCTAAAACATCAATATTTTAAATTCCATAATTGAACTTTAAATTCAGTGAACTCTCGATAAGTTGAACTTCTAAATACTATAAATCCATAGTTAATTTGAAGGTAGTTATCCTATGACTTATCTATAGTTCAGCTCAGGAAACGTTCGAATTATCGAAGGAGAAGTTTGACTAATCCATTATTCGATTCATTGAGTGTAAAAATTGGAGCAATCAGGAAATTCTCTGCAGTGAATATGATATCATTCTTAACAAAAAATATCCAAGTTCCCAAATTACACCCGTAAATATAAATAACCAAGGCATACAGTTCGACGTAAGTGATCCCGATTAGGAGGAGTTTGGTTTAAAGAGTTGAAGGAGTTCGATTCATAGAGGTGAAAATACATAAAGTTACGAAAGGATGAATTGAAAGGAAATAAATAAAAAATTATAAAAAATAAAAAACCAAATTCAAAATAAATAAAAAATCTTAACCAAAAAAACATTAAAAAGTAAAAAAATAATTGCGTATATTTGCAGTGTCTACAACATACAAATGCTTAGGATGAATGTTGTAAAACTATTGTTATTTTTGGAGTTGGTGTCAGCCAAAGAAATAAATACTTATTATTTCTTTGAAAATGGGTAAACCTACTAAACGCGTTGCTCATATGAGGCAGCGCCGTTAAATTTTAAAAGTTACTACAACATCCATTTTTGCCCTTAGGGGTTAAAATTTTTTGCTTTTTAATTTAATGATAGAACTAAGTAGAATACTCTTTTCAATAGAAAAAAAAAACAAAATCCGATCAGTTAAAAGTCACTATTTTATCCCTATTTTTATCCTTAGGGAGTAGATTTTTTTCTTCAACTTGAAATGTGAATACTTTAATGGTACGATGCACGTAATACAAACAAAATTATCAAAATCGGGTTAGCAAAGAATAATTTATTATTTCATCCCTTATTTTAAACCCCTTATGAGTGGAGTTTCTTTTACAATTAAAGGGTATGAGATTAATTTAAAATTATGTACTACCAAAAAAAAAGAATTATCAAAATCGAGCTATCCAATAAAAAGTTAGTATTTCATCCCTTCGTTTTCAACCCTTTAGAAGTGAACGATTTTCTTCAAATTAAAATGGGACCACACAGAAAGCACCAGGTTTCAAATAAAAAAAGAATCATCAAAATTTCTTTACCCAGTCGGAAATGTTGAGGTAACAAACATAAAAAAAATACAGTCGAATGAACCTCTTCCTTTTCTTGAAGTCGGTTAAATTTAGCTTATATATCCAAATTATAGGCCATAGGAAGTTTAAAGTATGACAAACATAAATTAATAATTAATAATTCATTGAAAGAATACTGAACTGCAAACAGTGAGATTTCTAGGCAGTTAAAAATACGAAGATGTCTATCACTCTAGAAAATTTACGATTCCTGAGGAACAACTTTCTATGTCAACATAGCTAAACTTACTTTTATATAATTTGTCTATGATAGTTTCTATTAATCACTCAGTGTAATCAAGATATGTCCAGCGAAGCGGGTGGGTATCAGTTAATTGAAAATACATTTTTTTTTTAATATCTGAACGTACTAATTTGTTATTAAGTTTGTACCATCAGTGTTTCGTTTTCAATTACTCAATATCTGTGGTTTATTTAAATTAATTTGTTTAACAATTGTGATAACTGTTACTTCATTTTTTGAAGAAGTTATACTTCTTTAAGCGCATTATGTAAATGTGATGAGAGTGAAATTTTTAGATGCGCGGCTATCTTGAGACAAAAATTAACAAAATGAAGTTGGCCGCAAAATCACTCGGTTTCTTTTAATTTGGCGCGCGTAATTTGAATTCTTGTTTTATTTATTTACTTATTTATTTATTTTTATATTTAAATTAAAAATAATTATATATACAAATGACACATATTATTAAAAAATAAGTTATTACTTTTCTCAAATTTTGCAGTAGCTGTTAAACTATTTTGAGGTTAGTGATGAAAATGCCGTCAGCATTTCATGCAAATTCTTAGTTATCACGGAATCTGGGATTCTGAAATGATTCAACCATCTTAGAATAATAATTTAGTAACACAAGATATGAATAAGATTAAGACATTTACTATGACAAGTAGCTACTTACTTTATTTCGCAATTTTTATGAAGTTTCGTTTTCATGACATGCATGAATAGTTAACCAGAAAAATGATCCTGACAAATTTTATAAACGTCTTGCAGCTTTCTTTGGATATTATTTATTGATATAAATTAAAATATTATTCTCTTAATTTTATTTTTAATAATTATATCTTTATATATATATATATTATTATTATTAAATATTAAATAACAGTGTTTAAAATTTATTATTTGAATAAAATTAATAAAATCTAATTTTTAATGATGCCAAAGAAGTATAACTTCTCACGCGCGTACATAAGTACACGCAACCACTTTTTTTGTTTTTCGGTTTATTTAAGGTTGCGCCAACTGCTAAGGTCGTTAGCAACCGTCGAATTTGAAAACCCAGAAAATACATTTTAGGTTTTCGTTGGGATTCGAACTATGAGGCTACTGGCAAATCAGGCAACTATCTAGTCCACCACATCACTAAATCACTTAAATTTTTATTCTAAAAACAAATCTGGGAAATGATATAAAAGAAAATAAACATTTTAAATTAATTAAAAGCTTTATTTTCGTCCATATCTTTAAAATCAATATATTGAAATATATAATTTAACCTTAAAAAACTACAAACAGAAACTATTCAAATGACAATTACAGTTTCATTTTTATATAGTAGTTTTTAGCAACTTGAAAACTTGGTAAAGATTTTTTTTTTTATGTAATAAAAATTTTTAAATGAAAGGCGCTGTTTGTTTGTTGTTTTATCTGTGTATATTTTTATTTTTTAACACAAATCTTTTTACCGTTGCATACTAAACCTGTACTGCAAAATTTGCCAATTAAGCAAGGTTGTCCTTCTTCTACAAAAGCAATTAATAAAGATAAAGTTTAAATTATATAAATATAAATTCTATATTAATTCTTACTTCCAACGTTTAAGGATTGCCCAAACGACATACTAACTAACGTGACAAGCATAGCCACTAAAAACAACAATGAAAATTTCATTTTTCGTCAGAAAATATTTAGGTAACTGTCGAATTACTTATTTGTTAAATTTGCATTCGTCAAGGCTTATATATACCTGCCTTTTTTATATTACAATAAAATATGGTTATAAGTAAAAAATAATGCCAAAATTTGCTTTTATTGTTTAATTTCCTTTTATCAATTATAAAACTGTTATTTGTTATCTTTTTGACAATTTTCTTCGTTTGATAAAAATATGTTACATTTTTATTTATATCTTATACCTTGTTATAAATTAATATAATTTTTTTGGATGTTAAAATTGTCGGTCGAACATCGATAATTTCTGAGGTTTTTGCATAATTATACCTATTTACAATTTTCCAGATAAACAATCAGAAAAATATTGAAAGCTTTAAAACAGAGATGAAGCGGATAGCAGTTTAACATGATCTATACTTATATATAAAATTGAAGAGTTTGTTTGTTTGGTTAAACACAATAATCTCAAGAACTACTGGTTTGAATTGAAAAAATCCTTTTTGTGTTGGATAGCTTAATTATCGACATAGGCTTTAAGCTATACAACATTACTCTACGGCTAATAGCAGCAGAGCATCAATGGAAAATGTTGCAAAAACCAGTAACATTTTTTCCATTTGAGAGCGTTTGTTGCCTGCCCTGCGTAAATGGTTAAAGTTACGCAAAAATCATGTGCAGCAAAATTGTTCCTCTTAAAAATTTCTAAAAAAAAGTCCACGACGACAGATGTCTATCTTTTAAGGTTGGCCCGCTATAACCTTTTTAATGGTTATTTAAGTTGTTTCAAAAATAATTCCTTATTAGCAAAATTGTTTTTAGAAACATATTATTAATTCTTACCCAAATAAATACGGTTTTTAATGAAATTTTGTATGATGATAAATGACAATCTAAGTCATTAAAAACAATACTTTTTTTTACGGGAAAATGTCTCATTTATCCGGTAAATTGAAAAACGTGTTGGAACAAAAATTATGCATAAACTATATATTTTTATTTGCAAATGAATATTGGTGATATTTAAGTATGATGATAGCTAAAGTGAATCATTATCTAGAATACCTTTTATTTCGGAAAAATTTCTCATTTCAACGGGAAAATAGGAAAACTGGTTTAAAGAAAAATCATGCTAAAACTAAACGTTTTAAGCTGATTATAATAGAGTTTATTAATAGTTATAACTCATAATGTCCTGAAGACGAAAAAAAATTTTCTTATCATACAGTCTTATTTTTATGCAGGAAAAATGTGCGGTTCCCGTAGAATAGATATGTTTTTATTTTTCACAGAGCAAAAGATTACTATAATTTCTTACAATGAGGTGGTTAATTGAGAGTCAGAGAATAAATATAGGCTACTATTTATGTCAGAATATAGCACGGTTCCTGTAGAATAGGATAAGAATGGTTTCCTTCAGGAACTGAATATTTAAAAGGAATTTTGTAAAAGTTCATGGATACGCGTTTTAAGGAATTTTCCTCAAGAAAGATTGGTCTACCTTTTATCCAGGAAAAATGTACAGCCGCGTGGGCTAGATACGTTTTTATTTTTTATGGAGCAAAAAATCGACATAATTGTACTCTTCCCGTGGGATAACAAGACAATTGTATCTTACAGGAACCGTGTATTAAATAGAAGTACGTGAAATAGAGTTCTAGCGTATTATCCTCAAGTAGACCTGATCTCTTTTGTATCCAGGAAAAATTTACTACTCTCGTGGGATAGATATGTTTTTGTTTGTCATAGAGCAAAAGATTGACATGATTTTTTGCAATAGGGTAGTTGAAAGGTCAGAGAAAAATATAGATTATTAATTCGTATGTTAGAATAATGCACGATTGTCAAAAGATAGCATAACAATTGTACTTATCCTACAGGAATCGTGTTTTTAAAAAATCTTTCCCAAAAGTTCGTCAAATAGCGTTTTAACACAATCATTCCAAAAAAGTTTAAATAAAAATTACAATTTCTACAGCTAAATATTATTTTTAATTTAACATCCGATAACGTCAGTAAATTAATAATGAAAATTTTTGAAACATTGAAATTTCTTTCATTGTTAATTTTTGAATGTCTATAATGTTAGAAATAAACGTGTTAAATTACTATTGAAAATTTGAACTTGGTGAAAAACTCAGTTAAATATATAATACATTCAACATTTTCGAATTGTATTGCTATACTTAAGGAACACAAGTATAGGTATTTTATAATATTCATAAAAACGTATAGAACCAATAAGATAGCTCTTCTAGATAACTATATAGAATATCTTACTGGAAAAGTAGTTTATCTGATTTTCATGTACTTTCTATGAATCAAAGATCTAGAAATATCTATCTGTCTTTTTTGTTGATGGGATGAAAGTTTCTATTATTCAATCAGTATAATATAGATACGCTCAGCGAAGCGGGCGGGGACCAGCTAGTATTGGATATTCGGCTAGTCTTGTAGCACTTTGTTAATAAGAAATTCTAACTCCATAAACACTTGATTGCTACGGTAAAATGTCCCAAATGTCCTTCTCAATGACAAGTATTTTATTTACCTATTTTATATAACAATTAAAATTTAAAATATTTTTATCTTGTGTTTTCGTGTTTTTATATGCTTATTCCTTCAAAATAGTAATTATATTTTTTATTGTTAAGAAAAAAGATACCAATTTAAAAATATAAAATTAAATAAGTCTTAAATCAATATCGAGAATCGTATGTTATAGATGAATACTCTCCAATTCAATGTTAACAAAACTCCTAGATATTTGGGTTAAAAGAGTTAACGGATTAGTGAAAAAATTTTTTTGAAAATTCGAATTTTAATTATGCTTAAATGCATGAAAATTTTAATTTTTATAAATTATGAGTTCCTTAATTTAGGACACACTAAGTTCAAGATAAGCAAATGCAAACCTCTTATCAGTTTAATTCAAATTTTTTAAACAATTTCACTATTAATTTCATCGGGTGTTAAATTGAAATTCATTTATTTTCAAATAAAAATTATCAATTTTTAAATTTCAACTTTGTATAGATTTCTACTTTCGTTATTGTGTAAAATTGGAAGAAAATGTGTTAAAATTCTATTTCACGAATTTTACCGCGACTTTTTGAATGTACGGTTCCTGTAGGATATAATTGTTTTGCCATCCCATGGGAACCATGCATTATTCCAGCCTTAAAAGTAAGCTATATCATTCTCCCCCAAACAACCACTTTGCAAATATCATATAAATCTTTAATTCTGTGATAAACAAAAAAATATCTATCCCACAGGAACCGTACATTTTTTCTGGGTATAAAGTATACTATATGTTAAACCGGATTATAATCTATATCTATGCAAAATTTCATCCAGATCCATTTAGTACTTTTTGAGTGAAAGAGCAACAAACATCCATACTCACAAACCTTCACTTTTTACCCGAAAAAATGTTGATTTTCTGAGCAAAAAAATAAAAACTATAAAAACTGCGCAACGAAAAACATACATCGGCAGGCAGCTGTGATACAATGTACACATTCATATCATATCGTCGAGACGACATGATTTTAAACTAGTTTATTATTTTTATAAATAAATGTTCGCAAGTTTGAAAATTATAACGATGATAGAAGTATGTATAGCGATAGGTTAAATTCCTAGAAACCATAAATCGTTTGTTAATTTACAGGTAGTTAATATCTTATCAATAGTTCGGCTGAGTAAACGTTCGAATTATCGAGGGAGGAGAATGAAATCCTCTACAGAACATATGATTGCACTCATAAAAATAATAATCTTTGTTCCAAAATAACACCCGTAAGAATAAATAAACAAACCAGACAGTTTGACTTAAGTGATCCCGATTAGGAGTTTGACTAAGAGAGGTGAAACATTTAGGCAAAGCCCCCAGAACAAAAAGAAATCCAGCCCAAATTATTTTTCAAGAGAAAATAGCAAGTTTGATGTAAACGCCGAGTTGTTTTTATTACAAGAAAACTATATTCTTAATTTTAAATTTATTTTAGCAAGATTTATAAGAATTCGTTTTCTAATCTTGGAGCCCGGGATACAGCAGACTTGTCGATAAGGCATAATGGCCATAATACTATATCCTAGAATAGTGAACCTAGGGTAAACAAACCTAATACCTCAGATCTTAAGATAACACATTGAATATTATTTATCCTTAAAAAGGTACACTTCCTAAAGGATAGCATTTGAAGTTGGCCGCAAAATCACTCGGTTTCTTTTAATTTGGCGCGCGTAATTTGAATTCTTGTTTTATTTATTTACTTATTTATTTATTTTTATATTTAAATTAAAAATAATTATATATACAAATGACACATATTATTAAAAAATAAGTTATTACTTTTCTCAAATTTTGCAGTAGCTGTTAAACTATTTTGAGGTTAGTGATGAAAATGCCGTCAGCATTTCATGCAAATTCTTAGTTATCACGGAATCTGGGATTCTGAAATGATTCAACCATCTTAGAATAATAATTTAGTAACACATTATATGAATAAGATTAAGACATTTACTTTGACAAGTAGCTACTTACTTTATTTCGCAATTTCGACGTCTTGCAGCTTTCTTTGGATATTATTTATTGATACAAATTAAAATATTTTTCTCTTAATTTTATTTTTAATAATTATATCTTTAAATATATATATTATTTTTATTTTTATTATTAGTTTTTTTTAAAGTCGCTTCAACAACTTGGTCATTAGCGACTGACAATTACATAGTTTACATCTATCTATAATAACAACTTAGCGACCAAAATAAATAATCCTTCAATATACTTTATCTAATAGAATTTATAATAGTTATGTAAAACAATAATCTTAATGTAAGTATAATATATCATACTAATGTTAACAATAACAATAACAATAATAATAACGATAATGTATAGCATATAATAAAATATAACATAGTATAAGATAATATAGATACCATAGCAATGTAATGTAGTAATGTACACGTTTAAAACAATAATCCAACTGTATTAATTACAATAAATTAACTATTGACTAGATTTTATCGAATAGGGGGATGGCTTTTAGAAATTGAAAGGTCGATTTGACTCCGTTTTGAGTTCCCAGACAATCCTTTAGGCTATTGGGCAAACCATGTAAATGTCGTTGATCATAGTAGGCTTTACACTCCCCAGTATCATGTGCCTGATTGACATTGCTTCTCCGCATCCAGGACAGGGGGGCTGTTGTTCGCCATTGAGCAGGTGTTAGTGTGTCATTATAGTGTGGCTGATCCTCAATCTTGTAAGGATTGATTGTTCCGTTCTTGAAAATTTCTCACAGATATTATGTTCCACCCCCACCGTTTCTTTTATTTCTAGGAGTTTTGAGGGTTATTTTTCCAGACGAGGTTCTATTGGGACCAGATATTTTCTTTAACTTTTTTCTTATTGTCACTTATTGATATCATTCCAATTTGTTCTATTTGTGTTTTTAGTGTAGCTTCTTTCGCAGCTTCGTCTGCTTCCTCATTGCCTGGGATTCCTTGATGACCTGGGATCCAGATAAATGCTAATCGGTATCCCTTTTTTATCAATCTCTTTGCATAGCTTTGAATCATTAAAACGATATGATTCGAAGTTTTTGGATTTTTTAAGCCTTTCAATATAGCCTGTGACTCTGTGAAAATTACTGCTGGGTCTTTTTGTGGCTGTGCCTCAATTAATTGTAAGCATTTTATGATAGCATATGCTTCACAAGTGAAAATTGAGGCGTAGTCTTCCATCCTGAACATCTGCTTTTCATTATCTCCTATGACCGCGCATCCCGATTTGCCATTTAGGACCGATCCATCAGTAAAATACCTAGTGTAGTTAGCGTATTTGGTGTTTTGTAGTTCATAGTATAGTTTTTGGAAGTAACAGCTGGGTGTGTTGGAGATTGAGTATTCACTCAGGGATAGATCAATCGGGAGATTTATGTGTTCCCATGGAGACAGTAGTTGGTGTTTTGGTGTGGCCCCTTCAGGGAGGGACATGTTCAGTTCACTGAGGTATCTTGTAAATCTCAAACTGAGAGGTTGGGGGAACTTAGGGTTTTTTTGGTGGAACTCTTTGATGACTGGAACTTCTTTTATAAATGCTTAAAATTGATTACCATCTTTGTGAAATGCTTTTGTTCCATAAACAATAGCCAACTCCTTCCGTCTATACTTCAGGGGAAGTTCTCCTGCTTCTGAGAGGACACTGTTGGTTGGACTAGTTCTGAAAGCTCCGATTATATTTCTTAAAGCCCCAGCATGCAGCCTATCAAGGGGGGTCAAAGCTGTTGATGGTGCAGAGTCATAAAGGATTGACCCATAGTCCAACGTTTGGAGAACTAGAGCCCTATAAGCCTTTGATAGGACCTGTGATGTCGCTCCCCATGTAGTCGATGCAAGGGTTTTGATGATGTTCAGCCTTTTAGCCAGTTTTGGTATCAGGTCTTTAACGTGTGGTTTCCAGTTCATCTTCGAGTCAAATATCACACCTAGAATTTTCAATGTTGAGGAGATTTTTATAATTTTGTTGTTTAAGTAAATGGGCTTGTCAAGACGTTTCGAATGTTGTTTAGAGATAACTATTACTTCAGATTTACTTGCCGAAAACCTATAACCTGATTTTTGAGCCCAACTTTGTATTTTATCTACATTCTGTTGCATTAAATTTGTAGAAATATTTATGTTTTTTCCTTTCTTCATTAATAACAGGTCGTCAGCAAACAAGAAGGCCTTACAAGGGGATTTAATCTGCTCCATTAACTCATTTATTGCGATTAAAAATAGGATCACACTCAGGACAGAACCTTGAAGGAGTCCGTTTTCCAGAAGGTGGGGGGATGACAGTGAATTGCCTACTCTCACTTGGATATATCTATCACGTAGAAAGTTTTGGATATACGCAATTGTGTTACCTTTTATATTAACTTTTTCTAGTAGAGTTAGAATTCTATGCTGCCAAACCATTTCATAGGCTTTTTCTAAGTCCAATGCCAGCAACATCATATGACATTTGTCTTTAAGGGATTTGCATATTTCGTTTTCGATACATACCAGTTCATCTATAGTTGATCTAGAGTTTCTGAAACCATATTGGTTAGGCGAGAAGTAGTTATTCTTTTCTAAATACCATCTTATCCTTCTTGATATAATTTTTTCCATAATTTTGGACATGTTGCAAGTTAGTGCTATTGGTCGATAGTTTGCTGGGGAATATGGATCCTTTCCCGGTTTTGGGATTGGGATCACTATAGCTGTTCTCCAATTATCAGGAAACTTTTGAAATTTCCACATATAATTGAATATATCAAGTAGGTAGTAGGTTCCTCCAAGTAGTAAATTTTTTAGCATAATATTGGGAACTTCATCAGGTCCCGGTGCAGAATTTTTGGTTCTTGATACGGCGAAGTTTAATTCATGAATTGTTATTGGTTTGTTTATAGGGTTCGAGTTATCGTCCACACAAAAGTAGGTTTTCTCGTTTTCGAGTTATCTATATATACCTACCTTCTTTTATATTACAATAAAATATGATTATAAATAAAAAATAATACTAAAAATTATTTTTGTTGTTCAATTTTCTTTTATCAATTATAAAATTGTTATTTGTTATCTTTTTGACAATTTTCTTTGTTTGATAAAAATATGTTACATTTTTATTTATATCTTATGCCTTGTAATAAATTAATAAAAAAATGTTGGGTGTTAAAATTTGTTATAATATTTTTCGTCTGTCGAACATCGATAATTTCTGAGTTTTTTGAATAATTATATCTATATACACTTTTCCAAATAAACAATCAGAAAATGTTGAAAGCGTTAAATCAGAGATGAAACGGATTGTAATTTAACCAGATATTGGATATTCGGCTAACCGAGTAACACCTTGTTAATTAGAAACTCGTTTAACTTCATAAACACTTGATTGCAACTAGAGGGTTATTCCCGGGAATTCTCACCCGAAAGTTCTTTAATTTTTATATCCCGTTTCCCGAGAAAAAAAAAATATTATTCCTACCGATTGCGATACTAATACAAAAATCTTTGTTTAGTTAACTTCAAAATAATCAACATATTAACGCACTGATCAAATCAGAATTCATCACTTAAAAACCATAAAATCGCTTAATAAAAATAAATTGATTATTTATGTGGAAAAATTATAAACTTCCATCATATAAATGCTGAAATATTACTACAAGTATGCAAGAAAATTGAATGCTTTAATGAGTATACATCGCATATTATATGTAGAGGGTATTTTATCGGAACGTGACATTTTGGCGCCGCCGTTTTGGCGCGGGACGTTTTCTCACGGGCGGTTTCGCTCCATTGTACCGTAGTCCTAAGACTTTGCAAGGGTGGTTTTTTGTATTAACTTTCGGTTTCCCATTTAAAACATCAGTGGTTCAGTGGCGCCAAAACGTCCTGCTTCGGTATATAACACGGATTCCCTAGGTTTGTTCCAATTGTTCTTCTGGTGATATTCAAACATAGACCCAATAGACAAAAAGGCATGACACAGAGTGAGTAAAGAACAAACGACAAGTTCGCTTGAGTTACAAACCGGTTAACCAGTGCTTAAACATTGACAAAACAGTGTTGATATAAGCACTTCTCACGAAAATGTACGGAAACCAGTTCTTCACTCACTTTTGTCTCTTGTTCAATGTAGTCTTGCTTTTTGTCTGTTGGTGATGTTTGTGTTCGCCGTGACTGGATGATTGGAACAAACCTTCTGTTTGTAAAGTCAATATAAAGTCAAATCATCCAATTTTTGTTTCAAGAGAAGATCATATTAAGAGACTGTTTCCTTAATTGTCATAAACAGTGAATGAAAATAATTATGTTAATGTTAAATTTTATTGATTATCTTACTGTATTTTTTTAATTTTGAGTGAAATTCATTTAATTTTTTTGCAAAAACAACATTTATTTAATTTTTTTTACCCAAAACCTTTACAATTTCCACCTGAAATTCAAATTTTTTTTTACTTTTCCGGGAATCCTTGGAAATTTATTTTAAATTTCCCGCTACCTGTAATTCAAAACAAGCTACTTGGGAGCATTTCCTCTTCAACACCGGCTAAAAATTAAAATGTAATTTTGAGCAATTTATTAAAATGTACACTTTAATTATTGCATTTTTTGAGCACATTTAACATTGTAATGCATATATTTTTGCACCATCTGAAAGTAGAGGTTTCATTGAACGAAAAACTCACCGACTTTTTAAAAAAATCACATGTTTTGACGTAAGAATATTCGATTAAAAATTAAGGTGCTTTTTCGATATTACCTAAGTCATTATAAGATGAAAACATTAATATTTTAAATATAAAAAAATACAGTGTGTTTAGGACATTAAATGGTAAGTTTTCACCAAATATCGTGTAAAATTTTTTTTTTGTGAAACTTAAAAATTAAATACCAAAATCTTGGTAATTGGAATTTTTCACATAAATTTTAAGGTTATGTGAAAAAACTGTTAGCACAAAAGTTGTCAATTTTCTTATTACCTACAACTTTGCTATTTAATTGTTGAAGTTATACTTCTTTAGGCGCGTAATGAAAAAATGATGACTTGGCTTATTGTCGCGCGTAATTTTAATTTTTGTTTTATTTATTTATTTATATATTTAAATTTAAAATAATTAATCCTTTTAATATATTTTTTTATATTTTATTTAGAAATTATTAATATATACAAATGACACATGTTATTAAAAAAATAAGTTATTACTTTTCTCGAATTTTGCAGTTGATGTGATGAAAATGATGTCTGAAGTAGTATTTCAAATAAAACAAAAACACATTGTGTTTGGAACATTACAAGGTTTTTTTTTGTAAAAGATACAAATTAAAAACCACGACTTGGTTATTGGAATTTCTTACATACATTTTCAGGTTATGTGAAAAAAGTGTTCGTAAAAAAGTTGTATATCTTCTTATTACCTACAACTTTGCTATTTAACTTTTTTCCTTAGGACTTGTTGTTTTGTCGGAAATCGAGATAAACCGTTTCTACCCTTAAAAAAACCTCCCTTTTCCACTTTTTAACATTTAACATTGTAATGCATATATTTTTGCATCATCAGAAAGTAGAGGTTTCAACGAACGAAGAACTCAGCGACTTTTTTAAAAAATCAGTTGTTTTGACGTGAAAATTTTCGATTGAATATTAGGGTGCTTTTCGATATTAAGTCATTATAAGGTTAAAAAAAAATAATATTTTAAATCAAAATAATTAGTGTGCTTGAGATATCAAAAAAAGTTTACAAAATTTCATGATTTTTTCTTTGTAAAAGATAAAAATAAAAAACCAAAAAGTTATTCGAATTTTTCAATTAATTTTTTAGGTTATGTGAAAAAAGTGTTAGCACAAAAGTTGTAGACCTTCTTATTACCTACAACTTTGCCATTTAACTTTTTTCCATAGGACTTGTAGTTTTGTGGGAAATCGAGATAAACCGTTTCTACCCTTAAAACACCCCCCCTCCCCTTCCCCACCTCAGATCGACTGTAATTTATTTTTCTTTTCATATTTGTTCTATTCTCTTCCTTTTCCAATGGGTTTCATCCTACTATAATTTTTTTTTTTTTTCAAAAATTATCTCCTTGGTCTAGTAAATGTTGGGTATTTCAAAAAATGAAACTAAAACTTTGCATTTTATGTTGATAACGGATTTTGATGAAATTTTATAAGTTGATAACTGGCTATTCGAGTCTTTATAAAGGATACTTTTTACTATGGTAAAATGTCCCAAATGTCCTTCTCAATGACAAGTATTTTATTTACCCATAATGTATAACAATTAAAATTTTAAATTTTTTTATTTTGTTTTTTCGTGTTTTTATATGCGTATTCCTTCAATATAATAATTATATTTTTTATTGTGAAAAAAAAGATACCAATTTAAAAATATAAAATTAAACAAGTTTTAAATCAATATCGAGAATCGTATTATAGATGCATACTATCAAATCAATTTTAACAAAACTCCTAGATATTTGGTTAAAACAGTTACAAATTGGTGAAAAAAATTTTGAAAAATCGATAATAATTATGGATAATGCATGAAAATTTTAATTTAAAAAATTCCTTAATTTAGGACACACTCAGTTCAAGATAAGCAAATGCAAACCTCTTATCAGTTCAATGACAAACACCATCAAAATTAATCGTGACTGATAAAAAAAAAAAAAAAAAACTGTAGAAAAATACATTTTACGATTTTGCATTTGAAAAAAATAAATTTTTTTCAAGGATATAAATTTTTTGGGGGCAACAACCGCATTTAAGTCTAAATTAAAATTTGACGTTAATATACGCATTAGTTGTATAATTAAATATCTGTGTTATCAATGCGTGTATTTACTGATATCAAATCTAATTTAATTTTTTTTTTCTTAACTTTATCACAATTAGTTAAAATGTTGTTACGAAATCTTTCTTCGTAATAACATCATTTTCATGTATGAACGTTGTTGTCAATGTGATCGTTTAATTACAAAATAAACTAACAAACTTTATATAAATAAGCCCATAATCATACAGACATAATTTTATGCTTGAAAAAGCAATTTAACATCCCCCCCCCGTTTAATTTTACCGTGACAATCAATTTACAAAATAAAAATCTCAATTATATTATTTTTGTTTTAATTGTCATTAATTTTATGTTAGTTATTAATTTGTTCGTATTTTTATCTATATTAAGACGTCAACTTCTCTTGATTTAACCAGAGAAGAAAAACGAGGTCGGAAAATTGAACGATCAGCATAGTTCAATGTGCTTATTCTTTTCCTTACGCCTGCCTCACGATAAAATGGATAAAACCTTTTCCTTCTGGTAAAACAAATCAATACGAGGTGAATGGCTTTGTCAAATATACGAAATACAAATTTTAGCAGTTTATTTTCGCTTTCATCTCAATTTGTGCAAATTGAAAAAAAGTTTTCTTCATTTTAAATTAAAATAGAATTATTGTAATTTAATAAAAGTTAATTACATGTAAAAACTGGTATTAATTTTTTCATTGAACTATTAAAAACGCCTGCATATATAAAACAATTACTTCTTCCTGTTAGGAAATTTATTATTATTATTATTAATCGTTTAAATAATTAATACTTTAAGAAGGTGATTTAAACACAATGGAAAACAGAACTTCAATAACATACCTAGCGTTTCATATGCGACAAGACAGAAGGAATATTCTTAAACATAAAAGCATTATTAGTTTAGTAAAGGATGTTAACGGTACCAGACTTTTGAATTAAAGTACGTACTATTTGATCACAATTAAAAATTATTGAACTTATAATAATATCCTAATAGCCAGTTTTGGAGTTATATTCAAATTCTTAATTATTATCTGTATCTAAACCAATAATAAGATTGAAGAGTTTTCCTACTTGAATACTTATTTAATAAAAATATACCATCTCACCTGCGCGAGCGAACGAAAAACGGAGTCATTTTTCCCAGATGAGGTTTTTATCTAATCTAAAAAATTTAATTAAAACTGTCTACATTTTCATATATTTAATACAAAAAAATAAATGCCATTTACATTGTAATTTTCCCCAAAAAAACAAGGTAATAACAGGATTTGTCCAGGGTAAACTTGAAAACAGCTGGTCCGATTTGGACGAGATTTTCACTACAAGTAGTACATATTACAAAAAGTGCTATAAAATACTTTTAATTCCAAAAAACGTTGATTTTCTGAGAAAAAAATAAAAACTATAGAAACTGCACAAAAAAAAAACATACATCGGCAGGCAGCTGTGATACAATGTACATATACCATATCATATCGTAAAGACGATATGATTTTAAACTATGTTATTTGTTATTCTTATAAATTAATGTTCGCAAACTTGAAAAGTTTAACCATTATAGAAGTATAGCGATAGGTTAAATTCCTAAAAATCATTACTTCATTGTGAATTTTTCGGGTAGTTAATATATTATTAATAGTTCGGCTGAGTAAACGTTCGAATTGTCGAGGGAGGAGAAGGAAATCCTCTGCAGTAAATATGATTTGATTCATAAAAATAAGTATCTTAATTCAAAAATGAGACCCGTAAGAATAAATAACAAAAACAGACAGTTCGACTTAAGTGATCCCGATTAAGAGTTTGACTAAGAGAGGTGAAGCCGTTAAGCAGAGCCCCCAGAATAAAAAGAAATCCAGCCCAACTTATTTTTCAAGAGAAAATAGCAACTTAGATATGACCATCGCGTTGTTTTTTTTTACCAAAAAACTATATTCTTAATTTTCAATTTATTTTAGCAAAATCTAGAAGAATTCGTTGTCTAATCCTAGACTTTTGAATCTAAGGCAACCAAACCTTATACCTCAGATCTTAAGATAACACATTAAATATTATTGATCCTAAAAAAGGTAAACTTCCTAAAGGATAGCTACTAATCCATTCTACTAAAATTAATACATTATTTCATATGACATTTGGTGTGAAAGGTTCTCAAAGCTTAAAATGTTATTAATATTTTACAATATTCTGAAAAACGTAAAGATCCTACTTATAAGATAGCTTATATCTGGTCCTGGAAAAGTACTTTAATGGATTTTCATGAACTTTCTATGAAATAAAGGTCTAGAAATATCTAGTTATCTATTTTTGTTAAAAATTTTAGGTAAAGTTTTCTATTATTCAATCAGATCAATTTAGATACGCTCAGCGAAGCGGGCGGATATCACCTGGTATATAATAAGACTGTAGAAGATTTTTGTCTATTTGTTTGTTGTGCATCTTTCACGCAAAAACTACTGAACGTATTTTGATGAAACTTTGTTTTCTATATAGCTATAATTAGTCCTTGGTAACATAATAGCTATAGTTTATAAATAATTTAGTAGAGGAAAGTCGGGAAATTCAAAGATTTGTAATGTGATATCATAAGAAACATATTTTTGTGCACTTAAATTGCAAACGCTGGCTAAACCTTACGAGATAGATCAAACTAATATGCGGCAAAATTGTGTATCTTAAAACGATTGATAAAAAAGTTCGTGACGTTATATGTCTATCTCTTAAGGATAACCCACCGGAACCATTTTATCTTTTACAAATGACAAAAAAATTATGTTGCCCAAGTTGGCTGGCTTTTACGCTGGCTGTATGACGTACGTATTGCCTGTTTTATTGGTATCTTCTTCTATATTATATAAAAATTATATGTTCGTCTTTATTTGATATTTATAAATTTGATTCAATATACAATCGAGTTCCAGAATGGTTTTTATCTATTTTTCGCATCAGTAATATATAGTGGAAAACACGTGAATCCCATAGGATAGCATAACAATTGCATCCTACAGGAACCGTGTATTTAAAAAAATTGTTTCGTTAAAGTGACCAATTTTACACAATAGTGAAAAAAATTCTCTACAAAGTTTAAATAAAACAATTGCCAAAATTTTACTGAAAAAAAATAAAAACGAATTTCAATTTAACACCTGATAAAATTAATAATGATTTTTTTTAAATATTTGAATTTCTTAGTTGTTCATTGTCGAAGAAATTAATTAGAAATAAACGTATTAAAATAATATAGTAAATTTTTAAATAGTTAACAATTACTGAACGGAACGAATTTTAATGAAGTTTTGTTAAAGATACCTCAGATCTTAACATATTTTTGGATATCATTTATTCAAAAGAAAAAAGGACGGTTCCTGTAGGATAACTTCTAATATTTTCTACTAAACTAGCTGAACTTTTTTAAATGACATTTGACAAAATCTTATAGAACCTGTAAGCAAATATATTTTCCTAGAAAAGTAGTTTTAAGGATTTTGATTAACTTACCTGGTATCTAAAGTCTGGAAGTATCTATCATTTTTTTTTTTTGTCAAAATATTATAGATTATTTTTTATATTTCGCTATGAAGGTAGGGAATGTATTAATCAATCACTCTCAAAAAAGCGAGCGGGTATCAACTTTATCAATCGTTTTCAAATTTTGCCCTTAAGTTCAAATCACAATCATTTTTACACCGACACGTATAACGTTTTTATCGTTATTCCTTCATAATAATATCTCTGTACTGAATAGTTAACTACAAGATAATTTAACATTTAACATTTATTTATTTATTTATTTTTATATTGAAATTAAAAATAATTATATATATACAAATGACACATAAAAAATAAGTCATTACTTTTCTCGAATTTTGCAGTAACTGTTATACTATTTGGAGTTTAGTGATGAAAATGACGGCTGCATTCCACGCGGAGGCGGGCATTGAAGATGTTAGTAGCGGTCTACTTTATCATCACAAATTAACAAGATGAAGTTGGCCGCAAAACCGATCGGTTTTTTTAACTAGGCGCGCGTAATTTGAATTTTATTTATTTATTTAAATTAAAAATAATTAATTCTTTAAGTATAATTTTAATACCTATTTTATTTAGATAATATTTATATATACAAATGGCACAGATTATTAATAATAAATAAGTTACTACTTTTCTATTATTCTAATATTATTTGTATTTATTATCAATTATTTGTATGCAATTAAAAAAAACTATCTTTTAACAAAGAAGTATAACTTCTCACGCGCGTACATAAGTACACGCACCAACTTTTTTTATACGCAACACAATTTATATTAAAATATATTAACTATAGTACGTAATAAACAGTTTAACTTCAAACAGAGCTTATAAACTTTCAAATTGCTGAGTTTAGTATTATATTTTTAATAATAAAAAAAACATAAAAAATTGAGAGTAATGAAGGGTATCAAGTTCATTGTCCAGTTTATGTATGTATTTATAACGTAGGTGGGATCAAAATAAAATTTTTATAAGAAGCAATTATAAAAATATTTATGCAAATGATGCTGCATTTTAGAGCATAGAACTCGTTCATTGTTAGTTAATTGTATGGCATTTCCTCTCCCAATCAATGTAAATTTTAAACATGCTTTTCAATGTGATGTTTCAGTTCTTTGCTTCTTTTTCTTTTCTTTTTTCGAAATTTCATCACCATACATTTTATGCTATTTGCTCGTTGATTACAATGTTGGGGCGAGAAAGAGATATTCGCTGGCTTTTCCATCTGACCATCAACTCTCCAAAGAGTATAACCGAAGACGCTGCGGGGCTTTTCTCTACATTTTGGCATCGCTCTGCGGTTTTACGTTACAAGCTCTATAAAACCAATCCTCTCACATATAAAATAGTTTCATCAACATTCAAGTTTTCAGGCAGAATATCCTCATGGTACAATTTTTTTTTTAAATTTATCATTCAAAACAATCCTCTATAGGCTCGTAAAACATAATCTAGTTGAATGAAAATTAATTTAACTACTATTACAGCTCACATTAAACTTTACTCCCTTCTGTTACGTGATTTTCTAAAAAAAATTAAGCTTTAAAACTAATCTTCCAAAATGTTTTGATTAGCTAACAAAAGGCCTAAGAATGCATTTGTTACGTCACAACTGTCTACTTATACAGCTATTTTAATTTTATTAGGATAAGTTGAAACGAGTCAAGAATATTTTTTGTACGATATACAGTTCTCTTTAAAAAGGTTTTATAAGAATAACGTAATTAATAAATTGGGGACAAACTGTTAAAATAGGAATGCCTATGCCTATTTTTTTTTAAAAAATGGGGCAATTCCTTTTTGAAAATGTATAAATGGGGGTTAAATTTTATAAAAAAGAGAATTTTTTACTTATCCAACATATTTTCCCAGCTTCTTCAGGAATCCTTCTCTCCACATACCAATATGAATGATCTTGCTCATGAAAACTACATTCACCAGTTCTCTAAATCTCCTCTTACACTCCAGTTACCGGAGAGGTCTTTTCTTTCCTTGGAGGTACGGGCGGGCGTTAAAAGATCGTGCTCCATTAAAAAAATCTCCTGGTCACGACCTTATTGATGCAAATAGTCTCCGGAATCTTCCTCGAAAACCTCTCTTTTATCCATTACCGTACCAATCAGTCTCCTAAATCCTTTTTATCATAGAAAATAAAAATATCATACTCTCCCATCAACTCGGATTCCATCCCTTCCACTCTACCACTCAACAATGTTTCAGAGTCGTAGATACCATATCCACTGCCCTCGAAAAGAAAGAATACTGCCTTGGAACCTTTCTGCATGTCGCACAAGCTTTCGATCACTTGTGGCACCTAGGACTCCTATTTAAGTTAAAAACATTCCTTTCATCCCTAATACTTCCTCCTATTAGAATCCTACTTTACAAAGCGCTGTTTCAGAGTGAGGTACAGCGCTGAATTCTCCTTCATTTCATAAATTCAGGCGACTGTTCCCCAGGGTAGAATCATTAGACCCATTTTATACCTTATATACACTGCTGACATCCCAACTCATTCTCACACCGTAATAACCACGTACGCGGACGACACCGCAATTCTTGCCACCGATCCAAATCCAGTCTTGATCTCGGAATGTAGCAAAATATGGAAAATAGCATTGACAACAATAGTCTTGCAACAGCTACAATTGTAGGATATCTGGGTTTTTAAACTGACGGCCACATGACTTGGAATCCCCCTACAAGACTTAAAATACAAGAAATAAACAGACGATACGGACAGCTACGATAACTTATAGGTCCTCAATCTCCAATAAGCACTTAACCAACAGACACTAATACGACCAATATGGACTCACGGAGTAGAACTATGGGGTTCTGCCAAACCGTCCAATATCCAACGGATCCTAACCTTCCAACCCAAAGTCCTACGACGCATCCTAAGATCTCTTAAACATTCCAAACTCATATCACACAAACCTCACTTCATGGCGCTTAAAACGTCTGAAAGACTAATCTTTTTAGGAATGTTCTAGAAGTCCTTTTGTCTAGTTGACTACGCCCCGCCTTTATCGACTCTTCACGCTTCGTTGGGGACACAGCGTGAAGTTTGCCAGGAGGTCTAAGAAGAGGGGCCTCAACCTACACAATCCTGAGCCAAACCTTTTAAGCTCAGAAAAACTGTGACACTATCAATGATGATAAACAATGCAGTCAACTCGAACGATTGAAAGCCGCCATAGCAGAGAAACGACCAGAACTGGCGAACCGCCAAAGAGACGTTTTGCATCACGACAACGCAAGATAAGTTGCGTTGATCGTAAGGCAAAAACTATCACAATTTAATTGAGGTGTTCTAACTCATCCTCCGTATTCCACAGACCTTGGTCCATTCGATTATTACTTTTTCCTCTCTTGAAAAAAATCTCTCCATGGTAAATCTTTCAAATCCATAAGTGAAATAAAAACGCACCCAGATGAATATTTTGCAAGTAAGCCACAACAATTTTGGAAAGAGGGCCTTCTCAGACATGGAAGAAGATTAAAGAACAGAATGGTTAATAAATTAACCTCAAATTACGAATATCATGTATTCCTTTCGCATCAAAAAAGGGAAGTTACTTATGATGCATCAGTATATAACTATTTTAACTTTTTGATGTTATACTTCTTTAGGCGCGTTATGAAGCAAATGATGAGAGTGAAATTTTTAGATGGGCGGCCATCTTGAGACAAAAATTAACAAAATGAAGTTAGTCGCAAAACCACTGGGTTTCCTGGCGCGCGTAATTTGAATTTTT
The DNA here is from genome assembly GCA_958496155.1 of Sisyra nigra. Classification (NCBI taxonomy): domain Eukaryota; kingdom Metazoa; phylum Arthropoda; class Insecta; order Neuroptera; family Sisyridae; genus Sisyra; species Sisyra nigra. The sequence goes on from OY292317.1 coordinate 1,021,657, forward strand.
GTTGTATTTATTTACTAAATTATTTATTTTTTTATTTAAATTAAAAATAATTAAATATACAAATGACACATATTATTAATAAATATAATATTACTTTTCTCGAATTTTGCAGTAGCTGTTATACCATGTTTCTAGTTTAGTGATGAAAATGACGTCTGCATTCCATGCATTTTTTTGGTTATCACGAAATCTGGCATTCTGAAATGATTCAACCATCTTAGAATAATAAGTTAGTAACACAAGATATGAATAAGATTAAGACATTTACTTTGAAAAGTAGCTACTTACTTTATTTCGCAATTTCTATGAAGCTTCGTTTTCATGACATGCATGAATTGTTAACCAAAAAAATGATCCTGACAAATTTTATAAACGTCTGGCAGCTTCCTTTGGATATTATTTATTGACATAAATAAAAATATTATTCCCTTAATTTAATTTTTATTAATTATATCTTTAAATATATATATTATTATTATTAAATATTAAATTACAGTTTAATAATTGATTATTTGAATTAGAATTAATAAAAACTAATTTTTAATGATACCAAAGAAATATAACTTCTCACGCGCGTACATAAGTAGACGCAACCACTTTTTTTTTACTACTATATACTATATTGTAAGGGAAGTATTGTGTTCGGGTCGAATTTTTGAATTCGAGCTTTCACCGGAAATAAATGTTTTGAGGTCTCCTGAGTCCAAAAATGTGCTTTTTAGAAACCTTTCTGTGTGTGTGTGTGACAGCCATATCGTATCGAAAGCTTTATCCAAATTTCACCAAACTTGGAATTTAGCCTGCATATTATGTCTTGTTGTGACGCGAAACTTTTGGATGAAATCGGTTAACCGAAAGCTCTACTTTATTCTACGAATTTTTGAGCTTTTCAAGTTTTTCAAGAACGGCTCTAACGATTTTCTTTAAATTTTCTATAGTTCTTAGACTCATTAAGGGCTACAACTTTTATTTGGAAACTTTTCCTGGGAAAATTCGAATAAGGACGGTTCTGGGGTGAAGCTTGGGAATTTGTATATAATATATAATATATATTATATAGGTTGTAGTTCTGTTTATATGTATAGTTATAAAGTGCTTTGATTTCTTTTAACCAACAGCGAGTTTCATAAATGAAAGTAAAAGAAAGTACTGTGACGCCTCGCAGCAGATATTAATAATTAAGACACTTTAAAGTGCAGGATCGAATCCCAATGAAAGTTCAAGATATTTTCATGGGTTTTCGGATTTTCCAGTCGCTCATAATCGTATTACTTGATGCGATCTTAAATAACTTATAACAATACACTTTAAAGAGTAAATTAGTAATTGGATCAATAATAGATAACTTTAGTAACGTAATAAAAAAATTAGTTGTCTGTAAAGTCAGTTTACGGACGATAGTTTTACCTGATAACATCATCAAGAACACCTAATTGATGAAAAATTGCGTATTTTTATTAATTGAATTACTATCACTGAATTGTCATATTTTTGTATAATACCTCCAAAGAAGTTAATTGAAAATTAACAATTTTTTTTATAAAGGAAACCAGACTGAAAATTATGAAGGAAAAAATCAATTAAATCTTATTAGATAAGTAAATTGTAAAAGAAAACGCAAAACTTTGGACTTAATTATTGTATTTCACATATGCTATTCATAAAAATTCACAACACAAATTATAAATTAAAGTAAAAATAAATTGATAAATGAATCAGCACGAAATTGTCTTCAAAGACACTTCAATTTGATTCATTGATGACGAACACAAGGCGTTTAAAATATGTATCTGGAGATACAAAATTAACAATTTGATTTTTCGTTTTGTGACATTTATTTTTACTTTAATTTATAATTTGTGTTGTGAATTTTAGTGAGTGGTATTTGTGAAGTATAACAAAATACGTTGTCTAGGATTCAACAATAATATCGTGCCTCTCTATCACTTGTATCGCGTTCTCGCACAGGCTCAAATGGAACGTGACAAAATGGACGTTCTTTTTTAGACTGGCTGTCGTAGTTAATCAATTTATAAGACTTTATCACGTCAAAAATAAAGCTAATATTTATAAGAGAAATGAAAATATTATTCTCCAGTTATCGATTTAATACCTACTTTTTTCTTTTTATCTTTAGGAACTACGTGAAAACCTTAAACAATAGGAAACAAAGTTATGAATTAAATTTAAAATTAATAGCTATCGATTAGTATAAATATTTGATAAAATAAAATAGCTTTTAGCTGATACGATATATAATATGTATGTATATGTATGTACGTGCATTTTTTCTGTTCCATTAATGTATATATAAAATACGCAGACAAGTCTTCAACTACTTTTTATAAATGTCTGTTTTGATGGATGTTTGATTAAATTCAATTTAATTTCATTTGTAATTTTTCTTTTTATGTCTTTCAAAAAATTAAAATGTCATAATTCATTTTTAAAAATCATGAAATAACAAGAAAATCTTAAATCTGGTATTTATCAATCAGAATTTCACACACTAGAAAATCTATTAGTGAAATCGAGAAGGTAGATTATGTGTGGGATTGTTCTGACTGAGTCCTTCGTGGTTTTGTATTTATCGTATATAAATATTTCGAGCCAAATACGAGTGAAAGAGAGGCGAGGTATTATCACACAAAATTATATAGAAATTGTACAGAGAATGAAGAGCATTTGAAAGGTTTCTGTCGCTTTGACGGACTCTTTGCAATGAATCATTTCGGTACAATTGGAGAAAGTCCAAGGTGAGTTCAAGTTCAAATCGAAAAGCTTCTACAAATTATCAACCAACAAAACAGAACAGTTTGCACCGCGTCGCCCCATTGAAAAACCAACCCAATTCACGCCCCTATTTCCACCAATGACACAGCGTAGCCGTCATCATCATCACCATCATCATCATCACAATCGTCATCAACATCATCAAAGAAATCTTTTCGGTTTAAATTTATATCTACCTACCTACAATTTCTCGAATTCAGACCGGCATATATGTACATATACACATTCACATCAATTATATATATATATATATATATGATCGTATACATATGTCCTATTGACATTGCTCTTTCTGATTTTCATTCTGGTCCAAAGCTTTCCAATTAATGAAGAACATTCTTCATCAGCGAGAACATACAAGCACAAAAGCATCTTGTCGGGGAACAAAAAAAAAAACGAAAAGGAAAATTTATTTGATATTTAAAACTATTTTTAGAAAATCACTTTTCCTCATATCATGACATAATTTTAAAATCCGGTGATAATCTTCAAATGCCTCGCAACAAAAATATCACGAACACATCCATAAACCGATTATGAAAATTTTAATCAAACACCAACATCAAAATTCATAAATTTATTTACAGCCTTTTCAGTCTTAATTTAAAACGCTTACGATCAGATTCATGGAATGATTGCAGCAGGTGGTCGCCAAAAGGCAAAATATCAGTACATAATAAAGGAAAAAAAAGTTACATAATGCGATTTATTTCAGCTCGTTAGCAGAGTATATAAAGAGTTTGATAGCTGACTCACCCGAAGACATATCTCCGATTACGTGACAGACCGCTTGATCGTTTACTTCCTTCTTTCTCACTGAGTGGACCATGAAACCATGAGTTCAATCCATATCATTTAGTAACTTCTGCAAAAAAAAAACTTCATCAATATACTTATTTTCATAATATCCAGTCAAGGAAATTTTTAGTCTTGAAAAAATGTGTGAACTAAAAAAGACTCTGAACAAAAATACAATGGATCTCGAGGACATCAGGAGGCTCCTGGGTGTTCTGGATGATATATGAGCCCAAGGTTATTAGAAACATAAGGTATGCTCACTTGACTAGGCGGCGTGTCTTTGATCTCTGAAAATGACGTCACTGGTTTGTTGTTTCTGACAGAAACCAGTAGAAGCGTTAAAGGCCGTTAGCTATCGTTGGTTTGTAGGGAATTCCACCTGGTGACTGCATTTGGATGGCGCTACTATATTTAATAAAATATGCTTTTTATTTAGGGTATTAAATCCCTTTAACAACAAATTTAAACTTTTATTATGTCAATAGTTAATTTTTATCAACATAATAAATTGTTAATTTGATTTTTCTTTGTTATTTTATTTTAATTGAATAATTATGGTATATTAATATATCAAAATAATAACAAACCAGTGTTTTGATATATCATCACTATTCAATTAAAATCAAAAGAACGATAAGAACGAGAGTAATGATAAGAATCAACGATAGCAACGATAAGAACCAACGATAGCAGATAGCTAATGGCTGCTAACGCCTGTACTGGCTTCTGTCAGAAACAACAAACCAGTGACGTCAGAGCAAGGAAATAACCTTGAAAGTGAGCACCCCTTGATATAAGCCAATCCAGTCAACACAACAATTATCGCTAAGGACAAAATGATTTTTTTAAAAATTTAGTGATTGAAATAAACTTTTCATACTTGGTTTATCAAACAATCTTTTAGTTCATTATTTTTATAATAATAAACCTGCATAATAGTTCAAAAATTACCCCCTACCCATGAAAATTTGTACCTTTCAAGAGATATAGAATCCGATTTTCCAAAAAAAAAAAGCAATTGTTTGCCATTCTTTGTTCAGATTTTTTTTTTTTTTGGGGAAATGTTATCGATTTTTTTCCAAAGACATGCTGGATAAAACCAATAATGTGTCCCTCAAATTTCAGATTAATCGGGCAAGCCAAACGGGCTTCATGGTACTACAGACAAACATTGGTGAGTGAAAACTGTGTATGCGAAAAAACTGTTTAAGTGAAAGTATTTGCCAGATCTCGTCATTTTAACCTAATTTTTTTGTGTTACAGGTCCAAGAATATTCTTTCCCATTCATATATAACCGCGGCCAATGAGATCTATTATGATGTGACTCTTTGTTCTATCTAGATTCTAGAGGAACATCACACTTCTAAAAAAAGCCAGCACCAAGGGTTGCCATTGTTATCTCGTTAGGCGTCTTGTCCATCTTTCCAAGATGCTGCAGTCTTCTTTTGAAAGCTATCTCACATGAAAAGTCAGCATTTTCTTCTTTCTTCCAGGTTTTTCCCTATTCGAGGTCGCCGTTCCGTATCTTTTCCCTCCATCCTGCCCTTTTCTTGGTGTCCTCCTCTATCATTCCCTTTTCTCTCATGTCTTCTGAAAACACAGTCCTTCTATCTCTTCCTCGGTCTTCCTACTGATATCCTTCCTTCCGCTTGAATTCTGTCCTCTCCTCTTCTCGTCACATGTTCCTGTATTTTCTTTGAGCACTCTACCACTCCAACTGTCTCTCTTATCTTTTCATTCCTGGTCTGTTTCCTTTATCGTCTTCCCCAGCATCCACCTTAACATTCTCATATCTGCGACCTCAAACTTCTTCTCATGGGCCCCTTTGGTAGTCCAATTTCTACTACTATAGATGAGTGCTGGCTTCACAACCTTCTTGTATAATTAGCCCCTGACCTAACTGGCTATTTTTTCATCACACAGCACTCCGGATATTTTTTCCAGCTCCTCCACCTAACCTGAATTCTACGGTTCACTTCCCTGCCGAGGTCATCATCTTCTGTCACTAACGATCTCAGGTATTTAAAAGAGTTTACCCACTCCAGTTTCTCTCCCTGTAACTCTAGATCCTCGTTGTTGACACTTCCTCCAAACCACAGATATTCAGTTTTCGTTCTGCTAATCCCGAGCCCATCATCCTATATAGCCTTCTAGGATCAACTTTCTCTTTGCTTTTCTCCACCAGCACAATGTCATCAGCAAAGAAACAGCATTTTAACTCTATTTATCTATGCTGATGATACAGCAGTGATGGTACAGGATGTTAATATTAAAATAGCGAGGAACAGAATTCAAGAAATCGTTGATTCTTTGGGTAGCTGGATGGAACAATGACACTTAACCAAACCCGAGCAAATGCGAAAAAAATTTCACCCTCAGATGCCCAGTAACACATCGAAAGTTGCAGATATGCGAAACAATGAACGGAAACCCAGATCGGAAGCTATGAAGTATCTTGTAGTGTATTTGGACACCAGGCTGAGCTGGCATACATATACAAAAAAAAATAAATACCCTTGTACGTGCTAGGCTAACCAAGTTTCATCCAATAATCAGCAAGAAATTCTCACCCAAAGTCGAAAACGCAATACTACCGTACAAAAGTCTCGATAGACTTTTACTACTGTAGGCTAGTCCAGTCTGAACAGTAGCGCGCCCAACAAATATAAAAAGACTCCTAGTACTTCAGATTGTAAGAATTGCAGCAAAGGCTTCATGGTTCGTACGGAACAACAAACTGCACATAGAATTCAATAAACAGTACTTTAAATAAGTTTTCGGCGGGACTGTTCGAGACATTAACTAATTGTCCTAGCTCAATACATCTCCAATTAGAGTATACGCCTTAAACTAAACGATTAAAAAAATACCCAAAAAATTGGACTATGGACGGATGGCTCCCTATTTGGACAATAAAATATGGTGTATTTAGACATGAAGGTCAATTCTACAAAAACTAACACCAACGTCAAAAAAAACCTTTAAAACCTCTTTAAGTTATAATCAGAAACCTCTATAAGAGAAAGTCGGTTTTCACCTTCATTAAAATAAGATCTCCTGCTAGTACTGATCAACGCACTGCCTAGTGGCTCAATAACCAGGAGCGGACCTTGGCTAGTAGTAGTAGGTTTTCACCTGTGAACCTCTATAAGTGAGACTGCTACTTAGCTGTACCTCGATAAGCGATAGATGAGCGTATTTAACACCTAGTGTTAGTAACTAACAACTCTTACATCTTACTTACAAGTTTACCACTACGTGGTTTTTGTATTTCTTATAACCCTTTATAGAGCAGTGCTTTTAGCCTTTGAAAATGGTAAAAAGTGAAAAAAATTAAAGTAGGATGCAACCCATTAGAAAAGGAAGAAAATATAACAAAAATTAGGAGGTGTTTTTAAGGGTAGAAACAGTTTATCTCAACTTCCGATAAAACAACAAGTCCTATGGAAAAAAGTTTAAAAGCAAAGTTGTAGATTATAAGAAGATCTACAACTTTTGTACGAGCACTTTTTTCACATAACCTCAAAATTTATGTGTAAAATTCCAATAACCAAGTCGTGGTTTTTAATTTTTATCTTTTGCAAAAATAAAACCTTTTAATGTCCCAAACACGCTGCATTTTTTTTTTTTAATTTAAAATATTACTTTTTCACCTTATAATGCCTTAATATCGAAAATGCACCCTAATTTTCAATCCAAAATTTTCACGTCAAGACTTCTAATTTTTTTTAAAAAGTAAGTGAGCTGTTTTGTTTTTGTTGAAACCTCTACATTTTGATGGTGCAAAAAATGTACATACATGACAATGTTAAATGTTCTCAAAAAACGCAATAATTAAAGTGTAAATTTTAATAAATTGCTCCAAATTGTACATAATTGTACATTGTACACTTAATACAATTTTTAACAATTCATTAAAATTTACACTTTAATTATTGCATTTTCTCGGAACATTTAACATTGCAATGTACTTATATATTTTTTGTAACATCAGAAAGTAGAGGTTTCAACGAACAAAAAACTCACCGACTTTTTAAAAAAAAAAGCAGTTATTTTGACGTGAGAATTTTTGATTGGAAAAAATTAGGGTGCTTTTTCGATATTAAGTCATTATGAGGTGAAAAAGTTAATGTTTTAAATCAAAAAAAAAATTACAGTGTATTTGGGACATTAAAAAGGGAAATTTTTAAAAAATTACATTTTTTTTTTTTGTAAAAGACAAAAATAATAACACCAAAAATTTGGTTATTGGAATTTTTCACATTAATTTTAAGGTTATGTGAAAAAAGTGTTCGTACAAAAGTTGTAGATCTTCTTATTGCCTACAACTTTGCCATCTAACTTTTTTTCATAGGACTTGTAGTTTTGTCGAAAATCGATATAAACCGTTTCTACTCTTAAAAACACCCCCCATTTCCATTTCTTCACCTCAGATCGACCGTTATTTATTTTTGTTTTATTCTCTTCCTTTTCCAATGGATTTTATCCTACTGTATTTTTTTTCTGTTCAAAAATTATCTACCCTGGTCTCTTATAGGTGAAAAAGTTATCTTTTCTACCGCTTAATATAAAGGTTAGTGAAAATCTTCTACAAGTTCAAAAAAGGCCGCGATTCCTTGAACTCTTGCTAACCCAAGTTCTACTATATTTAGTTAAATCTGTCGCATTAATCGTCGCATGGGTAGATGTGTCTAGCAAACCCGGCTATATCCTTTAGAGTATTTGAGATTGTTCTTTATCAAAATATAAGTTTTGATTTTTAAACATTAAATCTTAAATTCGATGTCTTACTTAAAAAAAACGATTTTGGTCTTTGGAAAAATGATCAATTTATTGGTATTGGTTTCAATATAAAGATTATGATATGACAGGATAAAACTTTCGGATATTCAGACATGTCGAAATATTCTGAAGGAACATGAGATAATTAAAATTTATACAATCGAATAATTATTACAATGTCTCAAATGCGTATATGAGATCTTTTCGACCAATTGGACGTTTGATATAAGTCCTGGATTAAATGTAAGCCATAATTAAGCTGTCATTATCGGATGCTACAAGCTACATTTATGTATGCGTATGTACAAGAGAGAGAGTAATTAGATTTCATCGACTAAAAAAGCTCGGATAATATGAACGACCTCACTCATTTTATTAACGGTATGAGAGGATATTGAGAAGAATTTTTTTTTTACCAAAGGTTTATCCACTTTATCCGTTCTCTTTTACTCGCTTTTTATACTTTTTTACACATTTTATTCCCAATCGATAAGACTTGATGAAGATAGAGTGGTTAGCTACCTAATGGCTTCTAAAAAGATTAATCTTAAAAATACAAGTAGATTATATGCATTGATTGGTACCGAAAGCTTTAAAAAAGTTTCAATAATAGAAATTTACAATATCCGCAACGATGCAAATATTTTACAGAATTAGCGTCATTAACAATCGCGGTGTTCTTTCGTCTCCCCTCGATTGTCGGTTGGTGTCATCTTTTTTTGGAAAATCAATAAAATCTGCCAATTCAATCGGTTTTTCTGTTTGTTTAATATCCAACCGTGCTGAAATTAATTGTTCTATAGTAATCCATACGGGTGTAACATATTGTTGGTTGGTTCCTGTAACAGCGTTAGCTTTCCATCGTCTTTTTTGAGCTTACAATTAGACCGATTCATTGGCCTAAATTGACCGTTCATTGACCGAGGAGCACTTTAATAAATATCATCAATATATTTGATGCTTCAATACGAAAGCTCTTTTCAATCTTTTTATGATATCCTCATTTATAAAATGTAATGCCTTTATTCCGACATTGACAGGTAAAAAATAGGATTCCAGGCCTTTTTTGTACGTTCTCATCCACTTCTCCGATAAATATGATTTCATTTTGATTATTTACAAGTATCGCAGAAATAATTTATATTAACGTTTTATTGGTTATTTATTATTGACGAAAAAGAAAATAACGTGGATTGAAGAAAAAAATTTATCTTTTCTATTTTATGAAATGTATTTATAAATTACATATTTTTAAGAACTGAGAATAATTTTTACTTTAAATATCAAAATTCTTAAAATAATTACATTTTTTTAATTGAAGTTATACTTCTTTAGGCGCGTTATGAAACGATGAGAGTGAAATTTTAAAATGCGCGCGCATCGGGGTGACACAAAATTAACATGATGAAGTTGGCGGCAAAAACACTCGGTTTTTTTAACTAGGCGCGCGTAATTTGAATTTTTGTTTTCTTTGTTTGCTAATTTATTTATTTTTATATTTACATTAAAAATAATCAATCCCTAAAATGTCCCTAAATAAATAAGTTATTACTTTTCTCGAATTTTGCAGTAGCTGTTATACTATTTGAAATTTTATGATGAAAATGACGTCTGCATTTCATGCATATTCTTAGTTATCACTTAATCTGGGATTTTGAAATGATTCAACCATCTAAGAATAATAATTTAGTAACACAAGTTCAAAATCTATTTTCTATTTGTTTAGCAGTTATAAAAATTTTTTGTAGCTTTTCTTTAAATTTTCTTTTAGCAATTTTTTATATTTTACTTTAAATACAAATTCAAATTACATTGTTAAGTTAGAACAATAATCAAATTAAATTTTCACACTCCCTTTTTAAGTTGCAAATATATTTTTAACCAAAAAGAGTTAAGTGAGCGAGAAACAATGTTTTAAAATTAAACTATTTGCCAAAATATTGCTCTTTCAGAATCCGCAATTACTTCAATTGAATAGTCCTTAATTGATTAAAAATTAATTTTTCAAAAATTTGCAAACTAAAAATTAAAATTGCTGTAAATTACAAAAGAGTCACTTTTTTAAGTTTTTAAAGTAATACTTCTTTAGGCGCGTTATGAAAAAATGATGAGAGTGAAATTTTTAGATGGGCGGCCATCTTGAGACAAAAATTAACAAAACGAAGTTGGCTTTTTTGTTTTATTTATTTACTTATTTATTTATTTTTTTTTATATTTATATTAAAAAATAATTATTTATACAAATGACTCATATTATTAGAAAATAAGTTATTACTTTTCTCGAATTTTGCAGTTGCTGTTATACTATTTTGAGTTTAGTGATGACAATGAAGTCATTCCATGCATATTATTAGTTTACAGGAAATCTAGGATTCTGAAATGATTCAACCATCTAAGAATAATAATTTAGTAACACAAGATATGATAAGATTAAGACATTTACTTTGACAAGTAGCTACTTACTTTTTTTCGCAATATTTATGTAGCTTCGTTTTCATGACAAGCATGAATTGTTAACCAGAAAAATGATCCTGACAAATTTTATAAACGTCTTGCAGCTTTCTTTGGAATTTATTTTCAATTTAAACCATAGTTTTTTTACAGTATTTCAGCCATTAAATAGTCAAATAAATAGAAATTTACTGCACAAACGGTGACTCGGAAAAAACGTGTTAAGCGTCAGATCACTTTTAGGCTATTAGTACGGCGCGTTGTTCTTAGAGGCGTTAGCATCGTTCTATTTTATCATCACAGCGCAAGTCCATAATGCTTAAATGCATCTTGGACATTGCTCCGCCATCTCTGTTCAACGCGCCGCACTAAAATTCAAAAGAACCGCACTCTCGCCAAAGTGTCCGTTCCACGAAAAAATTATATTCAGTAGTGATTTAAATTGAATATTTTGATTAATATTTTTACGTTTCGTAAGTTTTATTGAAAAAATTGCGTTTATACACTTTTTCAAGTGCTCCAATATAATTGAGGTTAACTATCTGTATGTATTATTTATTGATATAAATTAAAATATTATTTTCTAAATTTTATTTTTATTAATTATTTGTATGCAATTTATAAAAATAAATTTTTATTGACACCAAAGAAGTTTAACTTCTCACCCACTTTTTTGATTATAGACGCTTTCGTAAAATTAATTATGGCAAGTACTTAGTAGTGTTCGAAGAAACGACAAATATTTGTTCTAGGCTTAAAAATATTTGATAATTGACGACAAGATTGATTGATTGAAGATTTTATCGGTAGTACCACTAACCAAACTTCGTAATGATATAATAATCATTAGCCTGCAAGGAACTACTTATGGTATTGATTTATACAAACTAAACGTTTTTAACATGAATGAATTTTAAATATTCTCGTTACTTATTACATCAACCTCAAAAAGGAATCACGTTTATCTCGTTAAAGGTCATACCTGCAACTTTATAGGTCATTGAGTAAAGATCGTAAACATAATCATAATTATAAGTAACCTAATCGTTGTGTACGTTGTGTACTCAGAGTTAAAAAAAACGTTTAAAAGTTATAAGACAAGTACCTACAAACGAAAATGATAGTGAAGTTTTTAAAAATTTATAATTTATATAAATAAAATAATAGTTGTTTTCCAGTGTTCGCTTTTAACCCAAAAACTATTGGATAGATTTCGATCAATTTTTTTTGTTTGTTTTACTTCTTATAAACTTGGTCCTTATCTAAAAAAAGATTTTTCCCGATATCTTCATTAAAAACAAATTAATTAAAATTTTTAACAATGCGATTTTACAAGCAAAACGCGTTAAGCGGTGCATTTTTCGTCGCTTTGAAAAAGTGGGGGAAACGATGAAATGCGCATGGGCTGGAGTGAGAATGTTTCTCCGCCCACTACCTACTGATTATTTGATATTTGAACGTAGACTTAAAGCAGCTCAGCGAGATATTAGATGAACAAAGATTTTATGAATTCTTTTTTCTATTTGTTTAGCAGTTTTTAAAATATTTTTGAAGTTATACTTCTTTAGGCGTGTTATGAAAAAATGATGAGAGTGAAATTTTTTAGATGGGCGGCCATCTTGAGACTAAAATTAACAAAATGAACTTAGCCGCAAAACCACTCGGTTTCTTGGTGCGCGTAATTTGAATGTTTGTTCTATTTATTTACTTATTTATTTATTTATATTTTTAAATTAAAAATAATTATATATACAAATGACACATATAATTAAAAAATAAGTCATTATTTTTCTCGAATTTTGCAATAGCTGTTATACTATTTTTCTAGTTTAGTGATGAAAATAACGTCTGCATTCCATCCATATTCTCAGTTATCACAAAATCTGGGATTCTGAAATGATTCAACCATCTTAAAATAATAATTTAGTAAAACAAGATAAGAATAAGATTAAGACATTTACTTTGAAAAGTAGCTACTTACTTTATTCCGCAATTTCAATGAAGCTTCGTTTTCATGACATGGATGAATTGTTAACCAGAAAAATGATCCTGACAATTTTTATAAACGTCTGGCAGCTTCCTTTGAATATTATTTATTAACATAAATTAAAATATTATTCTCTTAATTTGATTATTAATAATTATATCTTTAAATATATATATTATTATTATTAAATATTAAATAACTGTTGTTTAAAATTGATTATTTGAATAAAATTAATAAAAACTAATTTTTAATCACACCAAAGAAGTATAACTTCTCACGCGCGTACATAAGTACACGCAACCACTTTTTAATACATTTCAATGTATGTGTGCAAATTCTTAATACATTTTTAAGTTATAACCGTTACAATAATCAAATTACATTTCAACACTCCCTGTTATTATTGCAAATATATTTTTTAACCAGAAAGGGTTAAGTTAGCGAGGACAATTTTTTTTTTTAATTAAACTGTATGCCAAAAAATTGCTCAATCAGGATCCACAAAATTCTCGAAGTGTATAGTCATTGATCAATTGATTAATAATTAATTTTTCACAAATTTGTAAACTAAAAATTAAAATTGCTGCAAAATACAAAAGACTCACATTTTTAAGTTCTTTTTAAACTGCATCTTAATTGCTCTTTCCGGATCCGCAATTGCACCAGGTGTATATTTAAAAGTTAATGAATAATTTTTTTTTTTTAAATTTTCATACTCAAGAATTAAAATGGCTATAAAATCCAAAATAATTTATAAATAGTTTTTGATTTTTTTTTTGCTCTCTATCTGCTCTTTTTATTACGCAAATAATTAATTGATCTAATATTTGCAATATTTTTAATAATTAATTATTTTTAAATATTTATTCATGTATCTTTTGTTGTACTATGACGTCATCAACCGCCTTTGGATCATGTGAACATGAATTGTTTAAAAATTGAATTACCAATTAACTATACACCTGGAGCAATTACAATTTTTTGAAAAAAAAATTATAATAGTGTTTATTTTGAATTATATAAAATCTCTTTTTTTAATTTAAAAAGTTTTGAAGTATTAATTATTAACTAACTCATAATTTTACACTTAGAGCAAAAGCGGATTCTGAGGAAGCCATTAAGGAGCAATTTCTTGGCATATAGTTAAAATTGTTCTACGATAAGTTCTTTCCTTTTAATTTTAAATATTTATTTTTGCTTTCAATTTTTTAATTGTTTTTCCTCTGTAAATTAAATATGTTCTTAACATAATAACCTACGCAAACGACGCCGCGGGTATCAGCTAGTAGTATTTAAAATAGAAAATATTTGATACATTGCTAAGCTTTAAAAGACAAAATGAGGTAAATCTTGATTGTTTCGAATCAATAGTGCTACTTATAATAATTAATATAGATTAATATCGATTTCATATACTATTTTTTTTTTAATTTTAACATACGACTGAATATTGCTTAGTTTGTTACGTAAATCATCTTGTAACGTTGTAGCTGATGTAACCCGTTTTCAATTGTTAAGACGAAGGTGGGGTCTTGTTCGCACATAACATAACCACACATTATACTGGAAGTCATTTTGAGTTTTCATGCAAGCGTTTTACTGAGTGACAAAAGCAATCGAAACACTAAGCTATTAAATAAGCTTAAGTATAAGTGAATGACTTAAGCTCTCTTTTATAATAACAGTATTTACTTCAAACGTATTAAACGATTTATTTTGACTTAGTTTAGAAACTAAGCGTTCTAAGAACAAAATTAAGATAAATCGCAACATCACAAAAGTTGGTTATCATTTACTTTACACCTATAGATTAATTAAATTTTATTGAATTTAGATTCAGCTTTGTGAGGAAGTTATATTTTGATTTTTAAGGCATTCAAAAATTTTTCAATTTTATATTATATATTTTTAAAAATCTATACTTATAACTTCATATAATTTGATACTAAGGAAAATATTTTTGGTATTATAAAAGGTGAGGCCTTTGAATAATATTTTCCTCAACAAAATTATTGATTAAATACCTCTAAGACAATTATTATTAACATAGCCAACAAAACCGATATTGAGACTATAATATTGGCCGAACCAATCAAGTTCAAAATAATAAAACATCGTCATTGTCAAGATTGGGAGTCGTGAACCATTGAAACTCGGTTCCACTTCAAATAATTAATTTTAATTGTGTTAACCTCTCCGTACCACTTGTATAAAATAAAACCCCTTATATAAATTCTGTGGTACACCTTACTAGATAAAATTATAATTATCCTTTACGTTTCACTATAAATTAGATAAACTAACAAGGGATCATAATATATAGAGAAGCTTATGAGATTTTTTATAAATTTTTTGGTAAAAAAAAATTATTCATTGCTAAAAAATTTCCGTTTTTTTTTTCTAATTTTAAATAAAAGAAATAATAAAAAAGTGGTTGCGTGTACTTATGTACGCGCGTGAGAAGTTATACTTCTTTGGTATCATAAAAAATTAGTTTTTATTAATTTTATTCAAATAATTAATTTTAAAAAACTGTAATTTAATATTTAATAATAAAAATATATATATTTAAAGATATAATTATTAAAAATAAAATTAAGAGAATAATATTTTAATTTGTATCAATAAATAATATCCAAAGAAAGCTGCAAGACGTTTGTAAAATTTGTCAGGATCATTTTTCTGGTTAACAATTCATGCATGTCATGAAAACGAAGCTTCATTGGAATTGCGAAATAAAGTAAGTAGCTACTTTTCAAAGCAAATGTCTTAATCATCTTGTTAATTTGTGATGATAAAATAGAACGCTTCTAATGCTTCTAAAACCGAGCCGCGATACAGACGTCATTTTCATCATTAAACTTCAAAAAGTAATTATAACAACTACTGCAAAATTCGAGAAAAGTAATAACTTATTTATTAATAATATGTGTCATTTGTATATATATTTATTTCTAATTTAAATATAAAAATTAATAAATAAGTAAATAAATAAAACAAAAATTCAAATTACGCGCGCCAGGAGACCTAATGGTTTTGCGACTAACTTCATTATGTTAATTTTTGGCTGAAAATGCGCGCGCATCTTTAAATTTCACTCTCATCATTTTTTCATAACGCGCCTTAAGAAGTATAACTTCAACAATTTTTTTAGAAAATAAAAATAGTTGGTTTAGTATTAGAATCAAAGGAAATGATTCTAATAGCAATAAAAGAAAAGGAATTGATTTATCACAGCAATTGATCAATTGTATTTGAAATAAATTGAAAATTTCCAATGAAAATAGACGGGATTTTATGGGATTTCCAGGTATATTTGACATTGAATGAAGAAGGTCAGATATAAAGGTGCATGACGGTCGCTAGGGAAGTTCGTGCCCCAACGACCGAATATTTACTATCTATTATTAGCACGTCTCCCTTACGAAAAAAAAAATAAACAAAACAGCATTTAAAATTTGATCTTCTTACGCTCTCTAATCAATTGTTAAGCTCATTCAATCTGATTTTTTTTATTGGAATAATTTTTTTTTTCACAAATAATTGAAACGGACTGAAGTAAACGATTTGATGTGAAAATGTTAAAAGTATTTTTAACACAAAACAGAATTAAAGCTCTTACAACGTTAATGAGCGGCCTTGGAAACTTGAAAAGCTCAAATCAAATATTTGAAATTTTAACGCTATTGAAAAATTGTGAAAAAACGCTATGAATGTAAGTCTACATCAGTGAACAATTAAATTGTCAACTAACGAACGAACGTATGGAAAAAAACGATTTCCCTTTTTTAACGTTTCACATAATTCGTTTGTAATGATCTAAATTTTGATACGAGTTCATTATACATGAGGTTTTTAGTAACATATAGAGACTTGGTATTTTATATATATATATATATATATATATATATATATATATATATATATATATATATATATATATATAACTAGCTGATACCCGCAACGTCGTCTGCATAGGTTATTATGTTAAGAACATATTTAATTGACAGAGGAAAAACATTTAAGAAATTGAAAGTAAAAATAAATTAAAAATAATCGGAAAGAACTAAGCGAAGAACAGTTTTATCTATTTGCCAAAAAATTGCTCCTTCCGAATCCGCAAGTGCTCCAAGTGTATAGCTAATCAATAATTAATTTTCCAAAAATTTGTAAATTCACAAATAAAAATTGCTATACTCTATAATCCAAAATAATCACTGTTTTCTTTTTCAATAATTTGTTCCTTAAATGCTCTTTCCAGATCCGCAATTGCTCCAGATGTATAGTTAATTAGAAATTCAATTTTTAAACTATTCATGTTTATAAGACCCAACGGCAATTGATGACGTCCTCAATTATACAACAATACATGTATAAATAGTTATCAATTATTAAAAATATTGCAAAAATTTGATCAATTATTATACAAAAAGAGCAGATAGAGAACGTAAAAAAAAAATTTCAATTAAAAATTATTTTACGTTTTATAGCGATTTTAATTCTTTAATTAGAAAATTTAAAAAGTTTAATTATAATTAGCTATTAATTATATACCTGGATCAATTCCGGATCCAGAAAGAGCATTTAAGGAGCAATTAAAAAAAAGTTTTAATCTGGCCAACTTTACTCTTTCTGGTTAAAAAGTATATGCGAAAATAAAAGGGAGTGTTGAAATGTAATTTGATTACTGTAACGGTTGTAACTTAAAAATGTAATTTGAATTTGTAAAATAATATAAGTAAAATATAAAAAATGCTAAAAGAGAATTTAAAAACAAGCTATATTAATCTAATATCTCGCTGAACTGCATTAACTATTAAATCTACGCTCAAATATGAAATAATCAGTAGGCAGTGGAAGGAGAAACACTATCTCTGCAGCTCCTGCGCATTAAACCGTTTGCCCCACTTTATCAAAGCGACAAAAAATTCATCACTTCACGTGTTTTGCTTGTAAAAATCACATTTTTTAAAACTTTAATTACTTTGTTTTTAATTAGGATATCGTGGTAATTTTTTTTAAGATAAGAACCAAGTATATAAGAAGTAAAGAAAAAACATTGATCAAAATCTACGCTGTAGTTTCTGAGTTGAAAGCAAACATTAGAAAACAGCCATCATTTTATTTATAAAGATAGCCGGAAAGAACTTAGCGTAAAACATTTTTAATTATATGCCAAAATAGTTATTAGTTAATCAATAACTAATTTTTCGAAAATTTGTTAATAAAACTTGTTACTTATATAATCCAAAATAAACACTGTTTTTAATTTTTTTTTTCAAAAAATTGTTCCTTGAATACTCTTTCCAGATCCACAATTGCTCCTGGTGTATTGTTAACCAGTAATTCAATTTTTAAACTATTCATGTTTATAAGATCCATAGGCAGTTGATGACGTCATAGTACAACAATACATGTATAAATAGTTATAAATAATTAATTATTAAAAATATTGTAAAATTTCGATCAAATATTATTTGCGTAGTGAAAAGAGCATATAAAGAACTTTTAGAAAATTAAATTAAAAATTATTTTGGGTTTTAGAGCGATTTTAATTCTTGAATTTGAAAAATTTAAAAAAATTTAATTATTTATTAACTATTATCCTGGAGCAATTGCGGATCCGGAATAGTATTTAAGAAGCAATTTAAAAAAATGATTGCGTGTACTTATATACGCGCGTGAAAAGTTATACTTCTTTGGTAACAATAATATTAGTTTTTATTAATTGCATTCAAATAATCAATTTTAAAAATATTGTAAATTAATATTTAATAATAACAATAATATAAATATTTAAAGATATAATTATAAAAAAAATAAAATTAAGAGAATAATATTTTAATTTATATCAATAAATAATATCCAAATGAAGCTGCCAGACGTTTATAAAATTTGTCAGGATCATTTTTCTGGTTAACAATTCATGCATGTCAAGAAAACGAAGCTTCATAGAAATTGCGAAATAAAGTAAGTAGCTACTTTTCAAAGTAAATGTCTTAATCTTATTCATATCTTGTGTTATTAAATTAATATTCTTAGATGGTTGAATCATTTCAGAATCCCAGATTTCGTGATAACTAAGAATATGCATGAAATGCAGACGTCATTTTCATCACAACTACTGCAAAATTTGAGAAAAGTAATAACTTATTTATAAAAAATATGTTTCATTTTTATATATAAATATTTTCTAAATAAAATATAAAAAATATATTTAAAGAATTAATTTTTTTAATTTAAATATAAAAATAAATAAATAAGTAAATAAATAAAAAAGAAAAATTGAAATTACGCGCGCCAAGTTAAAAGAAACCAACTTCATGTTGTTAATTTGTGATGATAAAATAGAACGCTACTAAATAGCCTTAAAGTAATATTACATTAAACACGTTTTTTTCCGAGTATGTGTAGTAAATTTGTATTTTTATGACTATTTATATAACAATGAAAATAAATTCCAAAGAAAGCTGCATGATGTTTATAAAATTTGTCCGGATCATTTTTCTGGTTAACAATTCATGCATGCCGTGAATGCGAAGCCCCATAGAAATTGCGAAATAAATTAAGTAGCTACTTTTCAAAGTAAATGTCTCAATCTTATTCATGCCTTGTTTTGCTAAATTATTATTTTAAGATGGTTGAATCATTTCAGAATCCCAGATTTCGTGTAAACTAATAATATGCATGGAATGGCGTCATTGTCATCACTAAACTCAAAATAGTATAACAGCAACTGCAAAATTCCAGAAAAGTAATAACTTATTTTTTAATAATATGAGTCATTTGTATAAATAATTATTTTTTAATATAAATATAAAAAAAATAAATAAATAAGTAAATAAATAAAACAAAAAAGCCAACTTCGTTTTGATAATTTTTGTCTCAAGATGGCCGCCCATCTAAAAATTTCACTCTCATCATTTTTTCATAACGCGCCTAAAGAAGTATTACTTTAAAAACTTAAAAAAGTGACTCTTTTGTAATTTACAACAATTTTAATTTTTAGTTTGCAAATTTTTGAAAAATTAATTTTTAATCAATTAAGGACTATTCAATTGAAGAAATTGCGGATTCTGAAAGAGCAATATTTTGGCAAATAGTTTAATATTAAAAAATTGTTTCTCGCTCACTTAACTCTTTTTGGTTAAAAATATATTTGCAACTTAAAAAGGGAGTATGAAAATTTAATTTGATTATTGTTCTAACTTAACAATGTAATTTGAATTTGTATTTAAAGTAAAATATAAAAAATGCTAAAAGAAAATTTAAAGAAAAGCTACAAAAAATCTTTAAAAACTGCTAAACAAATAGAAAATAGATTTTTTTAAATATTTATAAATCTAATATCTCGCTGAGCTGCTTTAAATCTACGCTCAAATATCAAATAATCAGTAGGCAGTGGAAGGAGAAACATATCCTCTCCAGCTCATGCGAATTTGATCGTTTGCCTCACTCTATCAAAGTGACGAAAAATCCACTGCTTAACGCGTTTTGCTTGTAAAAATCGCATTTTGTAAAACTTTAATTACTTTGCTTATAGTGAAGATATCCTGATAATTCTTTTTTTTTTTTAGATAACAAAAAAGTGATCGTAATCTATTCAGTAGTTTTTGAGTTAAAAGCGAGCATTGGAAAACAGCTATCATTTCATTTGTATATATATATATATATAGACAAACTTGACATATTAAAAACGAAATGAAGTTTTCGTTTAAAGACAAAAAATTTAATCGGAAAAGATAAAAGCGAAAACGAACACTTGAGTATTAGTACGGGTCTTGAAAAATGCTTATTTATGTGTAGGTTATAAAGAAATTGGTTCGACACACACTAAAAGATCAGAGTGAACATGACAGAATTGAGAGCTGAATATCCTCAACACAGTTGTCAGTTAAAAGGCTAACAACACACATATAGATACAGACGGGAAACCTACGAAAGCAAATCGTTCTCAACATATAGAAGATTTGAAGTCTTTGGAAAGGGATGCTGTGTGTATACTCGTATATGTGTACACATAAAATAAAATCATTTCGAAAGGAGATGAAGAGACGAGATGATAGGCATGAGAAAATGGCTTTTAGTCCGTCAGTCAGAGTCAGGGACTCGCCACAGAAAATTCAGTTCAGGGTGGCGCCAGTGCCACGATGACGACGCTAACTACGACAACGTCTGACCTTCATACGGTGTCCCAAATTTTCCCGGCAGTACCTTTTCCCATTAACTTTCCCTGATTCACTTTCTCACACGACACTTTAACTTAAACTCTATGTTCATCACGCTCTTACATCATAATACGGTTGTCAGCCAGCGTTTGGCTACCACTGCGCTCGACGCTGTACATAAAAATGCAGACAAAATCGAACAGATATATTTCACTTTTATTGGCTAAACCCAACTTATCTTTTATGACTTTTTCTTATACGAGAGATCGTGGCGGGTACTTAAATATTTTACAAGTAAAGAGCTTTCTTCTCGTCTCCACGGAGATAATAGATAGAGAAGCAGCTTTTTCGTCCATCCGTAGCCTACATCGTCTTCCTTTTCACTTGATTTCAAATCCGGGCGTTATAAAATATACATTCATATATATATATATAAAAACACACCCTACAATATGCATCCTTGAAATTCGAAAAGCTTTCACCTTCATTCTCGGTTCGTTTCAATTTAATGTGCGTGTGTGTGTGTGTGATAACTTTTATTGTTTTTTAGTTACACTCGATTGTATCAATCTCTTTCTCAACCTATTTCAACGTTAAACGTTTACGCACAAATTATATATTTTATTAATTTTTACATCCTTTGTTCTTTTAACAACATAAAGCATACCTATTGATTAAAACACTGCTAATCTTAAAAGAACAAAATTCTTTTGATTCTTCAGGTTGTTTATTGTTAATTGTTATTACATCAGAGTACGAGCCTTCACTCCCCCGCTCGTAATCTCCTCTCTTCTTTCTCGTCGTATGTAAACTTTATAGTATTTGAAGAATATTTTATTTACTAGGCACACTCTATAACCCACTGATATTCTATAATGCTTTTTACTTTTACTACACAGTTTGATCAATTCCTGCAAATTTCTGGGGACTAATTTCTTTGAGTTAGTCATATCTCAGTTCAGAACCATCCTTAACTCTCAAAAATTAAGGATTATGTTTTTGAACGATAAAATTTATTACTTTCTTTTACTACTTTATAGATAGTAAAGGAAGTATTGTAATCGGGTCGAATTCTTCTTTCTCGTCGTATGTAAACTTTATAGTATTTGAAGAATATTTTATTTACTAGGCACACTCTATAACCCACTGATATTCTATAATGCTTTTTACTTTTACTACACAGTTTGATCAATTCCTGCAAATTTCTGGGGACTAATTTCTTTGAGTTAGTCATATCTCAGTTCAGAACCATCCTTAACTCTCAAAAATTAAGGATTATGTTTTTGAACGATAAAATTTATTACTTTCTTTTACTACTTTATAGATAGTAAAGGAAGTATTGTAATCGGGTCGAATTCTTCTTTCTCGTCGTATGTAAACTTTATAGTATTTGAAGAATATTTTATTTACTAGGCACACTCTATAACCCACTGATATTCTATAATGCTTTTTACATTTTACTACACAGTTTGATCAATTCCTAAAATTTTCTGGGGACTATTTTATTTTAGTTAGTCATATCTCAGTTCAGAACCATCCTTAACTCTCAAAAATTAAGGATTATGTTTTTGGACGATAAAATTTATTACTTTCTTTTACTACTTTATAGATAGTAAAGGAAGTATTGTAATCGGGTCGAATTTCCGAATTCGAGCTTTCATCGGAATTACATGTTTTGAGGTTCCCTGAGTCCAAAAAAGTTATTTTTAGAAACATATCTGTGTGTGTGTGTGTGTGTGTGTGTGTGTGTGTGTGTGTGTGTGTGTGTGACAGCCATATCGTATCGAAAGTTTTATACAAATTTCACTAAACTTAGAATTTAACCTCCATATTATACCTAGTTGTGCCGTGAAGTTTTTGGTTGAAATCGCTTAAGCGAAAACTTCACTTTATTCTAGGAGTTTTTGAGCTTTTTCAATTTTTTTCAAAAACCGCTCCAACGATTTTTTTTAAACTTACTATAGTTCTTAGACTCATTAGTGGCTACAACTTTTATTTGAAACTTTTTCCTGGGAAAATTCGAATAAGAATAGTTCTGGGGTGAAGCATGGGAATTTGTATATAAAGTTCATATATAGGTTGTATGCATATAGTTCTGTTTATATGTATAGTTATAAAGAGCTTATATTAAAAAAGTACTGGGACGCCTTGCAGCAGTTATTTTTTTTAATTATAATTATTATAATTTTTTGTTAATAAAATGAAAA
Source organism: Sisyra nigra (assembly GCA_958496155.1). Taxonomy (NCBI): domain Eukaryota; kingdom Metazoa; phylum Arthropoda; class Insecta; order Neuroptera; family Sisyridae; genus Sisyra; species Sisyra nigra. The sequence continues at coordinate 1,044,844 of OY292317.1, forward strand.
ACTTCGTAAGAACTGTGCTTTACATTAGTTTTATGTTCCATTAGATTTTTTATGAGGATTTCTTAGACAAGAAAAAAATTTATGGAAATTCGAACCCTTATTTATTTCACTTATATATGCATTTACTTATTTTTAGGGGTAAAAAGGGGCTAATTACATTTGAACGTGTAAATAGTTGTTGGGAATTGGATACGATATGGGTTTGACAAGAAATGCGTGGGTCGAGACGATCCGGCTCGCATAAATTTAACATTGACGAATGAAAAGCTCGCGTTTATCGTAAGAAAGCACTTTTTCGTACCATTTTACTTTAACAGAAACACAAATTATATCTATCTTGTTTATATATTAAGGCTGATTCTGCAGTATTATTAACGATAAATAATCAAAACATTATAAGCGAAACAGTGAATCTATTTTTTGTGCTCGTGAGCCAAGAAAACGTGAACATTTGCTGCGCACAATTTCTCGTTATTTTCCTCATTAATTTCACTACAAATGTCTCTGGGATTCGACACGCTCTATCTGCTTAAATTCATAAAGCTCTCTCGTTACTTCCTAGTGTTCGTGACAGCCTTGACCTAGTTTCGGTTTTTGGAGACGGTCCACAATCACGTAGCTCATCTTTTTATCCTAAAGCCCAACAATGTCTTCTAATCCTGTGAACCTATTTACAATTTTCAACAATATTTTCGCATTTTTCTTTCCAATTTAATTATTCCTATCAACAGAATGTTTTTAAGTCAAACGTTAAGATACCCCTAAAATTTTCATTCTTTTTCTTAAGCCTTTTCTACACTTACTGATCGCTATGTGTAATGTGCGGACTATGCATGTATGTCGTCGCCACAAATTTCATAGACTTCAATAGATTCTATAGATTTCAATATAGAATTCAATAGACTTTTATAGATCTAATAAAATTAGTAATAAAAAAAGTTAAAAAATTTATTGATGATGCACAGATGTGAAGCTTAAAAGGCTTAAGATGCTGTAAAAAGTATTTTTTATGATTGACTTGTTCAATTACACAGCCACAAAAAATACATTAAAATATGCTATATAATATGGTGGCCGGTGAATTTTTTCATACTGAACATAAGCCCGTGGTTAATTTTTCTTACACAATTTAATCGTTTTCTTATAATAAGTCGTTTGTACTCCCATTGCCCGAAATGATCCTACTTCTGATTTGTGTTGGATATTCAAAATATATACCTACTAAGTGGTTCCATGCGTTTTGACACCCGGACAAAATTTCCCCAACAAAATATCCTGAGAGAAAATATCCCGATGTTGAAAATCCTCAGACAAAAAGTCCTCATAATAACTGCAAATCGTATTTGCAGCATAATTTTGATGTTTAGTTTTATGTATGTAAAACTTCGCGGTATCAAGAAGTGCACATTCAGTCAATTCAAGCCTCATCTACGGGGTTCTCCCATTTTTTAAGTACCTACCATTACCTAATTTTGCAGACAGAATAAATAAACTTAACAGTTTCTGTAGCTTAGGACTATAGCCCCTTTTTACTCCCCCCCCCAACATATCTTACAGTTAGAGCATCAAACTAGTCGATGTATGTACCCTCTAGCTAAAGAATACTTTAACTAAACTAATCAGAGAAAGTGTACACAAGTTTTGCATTCTTTCTTATTATTTTATGAATATACCTACAATTTACTGAAGGCCTTACATACTATGTCTAGTAGCTCCAAAAATTGTTTTTAGTGAGGATAAGCGCAGACATTTTACAAAATAAGTAGTGCACATTGTTAAGTGGTATTGAAAAGTAAGAGAAAAAAAATGGTTACGTTTACTAATGTACGCGCGTGAGAATTTATACTTCTTTGGCATCATTAAAAATTAGTTTTTATTAATTACATTCAAATAATCAATTTTAAAAATTTTTAAAAATAAAATTAAGAGAATAATACGTTTATTTGTATTAATAAATAATATCCAAAGAAAGCTGCAAGACGTTTATAAAATTTGTCAGGATCATTTTTCTGGTTAACAATTCATGCATGTTAAGAAAACGAAGCTTTATAGACATTGCGAAATAAAGTAAGTAGCTACTTGTCAAAGTAAATGTCTTAATCTTATTCATATCTGGTGTTACTAAATTATTATTCTAGGATGGTTGAATCATTTCAGAATCTCAGATTTCGTGGTAACTAAGAATATGCATGGAATGCAGACGTCATTTTCATCACTAAACTCCAAATAGTATAATAACAGCTACTGCTAAATTCGAGAAAAGTAATAACTTATTTATAATATGTGTCATTTGTAAATATAATTATTTTTTAATATAAATATTAAAAAAATAAATAAATAAGTAAATAAATAAAATAAAATTTCCAAATACGCGCGGCAAGTATACAGAAATCGAGTGGTTTTTGCGGTCAACGTCTTCTTGTTAATTTGTGATGATAACATAGAACGCTTCTAATGCTTCTAAAACCGCGCCGCGATACAGATGTCATTTTCATCATTAAACTTCAAATAGTACCTATAACAGCTACTGCAAAATTGGAGACAAGTAATAACTTATTTATTAATAAAATATGTCATTTAAATTTAAAACTATTTTTAATTTAAATATTAAAAAAAAGTAAATAAGTAAATAAATAAAACAAAAATTCAAATTACGCGCGCCAAGTTAAAAGAAACCGTGGAGCCAACTTCATTGTGTTAATTTTTGTCTCAATATGACTACCCATCTTAAAATTTCATTTTCATCATTTTTTCATAACACGCCTTAAGAAGTATAAGTTCAAAAAGTTTTTTTTTACATAAAAATGTCTTTATAAATTTCACAAGATATGCCACACTAAAAAAATTGCTTAACAATTTGTATCAAATTCCTATCCAGTAAATGTTAATTGATATTCGATTTACAACATTCAAAAAAAAATCTTGTAAATTTTCTGTAAAATATCGTTGTAGTTGTAGTATGTCGAGGGCGAATTCGAGTATCAAAATATTTAGCAATTTATGGCGCAGTTGGAATAAATTTCGTTTTACGTCGTACATTTTGACAATTGAGATATCTATATTGAGGTATGGATTTGATATCAAAATTAAATTTTTTCAGTCATTGAATAATTAAAAGCATCTACGCAAAGGCATATACCACATCCTCATGGAATAAAAAACAAAAAAAACTTTGGTTCGTTGATAAGTTTCTCACTTATAAGACGACAAAACGCACACATTTGCATCGATAAACCCTATAAAATTATAACATATTCATACTTACTTATTGGTAAATTTTGAACACCAGTTTTTCATTTTCAATAACATTATATCTTAAGTTAATTAAATCAATATGTTTTAACTATTGTGATAACTTAAGCTTTTATTTTTGTTCTTAAAACAAACGTGGGAAATGATAGCAAATAAAAGAAAATTTTTAAATTATTTAAAAGCTTTATTTATTTATTCATTTTTTTTTTTGATATTCTAAATATCAATATAATGGAATATATATTCAACTGTAGCAAATTACAAACAGAAATTAATCAAATGGCAATTACAATTTCATTTTTACAAAGTATAGTTTTTTAACATTTTAAAACTTGGTATGGATTTATTTCGATTATATATTGTATTGTTTCATCTGTGTAAATTTTTATTTTCTAACACAAATCTTTTTTGCATTACACATTAAGTAAGGTTTTTTGCATGTGCCGAATTTGCAAGGATATCCTTCATCTACAAATGCAATTAATAAAGATTAAGTTTAAGTTACAACAATATTAATTCTATATGATATCTTACTTCCCACTTGCCCGATAACAGCACTTAGCTGTGCAAACGACGTACCAACCAAAGCGACAAGTAGAGCCACCAAAAACAACAATGAAAATTTCATTTTGGTTAGAAGAATGTGTAGGTAAGTAACTGTCGATTTACTTGTCTGTTAAATTTGCATTCGCCGAGGCTTTTATATACACCTTTCTTCCATAATATTGCAATAAAATATGGTTATAAATAAAAAAATATAATTCCAAAAATTTTTTTTTAATTGTTTAATTTCCTTTTATCAATTATAAATTTGATATCTGTTATCTTTTTGGCAAATTTCTCCATTTAATTAAAATTGGAAAAAAATTAAATTTTATATTTTTTCATTATATATTATAGTTATAAATGAAAATTATAAATTTTTTTGGTGTTAAAATTTGTTTTAACATTTTCGTCTGTCTAGCAAAGATAATTTCTCAGGTTTTGAAATAATTCCAGCACGTGTACACTTTTCCTGATTAACGATCAGAAAAAAATTGAAAGCTTAAAAAACCAACCATATTCGACTTATTTTTAAAAACATTATTTGAAAGAAATACATTCGATACATGTTCTATACAAATGATTATCAGTTTTTCAAAAATATTTTTCCACCTTCATGCTTTCAACAAATCCCTGTTGCTTTTTTTAAGCCCACATCAACTACTACGGTTCTTAGTAACCGACGAAAACCCATGGAAAACGGCTTTTTGGGATTCTAGACTAGGGAAAATAAAAGGAAAAATAAATTAAGGTTGATTTGAAGAGCGGAATTGTAAATTGGGGGGGTTAAAGGATATAAACGGTTTATTTCGATTTTCGACAAACCTACAAGTTCTATGGAAAAAAGTCAAACCGCAAAGTTGTAGAAAATAAGTAGATCTACAACTTTTGTGCTAACATATTTTTTAACATAACCTCAAAATTTAGTTGAAAAATTCCAACAACTAAAGTTGTAGGTTTGTCGAAAATCGAAATAAACCGTTTATATCCTTTAACCCCCCCCCATTTACAATTCGGCTCTTCAAATCAACCTTAATATATTTTTCCTTTTATTTTCCCTAGTCTAGAATCCCAAAAAGCCGTTTTCCATGGGTTTTCGTCGGTTACTAAGAACCGTAGTAGTTGATGTGGGCTTAAAAAAAGCAACAGGGATTTGTTGAAAGCATGAAGGTGGAAAAATATTTTTGAAAAACTGATAATCATTTGTATAGAACATGTATCGAATGTATTTCTTTCAAATAATGTTTTTAAAAATAAGTCGAATATGGTTGGTTTTTTAAGCTTTCAATATTTTTCTGATCGTTAATCAGGAAAACTGTACACGTGCTGGAATTATTTCAAAACCTAAGAAATTATCTTTGCTAGACAGACGAAAATGTTAAAACAAATTTTAACACCCAAAAAATTTATAATTTTCATTTATCACGATAATATATAATAAAAAAATATAAAATTTAATATTTTTCCAAGTTTAATTAAATGGAGAAATTTGCCAAAAAGATAACAGATATCAAATTTATAATTGAGTAAGGAAATTAAACAGTTAAAAAAAAAATTTTGGAAGTATAATTTTTTATTTATAACCATATTTTATTGCAAAATTAAGGGAGACAGTGTATATATAAGCCTGAACAAATGCAAATTTAACAAATAAGTAAATCGACAGTTACTTACCTACACATTTTTCTAACCAAAATGAAATTTTCATTGTTGTTTTTGGTGGCTCTACTTGTCGCTTTGGTTGGTACGTCGTTTGCACAGCTAATAACTGTACTCGGGAAAGTGGGAAGTAAGATATCATATCGAATTAATATTTTTGTAACTTAAACTTAATCTCTATTAATTGCATTTGTAGATGAAGGACAACCTTGCGTATTTGGTAAATGCCATAAATCTAGCTTAATGTGTAACGCTAAAAAGATTTGTGTTAAAAAATAAAAATATACACAGATGAAACAATCTATACTAATATATTGTATTGTTTCATCTGTGTATATTTTTATTTTAATTGAAGAGTTTGTTTGTTTGATTGGTTAAACGGGCTAATCTCAGGAACTACTGGTTCGAATTGAAAAATTCTTTTAATGTTGGATGGCCTAATTATCGAGGAAGGCTTTAGGCTATATAACATCACGCTACGACCAATAGGAGCAGAGCATCGATGGAAAATGTTGCAAAAATCAGGAAAATTTTTTCCTTTTGAGAGCGTTCGTGGCCTGCCCTGCGTAAACGATTAAAGTTACGAAAAAATTATGTAGAGCAAAATTGTTCCTCTTAAAAAGTTCTACAAAAAAGTCCGCGACGACATATGTCTATCTTTTAAGGTTAGCCCGCTATAACCTTTTTAATGATTATTAAGTTTGTTTCAAAAATAATTGCAAAATTGTTTTTAGAAACATATTATTAATTCTTACCCAAATAAATATGGTTTTTAATAAAATTTGGTGTGATAATAAATGATAATCTGAGTCATTTAATAGAATACTTTTTAATACGGGAAAATGTCTCATTTACCCGGGAAATTGAAAAACGGGTTGGAGAAAAGAATTATGCATAAACTCTATTTTTAGTTGAAAATGGATTTTGGTGATATTTAAGTATGATAAATATGTGAATCATTATCTAGAACACGTTTTATCTCGGAAAAATTTCTCATTTCATCGGGAAAATAGAGAAAAACTGGTTCGAAGAAACATCATGCTGAAACTAAACATTTTTATCTGATTACAATATATTTATAGTAATAACTCATAAGGTCCTCAAGGCAAAATCATAATTTTTCTTTTCATACAGTCCAATTTTTATCCAGGAAAAATTTATGTTCCCGTAGGATAGATACGTTTTTGTTTTTCACAGAACACAAGATTACCATAATTTCTTGCAATATGATGGTTTAAGAGACAGTGAATGATATGGGCTACTTTTTATGTTAGAATATTGTACGGTTCCCGTAGGATAGGCTAAAAATAGAATCCTTCAGGAACTGAGTAGGTACTTCAAAGGAGTTTTCTAAAAGTTCATAAATAAGAGTTTTAACGAATTTTCCTCAGGAAAGCTTGGTCTCTTTTTTATCCAGGAAAAATGTCTACTCCCGTAGGATAGATATGTTTTTGTTTTTCACAGAGTAAAAGATAGACATGATTTTTTGCAATATGATAGTTGAGGGGTCAGATAATAATATAGATTATTTCTTATGCCAGAATAATGCACGGTGCTCAAAGGATAGCATGATAATTGTCTCCTGCGGGAACCGTGTGTTAAAAAAAAGGTCGTGAAATAGATCTTTAAAGTTCGTGAAATAGCGTTTTAACACATTTTCTCTTTAGGATTAAAATAAAAATTACAATTTTCACTTGAAGATATGATTTTTTATTTAAGATCCGAAAAATAATAATGAATTTTTTGAAACGTTGAAATTTCTTTCATTGTTAATTTTCGAATACATATTTAGAATTTAGCGTGTTAAATTACATTTAAAAAATCAACAATTACATTTTTAACTTTTAACATTTTACAAGCCTCCCCACTCTTAAATAAATGTTAGACCTCCTAAGTGAGCGCTTGCGCTTTTCCTTCTCAATATTTCTGTACTTCTAACTTTTTTTCAGTAGTCAGTACTGACTCATTAGATTCATTAGACATTCAGGCATTCAGCTCTTTGCAATATATTATAACAGATACAGAAGTACAAGTTTAAAATATATTATTTGTTACAACGGTTACAGGCGTTGCAATAATCAAATAACATTGCATTTTTTTTACGTTACTCTTTGTTTAAGTTTCATATATTCTTTTTTTTTCATTATATTTTAAGTTTACATAAGTAAATTTTATCAATAAAACACTCCAGTAGTGTTATGCAGCGTTCCTTTATTATTCCCGTTCCCGTGACATTTTCTACTATAGTTCCACTCTTACTGATAATAGTGTGATGTACCTAAGATAGCTCATGAGTCATGTTATACTTTTAACGTTACAGACATACAATGTTTTTCTTGGTTTCGCCCGCGTGATTTTAAATTACAATTATAGGTACCAAATTTTATCTCTTCAATGGTTCTTAAGTGATTTGTGGATAAAACAAAGAAAGTTTCAACTCCTTTAGAATTGTGCCATAGGTTCCCCACTTTTAACCCTCTCTCACTCTTATGTGACGCAGACGGAGTTGCGCGGGTCAGCTAGAAGGTCTAGAATATTTAGAAATAAGCGTGTTAATTATATTTAAACTGTCAACAATTACTTCACTAACTCAATTTTTTTGTAATTATTGAGTAATTTGAACTTGGCGAAAAACTCAGTTAAATATATAATAGAATCAACATTTTCAAATTGTATTGCTACTTAAGTAACACAAGTGTAGGTATTTTATAATATTCATAAAAACGTATAGAACCTATAAAAAAATCTCTTCCTGGACAAGTAGTTTATCGGATTTTCATGAACTTTTTATGAATCAAAGATCTCAAAATATCTTTTTTGTTAAAGTAGGTGAATTTCTTATTTTGCGATGAAAGTTTCTATTATTCAATCAGATTAATTTAGATACGCTCAGCGAAGCGGGCGGGGATCAGCTAGTACAATATATAATCGAAATAAATCCATACCAAGTTTTAAAATGTTAAAAAACTATACTTTGTAAAAATGAAATTGTAATTGCCATTTGATTAATTTCTGTTTGTAATTTTCTACAGTTGAATACATATTCCATTATATTAATATTTAGAATATCAAAAAAAAAAATAAATAAAGCTTTTAAATAATTTAAAAATTTTCTTTTATTTGCTATCATTTCCCACGTTTGTTTTAAGAACAAAAATAAAAGCTTAAGTTATCACAATAGTTAAAGCATATTGATTTAATTAACTTAAGATATAAAGTTATTGCAAATGAAAAATTGATGTTCAAAATTTATCAACTTATCAACGAACCAAAGTTTTTTTTGTTTTTTATTCCATGAGGATGTGGTATATGCCTTTGCGTAGATGCTTTTAATTATTCAATGACTGAAAAAATTTAATTCTGGTATCAAATCCATACCTCAATATAGATATCTCAATTGTCAAAATGTACGACGTAAAACGCAAATTTTTTCCAACTGCGCCATAAATTGCTAAATATTTTGATACTCGAATTCTACTTCGAAATACTCGAAGTTTAGTGATGAAAATGACGTCTGCATTCCATGCATATTCTTAGTTATCAGAAATCTGGGATTCTGAAATGATTCAACCATCCTAGAATAATAATTTAGTAACACCAGATATGAATAAGATTAAGACATTTACTTTGACAAGTAGCTACTTACTTTATTTCGCAATGTCTATAAAGCTTCGTTTTCATGACATGCATGAATTGTTAACCAGAAAAATGATCCTGTCAAGTTTTATAAACGTCTTGCAGCTTTCTTTGGATATTATTTATTGATACAAATAAACGTATTATTCTCTTAATTTTATTTTTAAAAATTTTTAAAATTGATTATTTGAATGTAATTAATAAAAACTAATTTTTAATGATGCCAAAGAAGTATAAATTCTCACGCGCGTACATTAGTAAACGTAACCATTTTTTTTTCTCTTACTTTTCAATACCACTTAACAATGTGCACTACTTATTTTGTAAAATGTCTGCGCTTATCCTCACTAAAAACAATTTTTGGAGCTACTAGACATAGTATGTAAGGCCTTCAGTAAATTGTAGGTATATTCATAAAATAATAAGAAAGAATTCAAAATGATTACCATATTCTACTGAAGATTAGTTAAAGTATTTCAATAATTTGTTTATAATCTACTGTCATACATGATAGATATTGTTACAATGTATTTATTAATAAACTCAAAACGCAAAACCGAAAATTATTCGAGAAGAAAGAAAAAAAAACAAAAATACCTACATGTGACTTATTTGACTGAATGAACACTTACTGACACCGCGACGTTTTGCACAAATAAGATATTTAATTTTATTACTGACATGCGAAGTTTTACAAAAAACCAAATATCTTATATGTGTTAAACTTCGCGGTGTCAGTAAGTGTACATTCAGTCTGATTCAGTCAATAAGTCACATCTAGTTTTTTTTTTCTTTCTTCTCAAATAAATTCTGGTTTTGCATTTTGAGTTTATTTGGGTATAAATAAATTATAGCAATATCTATCATGTCAGTGAGAAATTTAAATATCTTATCTGTGTGAAACCTCGCGGTGTCAGTAAGTGCACATTCAGTATTTTTAAACTAGGGTATAGAATGGAAACCACAAAAATATTACTAGTGTTTATAGAATCATAATTCAACTAATACTATCACTAATATGCGAGTCAATGGGTTTATAGATCAGTCACTAGTTAATGAATGCATTGACTAGATACAGTATGCATAATTTGAAATGTCACTAAAAAAACAAATAAAAGTATGCATTAACTTGTAAGTGTATACATTCACTACAATTAACGCCTTAACTGTAAGATATACACATTCCTTAACTACCTATGAATAAAATTTTTTATATACTTCTTTAGGCGCGTTATGAAACAATGATGAGAGTGCAATTTTTAGATGAGCGACCATCTTGAGACAAAAATTCACAATTACTTACTTTATTTCGCAATTTCTATGAAGCTTCGTTTTCATAACATGCATGAATTGTTAACCAGAAAAATGATCCTGACAAATTTTATAAACATCATGCAGCTTTCTTTGGAATTTATTTTCATTGTAAACCATAGTTTTTCATAGTATTTCAGCCAATAAATAGTCATACAAACACAAATTTACAACACATACTCGAAAAAAATGTTTTTACTGTAATATTACTTTTAGGCTATTTAATAGCGTTCTATTTTATCATCACAAATTGACAAGATGAAATTGGCCGCAAAACAACTCGGTTTCTTTTAACTTGGCGCGCGTATTTTAAATTTTTGTTTTATTTATTTATTTTTATATTTAAATTAAAAATAATTAATTCTTTAAATATATTTTTTTTATTTTATTTAGAAAATATTTGTATATTCAAATGACACATATTATTACAAAATAAGTTATTATTTTTCTCGAATTTTGCAGTAGCTGTGATGAAAATGACGTCTGCATTCAATGCATATTCTTAGTTATCACAACATCTGGGATTCTGAAATAGTTCAACCATCTTAGAATAATAATTTAGAAAAACAAGATAAGAATAAGATAAAGACATTTACTTTCACAAGTAGCTACTTACTTTATTTCGCAATTCTAATGAAACTTCGTTTTCATGACATGCATGAATTGTTAACCAGAAAAATGATCCTGATACATTTTATAAACGTCTTACAGCTTCCTTTTGATATTATTTATTGATATAAATTAAAAAATTATTCTCTTAATTTTATTTTTAATAATTATATCTTTAATTATATATATATATATATATATATATATATTATTATTTAATATTAATTTACAATTTTTTTAAATTTTTTTAAATTGATTATTTGAATGTAGACTCAAATTAAAATAAATGTGCACTTATAGGCGTAGCGGTTAGAGCAGTTGTTTTCCGCTCCATGCGTCAGTGGTACTCAGAAATTTTCTGCATGTAGAAAAGTAGACCTAAACCACCAAAAAAACAAAAAAAACTACCCCTAAAAATATTTTTAGTAAATTTTCAACAGTTATTAGGGGTGTTATCATAAGTTTCTTAAATAACATCTAGTTTCATAGGAAAGAGTATAGTTGAACCTGACATATACCATCAGATAAATATTTTTTGTTTAAAAGTGAATGTGATTAATTATGACTTAGCTAATAATTGAAGGTAATAATAGTGCAGTTGCATAATTTTTGTTATCCTAAATGCAAATTATTTTCAATTATCAACTTTACTTATTATTGAATTTCGTAATTTTTTTTTTTTTTTTGTATTTTGGAAATACCTAGGTTATAGTTATATTTGGCCTTGTTGAGTTTCAGATTTAAAATTATTATTTAATATCAATTAGTTTTACCTCATATAAAAATGCAAATATTATAGCATGAAAATGAATTTTCAACTACTTGCACAATACAAAATTTTATATCACTAATTTTCAGTTAACATCCCATTGATAATTTGCTATGTGGGAAAATACAATAATCATAAGTAAATTTGTTTCAATATATGCAATTGTAAAAGATTTGACCTTCCACATCAAAATATTAATATTACAATCGAAACTTATCTATTTATTAATTTTTAAACAAGAAAAGAATTTAACATGAAAAAAATTGTTTGGTGAAAAGTGATGGACATTCTGCATTTAATTTTTGATTCTCATCGACTATGTTAAAAAGTTAAACTCGTCACGAAACGAAAGTGAATAGTAAAGGCATAGTTTTTGATATCATTATATTACACATTCCCATTATTAACACGAACAGTAACTTCTTGTTGGAATTAAACTAAAATTATAGCTCGTGACACGAAAATAAAATTTGGCAAATGTGCAGAAAGATTTTCCGGTCATTCATCTGAATATGTTATATAGTTTTTAAACTAGGATGTTGAATTCGTTATTCAAATCTAAAATCGTATATATGTGCAGGTAAATAACATGGTTACTCAACCGACATGTAATCGCAATATTATACGTAGTTAAGGAAGCAAAAAAAAAAATTTAATTAAAATAATGCAAAGTGCAGTGAATTTAAGTTATATGTACCTAATATAATTAAGAAAATAGGTGCGAAAAAGAAGTTCATAAATTTCTTTATCTTAATCTTTTTAAGAAATAGGACTATTCATTAACGATGGTAATTTCTTCTTTGCTATTTTTTCTTTTAAATAAGTTCAGATGGATTTCTTTTTATTTTTGGGGCTCCAAAACTCCTGGATCTGCTTGTTTGAGCATAGTTGATAGAATTTGGCTACAGTACCTTTATGACTCACAATGAAGCATTTTCTTTGCTTTCTAAAATATAAGTAAAACATTCATAGAAAGCAACTAAAAGTTACCACTGAGTAAGTTTTTAATGCCTATATCTAGACTAGCGCTTTTAGCCTTTGAAAATGGTAAAAAATGAAAAAAATTATAGTAGGATGAAACCCATTGGAAAAGGTAGAGACTATAACAAAAATGAATGGAAAAATAAATTACGGTCGATCTGAAGTAGGGAAGTGGCAAATAGGGAGGTTTTTAAGGGTAGAAACGGTTTATCTCGATTTTCGACAAAACTACAAGTCCTATGGAAAAAAGTTTTAAGGCAAAGTTGTAGGTAATAAGAAGATCTACAACTTTTGTGTTAACACTTTCTTCACATAACCTCAAAATTTAATTGAAAAATTCCAATAACCAAGTTTTTGGGATTTTAGTTTTATCTTTTAAATTGTTTTTTTGTTTATAATTTATTAAAACCTACCTTTCAATGCCTCAAATACACTGTATTTTTTTTTTATTTAAAATATTTATTTTTTCACCTTATAATGACTTAATTTTAGGGGTATTTTAGTCTAGAGGCCCAAATTTCGAGCGTTTTTTGGCAATTGATAAAACAAAAGCATTTAATATTTTTACCGTCAATTTTTTTATCATTTGTTTTTTTATATTTTGTATTTTTATATATTCAAAGAGTAAACAAAATTAATTTTAAAAAAAATTTTTTTTTTCATTGAGTTGTACGTCTTTGAAGTAGAGAGGGAAAAAAATGCCGTGTCCTCGTCGCCATGATTTCTACCCTTGTGGTCATTTAAAAAGTTAACAATGATGAATTCTTGATAAGTATGAAAGGTCGCTATAGCATGAACCACCAAAACTGAAAAAAAAAATTTTTATAAAATGGCGGCTACTCAAAAATACAGGTCGATTTTTTCACTCATTTTTTAAATTTGTCGAATTTTTTAAAAATATAACAAAATTAAAATTTCCATTTTTTGTTGATTCATGCGATAGAGAGATATTTAAAGAATATTCATGACAAATTTCAAGTAAGTCGGCTGATTAGAACTTGAGATATTGTGGAAAAAAGTAGTTTCGAGAAAAACGTGTTTAAAGTTTTACGTTAAGTCGCAAATGGTCTATTCGCCACGACACTAAAACGGCTATAAATTCGGAAATAATTTTAATTTTATTATAAACTATAGGATTATGAAAAAAAAAAATTTTTTCGATTTTTTCATATTCCTAGACTAGAATACCCCCTTAATATCTAAAAAGCACCCTAATTTTCAATGAAAAATTCTCACGTCAAAACATCTGATTTTTTATGTTAAATGTTCTCAGAAAATAATTATATATTATTTAATTAGATAATAATTAAAGTGTAAATATCAATAAACTGCTCAAAGTTCTATTTGTACAATTGTATTATGTACAAGTTTGAGCAATTTATTAAAATATACACTTTAATTATTACATTTTCTGGGAACATTTAATTGTAATGTACTCGTATATACTTTTGCACCATTGGAAAGTAGAGGTTTCAACAAACAAAAATTTCACCGACTTTTTAAGAAATCAGATGTTTTGACATGAGAATTTTCGATTGAAAATTAGGGTGCTTTTTCAATATTAAGTCAAAAAAAAGTGAAAAAATAAATATTTTAAGTAACAAAAATTACAATTTGTTTGGGACATTAAAAGGTAAGCTTTTACCTAATTCCATGAAATTTTTTTTTTGTAAAAGATAAAAATTAAAAAAAAAAAGTGCTTATCCGAATTTTTCACATAAATTTTAAGATTATGTGAAAAAAGTGTTAGCACAAAAGTTGTAGATCTTCTTATTACCTACAACTTTGTGATTTAATATTTTTACATAGGACTTGTAGTTTTGTCGGAAATCGAGATAAACCGTTTCTACCCTTAAAATCACCCCTGTTTTCCACTTCCCCACCACAGTTTAACCGTAATTTATTTTTCCTTTCATTTTTGTTATATTCTCTTCCTTTTCTAATGGGTTCATCGGACTATAATTTTTTTTCAGTTTTTAACATTTTCAAAGGCTTTAGCTCTGGTCAATTAGTGACTGCAAAAAGTTTGTTGATCAACAAAACCTAGCTTTGAATCGTTTACAAAAGTCCCTGAAAATGTTGTCAAAAATCAGGATCAAATATCATAGAGGAGCTTTTAGCTATTTATAAATCTTAAGATTGTAATACGTCCCTAAAAATTCATTTTCTATTTTGGACTTTGTTTTTCCAAAAAGTTGGTCAATGTTGGTGATGAACAATTTAAAAGATTCCCTGAGATATTTTTACAGTAGACAAACAATTTTGGGAAAAGTGGAGTCCAAGTTTGCTGATAGATTACTGTTGGGTGTTACAACGAGACGTCTTTGAAGCAAAGTATAGAAAAAAAGTAATAAAGCAGTATTTATATAAATACTGTAAGACTTTGAGTAAGTTTAAAGCGAGTTTAAAGGAAGGCACTGAAACCGTTTTCGAAAAAAAATTCTAAAAATCCATAAAATAAAGTCATGGAAAAAAATCTGTTGTAGATTAAACTACAATCCTTGTTAAAGTTACAACATACACTAGTAATATATAGGATGACAACACGTGTAGTAACATTTACCAGTTAAGTGTAGTTAAATAAACTGTAGTATTATTTACAAAACGAACTAGTAAAAATGACTCCATGATAATATAATGTAGTTGAATTTTTGACACTTGAATTTATTTGTCAAAATTATAGGTTATGTTGTGCGCCGCATGCGCACCATTAAAAATCTTAAGAATATAATTATAGAAAAAGGTAAAGATGGCTCTGATTTTTTTTTTCTCGGTCGTTTTACAAGGTTTTACAACTAAATGGAGTAAATTATACATTTTATATAATATTATATACACCAAAAATGGTAACGATTACATATTTGTTAAAATTCGTGGCGTAACAGAAACGCCAAAATTTGTTAACTGTACAACACTCAGCAGTTGTAACAGCTACATATATTTACTACACTATGGTAGTAAAAAATACTATACGTTAGAGCTGAATACAACACAGTGTGTTATCTAATGTTACATTTGTGGTTATATTGAACACAAAGTGCAGTAAAAATATTACTAGTTTAGTGTTGTTAATTTTACACCACTATTTTTTTCCGTGTAGGGCTTTGTGCTAGCCGATATCACTAAAAGGTTCGCGACCCAACTAGTTAAAATATGATGTCGAAATTTCAAGTTCAATGGATTTCGGATTAAGCTTTTGATTTTACTATATAATAGTAAAATAAAGTAGAAATTATGAAATGAACATTTTTGTAGTACATTCCGGTCGCGTTCATGTTGCGAAGCCTAAAGTATAAAACCGATTGTAATTTGTAAACTTTTAAATTTTCTAGAAACTATTTTAAATATCTGTTATCAAATAGTTGGAAAATTTTTACTAATAATAATTTTGTTCGCTTGAATTTTTCGGAAATTTATAGTTAAAGTATGAAAAATCAAAATTAATTTATAATTTGTTTTTCATCAATGCAACCTTGAATTGTAATGTGCATGTTGTATTGCCTATAAAACTACAATATAAGTTTAAACTAATTATGTATGTAAATTTTATATGATTTATATCAACTTTATATCGTTCACTTTACTGAAATCAGCAAAATTACTTAAAACTAGAATTTTTCCAGTATTGTTTTGCAAGTAAAAGGTTAAATACTTTATTTAAAAATGCTACTTAAATATTAAATATTTACAAGTTCTAGACTGGCATCAATAAAAGTTAAAAAAAAAATCGAACTGCATAATTCAGTGTCAAAATTCTAAAGAACAAAATTAAAATAACCCCAACTAAAAGTTTAAAGTTAAGCCGACAGTAATTGGTTAATTACAGTTTATATAACAATTTCTCATTTCATTTGGATGAAACTGAAAGAAAGAGCGTTTCTACATAAATAAAATGACTTTTCATGTGCTCAATTAGATAAGATTTGCTCTAGCTTTTCCTGATTTCATTTTTCAAAGTGGCTTGGCTAATAAATTTTCGGTGAAAAACGTATCTCTCGGCAAAGATTACAACAATGTTAGAGATACACGAAGAAAGTATGATGAATAGGTGTTTCCTCACAAGAAAAATTATATCGTTATTTCTTCTTCTGGCCTTTTCACTCGTTTTAAATGTTCATCCACTTAACAATTTGACTCAATTAATTAGTTGTAAAAATAATTAAATTTTTTCCTCATCTTTTTAAAAAAAAATTTTGTCTGGAACGATACGAATTTGCAGTCAAATATTTGACATGTTTGTTAAATAATTTTTTTTTTCATATTTTAAATGGAACCTGAAGCTTCCTTCTTTTCGTTTGTCTTAGTTATTTTAATTATTTTTTGAATAAACAGGGGAAACTTTAATAGAAGATAATAAACAAATATTTGATTTAATATCAAAAAGTTTAATGTTTCCTTAACCTATATATGGGTAGATATAAAATGGAGAATTTAAATGAATGATTTCTTAAGGTTAAAAAATCTAATGAATTGTTTGAAATATAAAGTTAAAAAAAAAATGTATAGGTACTTTCAATGTAAGTTTATGTTGAATAAATGAAATTAAGAGTATTGCGAAAACTAGAAACTTATGATTTTCATATATTTATACATAGAAATGTAAATGAGGAAATCTGGAAGAACGGGAAAGTGGACCAAATATTCTTGTACTTGGCGTGTTTTTTTCGGTGATACATGACAGTAATACACGTATAATATTTTAAATCTAAAACTAAAATAAACTTTACTTGTCCTCCATCCTGACCTACATTTAAAGATATAAATAAATATCGATTTATGAAATATACGTTTCGATTTCATTTCAATACCATTGCACATATTTTACTATTTTTAGATGTTAGCGTCATTCATAGTTACATTACATTTATATTATATGCACCGTGTTCTTCACTTCCTGTTTCACCAAACCGAAAATTGGCCTTAATTGTTTTATTAGCATCAATTATTTTTATGTGCAATCAACTCCCATTTAGGCATTATTCAAATCAGCCAATTCAAATTATGGTTTCAACATTAATTGTTTGAATTATTCTTCATCAGTTTTATGATTTCTTAACGATAAAAGACGTTGACAAAAAATCATTTGCCATGATGTTAATGCTAAAATTCAATGTTAGAATATTTTTTCAATTCAACGATCTTTCAAGTTAAACTTCGTCATACTTAGAGAAAAAATAGGCACACTGTAAAATTTAAAAAAAAAATACCTTCCACGATACGATACGTTAATATTGCCACAGTCTAGGGATGGAGGTGTGTCGCCATTTTGTGAGTTTGGGGATGGTGCCTGTTCTTTAAACTATCTCAGCTGTGGATGGCCAAGCCAGTCAACCAGTCAATTAGGAGCGACTTTATTGTAGGCCTTTTCTAGAATTTTAGGACCCCCATGGCGCGAAGGGTACGACCAAAAGGATTACTCGGTGAATTAAGAAAGAGCGGAGCTTCAAGACTTTTCTGTGTATAATTGTTTATGAGTGACGAAAGGCCAGAGTAGAACCAATAAAACGCATTGTTCCAAGAAAAATAGTAAGTTCTGGCAACGAAATAATAGCATCAAATGTTCTGGAAGAATGCCGAGTTCTTATATACGGGGAAGACAAAC
This sequence comes from Sisyra nigra, assembly GCA_958496155.1. Lineage (NCBI taxonomy): Eukaryota > Metazoa > Arthropoda > Insecta > Neuroptera > Sisyridae > Sisyra > Sisyra nigra. The sequence continues at coordinate 1,063,206 of OY292317.1, forward strand.
ATGGGCAGTTCAGTCTTAAATAAATCGTTAACGTGAGCAGTCTGAAATAAATTGTCAACCAGTGATAAATAAATCGTAAACAGTGAATCGTGAATTCAAGAAGAAAATGTCTGTTGAATTTTAAAATAGATATGTTGGCATAAATTATCGAATTCGATGTCGGCCAAATGACCACCTCAACTGCGCTGGCATACTTTGGCCCTTTTTATACAATTTTCGAAGACTTTTTCCAAGACAGTTGGCTCTTTTTCAGAAACAACCCCTTGGATCTCAGTTTTCAGTTCTCGAATTGTTTCTGGATTTTTTTAGCATAAACCTTATATTTTTCAAAACTCCAGAAGTAAAAATCGCATAGGGGCAAGCTACAGAATCTGGGCGGCCCATTAACGTTACCATTTCTGAAAATTAGTTTAGTTTCTTTTGCTTAATGCATTAAAAACTTATAAGCAACAACAAAAAGTCCATAAGAACAAAGTTCCTTAAAATTAGGTTTTAAATTGCAGTCATTTTGTGGGGGCCAAGGGCTCATATTGTGGTCATCCCCAAATAATCAAAGCCCAAAAAAAAAACTAGCCAGTTACCGACCAATAAGTCTCTTATGTATTCTATCCAAGCTTCTGGAAAAAATCATGAAATCACACTTTTAAACATGGATTGACAAAGAAGAAATTTTAGCAAATTTCCAATTTGGATTCCACGAAAATCATTCCACCACACATCAATTGCTTCAGGTGTCATAAATCGCAACATTTGTGGTTACATTTTTTTCACATAACCTTAAAATTTAGGTGAAAAATTCCCACAACCAAATTTTTTGTTTTAATTTTTATCTTTTACAAAAAAAAAATCATGAAATTTGGTAAAAACTTACCTTTTAATGTCCCAAACAAACTGTACTTTTTTTATATATTTTTTCACCTTATTTTGACTTAATATTGAAAAAGCACCATAATTTTCTATCGAAAATTCTCACGTCAAAACATCTGATTTTTTAAAAAAGGCGGTGAGCTTTTTGTTCGTTGAAACCTCTAATTTTCGATGGTGCAAAAATTATATACATTACAATTTTAAAGTTTTACGAAAAATGCAATAAATAAAGTGTAAATTTTAATAAATTGCTCAAAATTGTACATAATACAATTGTACAAATAGAACTTTGAGCAAATTATTAATATTTAGACTTTTATTATTGCAAACCAAAAACTTGGTTATTGGAGTTTTTCACAAAAATTTTGAGGTTATCTGGAAAAAAGTGTTAGAACAAAAGGTGTAGATCTACCTACAACTTTGCTATTTAACTTTTTGAAGTTGTACTTCTTTAGGCGCGTTATGAAAAATTGATGAGAGTGAAATTTTTAGATGGGCGGCCATCTTGAGACAAAAATTAACAAAACGAAGTTGGCCGCAAAACACTAGGTTTCTTGGCGCGTGTAATTTGAATTTTTGTTTTATTTATTTACTTATATATTTATTTTTATAGTTAAATTAAAAATAATTATATATACAAATGACACATATTATTAATAAATAAGTTATTACTTTTCTCGAATTTTGCAGTAGTTGTTAAACCATTTTTCTAGTTTAGTGATGAAAATAACGTCTGCATTCCATGCATATTCTTGATTATCACGAAATCTGGGATTCTGAAATGATTCAACCATCTTAGAATAATAATTTAGCAAAACCAGGCATGAATAAGATTAAGACATTTACTTTAAAAAGTAGCTAAGTACTTACTTTATTTCTCCATTTCTATGGAGCTTCGCTTTCATGGAATGCATGAATTGTTAACCAGAAAAATGATCCTAACAAATTTTATAAACGTCTTTCAGCTTTCTTTGGATTTTATTTTCATTGTAAACCATAGTTTTTGACAGTATTTCAGCCAATAAATAGACATTACTATACAAACTTACTACACATACTCGGAAAAAACGTGTTTAATGTAATATTACTTTTAGGCTATTTAGTAGCGTTCAATTTTATCATCACAAATTAACAAGATGAAGTTGACCGCAAAAAAAAACTCGGTTTTTTTAAACTTGGCGCGCATAATTTGAATTTTTGTTTTATTTATTTACTTATTTATTTATTTTTATATTTAAACTAAAAATAATTATATATATACAAATGACACATATTATTAATAAATAAGTTATTTCTTTTCTCGAATTTTGCAGTAGCTGTTAAACCATTTTTCTAGTTTAGTGATGAAAATAACGTCTGCATTCTATGCATATATTGTTGATTATCACGAAATCTGGGATTCTGATATGATTCAACCATCTAAGAATAATAATTTAGTAAAACAAGATTAGAATAAGATTAAGACATTTGCTTTGACAAGTAGCTACTTAATTTATTTCGCAATTTCTATGAAGCTTTGTTTTCATGACATGCATGAACTGTTAACCAGAAAAATGATCCTGACAAATTTTATAAATGCCTGGCAGCTTCCTTTTGATATTATTTATTGATATAAATTAAATTATTATTCTCTTTTTATTATTTTTGCTGATTATATCTTTAAATATAAATATTATTATTATTATTATTAAATATTAATTTACATTTTTTTAAAATTGTTTATTTGTATGCAATTAATAAAAACTAATTTTTAATGATGCCAAAGAAGTATAACTTTTCATGCGCGTACATAAGTATACGCAATCACTTTTTTTCCATAGGACTTTTAGTTTTGTCGGAAATTGAGATAAACCATTTTTAACCTTAAAAACACCCTCCTTTTCCACTTCTGCACCTCAGATCGACCGTAATTTATTTTGCCTTTCATTTTTCTTATATTCTCTTCCTTTTCTAATTGGTTTCATCCTTATTTAATTTTGTTTCACTTTTACCATTTTCAAAGCTTTGGTCTATAATGGGAATAAACTTTTAAAAAATTGCTCCAAACAACAAAATATTTCTTAAATTAAAACACCAAAACAGTAACGAATTTATTAGATGAATATTTATTCTTAATCTGAAATACAAATATCTACCAGCGTCTTAGTGTGAACAATTAGCACTGATCTTAGTTACAACTATAATTACCATACATTTCATTAAAACATTGAAATAATTATAGTTATTAAAAAGTGTCGTCTTCACAAATCGACCAAATCATTCACAAGTCATTGCAAACTTTTGCTCTTACTGTTATTTTATATATGAAATCATTTACAAACCACAGCTCCACCACGATAGGACTCTCCTTAATTAAACGACCTAATAAATGACAACACCTAACCGTGTAGATTCCTTACGCATTATTTCAATTCCTTTCACAAACAAAAATCACCAACTTACCACTTTAACTTGATAATTTATTTATTTTTATGACTTTCATAATACTTAAACTTGTAGACATTATATAATTTTACAATCTTTTTTAACCGACTTCAAAAAAAGGAGGAGGTTCTCAATTCGACTGTAATTTTTTTTTTTTTTTATGTTTGTTACCTCAGCATTTTCGACTGGGTGAAGCGATTTTTATGATTCTTTTTTTATTTGAAAGCTGATGCTTCCCGAATGGTCCCATTTAGTTTGAAGGAAATCGTTCACTTCTAAGGGGTTGAAAACTAAGGGATGAAATATTGACTTCTTATTGGATGGCTCGATTTTGAAAATTATTTTTTTATTTGAAAGCCAGTGCTTTTCGTGTGGCTCAATTTTAATTTGAAGGAAATCGTTTACTTCTAAGGGGTTGAAAACTAAGGGATGAAATACTAACTTCTTATTGGATAGCTCGATTTCGATAATTCTTTTTTTATTTGAAAGCTAGTACTTCTCGTGTGTTCCCATTTTAATTTAAGAAACATTTTTTACTTCTAAGGGGTTGAAAACTAAGGGATGAAATATTAACATCTCATTGGATAGCTCGATTTTAATAATTCTTTTTTTATTTGAAAGCTGGTGCTTTTTGTGGTGTCTAGTTTTAATTTGAGGGAAATCTTCTACTTCTAAGGGGTTGAAAACTAAGGGATGAAATATTAACTTCTTACTGGATAGCTCGATTTTGATAATTCTTTTTCTATTTGTAGAACACAACCTTAAATTAATCTCCTATCCATTTAAAAAAAACTCCACTCATAAGGGGTTAAAAATTAGAGATGAAATAATATTATAATTTTTTTCTGGCTAACCCGATTTTGATAATTTTGTTTCTTTTACGTACAACGTACCTTTAAATTGTTCACATTTCAATTTGAAGAAAAAAATCCACCCCTTAAGGATGAAAATAGGGGATGAAATAGTGACATTTAACCGAATTTTGATAATTTTTTTTTTCTGTTGGAAAGAATAATCTACTTAGTTTTGTTATTAGGTACATTTAAAAACAAAAAATTTCAACCCTTAAGGGCAAAAGGGATGATGTAGTAACTTTTAATATTAAACGGCGCTGCCTCATATGAGCAGCGCGTTTGGAAGGTTAACCATTTAAAAAAATGAGAACCTTAAGAAAATAAAATCAGTTATCAAACTTCAGATCACTAAAACGCGAGAAATAAATAAATATTATAAAAAAATGAAAAACCGACTTCAAAATATATAAAAATTCTTAAACAAAAAATGCACTAAAAAGTAACAAAATAATGGCGTATCCTTGCAGTATCTACAACTTACAAATTATTAGGATGATACAATGTACAACTATTGTTATTTTTGGAGTTGGTGTCAGTCAAGAAAATAAATATTAATGGTAATTTGTAAAAATTGTAAAAAGATTTAGTTGGTTATTGGTATTTTGTAGTTTAAAGGTCGCTAGATATTGTAACAGTACGAGTATATTGTTTAAAAGTTCATTTGAAAAATATTTTTCATAAGGTATTCTCGTTTTTTGCTAAGTACCAATATAGTCGTATTTCCTTGGCTGACACCAACTCCAAAAATAACAATAGTTGTACATTGTATCATCCTAATAATTTGTTAGTTGTAGATACTGCAAGGATACGCCATTATTTTGTTACTTTTTAGTGCATTTTTTGTTTAAGAATTTTTATATATTTTGAAGTCGGATTTTCTTTTTTTTATAATATTTATTTATTCGCATCATGATTAGTTTAGTCAACGAGAACATAAAAATTTTCCCTTGCGCTTAACACGAGTCTATTAATAAATCTCGGCTTGAATATTTTATGTACAAAACTAATATTCTTAGATAATAGTGAAGACTTAAGATAATGATTAATAATTAGTAGCTTTAATATCAGTGTGGGGTGAGTAGTATGAGGATGGTATTTGGGCTTGTTTCGGATGTTGAGACAATGCATATATATGAGTGTAGTTGGGTGGAACGCTTCGGCCATAAACCAGGAACATGCGGAATTCATATTATTTAATTGCACATATCAACACAATAGTAATTAGGCCCAGTACCGTAAACCGAAAACAAGTTTTTGAAACCACAACCGAGAAACAATACCACCAAATGTCATTTCACATAAACTTCACGTACACTTCATATTTACCCCTCTCTATTATACATACGGTGAACTACGTTCATATTATTACGACTATTATTACCTACCACCCAGCTAGAGTAAAGCAGCATCATATCTTTTGCGAAAACCCCTTTTATTATCCTTCTATATATACACGTTAATACATATATATATATATATATATTTAAGTATCTATATTCTCGGATAAGCTGTACCTAGACTGTACGTGTTCTATATTCTTTAGTGCGTCGCCGTTCTGTTGTTGCCGTCAATTCCAGGCTTCCTCCCCATACTGAATTCGACTCCCCATAGCATGCTCTACAGGTGTCATAATAATATATGGGAAGAAATTATACTCTTTCCCGATTTTAATATCTTCTACCACTTCATTACACGCTCCGCTCCGTGTTCATGTAAAAACGAGAAAAAAGTAAAATACCTACTAAATATTTATTCAAGTTTTTGCGTCATTTCCTTCGTTCTTTATTTAGTTTGCAAAAAAAAAAGGCAAACATTTCATTTTAACTGATTTAAAACCATTTTTGAAGCAATTAACTATATAAAAGAGTTTTTTTTTTAAATTAAATGTAGCGTATTTAACACAAAATGTCTCTAGTCTTTGGACCAAAGAACTAAAGAGAATTTTTCTTCAAAGACTGAACATATCAGTTTTAGACAATTGTGGCGACTGGAAATTCGAACATGCCGTTATTGTCTCTCGCAGGCGTCCTGACAGAAATACATTATAAGCTTAAGGGAATATTCTAGTCTAGAAGCCCGAATTTTGAGCACTTTACTATACATTTTTTTTTATCATTTGTTCATTAATTATATTCAGAGAGTACACAAAATTAATTTCAATTTTTTTTTTATTTATCATTGAGTTATGCGTCTTTGAAGTAGAGGGGAAAGAAAAAGACTGTGTTCTCGTCGCCATGATTTCTACCATTGAGGTAGTTTGAAATATCTGGTGCGAGGCGTCTTACTACTTTCTTTTACTTTCATTAATGAAAATACTCGCTGTTAGTTAAAAGAAATATAAGCACTTTGTAACTATACATATAAACATCTAAAACTAGATGCATACAACCTATAGGGCTATATGTATATACGAATTCTCAACCTTCACCCTAGAACCGCCCTTATTCGAATTTTTCCCGGAAAAAGTTTCAAATTAAAGTTGTAGCCACTAATGAGTCTAAAAGCTATAGAAAGTTTAAAGAAAATCGTTGGAGCCGTTTTCGAAAAAAAATTGAAAAAGCTCAAAAACGCCTGGAGTAAAGTAGAGCTTTCGGTTAACCGATTTCAACCAAAAGCTTCGCGGCACAACTAAGTATAAAATGGAGGTCAAATTTCAAGTTTGGTGAAATTCGGATAAAGCTTTCGATACGATATGGCTGTCACACACAGACACACAGACACACACACACACACACAGACATGTTTCTAAAAACCACTTTTTGGGACTCAGGGGACCTCAAAACATGTATTTCCGGTGAAAGCTCGAATTCGAAAATTCGACCGATTACAATACTTCCTTTACTATCTATATAGTAGTAAAAGAAAGTAAAAATTAAACAATGATGGATTCTTGATAAGTACAAATGTCGCTATCGCATGAACCTCCAAAACAGAAAAAAAAATATTTTTTCCATAAAATGGTGGCTACTCAAAAATAAAGGTCGATTTTTTCACTCATTTTTACTTACTTTTACTACTATATAGATAGTAAAGGAAGTATTGTAATCGGGTCGAATTTTCGAATTCGAGCTTTCACCGGAAATACATGTTTTGAGATCCCCTGAGTGTAAAAAGTAGTTTTTAAAAAAATGTCTGTGTGTGTGTGTGTGTGTGTGCCTGTGTGTGACAGCCATATCGTATCGAAAGCTTTATCCGAATTTCACCAAACTTGAAATTTGACCTCCATTTTATACTTAGTTGTGCTGCGAAGCTTTTGGTTGAAATCGGATAACCGAAAGCTCAACTTTACTCTTGCCGTTTTTGTGCTTTTCCAATTTTTTTTGAAAACGGCTCCAACGATTTTCTTTAAACTTACTATAGTTCTTAGACTCATAAGTGGCTACAACTTTTATTTGAAACTTTTTTCTAGGAAAATTCGAATAAGGACGATTTTGGGGTGAAGGTTGAGATTTCGTATATGTTAAATGTTATAGGTTGTATCCATATAGTTCTGTTTATATGTATAGTTATAAAGAGCTTATATTTCTTTTAACCAACAGCGAGTTTCATAAAATTAATGTAAAAGAAAGTACTGTGACGCCTCGCAGCAGATATTTTAAAAATATTACAAATTTAAAATTTTTATTTTTTGTTGGTTCATGCGATAGAGAAATATTGAAAAAATATTCATGCCAAATTTCAAGTAAATCGGCTGATTAGAAATTGAAATATTATGGCGACCGCATCGAAAAAAGTAGTTTCGAGAAAAACGCATTTAAAGTATTACGTTAAGTCTCAACCGTTCTTGTTGCCGCGAGACTAAAACGGCTATAACTTCGGAAATAATTTGAATTTTAAAAAATCCTTTTAGGGAGTTATTTTTGAATATATAAACTATCGGATTATGAGAGAAAATGTCGATTTATTCAAAATCCTAGACTAAAATACCGAGCAATTAAGCAATTCTATTTGTTCGGGGCCATTGCTGGACTTCTTATTGGATAGCTCGATTTTTATAATTCTTTTTTTATTTGAAAGCTGGTGCTTTCCGTGGGGTCCAGTTTTAATTTGAGGGAAATCTTCCACTTCTAAGGGGTTGAAAACTAAGGGATGAAATACTAACTTCTTATTGGATAGCTCGATTTTGATAATTCTTTTTTATTTATAGAACACAACCTTAAATTAATCTCCTGATGATTTCTACCCTTGTGGTCATTTGAAAAATTAAACAATGATGGATTCTTGATAAGTACAAATGTCGCTATCGCATGAACTTCCAAAACTGAAAAAACAACTTTTTTTTCATAAAATGGCGGCTACTCAAAAATAAAGGTCGATTTCTTCGATCATTTTTTAACTGAGTCGAATTTTTTAAAAATATAACAAATTTAAAATTTTCATTTTTTGTTGATTCATGCGATAGAGAGATATTTAAAGAATATTCATGACAAATTTCAAGTAAATCGGCTGATTAGAACTTGAGATATTGTGGAAAAAAGTAGTTTCGAGAAAAACGCGTTTAAAGTTTTACGTTAAGTCGCAAATGGTCTATTCGCCACGACACTAAAACGGCTATAACTTCGGAAATAATTTTAATTTTATTATAAACTATAGGATTATGAAAAAAAAAATTTTTTTCGATTTTTTCATATTCCTAGACTAGAATACCCCCTTAATATCTAAAAAGCACCCTAATTTTCAATGAAAAATTCTCACGTCAAAACATCTGATTTTTTATGTTAAATGTTCTCAGAAAATAATTATATATTATTTAATTAGATAATAATTAAAGTGTAAATATCAATAAACTGCTCAAAGTTCTATTTGTACAATTGTATTATGTACAAGTTTGAGCAATTTATTAAAATATACATTTTAATTATTACATTTTACCCCCATATACCCCCATAATGAATTTTTGTTAAAGATACCTCAGATCTTAACGTTTTGAATATCATTGATCCTAAAAAAGGCATGGTTCCTGTAGGATAGCAACGAATCTCTTCTACTAAAATAGTTGAACAGTTATAAATGACATTTGAAATGAAAAATTTTCAAGTCTAAAGAAACATTTTATATTTAAAATTGTATTGAACCTGTAAGATAGCTAATATCTCTTCTCTGAAAAGTAGTTTTAAGGATTTTGATGAACTTATTTTGGATCTCAAGTCTGACAGTATCAATCATCTTTTTCTGTTAAAATAGTTTTTTTTTTGTGCAGGTATTAAGTAATAATTTAATTCAAATTGAAACCAATATAACATAATATGTAAATCTTAAATCGTGATTGTCGAGAAAAATAAAATTTTCTACTATCTAAATAAAGAATAAATGATAAAAAGCGACATGCCCTACAATATCAAAGGGACGCTATCTTTCTTTCCACCCTACATGAATTCGCATTGAGGAAGGTTAATGCGGAGAAAATTCAAAGCCCCAAATATATCCACCTCGTGAAATAAAATAATTCTCTCACTAATTTTTCCCAAACATTTCGCGCGCACAAACACAACGCTAATTGCTACATTAATCATTGTTCATTACATCAACAAGGGATGATTATTTTGCAAATGTTTTGATAGCTAGCCATGAACATATTTATAAGCAAAGGGTTGCACAAATAAAATCAATTTGAAAGGATTTTCAAAACCATTTCATTATCGACTTCACTACGCACATGAACTAATGAGCAAAGGTAAAGCCAAAGGGGTTGAATATATTAAACTTATTATTGTTATTACTCTATTAGAGAGGAAAAACTAAAGAGGGCATGAAAAGTTGAGAAATTAGTAAATGAGACGCACACACATTTATATATGTAGGTACCTGATGTACCTCTGTCAAAAAGTGTAAAGGTAAAATAGAGAAGGTTGTCGAGGGTGTATTTAAGAGAAGGACGAACGTTAAGCTTTAATATTATAACTCATGCCTTTGTCTGTCCGTTCACTTTGTGTACATTCGCATATAAATATAGACAACCTGAGTCACGTAGACGGTGGTGGAAATGGTGGAGGAAACCTTGTATGGGATAGCTTGTGGGTGTGCAACACAACGTTCTCTCTTCGTCCTAATACACTCTCTTGTATATATAATCATATTATATATAAAAGTATATGACACATATCGTATATACCTCCTTGGTATATTGCAATAAGTTAGAGGAAAACAGCTCTATATATGTCTCAAACCTATTAGAAAAAGGCGAGGATATTGAGGGGATGCAAACAGGATACGTTACAAAGCATATGAGGGCGTAGCTCATGCGCAGTGGTTGGTATGAAAGAGCTTTCACTGGCGTTGTACAACGAAAGCACATTACATCACCAAATACGTGGGAGAGAGACCAAATGGAGAGAGACTGTGAGGGACAGCGAGGCAAGCACTGACGACAACAACGACCTCAAACTGAAAGTGAGAGTAAAAGGAAGTACAGTGCAATTTGAAATGAAAAGTAATGAAAATCATGAGGCAAGGGAGGAGCGGTTTAACGGCGCACAACCTCCCCTGCGACCTAAATAGGAAAATTCGAAGGGTGAGATGGGCGAGATACAGAACGGTTGAAGGACGTTGTAATACTAGGACGATAAGTATTTTATATAGAAAGGATATACACATATATATCTACATGTTGACGGGGTTACAGTGGCAATGAGGCTCCCGTGACGGCATGGAGGCTACATGCTGATGGGGGTGGATTTTCATGAGCTCTGATAGGATGGGTTTTGCAACTAATGTACCACACTATTCATACCGTCAACATTTCGTGGTGATGTGACACAATGATAAATTTGGTCGGCCTATATTTTACCAAACAAATGAACGACGTTTGTCGTTTTTGAGTAAATTGGGGGTGAAAATATACATGGGAATGGTCAACGCGGGGGTTGTTTATAAGTAAAAACAAAAAGACTAGCGGCTCTCCTTAATAATAATTGTCTTGGTACAATAAATATGATGCGTAAAAAAATATTTACCAGGCCATTTTCATTTTTAATTTCTTTTAATTTTTATTTTACGTTTCTTTGAACTGGCGTTTAAAAACAGGAAACAATTGGCACTATGCAATTAATTTTGTGTTAAAGTAAAGAAACCATTTAATCGATGATTTTAGTTCGGTCATGAAAGAAATGGTTTATACAAATTTTAATTTTAATTACTAGTTTATTAAATGTTTAAGAAGTAGTATAGTAAAATTTTTTGTATGAAACGAAAAAATAAAAATGTCTCAACAGTCCGAATTTGCTTCGTAAGTCTCTTGACTGACAAACGTTGACCTTTTATGCGTGCCAGGACTTTTGGTCTACAGACATTTTGTCTACTGACTTTACGTCTAAAGACATTAGGTCTACAGATATTTCGTCTACAGACATTTCGTCTAAACTGACATTTCGTCTACTCAGACATTTCACTCGATTTGTAACTATACCCACATTTGGTCAATCAATCAATTTTGTTTTACTTGTTGAATGGCATACTTTTGATTTATTACTTCGCTATTGATTGTACAAGATCTAGGCACCTACGTCGAGGTAACCTATGTAAGAGGTCGTCCGGCAAGCGGCCGAAGGCGCGCAGTAGCCCTAAGATTTCCTCCCGCATCTTGGAACGTACATGATTTAATCCTAAATAAATCTCATAGAACAAATTTCTCGACTTCATAAAGAAGGATCAGCGCGAAACTGAAATTATGGTAGTTGAACTGGGCGGAGGGCATGTTACGGTAAGACAGTTATTATTACTTGCATCTAAATACATAGTTTTAAAGAAGAGACTGCAGGCTACATTCATTAGTAGACCTATTGCCAGTAGACAAAATAATTTAGTAGACCAAATTTTTTAGTAGACGAAATGTCTGTAGACCAAGTTTCTGTAGACGAAAGGGTTCAGTAGACAAAATTATGATGTAGACGAAATATAGGAGTAGACCAAACTATTCAGTAGACGAAACGTCTGTAGACTCAGATTATATTTAAGATCAGCCATAAGCCATATCGTATCGAAAACGTTATCCGAATTATACCAAACTTGAAATTTTGCCTTCATATTATATCTTGTTGTGTCACAAAGCTTTTGGTTAAAATCGATTAACTGGAAGCTCCACTTTATTCTAGAAGTTTTTTTAGCTTTTTCAATTTTTTTCTATAGTTCGTAGACTCATTAAGCCCTCACAAATTGGCGACACCTGTATGGGATAGATCAAGCCCAAACAGGCTCAAATCGCGCGAGCTTAGTACAGGGACTGCTTCTGCTAGGCAGAATGCTGAACCTGGAATACACAAGGATTGTGATGAATGAGCAGAACAGGAGTACAATAAGCCTTAGGCTTCAGTGCAGGGGCAACGTGCCCTAACCTGGTTTTCTGCTTAAACAAAAAAAAAAACAAAACAAAACAAAATAGACTCATTAATGGCTACAACTTTTATTTGAAACTTTTTTCTGGGAAAATTCGAATTAGGACGGTTCTGGAGTGAGAGTTGGGCATTCGTATATTCATATAGCAGTGGCGTGCGGTGAGTTTTGAAACAAGGCATGTGGTTAGAAGTGGGGAGGGGGGTTATAAGAACCACATTTTTTAAAAAATTATTTTTTTATTTGATAAACGTGGTGTTATAAGTATTTTTTTTTAAATTAGCCTTATTCGACGCTCCTTCTTACAAAAATCATCAACAACCGCATCATAATATAATGTATTTAAAAACCACGAAAATAGTTCTTATTCTAAAGAACAGAACATTTGTATGGCCTTTGGGTCAATAATTCAAAATAACTCACGAAAAGTATCAATAATAATTAAATTCACTGTTTAGATTCAAAACGGCAAACGCATCTGCAGACCGTTAATCGGCAATGTTAAATACCGAGAGAGATAGTATACGAACGTACTAGTACGCATGCGCGACCAATTCGAAGCAAAGAATTGGATGCTACTGTCGCCAACGCATTCATTCGGCTTTTGCCGTTCATTTGATTTGGTAAACTATGCCAATTTTATGAGTGATACCTTTCATTATTATGTAAATTATAAAAATTTATAAATGATAAAAATATATCATTTTTAGAATGATTTTACAAATGCAATTACGTAAATTAAAAATTAAATGAATAAATCATAAAAAATATTTAATTTTTAAAATCGTCTTACAATTCAAAGGCATGCGCCGCATCTACAGCATGTATGGACCGCACGCCTCTGTCATATAGGTTGTACGCATATATGTAGTTCTGTTTATATATACTACTAGCTGATACCCGCTCGCTTCCCTGAGTGTATCTAACTGATTGTTTTAAAGAGTCCTTACGTTCATAGCGAAATATAAAAATTAATCTATTTTGACATAAAAAAAAAATGTTAGATAGATACTTCCAGACTTTAGATCGCAAGTCAGTTAATCAAAAGCCTTAAAACTACTTTGCAAAAAAGATATGTTAGCTGTCTCACATAAGTTTCTATACGATTTTTAGTAAAAAACTAACTCTATTCCTTCCTTTAGGACTTGAAAATTTTTCATACCAAATATCATTTAAAACTGCACAGCTATTTTAGGGGGCATCCATCAATTGTACGAGGCGTTTTTCGCAATTTTTGAAATTCCATCCTCTCCCCTCTGGTAAGATGTCTTCATATTTGGCGTATATCATTCCCCCAAATCGCAATCTAACGTGATATTTTTCGAAACAAAAAAATACGTGATATTTGGGAGACCTTCCCTTTGCCCAAAGTAATATTATATGAGATTTGGCTCGACTCCATCGGCCCCTGAACGCGTCACGTAATTAATAGATCTTCCCTTAAAAGAATAGATTAGTAGCTATCGTACAGGATCTTTAGCAAAACTTCATTAAAATTCGTTCCGTTAAGTAATTGTTAAATTTTGAAATTTATAGTTTATTATTTTAATACGTTTATTTCTAATTAGTATCTTCGACAATGAACAATGAAAAAATAAAAATATTTTAAACAGTTTCATTATTAATTTCATCGGGTGTTAAATTGAAATTCAATTATTTTCCAATAAAAATTATCAATTTTTAAATTCAACTTTGTAGAGATTTCTTTTGTTATTGTGTAAAATTGGAGGAAAATGCGTTAAAATTCTATTTCACGAACTTGACCGAAACTTTTGAAATGTGCGGTTCCTGTAGAATATAATTGTTTTGTCATCCCATGGGAACTATGCATTATTTTTGCCTTAAAAGTATCATTCTCCTCCAAACTACCACATTGCAAAAATCATATCAATTTTTTTACTATGTGATAAACAAAAAACATATCTATCCCACGGTAATAGTACATCTCTCCTGAGTAAAAAGTAGATCAAATCTTCTTAAGGAAAATGAGTTAAGACTCTATTTCGTGAACTTTAACGAAACCACTTTTAAATACTCGGTTCTTATAGAATATAGTATACTTATTTTACTTAATCGTTCGGAACCGTTCATTATTCTGGTATAAGAAGTAACCTATATTATTCTCTCACCCCTAACAAACCACATTGTTAAAAGGAAGTTAATCTTTCACTCTCTAAAAAACAAAAAATATCTATCCTACGGGAACCGTACATTTTTTTACATATTAAGGGGGTATTCTACTCTACGAATTTAAAAAAATCGAAAAAATGTTTTTTTCATAATCCGATAGTTTACATATTCAAAAATATTTCCTTAAAAGGATTTCTTAAAATTCAAATTATTTCCAAAGTTATAGCCGTTTTAGTGTCGTGACAACTACACTTAAGTTTAGACTTAACGTAAAACTTTAAACGCGTTTTCCTCGAAACGACTTTTTGCGATGCGCTAGCCATAATATCTCAATTTCTAATCAGCCGATTTGCTTGAAATTTGGCATGAATATTCTTTGAATATCTCTCTATCGCACGAACTAACAAAAAATGAAAATTTTAAATTTGTTATATTTTTAAAAAATCGACAAAGTTAAAAAATGAGTGAAAAAATCGACCTTTATTTTTGAGTAGCCGCCATTTTATGAAAAAAAAATTTTTTTTTCAGTTTTGGAGATTAATGCAATAGCGACATTCGTACTTATCAAAAATTCATCATTTTTTTATTTTTCAAATGACCACAAGGGTAGAAATCATGGCGACGAGGACACGGCCTTTTTTTTCCCCCTCTACTTCAAAGACGCATAACTCAATGAAAAATTGTTTTTTTGTTTTTAAATTAATTTTGTGTTCTCTGAATATAAAGAAACAAATGTTAAAAAAATGGATGGTAAAAATATCAAATGCTTATTTTTAATCAATTGCCAAAAAACGCTCGAAATTCGGGCCTCTAGACTAGAATACCCCCTTATAAGTATACTATATGTTAAACCGGATTATAATCTATATCTATGCCAAATTTCATCCAGATCCATTCAGTACTTTTTGAGTGAAAGAGCAACAAACATCCATTAGTAAGATATGTACAAGGCATGGTTATTAAATAACGAGACTGACGCTACGGCGAATTTTTTAGAAAAGAATTTAGAGTAAAAATTTCTTTGTCTGTAGTGTATTGCTTCTGGCTTGGCTAACAAATACTTTTGGAAGAAAATATTAAAAATTAAAATTTTAAGTCTTTTAGACAAATAAAAATTATCAGAATTTCTTTCTTTATTTAACTTGCTTATTAAAACAATTATTAGCTGTTTCAATAAGCGAGTTAATTACATTTGAGCAATTAAATTTGATTATTCAAATTTAATATCACCTGTTGAATCAAAACGATTACGAATTAGACCAGCAATAAGAATTTTTATTGAACTTAGGAGCTTTAAGAAACTTTGTTAGAGTTGAGAATGGTAGTGAGAAAGTTACCGTCTTAAATTACAAGAAAATTCATAAGAGATATGTTGAAAAACTAGTTGTTTATCTCCGTTCACGTCCTTGTACCAAATTTAAAAACTTATCGACAAAAGAAATGTAAAAGTCTTTGTCTAATACTTGGTTTCGAGGAAAAAGTTTTTATCTAATTTTTTATCATATATATTTGACTTGAAGGATTTTTTCCGCTTTTTGACGAAAATTGGAAGAAACGAATTTATTGATCACAGGAAGTTCTAGGTCGTCGAAAAAATAAATAAATCTCTGATAAGATGAATTTTGATTTATATCGTGTTTTTATTATGGCGAAATCCAATAAAACCAATATCCGTATTACATCAAAGCGGAAATTTGCCATAAAGCAAATGAAATTTACACAATAGTTAAAAGTAAATACTCTTATAAGATTAGCATTATATTTATCTCACAAGATCTAGCTAAAAATAATGAATAATTCAAACCAATTTTTAATGGAAATACAATGGAAAATATGAGATGTCGAGAGAGATTTTTTTCCCTTATAAACATAATGGAAATGTTAAGGAAATGAAAAACTCTTAATAAAAATAGAATTAAAAAAAAATATCGTCAATTCTTTTTTTTTTTGGAGTCGGTAAATGTACATTAAACACAAATAGAAGATAGATATGACAGGGTTATGAAACCTTGTATATATTTACTATAACAAAGTAGAAGTTTAAAAAAGTATTTCCACAGTTTTTTCTTCATTATTTTGATTTGAGGAAAATAAATTGAAAATTCTTACTTTCCTAAAAATGTAATTTCCATAGATTCAAAACAATTTATGAAAAATATTTTATTTTTAGATGCTCAAAGTTAAATCGAACATTTTAACGAATATCTTTATTATTAAAGCAAAACCTTTCATTCATAAATGAGCTATTTTTGCTACCGTTTATTGACAAAAAACAAACACATCATTGATTTTACTTTCTTTTACTACTATATAGATAGTAAAGGAAGTATTGTAATCGGGTCAAATTTTCGAATTCGAGCTTTCACCGGAAATACATGTTTTGAGGTCCCCTGACTCCAAAAAAGTGGTTTTTAGAAACATGTCTGTGTGTGTGTGTGTGTGTGTGTGTGTGTGTGTGTGACTGTGTGGCGGTGTGTTTGTGTGTGTGTGATAGCCATATCGTATCAAAAGCTTTATCCGAATTTCACCAAACTTAGAATTTGACCTCCATATTATACCTAGTTGTGCCGCGAAGCTTTTGGTTGAAATCGGTTAAGCGAAAGCTCTACTTTATTCTAGGAGTTTTTGAGCTTTTTCTATTTTTTTTTCGAAAACGGCTCCAACGATTTTCTTTAAACGTACTATAGTTCTTAGACTCATTAGTGGCTACAACCTTTTATTTGAAACTTTTTCCTGGGAAAATTCGAATAAGGACGGTTCTGGGGTGAAGGTTGGGAATTCGAAATTGAAGAGTTTGTTTGATTGTTTGATTGTTTGGTTAAACGCGCTAATCTCAGGAACTGCTCGTTCGAATTGAAAAATTCTTTCTGTGTTGGATAGCTTAATTATCGACGAAGGCTTTAGGTTCTAGACAACATCACTCTACGACCAATAGCAGCAGAGCATCAATGGAAAATTTTGCAAAAAGTAGGAATTTTTTTTCCTTTTGAGAGTGTTTGTTGCCTGCCCTGCGTAAATGGTTAAAGTTACGCAAAAATCATGTATAACGAAACTGTTCCTCTTAAAAATTTCTAAAAAAAAGTCCGCAATGACATATGTCTATCTTTTAAGGTTGGCCCGCTATAACCTTTTTAATGGTTATTAAAGTTGTTTCAAAAATAATTCATTATTAGCGATATTGTTTTTAGAAACATATTATTAATTCTTACCCAAATAAATACGGGTTTTAATGAAATTTGATATGATGATAAATGACAATCTAAGTCTTTGAAAAGAATACTTTTTATTACGGGAAAATGTCTCATTTATCCGGGAAATTGAAAAACGGGTTGGAACAAAAATTATGCATAAACTATACATTTTTATTTTAAAATGAATATTGTTGATTTTTAAGTATGATGATAGCAAAATATGTGAATCATTATCTAGAATACGTTTTATTTCTGAAAAATTTCTCATTTCAACGGGAAAATAGAAAAACTGGTTTAAAGAAAAATCATGCTGAAACTAAACGTTTTTAGCTGATTATAATGTATTAATAGTAATAACTCATAATGTCCTCAAGTCAAAAATAATTTTCTTATTCTACAGTCTTATTTTTATGCAGGAAAAATGTGCGGTTCCCGTAGGATAGATATTTTTTTATTTTTCACAGAGCAAAAGATTACCATAATTTCTTACAATGAGGTGGTTAATTGATAGTCAGAGAATAAATATAGGCTATCTGTTATGTCAGAATATAGCACGGTTCCCGTAGGATAGGATAAGAATGGTATCCTTCAGGAACTGAGTATTTAAATGGAGTTTTGTAAAAGTTCATGGATAAGCGTTTTAAGGAATTTTCTTCAAGAAAGATTGGTCTACCTTTTATCCAGGAAAAATGTACAGGCCCGTGGGCTAGATACGTTTTTAGTTTTCATAGAGCAAAAAATCGACATAATTGTACTCTTCCCGTGGGATAACAAGACAATTGTATCTTACAGGAACCGTGCATTTAATAGAAGTTTCATTAAAGTACGTAAAATAGAGTTCTAGCGCATTATCCTCAAGAAGGCCTGATCTCTTTTTTATCCAGGAAAAATGTACTACTCCCGTGGGATAGATATGTTTTTGTTTTTCATAGAGCAAAAGATTGACATGATTTTTTGCAATAGGGTAGTTGAAAGATCAGAGAATAATATAGATTATTAATTCGTATGATAAAATAATGCACGGTTCTCAAAAGATAGCATAACAATTGTACAATTGAATTGTGTTTTTAAAAAAGCTTTCTCTAAAGTTCGTGAAATAATGTTTTAACACAATCATTCTAAAAAAGTTTAAATAAAAATTACAATTTCTAAAGCAAAATATTATTTTTAATTTAACATCCGATAACATCGATAAATTAATAATGAAAATTTTTGAAACATTGAAACTTCTTTGATTGTTAATTTTTGAATGTCTATAATGTTTAGAAATAAACGTGTAAAATTACTATTGAAAAATTTGAACTTGGTGAAAAACGCAGTTAAATATAATATAATACATTCAACATTTTCGAATTGTATTGCTACTTCAAGAACACAAGTAAAGGTATTTTATTATATTCTTAAAAACGTATAGAACCAATAAGATAGCTCTTCTAGATAGCTATATAGAATATCTTCCTGGAACAGTTGTTTATCTGATTTTCATGAACTTTCTATGAATCAAAGATATAGAAATATCTTTCTGTCTTTTTTTGTTGATGGGATGAAAGTTTCTATTAGTCAATCAGTATAATTTAGATACGCTCAGCGAAGCGGGCGGGGGTCAGCTAGTTTAGTTATAAAATGCAGCATTTTTCTTTTAAGAGTCATTAAAACTCATACAGGAAAATTCATTTTCCTAAAATAAAAGGATTCATTAACATATTTAATTCTTAGCCTATCTGTATCCATACAAAAAGTAACGTTTGATAGTCAGGCTCAGTAAAAATATTTTAGGTTTGTATCTCTATTATAAGAAGCATTGATAAGATACATTTTCCAGGCTTAAATTGCTTTTGAAACATGCAATCCATTACCTTAAGGGGGTATTCTAGTCTAGGATTTTGAAAAAATCGAAAAATTTATCATAATCCGATAGTTTATATATTCAAAAATATCTCTTAAAAAGGATTTTTCAAAATTCAAATTATTTCCGAAGTTATAGCCGTTTTAGTGTCGTGCCAACTGGACCGGTTGAGACTTAACGTAAAACTTAAAACACGTTTTTCTCGAAACTACTTTTTTCGATGCGGTAGCCATAATATCTCAATTTCTAACCAGCCGATTTACTTGAAATTTGGCATGAATATTCTTTAAATATCTCTCTATCGCATGAACCAACAAAAAATACAAATTTTAAATTTTCCCTTAATAAAAAGTATTCTTTTTAATGACTTAGTTTGTTATTTAGCATCATACCAAATTTCATTAAAACCCGTATTTATTTGGGTAAGAATTAATAATTTACTCTAAAAACAATTTCGCTAATAATGAATTATTTTTGAAACAACTTTAATAACCATTACAAAGGTTATAGCGGGCCAACCTTAAAAGATAGACATATGTCGTTGCGGACTTTTTTTTAGAAATTTTTAAGAGGAACAATTTTGCTTTACATGATTTTTGCGTAACTTTAACCATTTACGCAGGGCAGGCAACAAACAAAAATTTCCTACTTTTTGCAAAATTTTCCATTGATGCTCTGCTGCTATTGGTCGTAGCGTGATGTCGTATAGCCTTAAGCCTTTGTCGATAATTAGGCTATCCAACACAAAAAGAATTTTTCAATTCGAATCAGTAGTTCCAGAGATTACCGCGTTTAACCAAACAATCAAACAAACAAACGATTCAATTTTTTATATTAGTATAGATGGTAAAATAAAAATTACCTCAATATTGTTCAGGAAATATTTAGTGAATCGAAATCATTTAACCAAATTAATAATAGAAAAATAATCTTGATCTGTTTATAGCTGCTTTAAGCTCATTATAACTCAACAACTTTATCTCATTTATTATTTTTAAATCCATTTAAATTATGATTTTTATATGACTTATCTGTCGCTTGAAAACTACATTTATTTTTTTTTAAATTAAGTTTTGCTACTTCAAATTTAACTTAGTGTACCTGTTTTACTTTACTTAAAAAAAGTATTTTTTGTAAAAGGATATTAAAAGAATTATCAGGTTAAAGAGGTGAGACGTTAAAAGGAAGCTTTATGGAAAAATGATATTAAATACGCTCCCATTTCTTAAAAACTTTTTTTATTGAAATAACGAGATTTTCATTAAAAAGAAAATTTGTTTGAGAATAGAGAGTTGGAAACTTCAGTAGTTTTGGTAAGGATATGAAAAATTGCATGAGTGTGTTATATGAAAGGAGCCCCGTGTAAGGCATGTACCTATATGTATGTGTTTTTTGAAGGATAAGCAAAGGTAGATGTAGACGAGGGTTATTGGAGTAGGGTGCGCTCACGTCCTTGGATTGCACCACCCGGCTGGGTCGTTAGTGCTCCAAGTGCGGCAGAGTACGGGGGTAGAACGACGCCGCCGCCGCCACTGCCACTGCCATTGCCTCCGCCGTCACTGACAGCGCCCATAGACCGACGTCTGCACCCACACAAACACAAGGCATGTACATAAATTTTATACCAGCATCAGCACACACCACCTCTATCATCATCATCATCACCACCACCACCACCAACAACCCACACATCTCCTACCCATGTCCTTACTTGCAAACAACAATGTTATAAACTTTCTCCTTTTCACTCTCACTTTTCTTCACCGCTTTTCTTTGTTCATGTTCTAACTGTAGTGAAAGTAGTTGCGTAATTGTGTCGATAGTTTTTTTCCCTTTTCGCCCTCTTCTTCAGATCTTGTTCGTTGTTGTTTGACTTGTCCTAGTCGCGCATATCCGACACAAATAAACACTACCACCCCGTTCCAAGTCGCTCCATATATTTACTGAAAACAACAAGCATTTCCGCAATCCCACCAACCGACCAACCCCAACCACTAAAACGTGCGATTTTGAATATTTTCAAATAAAAAAAATTACAACGCGAAAATTATCATCAAAATGGGAATTTGTTAGGATGAATTTTATTGCTAGGAAGTCAATAAATTCTCAAATAAATAAATAATTTTCATGCTGATTTCAGCAAGTCTACAAGTTATTTACTATCAAGATTACGAGGCTAACGATATAAAATGAGATCTCGAAGAAATAGGATTTAAGCTCTCATCTTCTCGCTAGTCAAAATAACGTTTACACCATACGATATATAAGAACATAAATCGTTGAAATAAATATCATTTTAAAAATTTACTGTTGGGACACAAAGGAACACGGTGTCGAAAAAAAAAAATACGAACCGATATTAGAATATTCAAACACAAAAGTGTCAATAAAAAAGTAAATTTCCTGGAGTTTGTCATTTCCCAAAGCTTCTTTTCAAGTTTACGTCAAGGTTCATATACAACTATACGGTATGTTTGATACACTGAATTATGAAAAATGTTAGGAACCCCTGCAGCGTTCTGAATATTAAATATAAATAAAGTAATTTGATTTCCTTCAAAAGAATATGGAAATTTGATTTTTTTTTTTTAATTATTATGAACAGTGAAATCTATTTTCCATATGTCGTTCATATTTTTTAAAGTAATTTAGCAAAGGAAAATATTTTACTGGAAAAATATCCAAGCTATATTACATATTTTGAAAGGAATCAAATATATTGTCACAAGTCTAAGAATGTGCCGCCATGTGTCTAAGGGAGTAGCGCCATTTTATGACTCTGGGGGTGGTGTCAACTGCTCTCAATCACCAGCCAAAGGTTCTCTATCGAAGAGTTTCGTCTTTTAGACTGCCGGACACGAAGGTTTAAGCAAAAGAATGGAAATTTCTACCAAGGAATAATAGAACCGAATATTCGAGAAAGATTCCGAAATCTACTATAAGCCCCGGAGAAACATAGGCGAGTCAGTGTGAAATAAATCTTCGACCACTGTTCAAATAAATAGTGAAAGTGATCAGTGCTAAAATAAATAGTGAAAGTGAACCAAAATTCTAACTGATCCCCACATGTTTCGCTGTAAAAAACCGACCTTTTTTCTGAGCATCTTGAAAATACCTTTCAACCACTACCTAGGTCATTAGGGGCATTACCTAGGCCTTAGACAAACAGCTGAAGAAGACTTAAGACCCATTGCTTAGCATGATGAAGTTGAAATCCAATTAGTCACATTGAAAGAACCTGAGTACGATTTTATTACTGGACAAATCTAAACGGAGCTGTCTGAAACGGGGCTGAGAAAACTAGCCCACATTATCAATTGCTGAATCAGATTGAAATATGTCCTGAGACAAGGAAAAGTTGTGAAAGTGATTATGATTCCAAAGCCTGGAAAACCTATACATGAGAAGGCGGCATCCTATAGACCAATTTCCCTCCTGTTTGCCATTGAAAATCTGTTTGAGAGATTACTTCTTAAACGTTTCAAGATAATAACTGAAGTCTGATACTCTCACATCAGTTTGGTTTCCGTAAAAATTACTCCACCGACGAACAGGCCCAGAGAAATATCGCCAATATAATAAAGGGTGCGCTTGAAAATATGCTCCAGTCTGTTTTTGGACGCATCTCAAGATTACCTTTAAAAAGTTTAAAGTGACCCCCCCCCCCTCTTAAAAGATAGACATTTGCTATCAAAGATTTTTTTTTTAGAACTTTTGCGCAGAGAAGGCAACGGAAGCTTTCAAAAACAAATCCTCGTTTTCGCAACAATTTTCATCGATACTCCGCTCCTATTGGTCGTAGCGTGCTGTAACATAACCGAAAGCAGTGATCTCCAAACTTTTTTGGGCCACGACACAGTAAAAGAAATCAATTTCGCGACACACCTGTTTACACCAATATATGAATTTCTAAGAAATTACGAAAATATTGAATTAGAATTCAAAATTATTTTTCAAAATTACTCTTATTGTTAATATCTCGCGACACACTTTGGAATCACACACTTAGTTTGGGAATCACTGACCTAAAGCCTTCCTCGATAAATAGGCTATCCAAGACTAAAAGAAATTTTCAATTCGGACTAGTAGTTCCTGATATTAGCACGTTTAACCAAACAATCAAACTGTACAGCTTTATAATATTAGTATAGACAAATAATATCAATATATTGTGATAATATAATAATATTAGTTCCAGAATTTGTTTAATAACATACATAAATATAAGATTAAAAATTTTAGAAAAAGTTGTAAAATTATATATAGTATATAGTGAAACCTCTGTAATTCATGAAACTGTGTAATTCAAACAGAACCTTCGAGTTCCTTGAGAAAGCCTCTCATTTAGGTACCGTGTATAGTTCAAGTCTGGGAAGATAATTCTAGTTAATTTTCATGACTTCCAGAGTCAAAATTTTAAAAAACCTGATTGAGCCTTATGGAGCCTGATTCTTTTGATGTGCTCATATGCCACTACGATTTAAAACCTTCTTTAACCTAACTAGGCTGAAAACGAACGTAAGTAGGTGCTACCAGGCTGAAACAGGGTTTACATATTTCCCTACATCTTAAAATCCATTTCAACCTAGATAGTCTGAAGTCAGGGCGTGACAGGTTGAAATAGATTTTAAAATGTAGGGAAATATGTAAACCCTGTTTCAGCCTGGTAGCACCTAATTACGTTGGTTTTCAGCCTAGTTAGGTTAAAGAAGGTTATAAATCGAAGTGGCAAATGAGCACATCAAAAGTATCAGGCTCCACAAGGCTCAATCAGGTTTTTTAAAATTTTGACCCGGATTACTCTACAATTAGAAATTTCAACAATAATTTTTGCATTTATTAACAAAAATCAACTTATAGAACATAAAATTTATAATAAAGCGACTTCATTTGAGATTGCAACCCATGGTTCAAGAAGCCCTGATCTATATATACATAGAAATCTTTCACTTAGGACTATTACTTAAAGTTTAGTAACTGTTTAAAATTTACAGTCTATTAACAGGATGCAAAATGCAAATCAAACTTGCATTGATTGCCATTACCAATGCAACATTGCAAATGGTCAGTTTTCTTAAATTTTCTTTAATCTTTTTTATATTTTCAGCCGATTTTATTTAGTACATTGAGCTTTTGTTACAATCAAAAATTTATTCAATTCGTTCTTAGGAAAAATATATCCTGAAACATTATAAATTTTGATAGCTTCAAATTTAATTAACTGTATAAATAAATTGTAAATGGGTCATTTTTTTAATTTCAAATTATATTTTTGGCAAAAAAAATATTATTTTAAAATAATAATAAAGTATAGCGTAAAATAGCCAAAGGGATTTCCATATTCAAACTTGTGTTATCTTTTATAATTCGTAATGTATTACTAAGAGCTCCTTAAATATAAAAGGATCTAGCCAAATAGCCATAAGAAAAGTGCCCCAGGTGGTTTTTCAAAAATGCTTCCGTGTGCTGGTTCCTCTTCATGAAAAACTCATTGTCTCACAATTTTAACCCGCTACCCCTACTTGTATTGGAGTTACGGAGGGAAACTACCCCAGACGTTAAATTTTTTTTTCTAGAACACTATTGAAGATTTTTTCATGAAATTCAAACTGTACGTAGATATTGATAAAACGCATGGTATATATTTTTTTTCAGAATTTTTGTAAATCTATAAATTATGAAAAATATTCTTTTCTATAAATGCATTTACGAAATGCGCTGTTTATTACAAACCTGTCCCTGGATGACCTCATTTTGATGGTGAGCGACAACTAATTTCTTAGAGCGACTTTTTTTAAATGAAAGATGGATAATAAATGCACTAAAAGCATTTTTAAAAAAAGGTGTCACTTTAAGGGTTGATGTAAAAAAACTACCCTCAAAAAATAAAAATAATATTTTTCATCATTTATAGATTTACAAAAATTCTGATAAAAAATATATATTATGCGTTTTATCAATATCTACGTACAGTTTTAATTTCATGAAAAAATCTTCAATAGTTTTCTAGAAAAAAAAATTTCACGTCTGGGGTAGTTTCCCCCGTAACTCCAATACAAGTGGGGGTAGCGGGTTAAAATTGTGCGACAATAAGTTTTTCATGAAGAGGAATCAGCACACGGAAGCATTTTTCAAAAACCGCCTGGGACACTTTTGTTATGGCTATTGGGCTAAACCCTTTCTAGTGTGAAAAAATGCATAAGTTTAAAAAATTCACTCGTATAGTTTTCGTAAAAACCATCAAATTCGATAATGGTCTAATAATAATTTTTCCAGGGCCATAATTTAACACGAAGCTCAAAAAAAAATCGAAAAAATTTAATATGAATATATAGATAAAATAAACAACCCCTAAATTTTCTCCTTGTAAAAATGAATATTTATTGAAGCATAAAGTTGTATTCCTGTTTCGTCGTTTTTAGCCACGTCGACCTTATTGACTCCCACTATCATATCATATTGTTCCTTCACGAAACAAGGGAACGTTGTTGGCCCAGGCCCAGGCACACTACCCTAGTTTTTTCCCCCGTTTCAATACAACCCCTAAAAGCGCATGTTTTATGTTCTCCTTCTAAATGGATTTCGACACAACTAATCCCATACACCGTTTCGCCTCATCCCGACGCAAGTCCATTACACTTTTGGTATTTGAGACGTTCAAAACTTGTGTTTGAACAAAAAATATTTTTCAGATAGTATGATATTAGTTTTGGTATAAATATTATGGTATAAATTACTCAGAGACTATATTCAACATAATCTATAAATTTTGATTTGCGTGTAGTACAACGAAAAGACAGTTTACTAAATAAGGAAACCAAAACTGAAATAAATCATTCATCTTCTCCTTTTCATTAGTTTTGAATTTATGAATTTTAATAACTTTAAACTAGCAATCATTTATTGGTCACAATATTAGATATTATTTTTTGAAGTTATACTTCTTTAGGCGCGTTATGAAAAAATGATAAGAGTAAAATTTTAAGATGCGCGCGCATTTTCAGCCAAAAGTTAACAAAATGAAGTTAGTCGCAAAATCATATTATTATTAAATAAGTTATTACTTTTCTCAAATTTTGCAATAGCTGTTATACTATTTGGAGTTTAGTGATGAAAATGACGTCTGCATTTCATGCATATTCTAAGTTATCACGAAATCTGGGATTCTGAAATGATTCAACCATCTTAGAATAATAATTTAGTAAAACAAGATAAGTATAAAATTAAGACATTTACTTTGACAAGTAGCTACTTACTTTATTTCGCAATTTCTATGAAGTTTCGTTTTCATGACATGCATGAATTGTTAACCAGAAAAATGATCCTGACAAATTTTATAAACGTCTTTATTATTTTTAATAATTATATCTTTAAATATCTATATTATTATTATTAAATATTAAATTACAGTTTTTTTAAATTTATTATTTGAATAAAATTAATAAAAACTAATTTTTAATGATACCAAAGAAGTATAACTTCTCACGTGCGTGCATAAGTACACGCAACCACTTTTTTTACTTTACACAGTTTTAAGTTTACTTCTTTTATATTTAAATTATTTCATTCAGAACTAACGTTATACTGGCTAACAATTACTATCCTTAAATTTAAAAGAATATCTTCTTTATTTGTGTTAAAAATTAAAAATTATCTTTTTTAATTCTTCATATTTTTAACCAATGCAAATTTTTTAGGTCAGACCTCGCAAAACTTTTTACATGATCTGACTTGATGTTTTTTTTTTTTATTTGTAAGGAATTATTTAAAAGTTGGTCCCATTTTAATTAAAAGTAAAAAAAATGTAACACTAAGGGGTTGAAAAATAGGGGATGAAATATTAACTTTTCATTGGATGACCCGATTTTCAAAAAAGTTTTTCGCTAGGATAGAACATTTTTTTAAGGAAATTTCATTTTAAATTTTTTGAAAAAAAATTCACTCGTTAATGGTTAAAAAAAGAGGGTGAAATAATGACTTATAACTGTTTTATCAGATTTTGATGATTTTTATTTTATAAGGAAGGATATATATTTAAGTTACCTTATTTCACTTAGAAAAAAAACATCCACTTCTTAAGGTTAGGATTAAAATTAGGGATGAAATAATAGCTTTTACCTGGACCATCAGGTTTTGATGATTTTTTTTCTTATTTAGTGAATTACCCAATAAGGAATCTTTAGAAGAATACCAGAAGAACTTCATAAGAATAACCAAATACCTGATCATATTGTTACCAGGTGATACTTGGAGAACTATCCTAACCAGCTTGCTATCAATCTGCTTTATAATAGCAATGAAAATAGGAGATTGAAGAGACCCACTATCTTAAAATTGACCAATAGATGTCAGTAAACATCACAAGGATGTTAATAAAAGAAATTACGTTGTGTCCGTGGACATAACCAATTCAAGAGTGTCTCCGTAGACACATTGCAATTATTGCCAAAAGATAAAATGTGCAAAAAATTTGTTATAAAAAAATTAGTGAATTATCACCTAGACCAGTGCTTTTAAGCTTTTGAAAATGGTAAAAAGTGAAAAAAATCATAGTAGGATGAAACCCATTAGAAAAGGAAAAAAAAATAAGAAAAATGAAAGGAAAAAATAAATTATGGTCGATCTGAGGTGGGGAAGTGGAAAATAGGGGCGTTTTTAAGGGTAGAAACGGTTTATTTTGATTTCCGACAAAACTACAAGTCCTATGGAAAAAAAGTTAAATAGCAAAGTTGTAGGTAATAAGAAGATCTACAACTTTTGTGCTAACACTTTTTTCACATAACCTTAAAACTTATGTGAAAATTCCAATAACCAAGTTTTTGTTAAAAATTAAAAAAAAACTTGGATATTGGAATTTTCACATAAATTTTAAGGTTATGTGAAAAAAGTGTTAGCACAAAAGTTGTAGATCTTCTTATTACCTACAACTATGCTACTTGACTTTTTTTCCATAGGACTTGTAGTTTTGTCGGAAATCGAGATAAACCGTTTCTACCCTTAAAAACGCCTCTCTTTTCCACTTCCCCACCTCAAATCCACCGTAATTAATTTTTCCTTTCATTTTAGTTATATTCTTTTCCATTTCTAACGGGTTTTTTACTAATATCATTTTTTTTTCTGTTCAAAAATTATTTACGTAGGTACAGCTTTTTTTTTAAATCAATTCAGTCATCCTTCCCTATGAAAAAATGCTGCTCAACCTTTGAAATTTACACTTTTAACCATTTTGTGGATTTTGAATTATTTCCACCACTAACTCTGCACTACAAAAGAAAAAGAGAAATAGAAACAGTCTTAAAAACATGGTTTTTATAGGTTAATTTTTCATTTTCCATTCAAATAACAAAGGAATTTTTTTTTTGAATTTTTATTTATTTATTATTCCATTTATAACAATTTTAACTAACCGAGTTTGATTTTTATGAAGATTGAAGAAAATTTTATTGAATTTATACTTTTTTAGGCGCGTTATGAATAAATTGTGAGAGTGAAATTTTAAGATGCGCGCGCATTTTCAGCCACAAATTAACAAAATGAAGCTAGTCTCAAAACCATATTATTATTAAATAAGTTACTACTTTTCTCGAATTTTGCAGTAGCTGTTATACTATTTGAAGTTTAATGATGAAAATGACGTCTGCATTCCATGCATATGCTTAGTTATCACGAAATCTGGGATTCTGAAGTGATTCAACCATCTTAGAATAATAATTTAGTAACACAAGATATGAATATAAAGTTAAAATATTATTCTCTTAATTTTATTTTTAATAATTATATCTTTAAATATTTATTTTATTATTATTATTAAATATTTATTTACAATTTTTTAAAATTGATTGTTTGAATGTAATTAATAAATACTAATTTTTAATGATGCCAAAGAAGTATAACTTCTCACGCGCGTACATAAGTACACGCACCCACTTTTTTTTCGAAAATAATTTGAATATGAATTGTTTGACATAAGTAGGAATAAGGTTCAAAAGCCAAGTACTATATTTAAAAACAAATACGAGTACATGATTTCCTTTGTTTGAAAAAGGATTGGCTTGAAAGAAAATACTACCTGAAAGAGTAGTTCAGAGATCTCTTAATTCGTGTTAATCTTAGAAATAGGAAAAGGTTTAGTTTCATATAGGTATTGGAAAAGAAAAAATTGGTTTACGTGGACAATATAATTGATGTCATGCAAGAAAGAGAAAGTAATGTATTTATAGGGTTGAAAGTGTATGTGTATGTATGTGTGTATAGATGGGGATGATTTAATGGGTGGGTGAAATGAAGGTAGCCGGAACGGCGGCGGCATTACCAGACGCACGGAAGCAAGGACACAGCCATGTTGTGGCGGAAGGGACGTGAAGGCGGCTAAGCGCCGGTGGATGGCAACACGAGCTACCGCCCCCAGACGGCGGTGCAGGCGCCCGGAGCGGGGCGAGTTTCAGGAAAACGGCCCGTGGTGCAGTGGCGACGCGTCGGTTTGACGACGCGTCGCACCAACATTGCGTGCGCATCCAGAAACAGCGGCCCCAACACACGCAAATGTGGCATACGCACACGCACGCACACACCACCACGTGTTCGTTCCGGACGCTGCGTCCAATTAGAATCCCTATTAGCCACCGCAGCCATTATCAATGCATTCAAAATTTATTACAAGCCAATGTTACCATAGGTCATTCGGGGAACGCCACCAAATATAAACCAGGAACGCGCATGATTTTTCTCATTTTTCCCTACAAGGACTTAAACTCGATTTAAGAAAACAGCCATTTCTTATTACTACCCCTATACATTTCCATTTAAAAAATGTATATACACTACCAAACTTAGAACATAAATCAAATTATTAAAGTTTAGGTATTTCCCTCAACTAGCTTAAAACCTACCCTTACAAATAACGAGTTAATTTTTTCTGTCCTTAATTAAAAAAATGTTATTCTATTTAAGTTATTATTATTATTTTATAATTTACACAACTAAACTAAACCGAAGCTTTAAGA
Source organism: Sisyra nigra (assembly GCA_958496155.1). Taxonomy (NCBI): domain Eukaryota; kingdom Metazoa; phylum Arthropoda; class Insecta; order Neuroptera; family Sisyridae; genus Sisyra; species Sisyra nigra. The sequence goes on from OY292317.1 coordinate 1,093,849, forward strand.
AAGAAACTAAAAAGGTTCAAATTAAAAAGTGTTCAAGATCTTTACTCAATTACCTTTCACTTGAATCTAACCATTTTTGAGATGGTGCTTAAAAAAAATATTATAAAAAAATGAAAAACCGACTTCAAAATATATAAAAATTCTTAAACAAGAAATGCACTAAAAAGTAACAAAATAATGGCGTATCCTTGCAGTATCTACAACTTACAAATTATTAGGATGATACAATGTACAACTATTGTTATTTTTGGAGTTGGTGTCAGCCAAGGAAATACGACTATATTGGCACTTAGCAAAAAACGAGAATACCTTATGAAAATCAGTTTTCAAATGAACTTTTAAACAATATACTTGAACTGTAACAATATTTAGCGACCTTTAAACTACAAAATACCAATTACCAACTAAACCTTTTAACAATTTTTACAAATTACCTTTAATATTTATTTCCTTGGCTGACACCAACTCCAAAAATAACAATAGTTGTACATTGTATCATCCTAATAATTTGTAAGTTGTAGATACTGCAAGGATACGCCATTATTTTGTTACTTTTTAGTGCATTTCTTGTTTAAGAATTTTTATATATTTTGAAGTCGGTTTTTCATTTTTTTATAATATTTTTTATTTCTCGCGTTTTAGTGATCTGAAGTTTGATAACTGATTTTATTTTCTTGAAAATGGTTAACCTTCCAAACGCGCTGCTCATATGAGGCAGCGCCGTTTAATATTAAAAGTTACTACATCATCCCTTTTTGCCCTTAAGGGTTGAAATTTTTTGTTTTTAAATGTAAAAACAAAACTAAGTGGATTACTCTTTCCAACAGAAAAAAAATTATCAAAATCGGTTAAATGTCACTATTTCATCCCCTATTTTCATCCTTAAGGGGTGGATTTTTTTCTACAAATTGAAATGTGAACAATTTAAAGGTACGTTGTACGTAATAGAAACAAAATTATCAAAATCGAGCTATCCAATAAGAAGTTAATATTTCATCCCTTAGTTTTCAACCCTTTAAAAGTAAAAGATTTCCCTCAAATTAAAACTGGACCTCACGGAAAGCACCAGCTTTCAAATAAAAAAAGAATTATAAAAATCGAGCTATCCAATAAGAAGTTAATATTTCATTCCTTAGTTTTCAACCCCTTAGAAGAGGAAGATTTCCTTCAAACTAAAACTGGGCTCCACGGAAAGCACCAGCTTTCAAATAAAAAAAGAATTATAAAAATCGAGCTATCCAATAAGAAGTTTATATTTCATCCCTTAGTTTTCAACCCTTTAGAAGTGAAAGATTTTCCTCAAATTAAAATGGGAATACACGAGAAGCACCAGCTTCAAATAAAAAAAAGAATTGTCGAAATCGAGCTATCCAATAAGAAGTTAGTATTTCATCCCTTAGTTTTCAACCCCTTAGAAGTGAACGATTTTCTTCAAATTAAAATGGGACCATTCGGGAAGCACCAGCTTTCAAATAAAAAAAAATCATCATAATCGCTTCACGCAGTCGGAAATACTGAGGTAACAAACATTAAAAAAAAAAGAAACAGTCGAATTGAGAACCTCCTCCTTTTTTTGAAGTCGGTTAACAAACAAATAACATTAGGTACATAAGGTACATACCTACTTTTATAGAAGTTGAAGATGTGGCCTTTAAAGGGATAAAAGTAAACCCTAAAGATAACGTAGTATTTATGATATAGACAAACGCTCCTGAAGTTGATATATTCTAGACAGGAATTCGAACGGACGCACATGACGCTTAAATAGCTTCTTCTTCTTCTTATCCAACGCCCACGCTTGACATTTCTGACATTCGGTGCCGCGCCGTCCAATAGAGGTTGGAGATTAGTTGGTTTTGGTTGTTCTCTCTGACGTCTGCAAGTGCAGGACAACTGCCAAGATGCATGGCATTCATGGGTTCCGCATTGCAAAAGAAATAGATTGGAGTCGGTAGGATTCCAATACGGTGCAAGTGTTCGCATAGGTAGTCGTGCCCCGTGGTAGTTCGGAAAACTGCGACTGACACTTGACGGGGAAGAAGTCTTGAGATAGGAGATTCCAGTAAGGATTCCCATTTGTTTCCTTGCGCTTCATTTTTTTGAATATTGTAGAAATGCCAGTTGACAGACCAGTGCTTGCGATGTGGCTCTGAGCTTGTGTTAAAGACATAAGAGTTGGCGGTTGATTTAGAGCAGTGGCAGACTTTGCGAGAACGTCTGCTTTTTTATTTCGCAAGATACCAAGATGACTGGGAATCCATTGTAGTGACAGGTGCCAACCTGTTTTAGCAAGACTGTCCAAGGCGGTTTGACATTTGTTGGTACGAACGCAATCGGTGGGTAGTTAGAGGATAAGACTATTATCGCGGCTTGAGAATCAATGAAGAAGACAGCTTTATGATAGTTCTTAACTTCGTGAAGTTTAGATATAGCTAGTAAAACTGCCTCTACTTTCCCATCAAAACAGTTGAGGGGTTCTCCAACTGCGGCGCATCCTTCAAATATATCGCTGTAGTAACCAGCACAAGTTTTTCTGGATCATTCTGTTACTGTAACCATTTTGTAAGGTACCACAATTTTTTATTGTTGTGGTGCCAAAAGACTAAGAACTAGATAGGTTCTAACCTCAAAAGCTCTTTAGAAAGATAAAAAAAAGTTGCTAAACATATTCCTTCAACTATCCTCTTAAATACGTGAAATGTAGATTTATTCAAAATTTTGGTACACACAAAATGTATCGTTATCATTTTAAACTGAAATTGTAACCTTTACAACTATCAACAGTTGGGGAAAATCTCACTCCACAGTAGTGGGCGGAGAACCATTAGGGGACACATCTCAGTGCTGTTTGGGGGCTTGGGCACTTTTTTTTCAGGCGGAGGCCACGGCCATTGCCATCGGTGCCAGAGAGAACCTAGAAATGGGCTATCGGAATAGGAACATACATATTCTCTCTGACAGTCCGGAGGGGCTAAAAACGATCAGCTCAAAGCTGATGCTGGAGTGTCGGAAACTCGGTTGGGTGCCGGGACATAAGGGATTTGAGGTAAAATGAAGAACCTGATGTTTGCGCAAGGGCTGGTTCGATGACTACACTTGTGGGCCCGGAGTCTGGAGTGGGGATCACCATAACTGCTGTCAAAAGGGCAGTGAAAGGTCGGCTGAGATGGCTGCAAAGCAAATACTGGTAAGAAATTCCTGGTCCGAAGCTCAGCAAGAGAATGGTGGAGAGAATCTGCCCCTTGCTCACCGCTGAGGTTTTACGGCTGGGAAGGAACCAACTAAGGACAGTAACAGAACTAATAACCGGACACTGTGGACTGAGGAAGCATCTGCAGACTATTGGGATGTCTTAACAAGACCTCAATTGCAATTTGTGTGGGGATGGAGAGGAAAACGCGACCCATGTCATTTTTGACTGCAAAGCCCTCACAAAGTGGTGATACCTGTTAGGATAAATGACGCCCAGACAGGTATAAATCGCGAAAGCTTAGTACAAGGACTGATTTTACTAGGCAGAATGCTGAACCTGGAATAAGCAAGGATCCTTACACAACAAGGATGCATGAGCAGTACAGGAGTACAATAAGCCTAATCATGCAGTGCGGAGGAAATGAGCTCTGACCTGGCTTAAAGGAAGGGGAATGAAGGAATCTCACTCCTCACTGTAACTACTTTAAGGTCCCTGTGGATACCGTTATTGGTGACGTACCAAGGGATGTCAGATATTATCCTCAGATTTTTTGACTGGAAGTGCTGAATCTTCTCCACATTGGAGTTACTGGCGGCTCCCCACAGCTGTATTCCATATACCTAAATGGGTTTAAGTATGGACTTGAATATAGTTAATTTGTTGTTCAAGGACAGTTGGGACCTGGAAGACCTGGAGAACTTTCCTTGCAGAAGTCACCACAGTTTTGAGATGGTGATACATAGTTGGTTGAGTGTGTGGAGGATGTGTTTTGGCCAGGTGATGCGTCTATGGCGGTGCATACCGAAGTTACTGACCTTCGTAGCCCGGGGTAGCCTTATAGAACTGATTTTTTTTTCTTCTAAATATAATGTGACTAACTTCAAAGTATGCTGTAGGTAATCGAAAAATAATATCGAAACCAGATCAACTAATTAAAAGGTTTTATTTCATCACTTATTTTTGAAATGAGATTAGTTAATTTAAAAATATACTCTGAAGAGGAAAAAAAATCATCAAAATTTACATATATATATATATATATATATATATATATATATATATATATATATATATATATGTATATGTATATGTATATATATGTATATATATATATATATATATACAATTACATAGGCCAGCCCTGGCCCATCGTATAGGTTTTATAATGTATTTCCATCAACTCAGCTGCGAGTGACAAACACTGCATTTTCCAATTTCAAGCCGCCACAATGGATTAAAATTTTCTGTCCTTAATTCATAATATTTTATTCAATATTTTCATCAAAAAAGTGATAAATTTAAAATATTATTTAAATCTTATTCCTCCTATTTGTATATAATAAAATAAGGTACAATTTCAAAAGTTGTGCAAATCACACGTTTGAACGTGTTATTTTCGTTTTAGTAAAATTCAATTGCTTTAATTATTTACACAGTTAACGGTAATTAAAGTTAAACATAAGTTACAAAAGTAAGTTCTGACTTATTAAATAGTCGAAAACTTCAAAGTTTCCGTAAACTTTACAACCGACAATTAAGTGAATAAGATCTTGGAAAGAAAATATGAACAACTATCCTACATTTAGAGAAATACTTGCTACTGGAATATACTAAGTTAGTTTTCCTTGTAGATGGAGGGGTGTCAAAGTGTGGGAGTTTTATTTTTCGCTTTTAGTCTAGATAATATCCATAGTACAGATATAAAATAAAAATTATAAAAAAATGAAAAGTCGACTTCAAAATAAATAAAAAATCTTAAACAAAAAATGCACTAGGAAGTAAAAAAATAATTGCGCATCCTTGCAGTGTCCACAACTTAAAAATTATAAGGATGATATAATGTAGACTACAACTATTGTTATTTTTGGAGTTGGTGTCAGCCAAGTATATAATTAACTATAATAGATAAAAATATTAAGATAATATTCCAAGCTTAGTGAATTTCGGATAAGGCGAACTTCAATGCGATGTCGCTGGCACACACAGACACTCCACAGACAATTTTTTTTTTGTTCTTCTTATTTGACACTCGTTCAGTGAACCTCAAAAGTCGCTATTCATAGTGCCGATGAAAGTGATTATTGTCTTAGGGGCCATCCATAAATTACGTCACGCGAATTTCATGATTTTTTGATCCCCCCCCCGTCCTTGTCACAGCTGGTCACATTTGTAACCCCCCCCCCCTCTTTAGTGTGACGTCACATGTTTTACAATTTTCCCTCTACAAATAGGTAATAATTGAATTAAAGCAGCAGTTTCTAAATTTATGTTTTTCAATTTAAATGATTTTTTAACATAAAATTAAACATTTTAAGAAATTAACAAAAGAAAACGATTAATTATATAAATTAAAGATCAAACTTAATCATCTTTAGTCCATGGACTTTGAACCCATTCCTTTAAACACTTTGATTAAAATAGATTTTGAAATGTGACGTCACAAAATTTTGGACCCCTCCCATCCCCTTGTCACACAATGACACACTTTGCTAGCCCCCTCCCTCCCCTTTAACGTGTGACGTAATTTATGGAAGGCCCCTTATATTAACTGGGGGCTTATTATTTATCCCCGAGCATTGGATTGATTAATTTTTTTTTTAATAATTTTCTACGGAAGTTTTTCTCTTTAGTCTTTTCTGGGTAGGTACTGCATTGACCCAGGTTTAATTCAATGAATTTTTTGACTAGTCTTGTGCTCTTTTATGCTTAATATGCTAGGTTTGTTGTGGATTTGGGAGTTCCGCATGAACCATGGCGCTTTCAAAATTATAGACATTTAAAAAAAACACTTTGGCCCGGAGTCAGGGGACCCCTAAACGTGTATTTTCGGTAAATTTTCGGTATTGTAATCGAGCTAATTCGAGCTTTCACCGGAAATACATGTTTTGAGGTCCCCTGAGTCCAAAAAAGTGGTTTTTCAGCTTTTTCAAGTTTTTTCGAAAATGGCTGCAACGATTTTCTTTAAACTGTTTATATTTCTTAGACTCATTGATGCCTACAAGTTTGATTTGAAACTTTTTCCTGGGAAAATTCGAATAAGGGTGGTTCTGGGGTGAAGCTTGGGAATTCGTATAAACATAAAGGTTGTATGCATATAGTTCTGTTTATATAGTTATAAAGTGCTTAAATTTCTTTTAACCAATAGCGAGTTTCATAATTGACAGTTAAAGAAAGTACTGTGACGCCTCGCAGCAGATATTTTTTATTAAGATTGTTGAGAAGAAAAATCAAATTAGTGAGACTTTGAAAACTTGACAGTTTATTATTTGAATAATAAGGAAAATTTGGTAAGGTTTGAAAATGGTCTTGTGAAAAAAAAAAAAAAAGTACATATATATATATATATCAGAGGCGTGCGGTCCATACATGCTGTAGATGCGGCGCATGCCTTTGGATTGTAAGACGTTTTAAAAATTGAATATTTTTTATGATTTATTCATTTCATTTTTAATTTACGTAATTGCATTTATAAATTAATTCTAAAAATGATATACTTTTATCATTTATAAATTTTTTATAATTTACGTAATAGTGAAAGGTATCACTCATAAAATTGGCATAGTTTACCAAATCAAATGAACGGCAAAAGCCGAATGAATGCGTTGACGACAGTAGCATGCGATTGTTTGCTTCGAAATGGTCGCGCATGCGCACTAGTACGGTCGAATACTATCTCTCTCGGCATTTCACATAGCCAATTAACGGTCAGTAGATGCGTTTGCCGTTTTGAATCTAAACAGTGAATTTAATTGTTACTGATACTTTTCGTGAGTTATTTTGAATTATTGACACAAAGGCCATACAAATGTTCTTTTCTTTAAGATATAAGAACTATTTTTGTGGTTTTTAAATACATTATATGATGCGGTTGTTGATGATTTTTGTAAGAAGGAGCGTCGAATAAGGCTAATTTAAAAAAATACTTATAACACCACGTTTATCAAATAAAAAATAAATTTTTAAAAATGTGGTTCTTACACCCCCCCACTTCTTACCGCATGCCCTGTTTCAAAAGTCACCGTACGCCACTGATATATAGGTATATATATATATATATATATCAAAATTGATGTTTTATCTCGTTCTATAACCTTTTGAGAAGTTTTTACGATGATTAAAAGATGTAGGATATCTTCATCAAAAAATAATGAGTTGACCAAAAAATAACAAATAATTTATTAAGGTCTTATGAATTATTAGATCAATTTTCAAAAAGGTCTTGTATCTAATTTCCGGTAAAATTAAAATATTATTGAAGTTAAATCGACGTTTAAAAAATAATTTTTATACTTATACCATACAACGTATATTGCTATAGAATTTTAATTTTTTTTTAGAATTTTTTACTAAATTTGCATTAATTTTAATTTAATTTTCGAGGCTGGTAACGGATGCATTTATCCTTTTTCACTTATGTATTTTGGATGCGAAAAAAGTTTCTAATGCAACTTCCCTTTGATCTAATTAAAATGCTTAATTGGGTCAATTGACCAACGCTAAAATAAAAAATAAAAAAATTCAATAAGGAAATTGCGTTAGCTTGTAAATAGTAAATACAGTAGAAAATGTGTAGGCGCCACATGAAGGGCAAAACGTGTGCGTTATAATACACCACATCTCCCCATAATCATCATCATCATCAGGATCAGGAGCCGTGGCAAAAGCAGCATCAACATCATCGTCAGCATTTTGAACCAGTGTGTGCCAATCGACGAGCTCTGGATCTGCTGCATGAACCACACAAATACCCAAACCTGGTGGCTGCGCCCCATCTGAACAGCACCGCCAAATGCCACCCTCCGGACTCTCTCACATAAATAAATCACACGTCAGTTACACTGATTCTCGCTCCTCCAATGTCTGATCCATCACTTTTTACCCGTTACACACGCACACATTCGCATCATATTCACTCATACCGACACATTGCCTGTATATGTATATAACATATTCCTGTAAGTACATGTACATAGGACACACATCATTCACTCCAGTCTAATGTAAGTTTCGCATCAAAAATCCAAATTCGAACAAATATACATACAAATACACGCCTATATATACGCCTTCGTTTATACTACACATTTTTCCCCATTCTAATCACACACGTCAAGGATGCCCCAGCTCTAAATACCAATTTGATCAATTTACAAAAGCTCCATGGCCGTGAAATCAACCATAAAAATTACATATTTTCATCGTTGAATACAAACACCTTCATTTCATCTTTTTTTTTTCTTCCCTTAGTTTTCTTCTGAACGAAAAAGAAAATCTCGCCAACACAAAGAGATCGTGTAAGCACAAAAAACCACCTATTCTACTTACACAGGGTACTTAGGTAAAATAAATTTATCTAATGTTGAAATGGCACTTTCGCAAAAAATCTATTCCGTGAAAACAAACAATGAAAAATATTAATAGTCGTAGTTTTTCAACTCAATATCTTTTCATATTTTCCGGGGTTTCGTTCTCCTTTTTATTCTGAGGCAAATAATAACTATGTCACGAACAGAAAATGTTCTTCTCTTTATTTAGTTTGTCCCCTTCTGTGATGGATATGCCCTTTAAAACTGTCAGAGTGATTATTTTTGTAGGTTTTTATTGGGTGGTAATAATATAAATACTATCATACGGCAGTAATTTGGTACGATTAAATTATTTGAAGGCATTTATCGAATTAAAATGAGCTTAAAAACTTTTTGATATTAATGGCTAATTATATCAAAAGAGGAAAGTTGTTCAAATTAAACCTTTTATTTTCTACTATTGTAACGAAATTAAAAATCCATTACGTTGGAGTTAATTTGATATAGTTATTATAATTATATTTTTAAAAAAATTAATTTACCAATTTCACACTAAAATTAATTTACATTTACATTCACAATCTCTTCATGTTACTTAATAGGCCAGGCAAAATCGATATAAAATATCTGCTGCGAGGCGTCACGGTACTTTCTTTTACCAACGTTTATGAAACTCACTATTGGTTAAAAGAACTATAAGTACTTTATAACTATACAAATTCATATAAACAGAACTATTGTAACCCCAGAAACCCCTTCACCGCCCTTATTCGAATTTCCCAGGAAAAAGTTTCAAATAAAAGTTGTTGCCACTAATGAGTCTAAGAACTATAGTAAGTTTAAAGAAAATCGTTGGAGCCGTTTTCGAAAAAAAATTTAAAAAGCTTAAAAACCCCTAGAATAAAGTGGAGCTTTCGGTTACACGATTTCAACCAAAAGCTTCGCTGCACAACTAGGTATAATAGGGAGGTCAAATATCTAGTTTGGTAAAATTCAGATAAAGCTTTCGATACGATATGGCTGTCACACACAGACATGTTTCTAAAAACTACTTTTTTTGACTCGGGGGACCTCAAAACATGTATTTCCGGTGAAAGCTCGAATTCGAAAATTCGACCCGATTACAATACTTCATTTACTATATATATATATATTAGTAAAAGAAAGTAAAAAGTGGTTGCGTGTACTTATGTACGCGCGTGAGAAGTTATACTTCTTTGGCATCATTAATATTAGTTTTTAATAATTGGATTCAAATAATCAATTTTAAAAAACTATAATTTAATATTTAATAATAATAATATATATTTAAAGATATAATTATTAAAAATAAAATTAAGAGAGTAAAATTTTAATTTATATCAATAAATAATATCCAAAGGAAGCTGCCAGACGTTTATAAAATTTGTCAGGATCATTTTTCTGGTTAACAATTCATGCATGTCATGAAAACGAAGTTTCATTAGAATTGCGAAATAAAGTAAGTAGCTACTTGTCAAAGTAAATGTCTTAATCTTATTCATATCTTGTGTTAACTAAATTATTATTCTAAGATGGTTGAATCATTTCAGAATCCCAGATTTCGTGATAATTGAGAATATGCATGGAATGCAGACGTTATTTTCATCATTAAATTTCAATTAGTATAACAGCTACTGCAAAATTCGAGAAAAGTATTACCTTATTTTTTAACAATATGTGTCATTTGTATATATAATTATTTTTAATTTAAATATAAAAATAAATAAATTAGAAAAAAAATACAACAAAAATTCAAATTACGCGCGCCAGGAAACCCACTGGTTTTGCGACTAACTTCATTTTGTTAATTTTTGTCTGAAAATGCGCGCGCATCTTAAAATTTCACTCTCATTATTTTTTCATAACGCGCCTAAAGAAGTATAACTTCAAAAACAAACAAACAATTTTTACTGTCTAACAACAACAAACAAATCATTAAAAACAAAAAAAAACTTCAGGCACCCCACAAAACGTAAAGTATTTACATATGGAACAGCTAAAAGCAAAAAAATTAGTAATTTGTCTTGACATTAGTAAAATACAGTTAAAACTGGGTTTAAAAATAATTTCTAAACATATTGGAAAACACTATTACGGAAGCACAGAAAGCTTCTGTTCATATATTTTATACTTTAGTTAATTATGTAGCATACAATAGTCAATACGTATACATAAATGTAAAGCTGGTCATCTATACTTAACCAAATTGTATTTCTATACTCAATTACTCATTTATGAAATTAAATTAAATATTTCCTTATGTAATAATACTGTGAGCCTATACTAATACGTGTTTCGTCATTAATATCGTTTATCATAATAATTTTCATGTTGGTTAATCAGTTTGCAAAAGCTACTATTTGCTCGTGTTTGAAAATAAATCCTTGTTTTAAACGACTGCAATTTCAGCAGGAAAACGTTTAAATATATAATGAAAAATATTTCCTTCCTTACAATAAATCAAATGGTCTATCGTACAATGGCATGCAAGGAGAATAAATAATTTTTATTTTTAACCGTATTTTCCACGCATATTTTCACTAGTTCCTAAATCAAATCATGAACGCCAACATATAATTTTACTAAAAATTATGTCGTCTATATATAAGCTATTGGTTCTGAGATATCAATAATGAAAAATCTCTGTACTATGTCAGTTATATTTTTTTTTTTCGGTTATTAAAAAATATTGATTAAACGAGTTTTGGCAAGGCTTTGACGATTTAAAATAATTAAAATTACTTTGAACTTTGTAATAAATTTGTTTTCTTTGTATTTTATCTTTACACATTTCAATTGATCGAACTATTAATAATTGCTCGGGATATTTACATTTTTTAATATCAAGTATCGTCATTTATATAATATTCAAAAGTTGGGGATTACATTTTACTTAATTAAGACAATGGACCAGTATATAATCGTCTATAACATCTTAGTGCCTAGCAGTGGCGTGCGGTGACTTTTGAAACAGAGCATGCGGGTAGAAAGGGGGGGGGGATAAGAACCAAATTTTTTAAATTTATTTTTTTATTTGATAAACGTGGTGTTATAAGTATTTTTTTTAATTAGCCTTATTCGACGCTCCTTCTTACAAAAATCATCAACAACCGCATTATAATATAATGTATTTAAAAACCACGAAAATAGTTCTTATCCTAAAGAACAGAACATTTGTATGGCCTTTGGGTCAATAATTCAAAATAACTCACGAAAAGTATCAGTAACAATTAAATTCACTGTTTAGATTCAAAACGGCAAACGCATCTGCAGACTGTTAATCGGCTATATGAAATGTCGAGAGAGATAGTATTCGACCGTACTAGTGCGCATGCGCGACCAATTCGAAGCAAACAATCGCATGCTACTGTCGCCAACGCATTCATTCGGCTTTTGCCGTTCATTTGATTTGGTAAACTATGCCAATTTTATGAGTGATACCTTTCATTATTACGTAAATTATAAAAAATTTATAAATGATAAAAATATATCATTTTTAGAATGATTTTATAAATGCAATTACGTAAATTAAAAATGAAATGAATAAATCATAAAAAATATTTAATTTTTAAAATCGTCTTACAATCCAAAGGCATGCGCCGCATCTACAGCATGTATGGACCGCACGCCTCTGGTGCCTAGATATATGAATAAATAAGTTAAATGCAAGATGAGACGTATAAATTAGGCATTGATTTCATTCATAACGTTCTAGTCAAAGTTTTGACATCAAGCGACAAAATAATTTCCATAACCATGAATGAAATTAAACCGGGAAAAATATTTTCTTAGACGAATAAATCAAGCACTTACCTACACACAAAGACAATATAATCCCTATTAGCATTTACGCGCGAATAGGAAACATGGAGTTAACAAATCTAATAAGTCGAGGAGGTACTCGAAAACACGAGAAAATGAACGAAACGATGTTTTTGTCGTTTCAAATCACTCTTTTTGCTCTCTGTATATTTACATTTCGCTTTATTTAGATAACAAAGACATTATTTCTAATGCAAATGTTCTGAGAATTCTAAAAGAGTTTTTTTTTATTTAAAAAATCATGAATATAACAGCGAGCCATTGTCCGAATCCAGAATGCAGTCACTAAAAGCCAGGCAGGTGCACATAGTAATAATCATTGAGGCGAATAAGTTTACAGTAATCAAAGCGATCAAAAATGTTACACGTGGAAACAGGGAAACCGGGAGCTTCTTATGCAATGTCTCTTTGTCTATTTATATAGTCCCATACTTATCATACTGACCAAAACAGTTCCCTGTTCCCTTTTTTATCTCACTTTTTGTCTAACACCCCTTTTTGAACTAGTGCATGGACTAAACACTTCTGGTTTCACGAAAAGATGAATTTATGAATATTTGTTCTTAAAGCTTTATGACTCGCTCAATGCTCTATTTATTGTATTTTCAGTTTTATACATTTAAATCAATAATCGCATGTTATTTAAGACCAGTGCTTATTAAACTTTTTGAGTGAAAAAAAGAAATCACAAATCAAATTCTTCAATCGCTTCAATTTTATGGAAAAATAAAATATACGGTCGTTCTTTTTTATATTAACGTGATTTTATCTCGTTTAAATTTTGAAAAGTTTGTTGTTAAAAAAGGTATTTGAATCACTTTTCCACAAAAGCAAAGTTTACTCATAAAAGTTTCGGGAAAATAAAAATAAAAAATCTCAAAATTTTCTCGAACATATTATTAGATGGAGATAAAAAAAATATTTTTGTACATGTAGGTAGGTGTATGTAAAACTTAACATCACATGAGTTTGCTAAATCAATTTTCACCAAACTTTAAGAACTATAGAAAGAAAAATACCTTTACTTTCGAAAGGTTGCAATTAAATAACTTATGTGGATCAAATTTTTTTTTTTTTTAATTATTCTGGAAATTAAAAATTAAGCTCACAACTTGTAAGCAATCTCATATAAAATTAGCTATTGTATATGATATGATGCAATAGCTACACTATTACGATAACATCACTTTTACTTATCCTTGTAACTTCAAGTAGACCAGTCAAATTCGACATAAAAAATAGCTAAATTTGCAAAACATGATGTATCTCTGATTTTTAAATATGTTGTTTGGACCCATTGGGGCTATGTATTCTCAAGTTTGCAACTCCCAAAAAGTTGTGGAAAAATTTTTATAGGGGAAAAACCGTGAAAAATTTGGACTTGTTTCAGATTCTGCTCGGTATCTTCTTGTAACATCAAATTTGTAACAAATTAAGCCCACCCGGAGCTGTGCACGTTAATGGATCACTGAGTAACGGCACTTTGAAAATAGGCCAGTTTTTTTCAAAAATTGAAAATTTTAGTTTTAGACCTTTTTTGGATCGAAGTTGCGTCGAAACCGTTGATCCTACGAGAAGAACTTATTGAATATAATTTGTAGACAATTTAATAAGCGTTAAACTAAGTACAAAGCGGGATCTGTAAGCCTCGTAGTTCCCTTAAAATTTTAGAGAACCCATGTAAGGTAAAATCGCATTTTGGTGGGTACTCCAGAATTAGTGGAATAACAGGGTTTATTTGAGGCTAATCACCGTCGTCCTCTTCATTGCAGTTTTGCACATTTCCCCAGAGCAAATAGCACACATCGCAGAACATTTAAGCCCTGCTTTCAGGCAAGTGCAGCCACCACTCAGCATCTCTTCTTGCATTTATAAGAGAGGTGTTTAAGTAACTCTGCAGGGGCAGGATCTTGCCGACTGGTAATGTGGAAGAGCCCCGCCGGGGTCATACCTTCTTAAAAATCACTCTATGCAACAAAAACGTGTTAAGGTACATTTCTGGGAAAATGCAATTCTAACTTTAATGTTTTTTTTTTAAATTACCATTAATATTTATTTTCTTGACTTACACCAACTCCAAAAATAACAATAGTTGTACATTGTATCATCCTAATAAATTTGTAAGTTGTACAGTACTGCAAGGATACGCCATTATTTTGTTACTTTTTAGTGCAATTCTTGTTTAAGATTTTTTATTTATTTTAAAGTCGGTTTTTCATTTTTTTATAATATTTATTTATTTCTCGCGTTTTAGTGATCTGAAGTTTGATAACTGATTTTATTTTCTTGAAAATGGTTAAACCTTCTAAACGCGCTGCTCATATGAGGCAGCGCCGTTTAATATTAAAAGTTACTACATCATCCCTTTTTGCCTTTAAGGGTTGAAATTTTTTGCTTTTAAATGTAATAACAAGACTAAGTGGATTATTCTTTCCAACAGAAAAAAAAATAATTAAAATTCGGTTAAATGTCACTATTTCATCCCCTATTTTCATCCTAAAGGGGTGGATTTTTTCTTCAAATTGAAATGTAAACAATTTAAAGGTACGTTGTACGTAATAGAAACAAAAATTATCAAAATCGGGTTAGCCAGAAAAAATTTATAATATTATTTCATCTCTAATTTTTAACCCTTTATGAATAGAGTTTTTTTTTTAAATGGATAGGAGATGAATTTAAGGTTGTGTTCTACAAATAAAAAAAGAATTATCAAAATCGAGCTATCCAATAAGAAGTTAATATTTCATCCCTTAGTTTTCGACCATTTAGAAGTGAAAGATTTTCCTCAAATTAAAATGGGACCACACGAGAAGCACTAGCTTTCAAATAAAAAAAGAATTATCGAAATCGAGCTATCCAATAAGAAGTTAGTATTTCATCCCTTAGTTTTCAACCCCTTAGAAGTAAACGATTTCCTTAAAATTAAAATGGGATCATTCGGGAAGCACCAGCTTTCAAATAAAAAAGAATCATCAAAATCGTCTCACCCAGTCGGAAATGCTGAGGTAGCAGTTATAAAAAAATAAAAAATACAGTCGAATTGAGAACCTCCTCCTTTTTTTGAAGTCGGTTAATAATGAAAATAACATTCGAGTATTAACATCAATAATGGAAATTCAAAAATAGTTGCAACGGTGCGCGTCACGTAAGACAGCGAATTCGTGTCACATCGCTTTCTTTCTTTTCTATTTTCAAACCCTAAATCGAATAATTTTCCGAATGTTTCAGTTACTTAAGTGACTAAAATTCGAAAAAAAGTTTCACTTGTATCGTGGTTACGTAAAACCACATAATAGTTTGTTTTTTTTTGATCAACGATGAACTCTTTTGAATCAAGATTGAATTAAAACGGAATATAAAAAAAAATCTACGACGTTTTCTAATAATAAATTAGTCTAATTTAGCTGTGTTAAGTGAAGCGGGCGGGTATCAGCTAATATATCAAATATACGTTTAATAGAACATGTTGTGTTATCGTAGCTCTATTACACCTTAAAATTTGATCCTAGACGTTAAAAAATGCGATGTGCATTAAGTAAATGTTATTTGTTCTAAACAAAAATTTATTTAACTATAAAATTGACTTTCCTCCATAAACAAACAAAATATAACGACCTACTAAAAAGCTTTTGTTTTCTTAAAAGGCACGGTTTGTTTAAATTTGAAAAATATTTAATTTTCTAAAAGGAGAAAAAGTTTTTAAAACTGAAAAAAACAAGTTTAAAAAACGTAATTTAGAAAGTGAAAATAAGGATGTCATAATAATATAAGGATAACGTGGCGTTGAAGCATTTGAATGCAACCCAAATCGATCTTATGTTCACCTTGTTGCACTAATGCGCTCGCATGCTGCGCGTGCACTGCACTTGATTGCGATTCACATATTATTGAATCAAAATGATAACAAACGACAATAACAATTCATTTTGCTATTACACTTAGAGCTTTGAGCTATGAAATTGGGAATATTTTTATTTACCTGGTCGTTCTGCTTTTTCAAATTCGGCCTATGCACTTTTGCAAGCTCGGTGCATTTGCATGCAAACAATAAATATTTAAGCCGGAAACATACAGGAATAATGTCATACACTTTACGATATTAACCGCGAAAATATTAAGGACACGTATTATTTAACATAATTGCACATTGAAAATAATTAATCAAATTGTTATTCATGATAGAAATCAAATATTAGCCGATTGGAAATTAAATATTTTTTTTCATAAACAAAACAGAGCTTTACTCGCTATACTATTCGAATACCGTGCGCCTGTCGGTGATCACGCGAACTAACGCGACCACTGGCGGCCACTTCGGGAATCCTCCACTATTGGTAGATGTCTCGTCTATAGTGATTGTGTCATTCATTAAATAGGTAGGTTAAAATAATTTTACACGATAAAAATCTAAAATTTATATTAATTTCATGCCGAATTTCTTTAGAACTAATCAGCATTATCATTCAGAATGATAAGTGTGGCAAGATCAGGCAACTTAGCCTCGTATCTCAAGGGTACAACGCAAGTTGTGGCCAATGGCTTGCAACCATTTGTGGCTGTTCCAATTGCCAGTGAAAAATTAGTAGTTCCAACGAAACCAGTCCCTCAAATCAGTGACTCGATGGCTAAGGGACTGCTAAAAGGGCCGTTGAGTGTTCGTTCGGGACCCAATGGTAGTTACGCGTTCGATTTTATATTGGTTATGTAACAGCTGATATAGGTTATAATGTTGTTGTAAATTTGTGTTATAGTAACGACCCAGGTCCGATTTGCCCATACGGATATACAAGTTCCCGATTTCTCGGCGTATAGACGGACGCCTGTACAATCACCTGTAACAAAAAGTAAAGATAGTGAACAGGAACGAAAAGCATTCAACTATCTAATCGTTGGAGGTAACTTGACAAATCTACTATCGTAAACCCTTTTCTCAAAGCAATCCAAGTCATTTTCTATCCTGTTTCAAATACAAGAAAATCTAAAAATTACCCATGAAATTGTACATAGTGTAAAAGTTATTACCTTCATCCCCACTTACTCTTAAAGGTTAATAAAAAAAATCATCAAACTCCGATGATTCAGTTAAACATTCACTATTTCATCCCCTATTTTCATCCTTATAGGGTGGATATTTTTCTTCAAATTGAAACCTAAACAATTTAAAGGTAAAATGTACGTAATAGAAAAAAAAAATAATCGAAATTGGGTTAGTCAGTAAAAATTTAATATTTCATCCCTTATTAATCAACCCCTTACCACCATAGACCACATGGGAAGTACTAGCTTTCATATACAAAAGGAATCATCAAAATCGGTTCACCCATTTAAAAGTTCTGAGATAAAAATTATAAAAAAATGAAAAACCGACTTCAAAATATATAAAAATTCTAAAACAAAAAATGCACTAAAAAGCAAAAAAATAATTGCGTATCCTTGCAGTGTCTACAACTTACAAATAATTAGGATGATATATTGTACAACTATTGTTATTTGGAGTTGGTGCCAGCCAAGGAAATACGACTATATTGGTACTTAGCAAAAAACGAGAATACCTGATGAAAATTATTTTTCAAATGAACTTTTAAACAATATTCTCGAACTGTAACAATATCTAGCGACCTTTAAACTACTAAATACCAATTACCAACTAAACCTTTTTACAATTTTTACAAATAACCATTAATATTTATTTTCTTGGCTTACACCAACTCCAAAAATAACAATAGTTGTACATTATATCGTCCTAATAATTAGTAAGTTGTATACACTGCAAGGATACGCAATTACTTTTTTACTTTTTAGTGCTTTTTTTGTTTAAGATTTTTTACTTATTTTGAAGTCAGGTTTTCATTTTGTTATAATTTTTATTTATTTCTCGATTTTTAGTGATCTGAAGTTTGAGAACTGATTTTATTTCTTTGAATATGGGTAAACCGCCTAAACGCGCTGCTCATATGAGGCAGCGCCGTTTAAATGTTAAAAGTTACTACTTCATCCCCTTTTGCTCTTAAGGGTTGAAATTTTTTGCTTTTAAATATAATGAAAGAAACTTAGCAATCAGAGCGTGATTTTCAATAGTGCCAAAAATTATAATTTATGTACCTATTAGACCACAACTAAAGAAAGTGGTAAAAAGTGCAAAAATAGTAGGATGAAATCCATTAGAAAAGTAAGAAAATATAACAAATTTAAAAAAGGAAAAATAAATTACGGTTGATCTGAGGTGGGGGGGAGAGAAATGGTTTATCTCGAATTCCGACAAAACTACACGTCTTATGGAAAAAAATTAAATAGCAAAGTTGTAGGTAATAAGAAGATCTACAACTTTTGTAATAACACTTTTTTCACATAACCTCAAAATTGATGTAAAAATCTCCAATAACCAAGTTTTTGAAAAATGGTAAAAACTTACCTTTTATTGGGAATACACTGTCATTTTTTGATTTAAAATATTTATTTTTTCCCCTTATTTTGACTTAACATTGAAAAAGCACCCTAATTTTCAATCGAAAATTCTCACGTTAAAATATCTACTTTTTTTAAAAAGTCGGTGAGCTTTTTGTTCGTTGAAATCTCTTCTTTTCTAATGGTGCAAAAAATACATTTTAATGTAAAATGATCCCAGAAAACGCAATAATTCAAGTGTAAATTTGTCAAAAAAGTATTTGGGGCATTAAAAGATACCAAATTTCGTTTTTTTTTTTATTTTGTAAAAGATAAAAAAACAAAAATTTGGTTATTGGAATTTTTCACATAAATGTGGAGTTTATGTGAAAAAAGTATTGGCACAAAAGTTGTAGATCTTCTTATTACCTACAATTTTGCTGTTTGACTTTTTTCCATAGGACGTGTAGTTTTGTCGGAAATCGAAATAAACCGTTTCTACCCTTAACCCCCCCCCCCCCCCCCCCCCCCTTCCACTTTCTCACCCCACCTTTCATTTTTGTTAAAATTTTCTTCCTTTTCTAATGGGTTTTATCCTACTATAATTTTTTTTGGGATCAAAAATTATCGACCCTGGTCTATATAGCATATTACCACTTTTATTCCACTTTATTCTAATAGTTTAATGAACTTTTTTTTTCCATTTTAGGTACAACAGTGGCTACCACTTATGCAGCTAAAACACTTGTCCATGAGTTTATATCCAGCATGAGTGCTTCTGCTGATGTATTGGCCTTAGCTAAAATTGAAGTCAAATTAGGCGATATTCCTGAGGGAAAATCAGTTACATTCAAATGGAGAGGAAAGCCTTTGTTCATCCGTCATAGGTATTTAAATGAATTAACAAAGCATATAATACCTAATATTCTAACATCTTTCCATCTTTTAGAACTGGTGAAGAAATTTCCACCGAGCAATCTGTGGCTGTTGATAGTTTACGTGATCCACAAGCCGATTCGGAACGTGTAACGCGTCCTGAATGGTTGGTCGTCATCGGAGTATGCACTCATCTAGGTTGTGTACCCATTGCAAACGCTGGAGATTTCGGAGGATATTATTGTCCTTGTCACGGTTCTCACTACGATGCGTCTGGACGTATCCGTAAAGGACCTGCTCCAGCCAATCTAGAAGTACCCGCTTATGAATTTCCAGATGACAACACTTTAATTGTTGGTTAAATTATGAAATGTTATTAAATCTATTTGACGAGCATTAAGAGTAAAGAAGTAGTCTTCTTTCTTATTTAATTTAAATATACAATCCGTATTGTAAATATTTACAAAAATTATTTTAAATTAAAAAAAAAATGTTGGAACGAAATTCTTTTATAAGTTTCTTTCATTTGGAAAATCATTAATAAAGAATTTAAAAAAAGATTTTATTTGTTCTTTAATTTATTTTCTAAAATCTGAATTCATTCTTAACGGCTATCGATAACACCGGTCAAAAAAAAAAATAGGGTTTCTCTTATGTTTAAATTCTGATTCTAGACATTGAAAAACACTTACATTTTAATTTTTAATTCTTAAAGTTTGCTTTTGTCTGATTTGCGTCGATAAGTAAATTTTATAATGAATTCATCATTCTTCATTATTAGTCCAGGCAATAGGGAGTTTTGCCTTGCAAAAGGTGTAGTAGATACGATTTTTGAATATGTTATTTACGAGTAGGTCCTGCTCATAAATCCAAGTTTTCGGCCTTGAGGGGGGACCGCTCGCGCCGCCATCTTGGTTTATATGTACAAGAAAATAGTTTCGTAGTATTATCTCTGCAACGGTTCACTTTACGACAAAATATGAATTTAGCTAAATTAAAGAAGATAAAATTTCCTATATTCTATGTCCTTAAACTTTTTTTGTACGTCTAGTATGTTAAGAGTTACAGGGTCATAAAGATCAAAATTTTAAAAAATCGAATGTGTGCTGGGGCACATAGTAGAAGTGAAACGGGTTAAACGGAAGTGGAAAAACAAATCGCAGCAAAATTTTAACTTGAAGTTTTACGGGTAGGGTTTCAAATTGGGAAACTACATTATTTACTACATTTTTTTTTTAATTGTTCTTTCTCTTAGATGGCCCGGATTAATTTGTGTCTTCATTTTGAATTTCGTCTTCTGATTCATTTTCAGGGGTTTGAAATGTTGAATTGGCCACAGTAGCTCATCTTTGTCCTCACCTCCTTGCCTCACTCTCAATGCGATCAGATATATGCGATTTTCGATATCTGACCGTTATCCAATATTCACACATAACGGAACCGCGTTTTTTTGTACCGCTGTAACTCTTAACATACTAGACGTACAAAAAAAGTGTAAGGACATAGAATGTAGGAAATTTTATCTTCTTTAATTTAGCTAAATTCATATTTTGTCGTAAAGCGAACCGTTGCAGAGATAATGTTACGAAACTATTTTCTTGAACATATAAACCAAGATGGCGGCGCGAGCGGTCCCCCCTCAAGGTCGAAAACTTGGATTTATGAGCAGGACCTACTAGGGATGTAAGATTAATGAAAAAGAATCGAGTTTTCTTCATTCAATATTAATCGATTTGTCAAAAATCGATTTATGCGAAAAAATCGATTTTTTCTATTATTTAAAATTCTACTTGCTTTAAATTGCTTTGCGTTAAACGTTTTATTATAATAAAAATAAAATGATGAGCATCCTAACAAAATGCAACCTTATTGCCTCAAAAACTATTTTCGATTTCAATCTTTAAATAATGAATTTTAAATTAAACAATCAAATATTTGAATGAATGTCTATTATATTTGAATGACAAGAATGAAAAAAAAACCGTTACAGCTAGTTTCCATTTAAATTTGCGCTGTTTATGAAAATCGATTTAAACGCGTAATTTATATAATCGATTATTAGAAAATAATAATGGATTTAAATAAAAATCGATTATTTTTTAACATCCCTAGGACCTACTCGTAAATAACATATTCAAAAATCGTATTTACTCCACCTTTTGCACGCCAAAAGCTTTTTTTTTCTACCCACTTACGGGGCTATATAATGATACTTAAATTAAATTGCTCTAATTTCTACAAAAGCAAACTTTAACAAAAAAATTAAACAAAAATCGTGTTGACCGGTGTAAATTATGTTTCACGAATTTCAGGGCTTGCTCGTCCTTATAGGCTACCTAAGGCACCAATTTTGTTTGATTTGCATATTTAAAAAAAAAACTAAATAAAAGTTTGGTACTTCAATTCAAGTTTCGCGTTTTAATACCTTAGATTTTGAAATGTGACGTCACGAGGCTTATTACCTCTTCTTCCTCTTGTCACACAATGTCACACTTCATTGACTACCATCCCCCATCCTTTTTAGTGTGGCGTAATTTATGGATAACCCCTTAAATACCACTCCGGTAACTCCATGGAGTTTTTGACAAAAAATAATCTCAAAACCCAAACGAAAAAAGCGATTTATGAAAATACGTTAGAAGTATGTACTCACCCGATGAAGAATAAAAAATTTTTTGTTAATAATAAACAACTACTGACTGTTTTTCCAAAGCCAACAATGAAAATTTTAAATTTAATTGTCTCTGTCAAATATTTTGGATGAATCAAGGTAAGGCAATACTTTAAGAATTTTACTTATAATTATTAATATGGTTTGTTTAAATAAATTAGATGATACGATCTGTGTCAAGATCCGGTGGCAAAATGTCGCCAATGTTTTTACCTTGCAGCATGGCCGTTGGAAGTAAAATTAAACATGTAATTCCAAGACCAACTCCTGATCCTGTACATAAAAGTCACGTCTTTGCAAAATATATTCCTCTATGCGGAAATCCTTTGCTCAAATCAATGCCGATAAAGCAACCAAGGATGGGACAAAAAGAAAGATGTAATTTTAAATGAGCGTTGAAGCATATGCAATTATTTTTTATATTTTTGATGTGAAACATCTTTGTAGTAATGCCAGCAGTGTCCCTCGTAAGATATTCTCATACTGATTATAAAGTTCCTGATTTTTCATATTACCGACGTCCAGCTACTAAAGATTATACTCAAAAAAATTCGGAAACTGAAGGATCAAGAAAAACATTTTCCTATTTTCTGATCTCTGGTATTTTCTCAGAATGACAAGAAAATTGAACGATTAATTATTTTTTTTAATTATATTAAAGCTGGATCCGTGGCTGCTGCATACAGTGCCAAGACGGTTGTATGCCAATTTGTATTATCTATGAGTGCATCGGCCGATGTTTTAGCAATGGCTAAAATCGAAATTAAATTAGCCGAGATTCCAGAGGGTAAATCTGTAACGTTTAAATGGCGTGGAAAACCTTTGTTCATACGGCACAGGTAAAATATTTCAAAATATACAGTTGATATTTTATCGCGTTGTTATCATTTTAGAAGTGCCGAGGAAATCGCGAATGAACAAGCAGTTCCGCTTTCAGTGCTCCGTGATCCAGAAACCGATAGTCAACGTGTAAAACGAGCTCCTTGGCTAGTAGTTATTGGGGTTTGTACCCATTTGGGTTGTGTACCAGTAGCAAATGCTGGTGATTATAATGGTTACTATTGTCCTTGTCATGGATCCCATTATGATGCATCAGGAAGAATTCGGAAAGGTCCAGCACCTACTAATTTGGAAGTACCCTTCTATACATTCCCAGATGATAATACTTTATTAGTAGGGTAAACAAATAATGTGTATAGAACCGATTGGATTTTTGATACATGTACTACCCAAATAAATCATTTTTATTTTAAAAATTTCCTTCAGTCTTTTTTTTAAATGTGTTTACAGGTGTCCCCATATTTCACGTATAATTAAATACAATGTCCCACTGCGGGAATAACGCTCTCCCGTATATTAACGATTTTAACTTTGATTTATTATAGCAAATATTAAGTCACAAATCTTTATTAATTGCGTTAGGGTATAACCTTTACTCATACAAGCTATTGCTTCTATACATTTTTTTTTGCTTTTCTGATAGTTTCTGAGATATACACCCTCAAAAGTTAGATCCTGTAGTTGAAATTTTTTGCCTTTCAACGTATTCAACAAACAGAGTGCGTTGGAAGGAAAAGAACTTTTGATTTTAGGATCTAACTTTTGAGGGTGTATATCTCAGAAACGATCAGAAAAGCATAAAAAATAAACAGAAGCAAACTTGTTGCATATTTTATCAGCTTTAATTTTACTAAGAATAATTTTTTTCCTTAGACCCGCCGTGTTTGAGATATTAACAATAAAAATGATGAGTTATTTTTTGCCCGTTTCTCTTATGCGCAGCACCTGGTGTGCCCAGATATGTTAGACCCAGCACATTTTTTGTTTTGATTACCTCTTATCTATCAAGTAGATTTTTTTTTTGCCATTAGCCGAAAACCAGGTTAGGGCAGGTTCCCCCCGCACAGCAGCCTAAGGCTTATTGTACTCCTGTTCTGCTCATTCATCCCTGCTATGCAAGGATCCTTGCTTATTCCAGGTTCAGCATTCTGCCTAGCAGAAGCAACCCCTGTACTAAGCTTTTTGCGGGATTTGTACCTGTTTGGGCTTCATTTATCCCATACAGGTGCCGCCAGTTTGTGCAGGGCTTTGCAGTCAAAAATGGCATGTTCCTTAAACGCTCATTTATAAATAGTTACAAATTGAAATAATTGTTAAAAATTTGATCAATTATTTGCGTAATGAAAAGAGCAGATAGAGAACTTAAAAAAAATCAATTAAAAACTATTTTCGGTTTTATAGCGATTTTAATTTTAAAATTTGAAAATTTTGAAATAATAATTAAATTATTAATTAACTAGACACCTGGATCAATTGCGGATACGGAAAGATCATTTAAAGAGCAATTAAAAAGAAACACTAAAGAAAGTGACTTTTTTGTATTTTAGAGCAATTTTAATTTTTAGTTTGCAAATTTTTGAAACATTAATTGTTAATCGATGAATGACCATACACTTGGAGAGAAATTGCGGATTCTGAAGGAGCAATTTTTTAGCATATAGATTAATTTTAAAAAATGTTTCACGCTAACTTAACTCGTTCTAGTTAAAAATATATGCAATTATAAAAGGGAATGTTGAAATTTGTAAGAGTATTGTAACGGTTATAACTTAAAAATGTATTTTGGATTTGTATTTACAATAAAATATAAAAAAATTTAAAAGAGAATTTTAGAAAAAAGTTAAAAATATATTTTAATAACTGCTAAACAGTTAGAAAATAGAATTTTAAAAATCTTTATTAATCTAGTATCTAGCTGAGCTGCATTAAGCCGACGTTCAAATATGAAATAATCAATAGGCAGTGGAAGGAGAAACATATCCCCTCCAGCTCATGCGCATTAGATTGTTTGCCTCACTCTATCAAAGCGACGAAAAATCCACCGCTTAACGCGTTTTCCTTGTAAAAATCTCATTTTGTAAGACTTTAATTACTTTGCTTTTAATGAAGATATCGTGATAATTATTTTTTTACATAAGGATCAAGTATATAATAAGTAAAACAACAAAAAAATTGATCGTAATCTATCCAGTAGTTTTTGAGTTAAAAGCGAACATTGTAAAACAGCTATCATTATATTTATATAGATGTGATTAGAGGGGTAAAGGGTCGGGATTATTACAATAAATGCACCAAGAATTTCAGTTCGCGACGTTTCGCCATGTATTACGGATTCATTTGCGCAGGCTCTCTGATCTATGCTCAGCATTTGTGTCTTATTTGAACACATAATTCCATATAATTCTTGAAAAAATTGTGAAAATTGTTGATTATGTATTTTCAAAATTTATCAATCATGTGTCAAACTCGTTTTTTTTTATGGAAAGAGTTATATGGAATTGTTATGTGCAAGGCTACAATAAGACACAAATGCTGAGCATAGATCAGAGAGCCTGCAAATGAAGCCGTAATATATGGCGAAACGTCGCGAACTGGTATTAATTTTGGTGCATTTATTCTAACAATCCCGATTATTTACTATTAAAATCAGCACCCCTATCAGTAAAAATCCTATTTGTTTTTTTTTTTAACCCTTACAAGATAATTATAAATTAGACTACGTTTATCGTAATGATCGTGATCCTTAAAATAAGATTTTAAAATTGCCGCTATTAAAATGTCACAAGTAACCGATGATAGTCGAACAAATCGAGAATAACCGAAGCATTCGTTTTCAAAATCTGTCAACGTCAAACACCTAATGTCAAAAATATAAATTTTTAAAATTATTTCTTATATTAAAAGTTTTATGAAACCTAAGTTTATTTAAGAAAATGGCTGAAGCTGACTCAGATCAAAGTGCTTACGATATTAATGGTCCAAATTTTAACCCGGAGTTATATCTTCAAAAATTACTGAAAGTAATTAAAGTTCAAATGATTTCTCAATTATTTATTTTTAACTCGTTTTTTTTCATTTAAAGGAATGTGGTTTGAGACAAATCATGGACCATGAGAGTGAAATTGTGAAGGATACTCAAAATTTGCATTCAGACATGCAAACATTGGTATACGAAAACTATAATAAATTTATATCAGCGACCGATACAGTTCGTAAGGTATATTCTGAAATGAACATTTTTGATAAAATTTTATAATATTTTAAGTGTTTAATTTTTAGATGAAAGTAGACTTTAAAAAAATGGAGGATGAAATGGATTTATTGGCTTCGAACATGGATTCGATAACTGACTTCTCTGAACAGATATCGTCAACGTTACAAGACACCAGACAGAAAATATCCAAGCTCTCTGGCATACATTCGTTGCTTAGACGGTTACAATTTCTTTTCAAACTACCAGCGAAATTAAAAACATTAATTGAGGAAAAGAACTACGCTCAAGCGGTTCAGGACTATATGCACGCTCAAAGGGTCTTAGAACAATATGGAAATATGTCTTCGTTCAAGGGAATCAAAGAAGACTGCCATATTATTTTGGTGGAATTAAAACAAAAATTACGAGATCAATTCAAAAGTACAAGAGCGACAGCTAAGGATTTGGCTGAAACCGTTGATCTACTGTTACAATTAGGTGAACCAGCCGATAAATTATACACCGAATTTTTGGCATGTGCTGAAAATCGTTTGAGTGATCAGTTGGTGTTATTGCAAGACCTGAGCGAACAAAAGGATATCATTGAATTTGTCGATCTTGGAAATTCGGAATTTTTAAGTGACCTATGCTTAGTGGTCACTTCTTACAACGACATGTTTATAAATAAGATGTCTGATGACCATTATTTTATATAGTAAATTTTTATATGGTTTATATTGAACGGTTGTAATGATTTTTTCTTCTTTTTTTAGTAAATCTTTTGAAGCTTCGGCTATTGAGAAGCTCAATATTTTTGTGTTGGAAAATATGAATAAATATTTCGCTATTGTTCAAAATAGAATTGACTTGGAGCAGGATACTGGAGATACTGTTGTTCTAGTCCGAGCATTAGATCGTTTCCATCGTCGGTTACAAGCGATGGGTGCTTTTTGTCCTGAAGTGGATTTCACAGCGTAAGATCTAATTTTTAATTGCTTAATTATAAAAGCTGAACGAATCAAAGTATATTTTCAAAATAAATGAGTTTCATATTAAAATACTTTCAGAAAGCCCCTTTGAAATTTCAATTTTTACTATCGTATTTCGCATCATATTCACATTCTTCGTCATAAGCCCTAGGACATTGTTCCCCTTTATAACCGACTTCAAAAAAAGGAGGAGGTTCTCAATTCAACTGTATTTTTTTCTTCTTTTTATGTTTGTTACCTTAGAATTTTCGACTGGGTGAAGCGATTTTGATAATTTTTTTTTTATTTGAAAGCTGAAGCTTCATGAGTGGTCCCATTTTAATTTAAAAAAAAATGTTCACTTCTAAAGGGTTGAAAACTAAGGGATGAAATAGTAACTTCTTATTGGATAGGTCGATTTTGAAAATTCTTTCTTTAATTGAAAGCTAGTGCTTCTCGTGTGTTCCCATTTTAATTTGAGGAACATTTTTTACTTCTAAAGGGTTGAAAACTAAGGGATGAAATATTAATTTCTTATTAAATAGCTCGATTTTGATAATTCTTTTTTTTATTGGTAGAACATAATTTTAAATTTATCTCATATCCATTTTTTATAAAAAAAAAACTCATAAGGGGTTAAAAATTAGGGATGAAATAATAATTTTTTTCTAGCTAACCCGATTTCGATAGTTTTGTTCTTATTACGTACATCGCACCTTTAAATTATTCACATTCAAATTTGAAGAAAAAAAACCACCCCCTAAGGTTGAAAATAGGGGATGAAATATTGAACGATTAACTGAATCATCGAATTTTGATGATTTTTTTCTATTGAAAAGATTATTCCAGTCAGTTCTTTTATTACATTTAAAAAAAAATTCAACCCTTAAGGGCAAAAAGGGATGATGTAGTAACTTTTAATATTAAACGGCGCTGCCTCATATGAGCAGCGCGTTTGGAAGGTTAACCATTTTCAAGAAAATAAAATCAGTTATCAAACTTCAGATCACTAAAAATCGAAAAATAAATTGTCAATACAGTATAATTTTTTTGATTGAAAATATTTATTTTTTCACCTTATTTTGACTAAATATTGAAAAAACACTTTAATTTTCAATCGAAAATTCTCACGTCAAAACCTCTCATTTCTGATGGTGCAAAAATAAATAGTATAAATCGTTTATTACGACACCGGATATAATGTACAACCGGTTGTAACGTGCAAAACTTTCAGGCCCCGTGATATGTCTTAGATAATACGATACATGCGATATATATCGGTTATAGTGAATATCGCTTATAGCGACCGAAATTTAACGGTCCCCTGAAGTTCGTTATAAACGATTTCTACTGTACATTACAATGTTAAATGTTCTCAGAAAATGCAATAATTAAAGTGTAAATTTTAATAAATTGTTCAAATTTGTGTTATGTACAATTGTATTATGGACAATTTTGAGCAATTTGTTAAAATTTAAACTTCAGGGGACCGTCAAATTTCGGTCGTTATAAGCGATATTCACTATAACCGATATGTATCGTATTATCTAAGACATTTCACGGGGCCCGAAAGTATTACACGTTACAATCGGTTGTTCATTTTATCCGGTGTCGTTATAAACGATTTATACTGTATACTTTTGCACCATCAGAAATGAGAGGTTTCAGCGAACAAAAAGTTCACCGACTTTTTAAAAAAATCAGATGTTTTGACGTGAGAATTTTCGATTGAAAATTAAAGTGTTTTTTCAATATTAAGTCAAAATAAGGTGAAAAAATAAATATTTTCAATCAAAAAAATACAGTGTATTCGGGAGATGAAAAGGTAAATTTTCACCAAAATTGGTGAATTTTTTTTTTTTTGTAAAAGAAAAATAAAAAACCAAAACTTGGTTATTGTATTTTTCACATAAATTTTAAGGTTATGTGAAAAAAGTGTGAAGACAAAAGTTGTAGATCTACTTATTATCTATAACTTTGCCATTTAACTTTTTTCTATAGGACTTGTAGTTTTGTCGGAAATCGAGATAAACCGTTTCTACCTTAAAACCCCTCCCCCTTTTCCACTTCCCCGCCTCAGATCGATCGTAATTTATTTTTCCTTTCAATTTTGTGATATATTCCTCCTTTTCTAATGGGTTTCATCTTACTATAATTTTTTTTGGCTCAAAAATTATCGTCCCTGATCTGTTAAGCATTGATGAATGTTTGTTTGCCTACCCATCAGCATTATATTAGTTATTGAATCTGGTATTTTATGGATATAACATTTTAGAACACGGATTTAAAAATATATTATATCGGTTTCTGATGTGGTTACGGATATGAAATTATTTTGGATTATCCGTTAATTTCGGTTACGTATATTAGATTGTTAAAAAAATTTTAAAGTAAAATAAAAAATTGATTTATAAGTTATCATTGGTTTATACAATCAATCGTATTTATAAGTGATTACCATATTTACTCAGTTTTAAGTCGTATATACTTAAAAAAGCAATAGTAACAAGTTTAATATTTTCATTTAGGGTTAATGTATTGTACATGTAGCTACTGTATTTGTATTCGAACATTGTTTAAATTTTTACAGGTCATATTCAGATATAATAGTTAATGCTGCCCGGAAGCAATGCAAAGCCCATATGCAAGCCTTAAAAGCTCATTTTAGCGACGCCTTAACTAGAGTACGACAAGCATTAGCAGCTCCAAAACTAATCAGTGATAAAAATGATCCATCCAATAATCTCTCCGAGCTTTTAACAACTTTAATTTTAACAAACGTTGAAAAGGTTAAAGGAGTACTTCAAGATTTAATGGTTAGTCAAAAAAAAAAAAAATATTTTAAACTTCTACTTTCTTTTTTTTTCATTTTGTTTGTTTTAAGACAATTCTTATAAAACGACCAATTTAATAAAACTGATTCTTTTTTTTAGGTGTTTATTCAACCCGACATTTCATTTAGTCTAAAACCACATTTTAGAAACATTTTTTGTATTGATAGCGTTCGAGAAGATCTCGTTGTTGGGTTTATGCATCACATTACAGCCACGGCTCGAGGGTTCTGTGATAATCAGAAAGGGTGTGACCCGAAATGTCCACCAACCTTGCTTTTATTACTTTCAAAAATGTGTCTCGAGTTTCAAAATACGAGCGTTCATTATTTGGTAAGATCCTTAAAAATTATAACAATTATTTTTCTTAAATTTTATACAATTTTAGTTGACACAAACTGATGATTGGTTTGAAATCGATGTTCAAAAAGCAAACTTAGTGACATCAGAAACGGAAATTCATAAAAATATGCAAGATTCGGCGCAGCAGTTGTTGAATTATTATGTTCGGATGCAAGGGTTGAATATATCACAGGTGGTTTTTAATTTAAGCAGCTTTCAATAATAAATAAACTTGTCTTAAATTTATCTTTAAATCAAATCAAACTTCAGTAAAATGTTAATATTTAAATATCACGGCAAGTCAAGCATCGACTTCTCAATTTGTTTTATTTTAAAATCATTATATCAGGTTCAATTTAATGCATAATATAACCAGTTAAGAGGAGTCCATTAATTACGTGGGCGGTTTAGGGGGGGGGGGGGGGGATCGAGACGAATTTTATCTAATTTCACTTTAAGAGAGGGTGCTCTCGGCGACCATCGCGTAATTTTTCCTCTAAGAAAAAGTATAAAATAATATAAAAAATAAGTGAAGCACGTATATATACAGGGTGTCCCAGCATGACCGGCCATTATATGTTTCCGGAGAACCTGAAATAATAGAAATCTGAAAATTGGGATAAAAGCCTCACTGGATTGGAGCTACCTTCCCAGAAAATTTTTACTTTTCTGTCACTTCCGGTTATACCGGAAGTCGACACTAAAAACGTTATTTACATATCTCGATTGAATTATTAATTTTGAGCAACTTTTATAGTAACAAGACCTCATCTAATTCTTAAGGGTTTCGAGAAATTAGACTTTTTTTTTTGGTAATTTCGCGACAAATGAACGTCTTGTAAAAGGTCCGTAACTCCCATATTTGATTATGTAGGAAGCTTGACATAGGTTCGTTTGAGAGCTCGAAGATGCTGCTACACTCAAAATTATCAAAAACAAGTAATTTTTGTTACTAACTAACTTAAAGTGCATCGTAAAGTAACACGTGCTAAATTCTGCAAAAGTTCAATTTTTAATTTAGGGCACCACCAAATTTTATTTGCTTTGTTTAGTTCTTTTTATAATTCCTCACATTTTCATAATCCATATCCCTATAACTAAATGTGAGGATTTTCGAGTTATCGTTGAAAATAAGAAAATTCGACGTTAGATCCATAATTTAGAACCGAGCTTTATGTTGTATGCCCAACAATATAGTTGGCCATGTTTTCAGGTAGGTTTTCTTTAATAACACTGTGGACACTTTGTATGAAACGTAGAGGAAGACCTTAAGTGTTACTCCTATTAAATAAAACCTACCCGAAAACATGGCCAACTATTGTTGAGCATACAACATAAAACTCGGTTCTAAATTACGGATGTAAGGTTGAATTTTCTTATTTCCAACGCTAACTCGAAGAACTTCGGTATAACCGGAAGTTTTAGAAAATTAAAATTTTTTTAGGAAGGTAGTTTCAATCCAGTTAGGCTATAGGTTTGTTCGCGGATCTAATACTGAACCGATAACGAATCAGTCCAAGTGGATTTAGGATAATCGCCAAACCCATACACGCTTATGAACTGATTAAGGGTTATTTTTCCGTGAACGAGTTTGAAAATGATCGGAAGTAAGACGAGGATTAACGAGAACCCACGAAAATTGTTAATTGAATTTAACGTTAATAGCGAAAGATAGAAGAACTAGCCACATTTTATCAAACTGCGCATGAGTAAGAAAATCGAATTTTTGTCCTAGAAAAAAAAACCGAGAATCGCTAAAACCAAAGTCCGATTTCGCTATCCTTCTCTGTTAACGTTAAGTTCAATTAACAATTTTCTTGGGTTCTATTAATCCTCGTCTTACTTTCGAATATTTTCAAACTCATTCATGGAAAAATAACCCTTAATCAGTTCATAAGCCAGGTATAGGCTTGGCGATTATCCTAAATCCACTTGGACTGAATCGTTATCGGTTCAGTATGAGATCCGCGAACAAAGCTTATAATACCAATTTTCAGATTTCTATTATTCCAGGTTCTCCAGAAACTTCTAATGGCCAGTTAGACTGGGACACCCTGTATTATAAAATTAAGTATAACATGTTTCTGACACGGGGGAGGGTCTTGAGCTATCATTGCACCTGGCAAGAGTGGAATATTCGAAAACTCGGCAAAAAACCTCACAATTAATGAGCGCCCCCCTTACTTGACTTGATAATTTCCAAGCTTTAACAGTCTTAAAAATTTGTTTAGATGTTACGAAAAAGTGTTGAAACGCGAGATTGGTTGCATACAATCGAACCCCGAACGGTGCGAGCTGTAATGAAACGGGTCGTTGAAGATATTACAACAATTGACGCAACAGTTGCTGTGTTATTTGAAGATGGATCTCGGACAGAACGTAGTAGTGATTCTAGTCGAAGAACTCATAGGTATTTTAAAACTCAAAATGAATCTTGATGAATTTATTTTTTTTTATTTTTTTTTTTTTTCATTTAAGTGCAAGTATTTCAAGACATCAATATAGATATAATCGATCTACTTACACACCCAGTCACTTAGATTCCAGTATGGTATCGAATATTTTCAAAGTATTTTCCGAAAAGATTGAAATATTTTCATCGGTTGATTTTACGAAAAATTCAATTTTGACTGGAATTATTAAAATCAGTCTGAAGGTCAGTTAAAACAGTTTTAAACGATAAATTTGTTCCAAATGAAAATAAAACCGTAATTTATTTAATTATTTTCCAGACATTCCTGGAGTGTGTTCGATTGAAAACATTTAGTAAATATGGGTTACAACAAATTCAAGTTGATACACACTATTTACAAATGTACTTATGGAGATTTGTTGCTGATGAAAAGTAATTAATCATTTTTTTTTTTTTTTGTATCAATCGTATGTAATTTATTATAATGTAAATATATTTTTAGTCTTGTCCATTTTCTTCTGGACGAAATCTTAGGATCTGCTACCCATCGATGTCTTGAACCTGTTTCGATGGAACCAAGTGTTGTTGAAATTATTTGTGAGCGAGGGTAGTTTATTTATCTATTGACTACTTTGATTATTCTTTATATTAATAATAATAATAATTCTTTAAATTAAAAATATTTATTTTGTACTTTGTAATGTTTATGTTAAATAAAATGCTTATAAGTGTACATTTGAAGTGTTTTTTTTTTTTAAATATTTTTTGTAAAATACCATAAATCATTTACAAATAACAAAGGGGAGCTTCTTAGTAGATGACTTATTTAATCTCTTAGTAAGTGAATGTTTTAATGGGTGTACCAATGGGATGAGGTAGTTGTTCTTTTTTTGCCCACGATTACCATTAAAGGGGTATTCTGGTCTAGAAATTTGAAAAAAATCGATTTTTCTTTCTTCATATTCTCAGAGTTTAAACCTTTAAGAATATGCCCATAAGAGGATTTTTCAAAATTTTAATTATTTTTGGACCAGAAATTGCTGATTAAAAAATATAAGTATTAACTACCATTGTATTTACATGAAATTTGGCATGAATATTCTTTAAATATCTCTCTATCGCATGAACCAATAAAAAATGAAAATTTGTAATATTTTTAAAAAATTCGACAAAGTTAAAAAATTAGTGAAAACATCGACCTTTATTTTTGAGTAGCCGCCATTTAATGAAAAAAAATTTTTTTTTTCAGTTTTGGAGGTTAATGCAATAGCGACATTCGTACTTATCAAAAATTCATCATTTTTTTATTTTTCAAATGACCACAAGGGTATAAATCATGGCGACGAGGACACGGTCTTTTTTCCCCCCCTCTACTTCAAAGACGCATAACTCAATGAAAAAAACAATTTTTATTTAAATTAATTTTGTGTTCTGTCTGAATATAAATAAACAAATGAAAAAACAATGGATGGTAAAAATATCAAATGCTTTTTTTTTTATCAATTGCCAAAAAACGCTCGAAATTTGGGACTCTAGACTGGAATACCCCCTTAATTCATGTAAGTATGTAAATAACAGAGGCGTGCGGTCCATACATGCTGTAGATGCGGCGCATGCCTTTGGATTGTAAGACGATTTTAAAAATTGAATATTTTTTTTTTATTCATTTCATTTTTAATTTACGTAATTGCATTTGTTAAATCATTCTAAAAATGATATATTTTTATCATTTATAAATTTTTATAAATTTACGTAGGTAATAATGAAAGATATCACTTATAAAATTGGCATAAATTACCAAAACAAATGAACGGCAAAAGCCGAATGAATGCGTTGGCGACAGTAGCATGCGATTGTTAGCTTCGAATTGGTCGCGCATGCGCACTAATACGGTCGAATACTATCTCTCTCAGCATTTAACATTGCCGATTAACGGTCTGCAGATGCGTTTGCTGTTTTGAATCTAAACAGTGAATTTAATTATTATTGATACTTTTCGTGAGTTATTTTGAATTATTGACCCAAAGGCCATACAAATGTTCTGTTCCTTAGGATAAGAACTATTTTCGTGGTTTTTAAATACAGTATATGATGCGGTTGTTGATGATTTTTGTAAGAAGGAGCGTCGAATAAGGCTAATTTAAAAAAAATACTTATAACAACACGTTTGTCGAATAAAAAAATAAATTTAAAAAATGTGGTTCTTATAAC
Organism: Sisyra nigra; assembly: GCA_958496155.1. Taxonomy (NCBI): domain Eukaryota; kingdom Metazoa; phylum Arthropoda; class Insecta; order Neuroptera; family Sisyridae; genus Sisyra; species Sisyra nigra. Next base: position 1,128,920 of record OY292317.1, read on the forward strand.
CCCCCCACCCTTCTACCCGCATGCTCTGTTTCCAAAGGCACCGCACGCCACTGGTAAATAACTATGTTATACAGGGTGTCCCAGCGTGACCGGCCATTGAGGTTTCCGGAGAACCTAAAATAATAGAAATTCGACAATTGAGGTTTTTGCCTGACTAGATTGGAGCTACCTTCCTAAAATATTTTTAGTTTCCCGACACTTCCGGTTATACTGGAAGTCGACACGAAAATCGTTATTTTAAATAAGATGCCCTATTTTTTTCATATCTCGATTGAATTAATAATTCTGAGCATCTTTTATAATAACAAGACCCCAACTAAATCTTAAGGGTGTCTAGAATAAACTTCTTTTGGAAATTTCGAAGCAAACGGACGTCTTCAAAGGTCTGTAACTCCTACATTAAATTGTGTTGGAAACTCGACACAGGCTCATTTGAGAGCTAAAAGATGTTGTTACACTCGAGATTATCAAAAACAATCAATTTTTTAGCTAAGTATCTCACAGTGCATCGTAAAGTAACACGTGCTAAATTGTGCAAAAGTTCAAGTTTTATTAAATGGCACTACCTACATTATTTGCCATGTTTTCTTCTTAAACTTCTCCAAATTTTCATAACTCATAACCCTATAGCCAAGTGTGAGGGTTTTCGAGTTATCGTTGAAAATAAGAAAATTCAATGTTACATCTTTTATAACCGAGCTTTATGCTTTTTGCTCAACAGTAGTTGGTCACGTTTTCAGATTTTATTTAAAATAACATTTTGTATGAAACATAAAGGTAGATATTAAGGTTAAAGAATTAAATAAATCGATAAAAGAAAGAGAGATAATCAATCATTAAAGTCGTTAGAGTCTATGTTTTAATTAAGGGGGTATTCTAGTGTAGAAATTTGAAAAAATCGTTTTTTTTTTCTTTCATATTCTCAAAGTTTAAACCTCTAAGAAAATGCCCTTAAGAGGATTTTTCAATATTTTTGGACCAGGAATCGCTGATTAAAAAAATATAAGTATTAACTACCATTGTATGGCCACTGGATGTAACTTTACCCGAAACTTTAAAAGCGTTTTTCTCGAAACGACTTTTTTCGATGCGGTAGCCACAACATCTTAAGGTCTAATCAGCCGATTTACTTGAAATTTAACATGAATATTCTTTCAATATCTCTCTATCGCATGAACCAACAAAAAATTAAAATTTGGAATTGGTAATATTTTTAAAAAAATCGACAAAGTTAAAAAATTAGTGAAAAAATCGACCTTTATTTTTGGGTAGTCGCCATTTTATGAACAATTTTTTTTCATGTGAAACTTTTTATACATTGTCTCACATTTTTTGATCTGTCTTTAGCATGTCGCTAAATGTAACACATTCTCGGCAGGGAGTCGGCAAGTGTTCGGCAGAGCTCGTATACACATTGTTAGCTATATACCATGTCGTTTTCCCAGGCCTGTTGCGCGAGTTATTACTGAATGTAATGAGCTATTTTCCTATATAGACAAAGGTACAGCTAATAAGAATAGTGCAAAAATATCCGACGGTGATGTTACAAAAGATAACAACAGGCAGATGATCGATTTAACAATAATCAACAAATTCAATAATGAAAATAACATTCGAGTATTAACATCAATAATGGAAATTCAAAAATAGTTGCAACGGTGCGCATTACGCCAGACAGTGAATTCGTGCCACATCCCTTTCTTTCTATTCTATTTTCATACCCTAAATCGAATAATTTTCCGAAAATTTTCAGGTACTTAAGTGCCTAAAATCCGAAAAAAAAGTTTAACTTGCTTCGTGGTTTCGTAAAACCACACAATAATTTTTTTTTTAGTTATGGAGGTTCATGCGATAGCGACATTCGTACTTATCAAGGATCCATCATTCATTTATTTTTCAGATGACCACAGGGGTGGAAATCATGGCGACGAGGACACGGCCTTTTTTTTCCACTCTACTTCAAAAGCGCATAACTCAATGAAAAAAAAAAAATTTTTTAAATTAATTTTGTGTATTCTATGAATGTAAAAAACAAATGATAAAAAATGGATGGTAAAAATATCCAATGCTTTTTTTATCAATTGTCAAAAAACACTCGAAATTCGGGCCTTTAGACTTGAATACCCCCTTAAGGAGAGAAAAAGATCCGAACTTACTAGAAATAATTCCCATAAAATTTAAAAATACTTTTTTAAAGCTTTAAGTCCTCCATGTGGAGTCAACAACAACACTATCAAGTATTTAGCAACGCTGAAAGACTGTGGTTTGGAAATGGTTTGAAATAAAATTGGACTTGTCGACGGCATGCATCATGGAAGAAGAAAGAAATGTCAAAGTTGTGTAGATAAACATCGTAAACGTCCTTAATTGAGGACAGCCAAAGAAATAAATCAAGTTCAATTATTTGTCGCTCTTTCACTTCTTCGTTCTACACTTTGTATATCATATTTATAATTTATGGTACACTAATTTAGCTTTTAGAGCAATTAAATGTCAATAACTGCTTTTTTATTATTGACAAAATATTGAAGATTTGCAAAAAAAATAATTCAAGACAAGATGCAGAATATGTATTCAATAAATGTTACATAGCTGTTATGCAAATTGCATATATACAATATCCAGCGGGATGAAGTCCGTGTAGGCAGTGGTCGAACAATTCGATTTCTTTTTGATATTTTTATGCAAAGTTCGGCCCATAACGAAAAAGTGGCCATATTTTATTTCGTTTTGAGTACAAGAAAATTTTTTGTGAAAACCAAAAGAGTGAAAAAAAAAGTGGGTGCGTGTACTTATGTACGCGCGTGAGAAGTTATACTTCTTTGGTATCATTAAAAATTAGTTTTTATTAATTTTATTCAAATAATCAATTTTAAAAAACTGTAATTAATTATTTAATAATAATAACATATATATTTAAAGATTTAATTATTAAAAATAAAATTAAGAGAATAATATTTTAATTTGTATCAATAAATAATATCCAAAGAAAGCTTCAAGACGTTTATAAAATTTGTCAGGATCATTTTTCTGGTTAACAATTCATGCATGTCATGAAAACGAAGCTTCATAGGAATTGCGAAATAAAGTAAGTAGCTACTTTTCAAGGTAAATGTCTTAATCTTATTCATATCTTGTGTTACTAAATTATTATTTTAAGATGGTTAAATCATTTCAGATTCCCAGATTTCATGATAATCAAGAATATTCATGGAATGCAGACGTTATTTTCATCACTAAACTAGAAAAATGGTATAACAGCTACTGCAAAATTCGAGAAAAGTAATAACTTATTTATTAATAATAAGTATGTGTCATTTGTATATATAATTATTTTTAATTTAAATATAAAAATAAATAAATTAGAAAATAAATACAACAAAAATGCAAATTACGCGCGTCTAGTTAAAAATACCGAGCCGTTTTGCGGGCAACTACATCTTGATAATTTGTGATGATGAAATAGAACGCTACAAATACTTCTGAAACCGCGCCGCGATGCTGACGTCATTTTTATCATTAAACTTCAAAAAGTACCTATAACAACTACTGCAAAATTCGAGAAAAGTAATAACTTATTTATTAATAATAAGTATGTGTCATTTGTATATATAATTATTTTTAATTTAAATATAAAAATAAATAAATTAGAAAATAAATACAACAAAAATGCAAATTACGCGCGTCTAGTTAAAAATACCGAGCCGTTTTGCGGGCAACTACATCTTGATAATTTGTGATGATGAAATAGAACGCTACAAATACTTCTGAAACCGCGCCGCGATGCTGACGTCATTTTTATCATTAAACTTCAAAAAGTAATTATAACAACTACTGCAAAATTCGAGAAAAGTAATAACTTATTTATTAATAATATGTGTCATTTGTATATATAATTATTATAACTTCATTTTGTTGATTTTTGTCTCAAGATGGCCGCCCATCTAAAAATTTCACTCTCATCATTTTTTCATAACGCGCCTAAAAAACTATAACTTCAAAAGTTTGCTCATAAATCATTTCTGGCAAGCAAGATTTGGATTCATAACAGAAAGCACATCCTGATGTTTCAAACTATCTGATTACTGTTTTATGTTTACATACGAAGCTTCGCATATTCTAAAAGTCCTAAACACCATCCAAACAGAAAAGCACACCACACAGCCCAATAATAATCATAGACTTTCAAATATTAATAACACCAACCAATTAATTATGAACATCCATCAAATATCAAGACAACTAAAGGGTGTAAACATTCCTGAGACATACATCTGAATACCAAGCCATTCAGGAATAATATGTTGGTAAATGGCAACGAACTAGCAGTCAAGAAAGTAAAAAGAGGAACGAAAAATGGAATATTCAATCCCGAGCTTAGAATAATCAAGAAAGAAATAGATGTGGGACCAAAACCACGACAATTCATCCGTGGGACACGACATGGTATACCCAACTAACACAGCTCCAAGATTGTAGATCTTCTGTCCAGAAAAATTACCCAGCAGTAACTAGTAGGGAAAATCAATGAAGGAATACTTCAACACTGGCTTAGGGATCCTTAAAACGCTAAAATACAATCAAGAAATTCATATGTACGACCAAATGTAAACTAAAATTTAAATTAACAGTACACTATTAGAGTAATTACTACTCCAAAACTAGTTTCGCTAACCTTTGTTGAATATTTTTATATCAATACTAGCTGATACCCGCGACTTCGTCTGCGTAGGTTATTATATTAAGAACATATTTAATTTACAGAGGAAAAACATTTAAAAAGCAAAAATATATTAAAAATAACCGTAAAGAACTTAGCGTAGAACATTTTTAACTATATGCCAAAAAATTGCTCCTGCCGAATCCGCTATTGCTCCAAGTGTATAGTTATTAGTTAATTAATACTTAATTTTTCAAAAATTTGTAAATCCAAAAATAAAAATTGCTATATAATCCAAAATAATCGAATTTTTTTCGAAAAATTGTTCCTTAAATGCTCTTTCCGGATCCGCAATTGCTCCAGGTGTATAGTTAATAAATAATTCAATTTTTAAACTATTCATGTTTACAAGGTCCAATGGCAGTTGATGACGTCATAATACAACAATGCATAAATAGTTTCAAATAATGAATTATTAAAAATATTACAAAAATTAGGTCAATTATTTGCGTAATGAAAAGAGCAGATAGAGAGCTTAAAAAAAATTCAATTAAATATTATTTTGGGTTTTATAGGGAATTTAATTTTTGAGATTGAAATTTTTTTAAATATCTGCTGCGAGGCGTCACAGTACTTTCTTTTACTTTCATTTATGAAACTCGCTGTTAGTTAAAATAAATATAAGGTCTTTATAACTATACATATAAACAGAACTATATGCATACAGCCTATATAGGTAGACATGGATAAACGAATTCCCAACCTTCACCCCAGAACCACCCTTATTCGAATTTTCCCAGGATAAAGTTTCAAATAAAAGTTGTAGCCACTATTGCGTCTAAGAACTATAGAAAGTTTAAAGAAAATCGTTGGAGCCATTTTCGAAAAAAATTGAAAAAGCTCAAAAACGCGAAGAGTAAAGTAGAGCTTTCGGTTAACCTATTTCAACCAAAAGCTTCGCGGCACAACTAGGTATAATATGGAGGCCAAATTCCAAGTTTGGTGAAATTCGGATAAAGCTTTCGATACGATATTGCTGTCACACACACACAGACATTTTTTTTAAAAACCACTTTTTTGGACTCAGGAGACCTCAAAACATGTATTTCCGGTGAAAGCTCAAATTCAAAAATTCGACCCGATTACAATACTTTCTTTACTATCTATATAAGTAGTAAAGGAAAGTAAAAATTTAATTATTAGTTTTTAATAATTAATTAACTTTTAACTATACACCTGGAGCAATTGTTGATCCGGAAAGAGCATTTATATATATGCAATAATAAAAAAGAGTGTTGAAATGTAATTTGATTGTTGTAACGGTTGTAACTTAAAAATGTATTTTGCATCTATATTTACAGTAAAATATAAAAAATGCTAAAAGAGAATTTAAAAAAAGAAGCTATATTAATCTAATATCTTGCTGAACTGCATTAACTATTAAGTCTATGCTCATATGGGTCTATGATCAGTGAACACAACGATTAACTCCACTTTTTTAACTTTTATCAATTTTCATGTCAAAACACTTGGATGACTCCGAACTTTATATGTCCGATATACATTTTTCTAATAATAATTAGTATTAAAACCTCGAAATGACAATTTGCTTTTTAGCTTTGAGATAAGAGACAATGTATTTCAAAAGTCTTTTTTTTTTTCTTTTTTCTTTTTTTTTGGGTGTTTATAGTCGCTTTAACATCAATGGTCATATCACGACTGTCTTACACACAGAAATATTCTGTAGGTCTTGAATCTTAATTTTTAATCTTATATCTAGGGATTCGATGAGGATCGAACCCAGAACCACTGGCGTATGTAGCAGAGAGAGCAGTTGCTCTAACCACTGCGCCATCAAGTGGGTTCCAAAAGTCTATTTATCAATTTACTCAACTTTTTGCAGCACGGAGTTAATCGATGTGTGCACTAAGCAGCTCAAATATGAAATAATCAGTAGGCAGTGGAAGGAGAAACACTCTCTATGTAGATCATGCGCGTTAAGCCGTTTGCCCCACTCTATCAAAGCGAAGAAAAATGCCCGCTTAACGCGTTTTGCTTGTAAAAATCGCATTTTTTAAACCTTTAATTACTATGTTTTTAATGGAGATATCGTGATAATCCTTTTTTTAGATAAGGACCAAGTATATAAGAAGTCGAACAAAAAGAAGAAATTGATCGAAATCTATCCAGTCGTTTTTGAGTTAAAAGCGAACATTGAAACATTTTATTTATATAGATAAACAATGCAAATAAATTACTTAAACAATTTTCAATTTTTTTTTTTTTTGAAATCTTGACTTTTTTATTCTCTCCTGGAGAAAATCCTGGCTACGCCCTTGATATAAGAAATAAATATCTATAAGAGCTCAAATCTCAGTAATTAATAGAAATATTAGAAAAAAATAATAATAAAGCCACAAGACGCATAAGATCTTATAGGTGACAGTAATACGTCCTTAAACAAGTAGAAAATAGTAGAACTTGGTTATTTTTTATTGACATACCTATCTAATACATATACAGGATGATTCTACATAGAGTGCACATATCAAGCAGGGGCAAAATAGATCCATTTTTATCGTTAAAAAAATTATTTAAAAATTTTAACTTTGGTTTTTAAGATTTTATGGGCTTTGTAATTTTTTTAATACAACATTGTGTTAAATGTAAAAAAAATGTTATAACTTTTGAACCAATTAGTAACATAGCACATTTTTACACTACGTATCGTCAGTCTTATTCTGATTTCATCAGGTACCTAACACGATAATTAGGTATTTTTACAAAAACAATCAGCATTTGTGAAAAATAATGAAGCGTTGCACGAAATTGATCCTTATTTTCTATGTCAATAATTGTCGGATTTCTAAAAATAAAGTCCTGTAAAAAAATTTTTTTAAGTTCCTCAATTTATTCTACATTGTATTAACTTTCTGAAACAAAAAATATAAATTCTCTAGCCCTTACACAAAGTTTGTAATGGACCGCCAAACAGTGGCACTCGAGAATCTCGAAATTCGCTGCAGGCACGGGCAATTGAGACTTCTTCAAGTTTGGCGGCTCCTAGCAAACGTTGTATAAAGGTTAGAGAACTTATATTTTTTGTTTTAAGAAGCTAATACAATGCAGAATAAGTTAAAAACTAGAAAAAAAATGTATAGGACTTTATTTTTAGAAATCCTACAATTGTTGAAGAAAACATTTAAAAAAAGGATCAGTTCCATAGTACATAAGTACTTGAATGTTTTCCATAGATGATGTTTGTTTTTGTAAAAAATAATTATTTTAATCATCTCCGTCTATTGTCTAGGTTCTAGGATCAACACCGTTTTTGTTTCAACATACTATCTGGTACTTATAGCCATAAGTTCTGTCAATAATTTACAAATTTATTAAAAAGAAATTAAGATATAGCCCCAAATGGCTTCAAAATTACATACCTAGAAATGTTGCTTAGATTTTGTGGAATATTATTTTAAAAATTCAAAATGAACCCCCCCCCCCCACCCTATTTTGTATACAATGCCTTAAACGGCGTTAAACGCTTCGGTCATTCTCCAATCGAATCACACAGTGTTTGATCGGAAATTCCTTTACCGCTTTGACGATAGCTGCCTTCAAAGACTCTATTACGATTGGGGTGTCGAAGCATGCTGGAAAATGTGATCTCGTCTCTGGCTGATACCATCTTCAACAAAATACCGGATCACTGCGTCCAGCAGGATTCAGCCCCCGTCCAAAAGACTTGGTTGTTCAAAAATATGCCTTACTTTAGCAGCATGGGAAGAGCGGTGCTCAGCAAGTCCAGACCTTAAACCTCTGGATTACTAGCTTTAGAGTGAATTGCTGAATGACCGAAGTGTTTAAGGTGTTATATACAAAATAGAGGGGGGGGTTAAATAATTTTCTTCAGAACTGTCAGTTTATGGCTACTTTTAACAAGCAGTGCAAAATCATCATTTTCGAAAAAATGATTTTTTTTATATTTTCATAAAGGCAAGAAAGCGGCTGAGGCTCATGAAGAGATATGTTAAGTTGATGGTATTGATGATGGTTTAATCGAACGCACTTGTCAGAATTGGTTGGAAAAATTTCTTCTTCTGAAAATTTCTCACTGAAAGATGACCAACGTTCTGGTCGATCTTCTGAAGTTTCAAAGTATTGGTCATCGTCTGAAAAAAAAACTGTCTGAAACCATCACAGGGGATTTTTATCGATCGCAATTAATGCTTTTGAGCCGAGTGACAACGCTCGGTCTCATGTTGCAAAAGTTCCCAAAACGTACTTAGAAACGTTGAAATGGGAAGTTTTACCCCACCCACAGTATTCTCCAGACGTTACTCGCCCTTACTATCACCTATTTTAATCGAAGATACACATCCCGAAGGACCAGTTTTTCTGGTCTTATGAAGAAGTCCAAAATTTGATCAATTCGTGGATCGCTTTAAAAAATGACCGAAAAAATAGGGGAAAGTAGTGGCAAATTATGGCCAATACTTTGAAACATAAATGTATAATCAGTTTTTTACAATTAAGCTTTAAATTTAAAAAAAAAACGGCGGGAGCCAAGTTGTATACCTAATATAATTTTTTTTTACATGAGGTACAGTGATGTATTAAAAAATCTGCTTGAGGCGTCAATGCATACAACCTATATGTATTATAACATATAAACGAATTCCCAACCTTCACCCCAGAACCGTCCTAATTCGAATTTTCCCAGGAAAAAGTTTTAAATAAAAGTTGTAGGCATCAATGAGTTTACGAAGTATAGAAAGTTTAAAGAAAATCGTTAGAGCCGTTTTCGAAAAAAATTGAAAAATCTCAAAAACCCCTAGATTAAAGTGGAGCTAAACGATTTTTACTAAAAGCTTCGCGGCACAACTAGATGTAATATGAAGGCAAAATTCCAAATTTGGGGAAATTTGGATAAAGCTTTCGATACGATATGGCTGTCACAAACAGACATTTTTTAACAACCCCTTTTACAGCCTCAATGGACCTCAAATCAAGTATTTCCGGCGAAAGCTCAAATTCAAAAATTCGACCCGATTACAATACTTCCTTTATTAAGTAGTAAAAATTCAAAGACTATAAAATCTAAAAAAAAAAACCTTTAAAAAATGGGTGTTATTTGCCACTGATTAATATGTGCACTTTATGTAGAATCACCTGTATAAATCAACGCGAGAATATTGCAGAAAATATGCTATAATTTTTAATTGTGGTTTTGAGTAAATCAACTAAATGTATACTTTATATACTCGTAGTGAACTCCACATAAGGGTTTCTATTACCGATTGGAACATTCTATCCACCTGTGGCTGTATTATTTACATATATGACGTATGCAGGTGTTTTGTTAAAAAACGCATCAAACCGCATTATCTTTAATCAGTTTTTAATCATCCATCGATCAAGCATGAACCACTAGTTACGAATACAAGTACGAGTAAATACCGGCTAAATTATCGCCAAATTTTACGAAGCACGAATCTGAACAAGATCAAGAGGATTCTACATTATTTTTCACCTAAATGCAAGTATATTTTAAATGTTTTTCCTGTCTCTAATTCCATGTGTGCACCTTTGAATTTTCTTCACTTTTAAAAGTATAATTGTTTCAAGCACCAATTACTAATTTAAATTTAATTTCATTTAATTAAAACTTAATTTATTCTAACAGACATTGCAAGATTATATTTAATGAATTAATTTTTCATTTTGCAAAATTTGATCAGTAAAATGTTAACTGGTTTTCTTGGTGTCTGACCAGTTTTTCGAATCAGAATTCTTCGAATCACAGTTCTTCGAAACACAATTTTTCGAAATAATGCAGTTTAAATCAACTTCTTCAGGAAGGGTTGATGTTTTTAAACCAAAATCAGTGTAAATCAACTTCGACGGGTAGGGTAATTGAAATAAGTACATAAATACAATTAAAAAATATTTTCAAAGGGAAATTAGTCAGTACATATAACTTTTTTTTTCATTTTTTACTATCTCTGTATCTCTTTCGTTCTGGAAATAGCGATAGTGTAGTACTTAAAATTAAGGGAAGATTAAGGTAAGCGTGGCGCCAAGAATTGACGACGGTTCTTGATAAAACAAGTGAAAAGAAAACGAAAATAACGAGTGATAATTTGCGAGTTTTCGCTTCGTTTTCGATAAAAACCGGATTTCAAGACGCATTTTTCTTATGGGAAATGATTTTGATAAATCTGTCAATTAAGACGTAACTATGGGAACTGTCATTTATTTTAAGTTAATTCATATAAATTCATTCAACAATTTCCTACCACAAATGCCAAAGAGGTCCAGGGGGGCCCTCTGGCGGGGGTTTGGTGGAGCCCCCAACAAAAGAAATTGTAGTCAACCGAATTTCATTATTTGACTGAATGTGCACTTCCTGACACCACGAAGTTTTACACAAAATTAAATGTTTTAACATAAAAATTATGCTGCAAATATCTATGAATTTTCAGAATTCATTGAAAATCTTTATGAATACAGATCCTGCATTATTAGAGCATTTTAAATTTATAGAATATTTTTAAAATCTATAGTCATCTTTAAAATACGTGGTATCTAAGGATTGTTTATTTTGCCTATTATATTTTCTATATTACTTGAGTTCAAACTCGTTAGAATTTAATTAATTTAATGGTGTTTTCTGTGTTTTATTCCTGAAAGTTTGTGTTATTTGTGATGTTTATAAAATATGTGTCCTTTGAATTGCTAAAAAAAGTAAATTATTATCACTCAATGGAAGTTTAATATTGAAAACATGTTCACAAATAAAAAATATTGAGTGTTCAAATTGGACCATCTAAGTTCCCCTAGTTACTCATACCTTGAATTTTGCAAATGGCTTGCTTAAGTCTCATGCTGACGTCAAAATGTATCGATTTCTATTGTACACAAAAGCATAACGTTGGGCAATTTCAAATTTTCTAAGCGCCACGTTAATCTTACCAAAAATAAACAATCTGTACACTATAACTTATAGGTACCTATTTACAAAGGTAAATTAGATGGTTTTTTTGTTTAGTAAATATATGTTAAAATGTCCAAAAAATTATTAAATTTTATTTACTAAATAAAAGTTTTTTTTTTCAATTACATTTGTTTTGTGTAAGCTGGCAAATAAAACTAAATTTATTCTAATTATTTTGGTTCCTAAAATTATTAATTTTTCGAAAAATTGTTCTTTCGAAAAACTGACACCTAACCGATTTTCTTATCCTCTCAATAAATGTTTGTATTCGCTTACATGGTTTAATTTGAAAAGTTTCTCGTTCTCTGAAGGATTCGACTATAAAAGTGACCGTTTTTAATACAATGAAATTACCCAATAAGTACTAAATTGTAAGGCACTTAACATTCTATATAATAAGCATAAATTTCATACCCGCATTAATTGTAACATATAAATGCACACGACTGAAATTGTAATTATGGTCCATGTTGTGTTATATATAAAAGCCTTCATTATTTGTATAACAAAATCTATAATTTCTTACAAAAAAAAAAAAAAAAAAAAAAGATTTATAATAGGCCATTGAATTGATTTAGAAAGAATTGTATGAAATGTTTAATATTATAATGATTCTGACCAATAAGTGCATGACAATTTTCAAAGTGTACAGTACAGTATTATAAATTTGTTAAATCACACCAGGCTATTATTGTGTTATTTTATTCACTTGATACAATTAGATAATAGCGACATTTCATTGATGATGGATGTACTTGATATAGAACATGTGCTCTGCGATTAATAATGGTCTTTACAGTTGCTAACAGTTTTTAATATGAAGCTTCTCGAGTAGATTATAATTTTCCTTGTGAACATGCTCGGCTTAAGTTATTCGTTCGTTGGTCGTTATATACCGTTCATTAATCAGATACATTTAATTTTTTTTATTTTAATTCTTGAATCATCAAATTTTCAAATTCTTCGACGGAAATATTTTTCGTTGATCTGAATAATCATTCTCATTTTCTTAATCTCAACTTTTTTTTTATAATTTAAAATTGGAACATTATTTATAAAAGTATAAAGAAAACATTTCAATATTTATCGACGATTTATTTATCACTGTATAGATAATGTATTTATTACTGTCCAGCCTATGCTTGTCCTTCCTTGTAAAAAGAATTCAGCCATCTCTCCAGAACATTCCTACCCCCCTTATTCAGTCGCTAGAACATCCATAAAGAATTACACGTAGAAATCGTTGGAAGTTTTCGTCTTCATCATCCACCGAGTAATTCTTTATTGGTCAAACCTTCGCGGCAGGTGGTCTCAAAGACTAATATTTTTGAGAAAAAAATCTTCTAGACTTTTATTGTTCCGTTGTCTACGCCTTTATCCATCCTTCACGCTCACACAAGCATAGGCACAACTCCTCTGATTATTATCAAATCTGTGACAGTTTAGTATTAAAAGTATATTCATCTTAAGACTTAATTCCGAACAATGTTGGTTTGGAGATTTGCTTACTTCTATCTGATTTTTAACTGGTTAAAATTTCCATAAAAGTATGCCAAGCTACATTTTTTTGTCTAAATTAAAATTTTATTTTGTCGAAATTCACACGAAAAAAAAATAGTGGTGTAAGATTTACAACACTAAACTAGTAATATTTTTCCTGCACTTTGTGTTCACTATAACCACAAATGTAACATTAGATAACACACTGTGTTGTATTCAGCTCTAACGTATAGTATTTTTACTACCATAATGTAGTAATAATATGTCGCTGTTACAACTGCTGAGTGTTGTACAATTAACAAATTTTGGTGTTTGCGCATGCGGCGTGTACAACATAACCAATAATTTTGACAAACAAATGCAATTGTCAAAAATTCAACTACATTTTTACTAGTTCGTTTTGTTAATAATACTACAGTTTTTTAATTACACTTTACTGGTAAACATTACCACAAGTAGTGTCATCCTATATAATACTAGTTAATGTTGTAAAATTAACAAAAAATGTTGTTAAAACTACAACATATTTTTCCGTGTTATTTATAAGTAACTAGCTGATACCCGTTCGCTTTGCTGAGAGTATTTAATTTAATTGATTGATTAATTGATTCCCTCTTCCTTCCCAACAAAATTAAAAAATTAATCTTTTTACAGAAAAAGATACTATTTTACTACTTAGATATTATATTTCTACGAAGTGATATTAGCTATATTACAGGTTCAATACAATTTTAAATAAAAAATGTTCCTTTAGACTTGAAAATTTTTCATTTCAAATGTCATTTATAACCGTTCAGCTATTTTAGAAGAATATATTCGCGAATATAACTGTGCATTTTTTTTAGGATAAATGCTATTCAATACGTTTAGGTTTGAAGGATCCTTAAAAAAACTTCATTAAAATAAGTTCCGTTAAGTATATGTTAATACGTTAATTTCTAGTTTAATATCTTCGAAAATAAACAATAAAGAAATGCAAATATATTTTTCAAAAATCATTGTTAATTTTATCGGGTATTAATTGAAATTTATAATATTTATTTTCCAGTAAACTTTATCAATTTTTTAATTTAAACATTGTAAAGATTTCTTTCGTTACTTTGTAAAATTGGTCAGGCCTTCTTGAGGAAAATGCGTTAATTTGCTGGATTACTTATATTATAAAAGTGAAAGTTTGTATGGATGTTTGTCGCTCTTTCACTCAAAAAGTACTAAATGGATCTGGATAAAATTTGGCAGAGATATAGATTATAATCCGGTGTAACATATAGTATACTTTATATCCAGAAAAAATCTACGGTTCCCGTGGGATAGATATTTTTTTGTTTTTACAGAGCAAAAAATAAACTTTCTTTTCTACAATGTGGTTGTTTAGGGGTCAGAGAATGATATAGATTACTTTTCATACTTAGAACCATGTATTTAAAAGCAGTTTCATTAAAATCCACCAAATAGAGTCTTAACTTATTTTCCTTAAGAAGATTTGATCTACTTTTTACTCAGGAGAGGTGTACTATTCCCTTGGGATAGATATGTTTTTTGTTTATCACAGAAATTAAAAAATTCAATTTTTACTGAAAAATAAATATGAATTTCAATTTAACACCCGATGAAATAAATACTGAAATTGTTTAAAATATTTGAATTTTTTCATTGTTCATTATCGAAGATTGAAATAAACTGATTAGAAATAAACTTCTTAAAATAATAAACTAGAAATTTAACAATTACTTAACGGAACGAATTTTAATGAAGTTTTGCTTAAGATCCGGTAGGATAGCTACTAATCTATTCTTTTAAGAGAACATCCATTTATTGCGTGAGGCGTTCAGGGGTCGATGGGGTTGAGCCGAATCTCATCTAATCTTACTTTGGGGAAAGGGAGATCTCGCAAAATATCACGTATTTTTTTGTTTGGAAAAATATCACATTAGATTGCGGGTTGGGGTCATGATATATGCCAAATCTCATGACATCTTACCAGAGGTGAGGGGATGGAATTTCAAAAATCGCAAAAAACGCCTCACGCAATTAATGGATGCCCCCTAAAATAGCTGTACGGTTTTAAAGGACATTTGGTATGAAAGATTGGTATGAAAGATTCGAACGAATTTTAATGAAGTTTTGCTAAAGATCCGGTAGGATAGCTACTAATTTATTCTTTTAAGAGAACATCCATTAATTATTGCGTGAGGCGTTCAGGGGTCGATGGGGTTGAGCCGAATCTCATCTAATCTTGCTTTAGGGAAAAGGAAGGTCTCCCAAATATCACGTATTTTTTTGGTTTGAAAAATATCACATAAGATTGCGAGTTGAAGGAATAATATATGCCAAATCTCATGACCACTTACCAGAAGTGAGGGGATGGAATTTCAAAAATCGCAAAAAACGCCTCACGTAATTAATGGATTATGGATTATTTCTAATACCGGAATAATATACGGTTCCCATGGGATAGCAAAACAAGTATTTATTCTATAAGAACCGTGTATTTAAAAGCAGTTTCATTAAAATCCACCAAATAGAGTCTTAACTCATTTTCCTTAAGAAGACTTGATCTACTTTTTACTCAGGAGAGATGTACTATTCCCGTGGGATAGATATGTTTTTTTTTTATCACAAAGTTAAAGATTGATGTGATTTTTGAAATGTGGCAGTTTGGGGAAGAATGATATAGCTTACTTTTAAGGGTAGAATAATGCCTGGTTCCCATGGGATGGCAAAACAATTATTTCCTACAGGAACCGTACATTTAAAAAGTTTCGGTAAAGTTCGTGAAATAGAATTTTAACGCATTTCCTCCAATTTTACACGATAACGAAAGAAATCGCTACAAATTTGAAATTAAAAAATTGACAATTTTTACTGGAAAATAAATATGAAATTCAATTTTACACCCGAAGAAATAAATAATGAAATTGTTTAAAATATTTGAATTTTTTCATTGTTCATTGTCGAAGAAATTAATTAGAAATAAACGTGTTAAAATAAGAAACTAACATTTCAAAATTCAACTATTACTTAACGGAACGACTTTTAATGAAGTTTTGCTAAAGATCCGGTAGGATAGCTACTAATCTATTCTTTTAAGGGAACATCCATTTATTGCGTGAGTCGTTCAGGGGTTGATGGGGTTGAGCCGAATCTCATCTAATCTTACTTTGGGGAAAGGCAAGGTCTCCTAAATGTCACGTATTTTTTTGTTTTGAAAAATGTCACATTAGATTGCGGGTTGGGGGAATGACATATGCCAAATATCATTACATATTACCAGAGCGGAGGGGAGGGGATTTCAAAAATCGCAAAAAACATCTCGCGCAATTAATGGATGCCCCCTAAAATAGCTGTACGGTTTTAAAGGACATTTGGTATGAACGATTTTCAAGTTCTAAAGGAAGAAATACAAATAAAAATCGTATAGAAGCTGATGTGAGAGAGCTAACATCTCTTTCTTGAAAAGTAGTTTTACGAATTTCGATGAACTTTCTTTGGATCTAAAGTCTGAAAGTATCTATAATTTTTTTCTGTCAAAATGAAATTTTTTTATATTTCGCTATGATCGTAGGGAATCTTTTAATCAATCAGTTAAATTGAGATACACTCAGCGAAGCGAGCGGGTATCAGCTAGCCTATAGATATATCTCTAAGGAAAGTCCAGTTTTGAAATAAAAAAAATTCCATTTTTGATACTTGATCATAGGTATAAAATATTTTAAGAATTTAAGTCTCGTTATATTTGTTAAGTATTGCATTAAACTACCATTAAAACAAATCTTTTATTTTCAGAACATTGCAACAAAAACTTCCGTTAATTTGGGCGATTTTGATTTGTGACCGCCATTAATAGGCATTGTATTCAATATTTGCTTGTTTTGGTGTTCACAAAATGAACTCGCTTGCTCTAAACAACCCTTATCAACGACATTTATCGATGGCTTCATGGAATTTACCCCAGAACTTAAATTAGCAATTCAAACAACCATCCATTATATACCTAATCATTTGTATTTAAGTAAAGAAACAGTAAACAAAAAGAAATCTAATCAACTTATTGCATTCATGCCATCAAACTATTATTATGTTCATGCTTATCTCAATGAGATAAGATTCTATAATTGCCTTATATTATGTACTTAATAAATATTAGTTTATTCGTCTCTAGAAATTCAAATTTCAAATTTTGAACTTTAAATTAAAAAAAATCGACATATTCAATTTTGACAAATGGTATAAATAGATTGGGAGGTTTTCTTTTAAAATCAGTTGTGATTTGGAGCAATTAAATCAATCGTTTGTTCAGTGGTTTTAAGTGTAACAGTGGTTGTACCATATTTAATATAATAAGTAGTCATGCCGTAGAGGAATTTTATTTATATTTCACTACTGCAAAACTGCTTGATATATTAAATATACGTTGCAAAAAGTTATAAATAAATGGCGTTTTTTGACTTGATATTATTCGTTAATTTAATTAATGTACTAAGTAGTAGTGCCGTTGGTGATTTCAATATTTAAATATATCACCTCGGTAATATTACTTTATACATAATTAAAAATAAATCATCTGGCCGCTGATTTTATTCATACACCGTTTTCAATTTAACACAATTTGCATGGTTATTTTTAAAAAAATAATATTAACTATACCTAAATGTTTAAACTCTTTGTTAAAGCAATTATTTCAATTAAAGGACTTCCTACTTATCGTGTGCGTCATTTCCTTTCAGATTTATCTAACCATAAGTGCATAATTGTCACAACGTATTACAAACGTTAATTGATTTTTTTTTCTTCACATATCAACTCAAATCAATGATTGAAAACTTACATATTCAAAAAAAATCTTAATTTATATATTTAAAGATTATTTTCATTAGTTTTAATATGGTGCCAGATATGAAAATAAAAAAGTTTATTGTGTAAACGTTTGCTTTGTATTTCAATGTAAATAGATTTATGCGATTTTATTGGATCATCATTAAATGGACATCGAGCATAATGCATTGCATCTGTGAAGATTAGAAAACCACGATAAATTATGGGATATTTCTATAATGTATAAAGTTATTATCTGTTAAGGCTTCTGGGTTTTTAATACATTAATAAATATATAAATTTAAAAAAAAAAAAATTTATACTGTTTTTTCTGAAAACTTTGAATCTGTATAGATTTCATATAAAAGTGTTTGAGACACTTAATCTCTCTTTTATCCGTCTATATAGAGAATAGCTGGTCCCCGCCCGCTTCGCTGAGCGTATCTAAATTATACTGATTGAATAATGGAAACTTTCATCCCATCAGCAAAAAAAGACAGATAGATATTTCTAGATCTTTGATTCATAGAAAGTTCATGAAAACCAGATAAACTACTTTTCCAGGAAGATATTCTATATACCTATCTAGAAGAGCTATCTTATTGGTGCTATACGTTTTTATGAATATTATAAAATACCTTTACTTGTGTTCCTTAAGTAGCAATACAATTCGAAAATGTTGAATGTATTATATTATATTTAACTGAGTTTTTCACCAAGTTCAAATTTTTCAATAGTAATTTTACACGTTTATTTCTAAACATTATAGACATTCAAAAATTAACAATGAAAGAAGGTTCAATGTTTCAAAAATTTTCATTATTAATTTATCGATGTTATCGGATGTTAAATTAAAAATCTAAAATTTGCTGTAGAAATTGTAATTTTTATTAAAACTTTTTTGGAATGATTGTGTTAAAACGTTATTTCACGAACTTTAAGGAAAACTTTTTTAAAAACACGATTCCTGTAGGATAAGTACAATTGTTATGCTATCTTTTGAGAATCGTGCATTATTTTAAGATACGAATTAATAATCTATATTTTTTTCTAACCTTTCAACTACCCTATTACAAAAAATCATGTCAATCTTTTGTTCTATGACAAACAAAAACATATCTATCCCACGGGAGTAGTACATTTTTCCTGGATAAAAAAGAGATCACGCCTTCTTGAGGATAATGCGCTAGAACTCTATTTTACGTACTTTAACGAAACTTCTTTTAAATACACGGTTCCTGTAAGATACAATTGTCTTGTTATCCCACGGGAAGAGTACAATTATGTCGATTTTTTGCTCTATGAAAAATAAAAACATATCTAGCCCACGGGCCCCTACATTTTTCCTGGATAAAAGGTAGACCAATCTTTCTTGAGGAAAATTCCTTAACACGCTTATCCATGAAATTTTACGAAACTCCTTTTAAATACTCAGTTCCTGAATGATACCATTCTTATCTTATCCTACGGGAATCGTGCTATATTCTGACATAAAAAGTAGCCTATATTTATTCTCTGACTCTCATTTAACCAGCACATTGTAAGAAATTATGGTAATCTTTTGCTCTGTGAAAAATAAAAACATATCTATCCTACGGGAACCGCACATTTTTCCTGCATAAAAATAAGACTGTAGGATAAGAAAATTATTTTTTGCCTTGAGGACATTATGAGTTATAACTATTAATATACCTTATTGTAATCGGCTAAAAACGTTTAGTTTCAGCATGATTTTTCTTTAAACCAGTTTTTCTATTTTCCCGTTGAAATGAGAAATTTTTCCGAAATAAAACGTATCGTAGATAATGATTCACATATTTAGCTATCGTCATACTTAAATACCACCAATATTCATTTTCGACTAAAAATGTATAATTTATGCATAATTTTTGTTCCAACCCGTTTTTCAATTTCCCGAATAAATGAGACATTTTCCCGCAATAAAAAGTATTCTTTTTAATGACTCTGATTGTCATTTATCATCATACCAAATTTCATTAAAAACCGTATTTATTTGGGTAAGAATTAATAATATGTTTCTAAAAACAATTTCGCTAAGAATGAATTATTTTTGAAACAACTTTAATAACCATTAAAAAGGTTATAGCGGGCCAACCTTAAAAGATAGACATATGTTGTTGCGGACTTTTTTTTAGAACTTGTTAAGAGGAACAATTTTGCTACACATGATTTTTGCGTAACCTTAACCATTTACGCAGGGCAGGCAACAAACGCTCTCAAAAAGAAAAAAAATTTCCTGGTTTTTGCAACATTTTCCATTGATGCTCTGATGCTATTGGTCGTAGAAAGTGGTGTTGTATAACCTAAAGCCTTCGTTGATAATTAAGCTATCCAACACAAAAAGAATTTTTCAATTCGAAGCAGTAGTTCCTGAGATTAGCGCGTTTAACCAAACAATCAAACAAACTATGCAATTTTATATATTAGTATTGATTTGGAACATCTTGCTATCTGAGTTTTGAATAAAGGAATTCTTTTTCACCAATTAGAACGTATGAGCAATCTGAAAAATGGGACATTTACGAGATTTATTTTCGAATGTTTCGATCCTTCCAGATTTTCATCGAATTTATCATAACTGAGTACAATCGTTGTCAATCTCAATACTCTGTCTTATCTCAAATTTACAAGTGCCCCTTTCAATCTTAGTAGAAACTAGAGATGTTACAAAGCTTCCCAATCCGATTCCAATAAGTCGGAACTTCTTTTTATTTTTACTCCTTGTTATAACTTTTTGCCTAGTTGGCATTATGGTTGGGCAGACACAGTGCAGAAGCTGACTAGAGTCAGATTAACCTGTCACGTGAAAAAGGTCACCATCCTTTGATGGTCCTTAAAAACCATTCTTTTACTTTTATTATTACTGTGGAGATAAATCCTCCACTAAATCAACATTCCTCGTTCTCTTCAGCCTTCTTTGATTCTTGGGTGGAGGCAGATTATTTAAGTTTTCCCGTACAGTTGGGTTAGGGTGAGATGCAAATGTTTCGCTTAGCTTACAATAGTTGCCTTGGATAACAGCCTTCACTTCTGGCATTTCTAAGTCGTGGTGCAAAGTGGCACCTGTAACGTACCACGGAGCATTAGTCACAAATCTCAGAGCCCTGTTCTGAGTCACCTGTACTCGATTTATTTGGCTTTTGGATGCTGTACCCCAAAGCTCACATCCACCAAACAGGTCTCACAACTTGAAGATATAAGAGTCGCTTCAGATGCATGGATAAATCCCTGTTGCCAATTAGCCATTTAAGTTGCTTAAGTCGAGTACGTAGTCGAGCTGAGAGGCCCTTGATGTGTGCGTTCCAGGTAATTCTGGAGTCCATGGTTAGACCCAAGTATTTAATCGTGTCCACCCTGTCCACTGTTCTTCCGTCCAGAGTTATTGGAAAATGGTTTATTTTTGTTTTAAAGGTGAACATTATTACCTTGGATTTCTCGGGATTTAGACGGATTCTTCTGATTGTTATCTTACCTCCGGTTCCGACACTCTTAAATCGAAGATTTTAATAGTCCTTTATTGTCATTTGCCCGCCAATATTTATCATTAGCAAGCGAATAACTTTTTAGTGCTTTAATCTATGGCTCTTTAAGAAATAAAATAGATGGAGACAAAGCTGCAAAGATTTTGTTGAATAAGCTTAATATTTTATTTTTGGAGACCATTCATTTGATTTAGTTTGCTATTATTGAATCATGATCATTTTTACGCTCATCGTCTACACTACCTGTTTAGGTATCTATTGTTTTTTAAATAAAATTAAATTTTGAACTATAAAATGATTTTATTTGTTTCCCCACTACCTGTGCAACTATCTCCGATTTCAACTCCGGTTCCAACTCCAAATTCAAAAACTCCGACTCCGACTTCGGTTCCGATAAAATCACCTCCGTAACATCCCTTTTTACTTTCTATCTTACTGATATTATAAATGTGAAATTTTGTAAGACTGGAGATGTTTGTTGCTCTTTCACTCAAAAAATACTGAATGGATCTGGATGAAATTTGGCATAGATATAGATTATAATCTAGTTCAACATATAGTATACTTTATATCCAGAAAAAATGTACGATTCCTGTGGGATAGATATTTTTTTGTTTTTTACAGAGCAAAAGATTAACTTCCTTTTTTTGTAATGTGGTAATTTAAGGGTCAGAAAATGATGAAAGAAAACTATTTTTCAAGAAAGAGATGTTACTGTCTCACATCAGCTTCTATACGATTATTAGTAAAAAAAAAGTACCTGTATTCCTACCTTTAGGACTTGAAAATCTTTTATACCAAATGTCATTTAAAACCGTACAGCTATTTTAGGGGGCATCCATTAATTGTGTGAGGCGTTTTTTGCGATTTTTGAAATTCCATCCCTTCACTTCTGGTAAGTGGTCATGAGATTTGGCATATATTATTCCTCCAACCTGCAATCTAATGTGATATTTTTCAAAACAAAAAAAATACGTGATATTTGGGAGACCTTCCCTTTCCCCAAAGTAAGATTAGATGAGATTCGGCTCGATCCCATCGACCCTTGAACGCCTCACATAATCAATGGATGTTCTCTTAAAAGAATAGGTTAGTAGCTATCCTACCGGATCTTTAGCAAAACTTCATTAAAATTCGTTCGAATCTTTCATACCAAATGTCCTTTAAAACCGTACAGCTATTTTAGGGGGCATCCATTAATTGCGTGAGGCGTTTTTTGCGATTTTTGAAATTCCATCCCCTTACCTCTGGTAAGATGTCATAAGATTTGGCATATATTATTCCTCCAACCCGCAATCTTATGTGATATTTTTCAAAACAAAAAAATACGTGATATTTGGGAGACCTTCCTTTTCCCCAAAGCAAGATTAGATGAGATTCGGCTCAACCCCATCGACCCCTGAACGCCTCACGCAATAATTAATGGATGTTCCCTTAAAAGAATAGATTAGTAGCTATCCTACAGGATCTTTAGCAAAACTTCATTAAAATTCGTTCGAATCTTTCATACCAAATGTCCTTTAAAACCGTACAGCTATTTTAGGGGGCATCCATTAATTACGTAAGGCGTTTTTTGCGATTTTTGAAATTCCATCCCCTCACTTCTGGTAGGTGGTCATGAGATTTGGCATATATTATTCCTCTAACCCGCAATCTTATGTGATATTTTTCAAAACAAAAAAATACGTGATATTTGCGAGACCTTTCTTTTCCCCAAAGTAAGATTAGATGAGAAACGGATCGACCTCATCGGCTCCTGAACGCCACACGTAATTAATGGATGTTCCCTTAAAAAAATAGATTAGTAGCTATCCTACCGGATCTTTAGCAAAACTTCATTAAAATTCGTTCGAATCTTTCATACCAATATTTCATACCAAATGTCCTTTAAAACCGTACAGCTATTTTAAGGGGCATCCATTAATTACGTGAGGCGTTTTTTGCGATTTTTGAAATTCCATCCCCTCACTTCTGGTAAGTGGTCATGAGATTTGGCATATATTATTCCTCCAACCCGCAATCTTATGTGATATTTTTCAAAACAAAAAAATACGTGATATTTGGGAGACCTTCCCTTTCCCCAAAGTAAGATTAGATGGGATTCGGCTCAACGCCATCGACCCCTGAACGCCTCACGCAATAATTAATGAATGTTCTTTTAAAAGAATAGATTAGTAGCTATTCTACCGGAACTTTAGCAAAACTTCATTAAAATTCATTCCGTTAAGTAATTGTTAAATTTTTAGTTTATTATTTTAATAAGTTTATTTCTAATCAATTTCTTCGACAATGAACGATGAAAAAATTCAAATTTTTTAAACAATTTCATTATTAATATCATCGGGTGTAAAATTGGAATTCATTTTTATTTTCCAGTTAAAATTGTCAATTTTTAAATTTTAACTTTGTAGAGATTTTTTTTGGTATTGTGTAAAATTGGAAGAAAATGCGTTAAAATTCTAATTCACGAACTTTGCCGAAACTTTTTAAATGTACGGTTCCTGTAGGATATAATTGATTTGTCATCCCACGGGAACTATACGCTATTCTAGCCTTAAAAGAATCATTCTCCCCCAAACTACCACATTACCAAATATCATATAAATCTTGAATTCTGTAATAAACAAAAAACATATCTATCCCACGGGAATAATACATCTCTCTTGAGTAAAACGTAGATCTAATCTTCTTAAGGAAAATAAGTTAAGACTCTATTTGGTAGATTTTAATGAAACTGCTTTTAAATACATGGTTCTAAGTATGAAAAGTAATCTATATCATTCTCTGACCCCTAAACTACCACATTACAAAAAAGGAAGTTAATCTTTTGCTTCGTAAAAAAAACAAAAAAATATCTATCCCACGGGAACCGTACATTTTTTCTGGATATAAAGTATACTATATCTTAAATCGTATTATAATCTATATCTATGCTAAATGTCATTCAGATCCATTCAGTACTTTTTGAGTGAAAGAGCAACAAACATCCTCACAAACTTTCACGTTTATAATATATAAGATATAAGATGTATGCTTCTAATCAACAAGTCCAAACTACCCAAACAAATATAACTATTTTATGAATAGGAAGTTAATATCTATTTTTATCAATGTATAAACACATAAAAGAAATATTGAAGCATTGCAAACGACATCTAGTTTGATATATAAGGAAAAAAATGCGCTCCCAATTCCTCTTTGTATATTATTTTTTCCATAGTTTCTTTCTATAGAATCACACTTGAAATATAAATGGTGAGTTTATGTAAGTAAATATAAAAAGACTGGCTATATACATAATATCTATATGAGCGTATAAGCTGCTCGAATAGAATAATAACTGGTACAAAGGAAATAATCTCTTAATTTAAAGTTAAATTAACGCTATGTCGCATGTGGGTATGGACGGTTTTAAAAGGCCAATTCATCCTCATTAGAACACAGTTGATGTGTTGATTCCGCCACAAACGGATGTTGCCAATCGAACGAATGACCGAACATTCATAAAATTCATGGAATGAAATCAACAAAATTTGTTCCACGTAATAATAAAAAAAAAAAAATCAGTGCGTTAAAAAATGGATTTGCAACAATAGTATCAATCTTTTTGAATTTGTCGAGAAGTTTGAAAGTTCAAACGAATAGCCGGTTGGGCATGAAACGAATCTTCAGATTTTCTCAACCACATGCTGCTACGTTTATGGAAAATATTTCATAAGGTAAGAGATTTTTTTTTTAAATTTTCAATTTTAAAAATTTTATTTTATTTCACTTAAATAGGCTTAGGCTAGTTTCGTTACTATACGATATAAATATGAAATGATCTTATGACCCTAATTAAAGCATTCTCAGTGCTTATATTAATTTACATTTGAATAAATTCAATTCATTTCAAATTTTACTCGAACGTTTTATATTTTGATTCATGTTCTATATTAAAGATTTGCATTTAAGAAAAGTCTTTAAATAGTCCGTTACATTATTAAAATATTTCTTTATGAATAACTAAAAATTATTATCAAGTGTCACTAAATGTACAAATTGATACATTTTAAAGTAAGATTATTAAAAAAAAAAAAAATGTTTAGTCTAATTGAAACAGAATATTCTTATGAATTTAATATTATTCGTATCGTTTGTTATATTTTATTAGTCATATTAGTATTAATATGGATATTAATTTAATCAAGTCGGGGGAGCCGTTGAATGGCTGGAACGGTTAATTTACTTAATGTATTTGGTCACTTAATAAAAATAAATTCCGACCACGTACATGAGAGTAAAATTAAAGTTACTCAAACGCTGTGTTCGTTAATTGTTAATTGACATTACATATTTTCACATCATATTTTTATTTGTACCTTGCATTTTAGCATGTTCAATATCAATCTGATTTATTCCAAATGGACCTGTAAAATTTTTTTTGTCTATAATCTATAAATTAATACGTGAAGCAAAAATTTGTGGTACTTTTTTACCGAATATTACACGAACGGAGGAGTATGAAATTTGGCACAATTGAAGTTTATGTGAGGAAGTTGCGTATTGAGATAATATTTTTTTATAATAATGCTTCAAAATACCTTAAATTAATGAAAAAAAACGTCACACACACTACCATCCGTTTGACACACACAGACACACAAATATGTAGATTTTTAAATCTCAGTTGTTCAGTTTGACCACAGACTTCAACCATATTCCAAATGTCATTATTTAAACAAAATATTGTGAGAGGAATTTAAATTTTGAAATTGTAATTATTGAAATTGAAAGAAACAAAATTTAACCGATTATTTGATTATTGAGTAATATTATTAAAAATATATTTTTACATAATATACTATAACATATTTTTAAATATTATGTTTATTTATTACAATATTTTAACGATATTTCGCAGAAAAGAATCTATCCTCCATTGATTGAGCTTAATTCAAAGTTTTAAACAGGACCTATTAAGTCTATTTCCAATTTTTTGTCTTTGGCCTTTAAATGAAAATATCTGCTGCGAGGCGTCACAAAACTTTCTTTTACTTTCGTTTATGAAACTCACTGTTAATTAAAAGAATTATAAGTACTTTATAAGTATACAAATACATAGAAGCAGAACTATTGTATATGCATACAGCCTATATATGCATATGTATATACGAATTCCGAACTTTCACCCCAGAACCGCCCTTATTCGAATTTTCCCAGGAAAAAGTTTCAAATAAAAATTGTAGCCACTAATGAGTCAACAACTATAGAAAGTTTAAAGAAAATCGTTGGAGCCATTTTCGAAAAAAATTGAAAAAGCTTAAAAACCCCTAGAATAAAGTGGAGCTTTCGGTTAATCGATTTCAACCAAAAGTTTCGCGGCACAACTAGGTATAATATGGAGGCCAGATTTCAAGTTTGTTGAAATTCGGATAAAGCTTTCGATACGATATGGCTGTCACACACAGACACACACATACAGACATTTTTTTAAAAACCACTTTTTTGGACTCAGGGGACCTCAAAACATGTATTTCCGGTGAAAGCTCGAATTCAAAAATTCGACCCGATTACAATACTTCCTTTACTATCTATATAGTAGTAAATGAAAGTAAAAATTTACTTATAAAGGTACTTTTGTTTTACTTTTGAACGTAGGAAACTCACTTGAAATTACTTCTGATTTTTCATAGTCATATTTTTACTTTCTTTTACTACTATATAGATAGCAAAGGAAGTATTTTACTTTCCTTGACTACTATATATAGATAGTAAAGGAAGTATTGTAATCGGGTCGAATTTTCGAATTCGAGCTTTCACTGGAAATACATGTTTTGAGGTCCCACGAGTCCAAAAAAGTGGTTTTTAAAAAAAATGTCTGTGTGTGACAGCCATATCGTATCGAAAGCTTTATCCGAATTTCACCAAACTTAAAATTTGACCTCCATCTTATACCTAGTTATGCCGCGAAGCTTTTGGTTGAAATCGGTTAACCGAAAGCTCTACTTTACTCTTGACGTTTTTGAGCTTTTTAAATTTTTTTCGAAAACGGCTCCAACGATTTTCTTTCAACTTTCTATAGTTCTTAGACTCATTAGTGGCTACAACTTTTATTTGAAACTTTTTCCTGGGAAAATTCGAATAAGGGCGGTTCTGGGATGAAGATCGGGAATTCGTGTATATACATATAGCCCTATAGGTTGTATGCATATAGTACTATTTATATGTATTGTTACAAAGTACTTATAGTTCTTTTAACCAACAGCGAGTATTTTCATAAATGAAAGTAAAAGAAAGTAGTGTGACGCCTCGCACCAGATATTTTTGTTTGTCTAAAAAACATTTCAGATTACAGCAATTTGAAACCTCTACTTTCTGATGGTGCAAAAAATATATACATGACAATGTTAAATGTTCTCAGAAAATGCAATAATTAAAGTGTAAGGTTTAATAAATTGCTCAAAATTGTACATAATACAATTGTACAAATATAATTTTGGACAATTAATTAAATTTTACACTTTAATTATTACATTTTCTGAGAACATTTAACATTGTCATGTATATATTGTTTGCACCATCAGAAAGTAGAGGTTTCAAATACCAAAAGCTCACCGACTTTTTAAAAAAATCAGATGTTTTAACTTAAGAATTTTCGATTGAAAATTGGGGTGCTTTTTCAATATTAAATCATTATTAGGTAAAAAAATAAAAATTTAAAAATAAAAAATTACAGTGTAGTGGGGACATTAAAAGGTTAATTTTACAAAATTTCATGAAAAAAATTTTTTTTTGTAAATACCAAAAACTTGTTAATTTTAATTTTTCACATAAATTTTGAGGTTATGTGAAAAAAGTGCTAGCAAAGAAAGTGTAGATCTACTTATTATCTACAACTTTGCCATTTAACTTTTTTCCATAAGACTTGTAGTTTTGTCAAAAATCGAAATAAACCGTTTCTACCCTTAAACCCCACTCCCTTTTTTCCACTTCCCCATCCCAGATCGACCGTTATTTATTTTTCCTTTCATTTTTGTTATTTTATCTACTTTTTCAAACGAGCTCGTCCCAAAATTATAAAAAATCAGTGAAAAAGTGACCCAATAAACTTTAAAGTAATGCGTGCTTGATCCCCGTAAATCACTGAAGTGCTTAGTGATGGTGTTAGTCGCCAAGGATGCTCCATTAACCTCTTATAAAGACAAATTCTATTAACTTGAACAAACAAAGGAAAAATAATAGACGGCCAATTATGTAAGTGTGCATTGCAACGAACATAAACAAACGCGAATGCAATCCAATGACAATCTGTGTAAATAATTAATTAATATTAAGTCCCAATTTATTTCAATTGTTGTTATTTTTATTTTTATTTTTTATTTCATAAGTTAATAGTTGAACAAATAGGAAACAACTAATTTTTATATTTTAATATATCTTTTATTATTTTTTATTGTCAATCCTGATTACTATTAGTTTTAAGCTAGTCGTAAGTTCTATTTTTCTTTTTTCTTTTAAGTATACATTTAGTATAAGACTCTTTTAATCTAATTTTAATCTACTTTTAACTACTTATTACTTTTACTCTTACTTATTACTTTTACAACTATTTTAACTATTGTATTTTACTATATTGCTTATTTTCTTCAATTTCGTTTTAAATAAATGGGACGCTCACTGCTATTGTATGGAGGAAAATCCAATAAATAAAAGATTGAAATACAGGACTACAGAGTCTAGCAACATGGATTCAGTATCAGGACCCAGGGCAACGCCGAACAAGATCCAAAAAGGCCTTGATGGATATGTAACGGTTAACAAACGTAAAAGAAGCCCTGAAACTGCAGCACAAAATCTTGTTAAACACACCATATTATGTAATGTCCCAACCTCAAACAAATACGAAATTTTATATAACGAGAAAGAAGCTCCTAAAATAAAATACCGACCTCCCCCTATTTATGTCAGGGAGCCGAGTTCAAAGTTACCACTTAATGATATTAAGACCCTTATTGGGCAAGACAATTTTTACATCGTTGACCTAAAAAAGGGTCAACTTCGAGAAACAAAAATGCAACCTAAAGAAGAGGTTCATTATACCCAATTGGTCAATTGGCTCGACAAACTGGGCAAAAAATATTACACCTTCCAGCTGAAAAGTGCTAAAGGTCTGCGAATAATCATCAAAGGAATAGATCACAATGTGAAGCCGGAGGATATTAAGGCGGAGCTCCTAGATAAAGGCTACCAAACAAAGTCAGTAGCAAATGTCATCAACAGATTTAAAGAACCGCAGCCAATGTTCAAAGTAGAACTTACTCCTGAAAGCAGTAAGGTGAGGGAGGGTACAACTCACCCCATCTATTCATTAAAATACATTTTACATAGAAAAGTCAGCATCGAGGAACCTTATAAAAGCAGAGGTCCCGTACAATGTATCAACTGCCAAGAATTTGGACACACTAAAGGATATTGCAAGCTCGAGAAAATCTGCGTGGCTTGTGGTGGCCCTCACAATGCATCCGATTGTATTAATGACAAAAAAGATGTAACAAAAAAAAAATGTAGTAATTGTGGTGGCCAGCATACGGCGAATTACAGAGGTTGTCCGGTGTATAAAAAAATAAACCGCTCAGGCCGCGTAGCTGGGAGCGTCGTCCAAAACCCAATGAAGTTTACCAAACAAACTCACACAACCAAAGATCAGCGTATCACTGAACTCGATAAGCCAGACGATTGCCCCAAAACAACAGAGCAAGGAAACAAAAGGAATGGCACGCGCCCCGGTGTATCATATGCCCAAGTGGCCGGGACTCCTACAATGGAGCAAAATGCTTCTTCCTTAAAGAGCTTTGAAACTGTTGTTCAAATGATGATGACACTTATGAACAGTATCCAAAATCTAGTGGCTTCAATTAATAGCATCCAACTCATACTCGCTAAACAGGCTCAGCTTCTCGAAATATTGGCTAAAAAATGAGCGTAATAACGTTGGCACAATGGAATGCAAATGGTATTCTGCAGCACAAGGGCGAGGTCGAACTGTTTTTGAGCACACACTCCGTGGATGTTATGTTGGTATCAGAAACCCACCTCACTAGTAAAAACTATTTCAAAATTCAAGGCTACACATGCTATTCCAATAATAGCCCAGATGATAAACCTCGTGGAGGGACTGCTGTGCTCATTCGAAACCGCATAAAACATCATGCAATCACACAAGCCACCATCCCTTCATTGCAATATACAGCTGTGCAAGTCCACCTACTAAAGTCTAAAA
The DNA here is from genome assembly GCA_958496155.1 of Sisyra nigra. Taxonomy (NCBI): domain Eukaryota; kingdom Metazoa; phylum Arthropoda; class Insecta; order Neuroptera; family Sisyridae; genus Sisyra; species Sisyra nigra. The sequence continues at coordinate 1,159,657 of OY292317.1, forward strand.
TAAACGTCGCTTCGGTGTATTGTCCGCCTAACCTGAAGTCAACCCAAGAAAATTTTAACACCTTATTCCAAAAATTACAAAAACGTTTCATAGCAGCGGGAGATTACAACGCCAAATCGCCACAGTGGGGATCTAGAATAACCACTCCGCGAGGAAGGGAACTATTAGCAGCAATAAACACAAATGCACTTAATTGGATCTCAGGAGGTTCTCCAACCTACTGGCCGGCTGACAAGAAAAAAATTCCGGACGTAATTGATTTCGCGGTGTACAAAGGCTGGAGTAGCAATAAGATCAAGGCTAAAACCATTCCTGAACTTTCTTCCGACCATTCTCCAACAATATTCCAACTCTTTGAAGACTATCAACCAGTTGTAAACAAAGACAGTTGGACTAATAGCTCTACAAATTGGAGCACCTTCAAAAGCTGTTTTGCAGATATCTTCAATGAAAATGTTAGGCTAAAATCAAGTTTTGACATTGACCAAGCAATTGAATACCTAACGCATTCAATATATGAGGCAGCTAAACTAGCTTCTAGCGCAACGCCCTCTCGATCCGCTCCTTCTACCACTCGATCCTTCAACAGTGAAATACATACCTTACTTAAAGAAAAACGAGGCGCCAAAAAATTATGGCTGAAGCATAGATCACCAAATGCCAAAACATCTTTAAATCAAGCCACTAAAAAACTTAAAAATGCTCTATATCAAAAAGCAAACGCGGAGCTCCAAAACTATCTATCCAGCGCAGATCATACATCTAAGTCGGGCTATGCTGTATGGAAACTGGCGAAAAAAACCAAGAGACCTATCCAAACCAAATATCCCATACGGGACACACTCGGAAATTGGATGGAATCCGATTCCGAAAAAGCAGAAGCCTTCGCCAGACACCTATCAGGTGTCTTTACACCAAACCCTGCTTGCGATGTCCCCATTAGCCTCAAACACCTTACCTGCACAACCCCCAATGCGAAACCTCTAAAATTTAAATTTTCAATACTGAAAAAGAAAATAGATAATCTAAAGCCACATAAAGCTCCTGGTGTTGATATGATCAACCCCAGACTTATTAAAGAACTCCCCACCAGTGGCAAGCGTGCAATTTTGTTTATCTTTAATGCAATTTGCAAGTATAAATACTTTCCACCTGCTTGGAAGAAAGCCAAGATCATCCTTATACACAAGCCGGGAAAAGATAAAACAAGTATAGATGGCTACAGACCAATTAGTCTCCTCCCTGTGCTGTCTAAGTTGTATGAAGGGCTTCTTCTCTACAAAATAGCGCCAATTATACAAAAAAAAGAAATTATACCCTTGCACCAGTTTGGTTTCAGACAAAACCATAGTACTATCGAGCAGGTCCACCGTATCACAAATTATATAAAAAGATCTCAAGAAGAAAAAAAATATTGCGTGGGCCTCTTCCTGGACGTAGCCCAGGCCTTTGACCGCGTTTGGCACGAAGGTCTCTTGCACAAGGTAAGGAAATATCTACCTCACCAGTACTATGCTATTATCAGCAGTTACCTTCGCGACAGGAAGTTCTACGTCCAGTATGGGAGTGCCATAAGTAGTTTCTACTGTATGGCTGCTGGTGTTCCTCAGGGCAGTGTGCTTGGCCCAACTCTATACAACTTATTCACGTCTGACTTACCCACCGACAAAAATATAATTACATCGACTTTTGCCGATGATACAGCGATACTCTACGCAAACATTAATCCGCGAGTGGCCACGAGAGAGCTGCAGTCTCATGCAAATGAAATCATGGAATGGGCAAGGAGATGGCGAATCAATATTAATGAGAGTAAAACAAAACTCATTACGTTTACTCTTCGCAAAGGAGAGTGTGGGCCGATCTCCATCAATAATCGCCCTGTTGAGAGCGTACAAGAGGTGAAGTACCTGGGATTTCACTTGGACCGCCGTTTAACATGGAAGATCCATATAAAAAAAAAGGTAGCACAGCTAAAACTGCTGCACCGAGAACTCCGATGGTTAACCGGAAAGAGATCATCTTTGAATCTAGCCTCAAAGGTCATGCTCTACAAATCCTTTCTCAGACCAATCTGGGCGTATGGAGCACATCTGTGGGCAGCCGCTAAACCCTCCAATGTGGAAATAATCCAGAGACAGCAGACGGTTATATTAAGATCTCTTCTCGGGGTTGGTCGCTACATTAAAAACGAGATCATACAGCGTGATCTAGACGTAGAAACGGTGGTGGAATACGCTAAGCGACAAGGGACCAGGTACTTAAAACGAGTTAAAGTCCACCCAAATAAATTAGCTGTTGGAGCTATTCAAGAAACACCTTATAAAAGACTAAAGCGAATGGATCCTATTGAATTTATCAATTCATAAATCAGACATCTATATATGAATGTAACTGTATGTATGTATATATAATGTATATGGGTGCATAATATGTAATTTGTGAATCTCATCTGGTCATTTTTATTTAATAAGTATATATAATATTTTGGTTGTTATTTAGTTAAGTACTTAATTTTAGATTACTAATTTTAACAATTTTTTATTCATAGTAAGTTTTACGTTAATTAAGTTTTTATACATTCTTTATTTATTTTGTAAGTAGCCATAATTCTTTTACCCTGACTATGGTCAGGAGAACTATGAATTTTTTCTGTTAGTATTAAGAGTTGCAATAACCTAGGCTAGGAGCACTATGTGTTCAATACCTAGAAAAACAAATCAAAGCAAAAAAAAAAAAAAAAAAAAAAAAAAAAAAAAAAAAAAAAAAAAAAAAAAAAAAATCTACTTTTTCTAATGGGTTTCATCCTACTATAATTTTTTTAACTTTTTACCATTTTCAAAGGCTAAAATCACTGGTCTATTAGTTATTTCTCCGAAGTTACTTATTAAATCAGGCTTCCCTCTGCTTTATTTTCTGATGAATAAGTTATTAAAATTGGTGATGAATACCGAAGGATAAACGCTTTCAAAAATTATTTCTGTCAAGATTTCTTACATTATTATTGTTCTGATATACAAAGTAGACCTACACTAAATTCGAGCTTAAAATATAGACTAAAAAATGATTTCAAATAATATAAATAAATAAAAAATTACTACAATTATTTTCTGTTGATAAAATGGTTATGACGCTGCGATGCGTCACAAAACTTTCTTTTGCACGGAATTTACTCTTGGTTAAGAGAACATAAATAAAATCTACGATTAGCCAAAAAAATTATAAACAGATTACATATAAATATCTATATAACCAAAACTATACAGGGTGTCCCAGCCTGACCGGCCATTAGAAGTTTCTGGAGAACCTGAAATTTTCTTGAATTTTCTTATTTTCAACAAATACTTGAAGAAGAACCAAACAAGGCAAAAAAATTTTGTGGTGCCCTAAATTAAAAATTGAACTTTTGCACAATTTAGCACGTGTTACTTTACGATGCACTTTGAGTTACTTAGTACAAAAATTGATTGTTTTTCATAATCTCGAGTGTAACAGCATCTTCGAACTCTCAAATGAGCCTGTGTCGAGTTTCCTACACAATTTAATGTAGGAGTTACAGACCTTTAAAGACGTCCGTTTGCTTCGAAATTTCCAAAAGAAGTTTATTCTAGAAACCTTTAAGATTTAGTTGGGGTCTTGTTATTATAAAAGATGCTCAGAATTATTAATTCAATCGAGAAATGAAAAAAATAGGGCATGTTATTTGAAATAACGATTTTAGTATCAACTTCCGGCATAACCGGAAGTGCCAGACAACTACAAATATTTTAGGAAGGTAGCTCAAATCCAGTTAGGGTTTAACCCCAATTTTGAGATTTCTATTATTTCAAGTTCTCCGGAGACTTCAAATGGTCGGTCACGCTGGGACACCCTGTATGTATACAGCCTTTATGTAAATACACTTTTGAAATGCTTCTATTACATTTACTTTTGATAGGCATAACACCATTTCTAATAAATTAAAAAATTGATAAATATAACAGTTAGTAGAAACGACCTTTACGACCTTTAAGGGTTATTCCTTAAAAGTTACAATGGCTAGATGAAAAATTTTTAAATATGATTAGTAATAAGCTCCTTGTATTTGACTAAATATGAACTGTATCCATAAAGTGAACAAATTTGCAGGGTTGCAAACTGCACACTACAATTTTAGCAAATGCCTACGGATTGTTTTACTTAGGAATTCACTACTTGGCTTGATTTTTATGCTATTTATGACTTGATTTTCAAGCTACTTGACTTAAATTAAACCCAAGTGTTATGTTAATATTTTCTAACATTTAAAAGTTAAGCTCAATTCATTGTAAAACGTGTTCAAATACTTAACGTGATGCATCCTTAGTTCCATCTGCAATTTGAAATGTTTGTAAAAACTATTCCTCTACCTCTGGTACGCGTACCAAATTTTGAGAAGCACTGCTCTAAAGTACAGTTGAGGGTTTTATTAAATCAATGAATTTTCTTAATATCAAAACAATAAAATAAGGCATTAAATTATCACGATGCAATCACAAAACCCTAATTTAGGTTTAGATACTTGTACTAATCAGACCTCAAAAAACGTTTAGTCCAAAGCCTGTAAGGTCTATTTCAGGGAAATTAGTTATCCACTTAAAACATGTAAAAATGGGTTTTCTTTAATATTTTTATATTTATTCCCTGATTTAATATACAGTGGTACCTTGACATACGAGTTTTCGAGATACGAGCCGGCGAGCGAGTGATTCATTGCTTTGAGTTACGAGCGAAATTCGAGGTACGAGTTCGGTTTAGCAGGGGTCGAAGATCTCAAAAAGTTGCAACAGGCCGTGCATCTGATCTTTTTAATGACACTTGCCTAATTTGGGAAATTTGTTTCGAGATACGAGTAATTCAAGATACGAGCAAGATTGCGGAACGAATTTTTCTATTTAGTTTTAACGAGTGGTTAGTTTATATAGGGACAGTCTTATGAAAATTTGAAGTTATACAATTTTAAAACTTAATCTATGCCAATAATAAGATTGAAGATTTTTCCTACTTGAATGCCTATTATAATAAAAATTTTCCATCTCACCTGCGCGAGCGAACGAAAAACGGAATCATTTTTTCCAGCTGAAATTTTTATCTAATCTAAAAAATTTAAGGTGTTTTGTTGAAAACTCGTTATTGCCTACATTTTCATATATTTAATAAAAAAAAAAAATAAATGCCATTTACATTGTAATTTTCCCCAAAAAAACAGGGTAATAACAGGGTTTGTCCAGGGTAAACTTGAAAACAGCTGAGCGGATTTCAATGGAATTTTCACAAAAACTTATTAAAAATTGTAACTTACATTATAGGCTATTTTAAATTTCGAATACTTTTCCCTGTCTGTTTGTTTGTTCTTGGCAAACTTGAAAACGGCTAGTCCGATTTGGACAAGATTTTTACTACAAGTAGTAAATATTACAAAAAGTGCTATAAAATACTTTTTATTGCGAAAAAATTTTTGATTTTCTGAGACAAAAAAAATTAAAACTATAAAAACTGCGCAACGAAAAACATACATTGGCAGGCAGTTGTGATACAATGTACATATACCATATCATATCGTAAAGATGATATGATTTTAAACTAAGAAATTTGTTATTCTTATACATTAATGCTCGCATATTTGAAAATTATAACCATTATAGAAGTATAGCGATAGATTAAATTCCTAGAAACCATAACTCCATTGTAAATTTACGGGTAGTTAAAATCTTATCTGTAGTTCGGCTGAGTGAACGTTCGAATTGTCGAGGGAGGAGAAGGAAATCCTCTGCAGTAAATATGATTTGATTCATAAAAATAAATATCTTAGTTCAAAAATGAGACCCGTAAGAATAAATAACAAAAACAGACAGTTCGACTTAAGTGATCCCAATTAGGAGTTTGATTAAGAGAGGTGAAGCCGTTAGGCAGAGCCCCCAGAACAAAAAGAAATCCAGCCCAACTTATTTTTCAAGAGAAAATAGCAACTTAAATGTGACCATCGCGTTGTTTTTTTACCAAATACTATATTCTTAATTTTCAATTTATTTTAGCAAGATCTAATTCGTTGTCTAATCTTGGACCTCGGCAAATCGCAGACTTGCCGATAAGACATAATGGCCTTAATAATTTATCCTAGAATTATGAATCTAAGGCAACCAAACCTAATACCTCAAATCATAAGATAACACATTAAATATTATTGATCCAAAAAAAGGTACACTTCATGAAGGATAGCTACTAATCCATTCTACTAAAATTAATAAATTATTTCATATAACATTTGGTGTGAAGGGTTCTCAAGACTTAAAATTTTCTTAATATTTTACAATATTCAAAAAAACATAAAGATCCTACCTATAAGATAGCTTATATTCTGTTCCTGGAAAAGTAGTTTAACGGATTTTCATGAACTTTCTATGAAATTAAGGTCTAGAAATATCTAACTATCTTTTTTTGTTAAAATAGCTGAATTTCTTATTTTGGATAAAGTTTTCTATTATTCAATTAGATTAATTTAGATACGCTCAGCGAAGCGGGTGGGTATCACCATTTTTTTTTTAAATAAATTCTAAGACGTATCTTAATCTGAAGCATTAGAGTATACATCAAAAAAAAAATCAAGTAATTATTTTGACGCGTTCAAATGCGTTTGTCAGTACCAATCATCCCTTAAATAAACAAAATTTAAAATATTTAACTCTAATTTACAGCGATCATCACTTATATATTCAGCTCAATTGTTTGAAGTGAGAGCAAAAAGGAAGTGGTATAATTTGAATGAGTTTAGTTTCATTAAAGAAAACCATGTACAGACTTAAATAAAACATCAGACCATTCGAAAAATGAGTATCGGTACATTTAGTAAATATGGCTTTTATTCCCATCGTATATGTTGGACTTTGAGTTGTTTGATAAAATAATTGAATTCCTTGAATCTTACCAGGGACATTATTTGTGTGCAAATTGAAAATGCATCGTTTATTAGCCACTGATATTTTAAACTTTTTAACTTGGTGTGAGTGAAATATTTGTTTGAATTTAATTATCCAAATGATAATAATATTAAATAGAAACAACGACGAGAATAATTTATTATTTGTAATTGTTATCTTTTGAGGATGCGATGAACGATGGAATGTAAATAGTTATATGCACTTAACGTTCGATTTGTGTATCTAGTCATAATTTTAACTCGGGTGCTACGTTTTATGATTCATTTTAAGGTCAGGTCAGGGATATTAAAATAAAAATCAGCAAATTCTTTTATATATGACAAAGATTTTTTTTTTTTAAATAAAAACCTTTACGAGTAATTAATCGCTATTTTAAACCATATGTTCACAAGTATAAATTCTTAATGATACATATTGGAAAGAACATCTGGAAGTGCATTTTTTTGTTCTGTACATCGCTGACCTAATTGTTAGATAAGAGGAAAAAATTTTAAAGGAGAATTTCTTATTTTTGCAATTATAATATTTAATAATTTTTAATTTTAGTTTTAAAACACGATATCAGTTCTTTTAAATGATTAAAGTAATTTTAAAACTGAAATGTTCCGATAAAAGTCAGGGTTATGAACAAAACAAAAAAAAATTACAAAAAATATTTTTTGTTTTTCTAGGAAAAGGTTTTACGATATTTATTTATTTAAGTACTTTAGCGTTTAGTTTTGTTGTCAAAAAATATTTTCTAAAGTAGTTTTTTATCAAGACTTACAAAATATTAATAGAAATCCAAAACATGCCATAATGTTTGCTCGATATAACAAATCGGAAGGGAACAAGTAAATATTCGTTATATCGAGTACCTAATTCGTTAAATAGAGGTTTATTATTTTGAGGTTAGCTGTGTCTAAAATTTGTTATAAAAAAGTTAAAACACCGCAACTTCTACTAATAAATGATAAAACATTTTCATCAAATTACTGTATGTATTTTCAATTTTAAAAACAATTAGATAGGTAACAAAATTTCAAACCTGTCGCAATATGAATCACATACTATGAGATTAAGGGTCATATAGAACGTTAAATAAAGGTTTTGTATTAACAAAATTCGTTAATTAGAGCTATTTACACTTTTTTTGATAGCTGAAAATTCGTTATAAAGAGGTTGTTCGCTTTGTAAAGGTATATTTTATATTAAGGGGATTACGACGGATTTGTTAAATCGAGGAAGTCGTTATATTGTGGTACGTTATATTAATGTTGCACTTTAGTTAAAAAAATTTTCTATTAATTAAAGTCAGTCTTATTGAAACCTATGCCTCAACTAAGTATTATACATTGTAGTGGCGACTTGTCTCCTCAAATTTTAATTAGGTCGTTTTTAATTAATAACCTTTTTTAGGTTATTTATGGTTATATCAACTGCTATGATTATTTGCGATAAACGAACCTCAAAACTGTAGAAAAATTGTAGGCTTCCATTTGATTTCGACTCTATAACCACTAACGTATAGATCAGCAATCTAGTTACCATACCATTAAGCTACTTTATAACCAACTAGCAAATTTGTTGTTACCATGAATACATAAAGCAACATATCTGACGTCATATTTGCATTAAGATTTCATACAAAAATACCATCTGAATTTTTGACTTTCTCGATGGTATACCAAAAAGTTTCTTTCACACAAACCTTGCCCTGAAAATTACGAATATAACAAAAAAGGAATTAGTCAAATCGGTTCAGCCGTTTTAAAGTTGTGCGCGTACAAACATTTCAGAAATTTATTTTTATATATATATAGATTTAAATACAGTAAAGTCTCACTAATCTGGCACTATTAAAAACTAAAACAGGGGCCCCAAATTATTGCGATTCGGATTATTGAATTTCATAGAAAAATTCATAATCTATATAGCAGTGGCGTGCGGTAACTTTTGAAACTGGGCATGCGGTCCGAAGGGGGGGGGGGGGTAATATAAACCAAAATTTTTAAATTAATTATTTTAATTGGTAAACATGGTATCATATTATGTATTTATTTTTAAAACTTAGCCTTATTCAACGCTCCTTCTTACAAAAATCATCAATAACCGCATCATAGAACATTTGTATCGCCTCTGGGTAAATAAATCAAAATAAATCACGAAAAGTATCACTAACAATAAGTAGCAATTAGTAAATTCGAAACGTCAAACGCATCTACAAGCGTCAACCGGCAATGTGAAACGCCGAGAGTGATATTATTCAACCATACTAGTACGCATGCGCGACCAATTCTAGCCAAGCAATCGCATGCGACGGTCATTGCGCATTAATACGGCTTTTCACTTTCATTTGATGTGGTATTCTATGCTAATTTTATGAGCGATACGTTTTATAATTTCGTAAATTAAAATGTTTATAAATGATAAAAATATTTTGTATTTGGTATTTTTGAATCAGTTTTCAATACATGCAATTACGTAAATTAAAATATGAATAAATCATAGAAAATATTTAATTTTTGAAATTGTCTCAATTCTAAGGCATGCGGCGCATCTACAGCATGTATGGACGCCATTGCTATATAGCTATATAAAAACGAATGTATTTATGTCTGTCTGTCTGTCCTTTATGCATTCCTAAACTGTTCGACCGATTTTGTTAAAATTTGGAATAGTTGTTGTCCGGACCCCAAAGAAGGTTTGCCATCTTTTAGATTTTCAGGGCAACCCCCTAAGAGTCCCCCGGGGGAAATTAGGAGGGAAAGTCTTTTAGATAAACGCATTTATTTGCCTTACATTACCCCAAATTCGTAGTGGTAACCTTGACACGATATTTAAACTCAATAGATTTTTTACTCATAGAGGGTGTCCCAAAAGGTATGAAAAATGAGAGTGTTCCAAAAGGAGTGAAAGAGAGGGTGTAAAATTATTATATAGATTTGGAGAAAATTGCCTGTGACAGACAGGCAGCTGGCCTGGCAAGTGAGTGAAGTTTAATTAAGTTGGACATACCTCAAACTTGACTCCAATGAACTGCAACCATTAATTATCTGCAGCATCTTGTTCGAAATCACTGCAAACAGAATAATATATCATGTTTAATATACCTAGTTTACTTTTCAGCCACAATAAAGACAATCATTCATTTTAACAATTTGTTATGTGTAAAAGCTGTAGATTAATTGCATCATTCTTTTATCAGTGATATCCGGTAAGGGTTGGCAAACTATCACGATTCTGTATGAGATAATTGCTTACTATTAGCATTTTTGTAAAATTCTATCTAATCATGGAACTTGAAACATTTTACTTCAAATTAAATTTTTTCATATTAGGATCATTAAGGTCCTTTTGGATAGTTTTTCTTGAAGCGATTTAGATTAATTAGAACTTATAATTACAATTGAAAACCTATTGGTCTTTAATTACATAGCTACTATAAATAAAGCGAGTAACAGAGATAGGGGTGGGTATTTTAAACTATTAAATAGCCACCTGTTATGAAGTTGGAAAAGACTTACGAATTATAGCCGAAAAAAAAAACTAATAATATAATCAACTTAATGGGTCACATCCGGAGTGGTTAGTGATGGTGTCACCTACCGATTTATATGATTCAGAAACAAAGTTTGGTCCAGGCATAATGACCCGAAATGGTTATTAAAGGATTAATTATATTCTGTTTTATTAAAATAAAAGTTACAACCTATAATATTATATATATATATATATATATATCAGTGGCGTGCGGTGACTTTTGAAACAGAGTATGCGGTTAGAAGGGGGGGGGGGTACAAGAACCACATTTTAAAAATTTATTTTTTTATTTGATAAACGTGGTGTTATAAGTATTTTTTTAAAATTAGCCTAATTCGACGCTCCTTCTTACAAAACTCATCAATAACCGCATCAAATAATGTATTCAAAAACCACGAAAATAGTTCTTATTCTAAAGAACAGGACATTTGTATGGCCTTTGGTTCAATAATTCAAAATAACTCACGAAAAGTATCAGTAACAATTAAATTCACTGTTTAGATTCAAAACGGCAAACGCATCTGCAGACCGTTAATCGGCAATGTTAAATGCCGAGAGAGATAGTATTCGACCGTACTAGTACGCATGCGCGACCAATTCGAAGCAAACAATCGCATGCAACTGTTGCCAACGCATTCATTCGGCTTTTGCCGTTCATTTGATTTGATAAACTATGCCAATTTTATGAGTGATACCTTTCATTATTACCTACGTAAATTAAAAAATTTATAAATGATAAAAATATATCATTTTTAGAATGATTTAACAGATGCAATTACGTAAATTAAAAATGAAATGAATAAAAAAAAAATATTCAATTTTTAAAATCGTCGTACAATCAATCCGAAGGCATGCGCCGCATCTACAGCATGTATATACCGCACGCCTCTGATATATATATATATTTATGTATATATGTATGTAAAACGAATTATGGGTTGGGTATTAAAACGAAGCGGTGGATTCGAATTATTTGTATTTTATTAATTGTTACTGAATTATTGCCTATTATTTGTAAAATGTATTATTAGTATTGAAATAAATGATAAATTTGCATCGACAACGTCAAATTTGGATAAATAACATCGCGATGGTTGAAAAGCTCAAAAACCCCTAGAATATAGTTGAGCTTTTGGTTAACCGATTTCGGCCAAAAGCTTCGCGGCACAAAATGCCCTCCCCCCACCGCTGAAAAGGTATACATTATATGACATTTTTTTCTATTTATCATCTAAGCTTCGCAACCCAATAGGTCTCGATAACGCTCGAATAAATCCCGATTTAGCACCGTGGGCTGCCCTACTATTATATGGTACCTAATAGGCCAGAGCTAAGGCTTTTGAAAATGGTGAAAATGAAAAAAAAAATTATATTAGAATGAAACCCATTAGAATATAACAAAAATTAAAGGAAAAATAAATTACGGTCGATATAAGTTGGGAAGTGGAAAGAAGGGGAGGGGTTAAGGATAGAAACGGTTTATCTCGATTTTCGACAAAACTACAAGTTCTATGGAAAAAAATTAAATAGCAGTAGGTAATACGAAGCTCTACAACGTTTGTACTAACACTTTTTTCACATAATCTTAAAATTCATATGAAAAATTCAAATTATCAAGTTTTTGGCTTTTAACTTTTATCTTTTACAAAAAAAATTTTTTATTCAAAAATTTTGGTGAAAGTTTACTTTTTTATGTCCCAAACACAGAATAATATTTTTGATTTAAAATATTAATTTTTTCACCTTATTGACTTAAAATTGAAAAAACACCCTATTTTTCTATCGGAAATTCTCACATCAAAATATATACTTTTTAAAAAAAAGTCAGTGAGTTTTTTATTTGTTGAAACCTCTACTTTTTGATGGTGCAACAAAAATACATTACAATGTTCCCGGAAAATGCCATAATGAAAGTGTAAATTTTAATAATTTGCTCAATGTTGTATTTGTACAACTGTATTATATTAGCATAAAAGTTGTAGATATCCTTATTACCAACAATTTTGCGAATTAACTTTTTTCCATAGGACTTGTAGTTTTGTCGGAAATCGATTTAAACCATTTTTACCCTTCACCCCGTCCTCTTTTTCCACTTCCCGACCACAGATCGGTAGACCCTGGTCTATAAGTAGTAAATACCTAAATCAATTACAGATTTATTAAATTTTATAAAAGTTCAACGGCGCTTCTAAGAAGGCACGTAATTGAAAAAAAAAAATGTCTACAATTAAGTGGTTCGTCTAATTGGACACTAATGTGTGACAAATTTTAAATTATTTAAATTATTCATTCTCTTCTCAAGAATCAAAACCGTATGGAACAATCAAACTTAATTTAAATTAATTTATCCACGTAAAACTAACTAACTAACTAACTTTTCCTGATTATTGATAGATTTTTCCAAGTATGAAAATGGTTGCTAATACTAAGATTCTTACAATCAAAATTTACATTTTTTTTTCTTTGGGGGGGGGTCACTTATTGGCGGAGTGGCTAGAGAAGTAGTTCTCTCCACTTCATGCGTCAAGCGGTACGGGTTCGATCCCCGTTGAATCCTAGACCTTAGAGCTAAGATTAAAATTGACCAACAGAAATTTTCTGTGTTTAGACAGTCGTGATATGATCTAAGATGTTAAAGCGACTTAAACCATCTTTAAAAAAAAAAAAAATTCTCATAAAAAGTTGTAACTGCTAATTTAAAAAATCCAAATTCAAGTTAATTTTTTATTAATTAAGTACAAGACAAAAAGTTGCTACTAACGAAGCGATTCTTGGAAGTAAAAAGATTTTTTTCCTTTATTATCAACTTTACATCAAATACACTTGGCATCTCTTTCATTGTAGCCATACATCCAGCACATTTCTAATTAATAAAATTGTTTTAATTAATTAGAACTTGAGTCATAATAAATTTTTCGTAATATGGCGGGACATGAAGTCTTTAAAGAAACGAATCGGCTGCCTGCAATTGAGTTTGAAACTCTCATATATATATATATATATATATGCAATAGATATATAACATGAAATAATTCTCTGCTCGTTTCTTCATCTCTTAATCGACAATATTGGCGACCTGTAAGGACCTTTGTTACTTTAGTTTGATAGATACTGAATGACTTCTGACCTTCAGCAATATGAGAGAGTTCTCTGTTTCGAGTCACAATTATAAGAATTGTTGAAACTGATATTTTTTTTCTCCTGGTCAGATGAAGTTTTGTGTTTGATAAAATTTCAATATATATTTTTAATAATTAGCTGCTCGTTACGACTTGCTCACTTTAATTTCGAGTGGTTCAATCATTTGTGTTTTATATTTGAACGAGTCAACAACTTCAATCATTTTCTTTGAAATATTTCAATGGATTGTGGCAAATACACTTTGAAAATAAAATTTTAGTTTTTATCGATTAAATCGAGTTGATCTATCTTAAAATAGGCAGTAAGTTCAAATTTCATGATCTGTTTAAATTATTTTTTTGTGAAAAAATATTAAATATGGGAGACATTGATAAATGTTGTGATGTGGATTAATTACACGTGGCAAATGTGGTATTGATATCGTAAGACTTTTTGTAAAAAAAAAAAAATTTTAAAAACTGGCCATTCGGTAAGCGATTAAACATTAGTTTTATTTTTTTCGATTTACTAAGTAATATTCTAAATTAACTTTTAACTGTATTTGACTATTTTGAACTAATAGCAGTCTATATATAAATAGGTAAATTGAGTTCCATAAAATATTGTTGATCTATTCGAAGTTTCCAAGATGGTAAAAATTTTTTTTAAATTAATTTAACAAATTTTCTGCAATTTCTTAATTTACACTAAATGAAAAAAAATATAAATCTTTGATAAATGTTGGACTTTATTTTCGTGCCTGTGCCCGTGATAAAAGTTTTATATATTAAATATGTTTTAGTGAGAAAATTTTCAACATTCTTTTAAGCAATACCGACGTAGACGATTTATTTAAGACTGAACTGCTTGTGCTTGTACCATTATATAAGAACCCGAAACTCTTCTAATACATTTGATTCCATTATTCCTTCACCAAAACTTTCGATTTTTCCAAGAAAAATAGAATGTACTAGAAGCTTCACAACTTCTTAATTCACCGAGTAATCCTTTTGGTCAAACTCTCGCGGCAGGTGGTCTCAAAGATCCGTCTTCTTGAGAAAGGGGGCTCGATAATGCTCCGCCCGGCTAACTCATTTCACAACCACGCCGTTCTCTCATACGCTGGTTAATTGGGCAGGTGATACTTTCCGACTCTCCAGATGGCGACACTCCTCCATCTTTAGGATCTTAGAATGTAACAATAGAGTCAAGAAAGGCACTCAAACAGAAATATAGTAATTTTAAGACCAAGCCCGCACTGGCTATAAGGCAGATCGAACAAATGCCCGATGGGCCGGTCTAATAAAGCGCCATTTAGCTCGCAGTACTAATTGATAGTCGAACTTTTGTGGAAAGTGTTTTAAAAAACAGAATCTCTAAAATACCCGAATTGGTTTTGAGTCCTAATTCGGACCTTTTAATAACAAAATTAAAATTTTTTACTTATATAATAGAAGATTGAAACAGCAAAAAAAATGGACCAGACAATTTATAAGGTTAGTCTTAATTAATGACGCAATCTCCCAGACTCAAGCGCTTTCATGTTATTTTTTTAATTAATTTTTTTTTTGATTGATTTCAATCAAACTATTTGAAACTAATGGCAAAAATTATAAATTATAATCTATGCCAAATAGACATTCACTGCTTGACTTGATTTTCAAGTTACTTGACGTAAGTTTGACTTGAAATCAAATTAAGCTCGAGTCAAATAGTAATATTTAAACAATCAAATCAAGTCAAACATTGATTCCGAAAGTTATTTCATTTCCAAGTCAAAATATCAAGCACAATACATTTAAAAAATGTTTTGATTACTTGACTTGAGAAATCCCTTGTGTTAAAAATAGTCTTTCAGAAATTAGTAAAGCCATAGAGTCATGATTTAGACGCTTTTGAGCCATTTCTTGGAAACTTGCTGGCCTGACCTTATCAATGCCCTCCGAAAAATATACTGTACCGTCGTACTACGTCGTACTTTTACGTAGAGTAAAGAGGGGTAAAGGGGGTCATGGCCCCGGGAAGCAAAAACGTTTAAGTTTACTAATCCTGACTGCTAAATCAGGTAATGGCAATTAGTTAAAAATGAGAAAAACCCGTAAACAAACCTTTACATAATGTTCATAGCTATAACAATGAGCCATAGCCATAGCTATTTTAGTATTCGAACAAGTGGTAGATCCTATAATCTAGAGCAGGTCCTAGAGTCTAGCCGAATATTTATAAAAAAATTTACAATATAAAAACACGAATGATAATATTTTATTACAAAAAAGTTCATTTATTGAGCGCAGAGTGAAATTGTGGAGACGATAACGTAACGCAAAGGTGACTAGACGAGCTTTTCTTTCTTTCTCTGTAATTCTAATTTCTCACTCTTTCTCTTCCTATCTTTTTATGCTCACTGCTTTCTAATAGTGATTGGTGAAGTCTGCTAAGTAAGAGAGGGGAAATAGAACATTGAAGGGGGGAAAAACTACTTGACTTTACTAAATTATAAAAGTTATCAAAATATATATTTTGTAAATCCAATTTTGTAGTTGAACTCCAAATACGAAATACCTCATTTTTTATATTTAACCAAACAAAGATAGAGACAATAAACAGCGATGGAAATGAATAGAACTTTCTAGATTGTTCTACGGAAGTTTTAATAATGGATATTTGAATGAAACGAAACAGTCAACGGTTCTGGAAGTTTTTAGAAGGTTCGCAATGCACTTTCTAGAAGACTCGAGAGTATAATCGATTTTCTATAAGAACCTATATAAAAGGAGGCACAGTCAGTCGAACTATTTCATTTTGAGTCAGTCAGTCAGTGAATACACGTGATAGTGATACGAGCGATTTGAAAAGTGATTTTTGGTGATAAATTGCTTATCAGCAAGTTAAAATAAATAAAGTAGTTGATTTATTACATGTTTCATTAAAATCTCCATTGAATTAAAGAGAATCTCAATACAGGTTTGAGAACTCCCGTTACAATATGTTTTGGATTTTTTATGAAAACCTACTACATTTGAAAAAATGTGGAATTCCCTTAAAATGACATCAGTTTGATAAGACAGATTTATTCATAACGCTCAGCAATGTGTTAAAATGATAAAATAAGTTGAAAGTTTAAATAACTGAACCTTTCAATATAGAGCATGTTGTTCTATTTTCCAGATTACCCTAAAATGGCGCTAAAATGGGCGCTGTTCCGCATTTTAAAGTGCTTTTTTGTATAATACGAAGATGTTTGGAGTTGTCTAAAGTTAACAATTTCGCTTTTAAGCTATTTATTTTAATTTTTCCCTGATTTTTTTTTTTCATAAACCACCTTCGAATTGACACGAACAAAATATAAAAAGACTTATTCAAATCCATTAATTACTTCCTGAGATTTGTGGCTGCAAACATACAGTACCTAAATTTGATTGTATTCACAGAACTCGATTTACGCCTAGGTCCGTAAGGCCCTGGCCAAAGGCGGCATAATTTTAGGGGCGACAAAAACTTACATGATCAGATCCGGAGTAGATTGTCTGGATCAGTTCCTGATCAGAATACAGTACTCCATCCTTTAATCTGATCAGAAACTGATCATTGTCCAGTTCCCTTTCCCTTGATTCTTCTATCTGATCAGATCCTGATCAGAATCTAATACTAACAATCTTCTTATAGTTTCGGTATCCCAACTGGTAATTAGTTCAGGGAACCCGGATCATGATCAGATCCGGATCAGATTTTTTGGATCAGTTCCTGATCAGAGTACAGCATTCCATAGCCTGATATGGTCATCTGATCAGAAACTGATCAGTATCTAGTACTTTTTCCCTTGATCGGGCTATCTGATCAGATTCTGATCCGAGTATAGTAATATTTTAAATAAATTATCAACGTTATGACGGTGCGTTTAGTTAACTAAATTTTTTTCTGCAACAAATGCTCTTATCTTTCAAACGGATCCGGCATTGGTCTTTTAAACGGATCATGCGCTGATCATAAATGATCAGTCTTCAAACAATCCTGATCCGAACCGGATCCTATACTGATCATTCTAAATAATTCTATGTACCGTTATTACCACTTCCAATACCGAATCAATACGTCATTTTTGGTATCAGGCGTTTTGATCCCCGGACAAAATATCCCCATGACAAAATATCCTCGGACAAAATATTTGCGCTAAAATATTTCATGCAATTTCAAAACCTCACAATTTTTTGATAAAAGACCACTCTTTGCTTAATTTCGTGGACAAAAAATTTTTTGAACTCAATAACGAAGATTTTATATTTAATAATTTTTAGTAAAAACGTGTTAAATTGACCCCTAATTATTGATTGAAATAGTGTAAAATTGACCCTCATGTGTTCGTGTTAAATCCGCAAAAACTGTGTTAATTAATGCCATAGGGGTCCAGGGGGTCCCCCTGGCGGGGGTTCGGGGAGCCCTCAACAAAAGAAATTGTAGCCATTGTTCGTTTTTCCCGATTTTCATCCATTGACTGAATGTGCACTTACTGACACCGCGAAGTTTTACACAAAACTAAACGTTATAACATCAAAATTATGCTACAAATACGATTTGCAGTTGTTCTATGAGGACTTTTTGTCTGGGGATATTTTGTCTGAGTATGAAAATGCTGGAACTTCATGTCGAGACCACAATAAATATTAATTACACTGACCATCAAACTGATATAGGATAATAAATATAATATTTCGTACTGACAATGGGATTCTTATAAACTTGTTGATTTGTTTGTTGTAATTGCCTAGCACATGTTTGCTCTCTTAACAAAAACTCTTTATAACACAGTATAACACAGTTATTTCGCTTTATATAGTTTACGGTATAAACCAACTGAGAGGTTCCTATACTTAAAATAATATTGGGAGATATTAATATTTACCTAATAATAAGATAAACAACTTTGGCAATCATTTTTACATAAAAAAGGGAGGCATAAAACCTAAATCCACCCCTGTACATTCGCAATATTTCAAAAACCTAAAGCAATTTTAATTTACTTTAACATATCTATACTTGTAACTATTGGCAAATTGTTTCCTTATTATCTTCAAATTGGGAAGTCAACAAATTTTAACATTGACCTTTAGTTATATGTCTTAATAATATTTAAACGAATAAGTTTTTATTCTTGATTTAATTTTATTTGATTTTAATAAGAAGCTATTAGTATACCAATAGCCAATATACTTATATAAATAATACTAAAGTTATTTTTTTTTTTTAATATTCTAAGTATTTTAATTTAGAACTTATTTCAATCTTGATCAAGTTGAAAAAAAACTTCATTCATTAAAGCATTTCAAGTTCTTTTTTTTTAATTGTAAATTTAAATATACAAGTTCATGGTGATAAAATCGTACAATATCAATTACTCAATTAGTGTTAATAATAATAATAAAGGAGCAAGGAGCCATTAAGATATTTTTCTATTTATATATTATGTACAAGACAATGCTTTTTTCAAAAGATAAGAAAAAAACTATTTGCAGAATAAAATTCATTAGAATGCAATAATTGTTTCAAATTTGATCTTATTTATTGGAAATGAATGGGTACCTATAGTAGGGGAGACCACGATGCTAAATCGGGATTTACTCGATCGTTATCGAGACCTATTGGGTTGCGAAGCTTAGATGATAAAAAGAAAAAAATGTCATATAATATATACCTTTTCAGCGGTGGGGGGAGGGGCTATAGATTTTTCAAAAATGTAAAAATAAATTGTTACATGGACATACTCCTCGAGCGCGTCAGATATTGATAGCATCCATGTCCTACGTATTTTTAAAATTGTACATATGTTAATCTGATTGTTTCCATGATGGGGGTGGTCGTACGTAAGGGTTGAAAATGAAGAAAAAAAAATTTAATCGAACGCGTCAGATTTTCTAAGGGGATGTTAAGTGAACCTAAGACAAACCTTTGACGATTTGAATTTGACGCAAACGCGCTATCATTATTAGAATGTGCAAAAAAAACGCCATTTTGAAATACTAAAGCGCGTCAGATTAAGATTTATATGGTTCATCTTTATGCCTTAGACATGCTGTCTCATAATTTGACGATTATCAGGAGGGATTCACCTAATCTGAAAATAATTCAAAATTTTTTTTTGTATATATAGGCATACAGCCTATATTCGAATTTTCCCAGGAAAAAGTTTCAAATAAAAGTTGTAGCCACTAATGAGTCTAAGAACTATAGTAAGTTTAAAGAAAATCGTTAGAGCCGTTTTCGAAAAAAATTAAAAAAGCTCTAAAACTACTAGAATAAAGTGGAGCTTTCGGTTCACCGATTTCATCCAAAAGCTTCGCGGTAGAACTAGTTATAATATGGAAGTCAAATTTCAAGTTTGATGAAATTTGGATAAAGCTTTCGATACGAAGCTCACGCATACATGTGTGACAGCCATATCGTATCGTATCGAAAGCTTTATCCAAATTTCACCAAACTTGGCATTCAGTCTCCATATTATACCTAGATGTGCCGCGAAGCTTTTGGCCGAAATCAGTAAATCAAAAGCTCTACTATATTCTAGGAGTTTTTGAGCTTTTTCAATTTTTTTTCAAAAACGGCTCCAACGATTTTTTTTAAACTTACTATGGTTCTTATACTCATTAATGGCTAAAACTTGTATTTGAAACTTTTTCCTGGGAAAATTCGAATAAATACATCACGCAGCTGCACGCATTAAACTTTATCGATGATTTTTTGTTACTTCGACTTATGGAAATCGTCAGATTATATATTTTTCGTAATCCTTGATTTATTCCCTTTAAAATAAAAAAAAATTAGCCACGCTCGAGAATGTCGAATTGACGTTTTTTTTTTTACAACTTTGTACCCCTCCCCCTTCTTTACGTCACTCTCAAATTGTCAGATTAGTGGAATCTACACGTTTTAGCATGTAACTAACTCACCCTATCTTAATCTGACGCGCTCAAGAATTTCAGATGATCAATTTTTTTTACTAATCTGATCCTTTATCCTTGACGGGCGGCCATATATTTGGTGGAAGTACTTAATTGGGTACAAGGTATCACCCTGTATATTAGTCTGCCGCGCTTTAGTAAATCCCAAAATCCTCGCTTGGGCTCCCCAGCTATCTTAATCTATAATGTATGTACAAGACAAAAATTGCATTGGTTTTCATACGGGTGCATTTGATTGATTTTTTTTTCGTTCGCACATAAAAGAACCATTTTACTTGTTCATTGTGCCTAAATTAAATAATTTTTTTTTTTCTTTACGAACTTCCTCATTTATTTCAAACACGAGACAAATATAATACATTGTATAATTGACTGCAAGGTCAAAAGCATTGAAATATTATTCAATATTTGCCTCTGTACATTTTTTTGATATTTATTTATTTTATAAGAGATTTATTATGTTTTTTTTTTCAGATGAGTTCGAACATTTGTTGACGAAACCGGTGCGGTATTTAGTGGCGAGAAGTACAAGGAAATATGAAAAACTTCCTGTTACTAAGTACTAGTGCCGCAGGAGGTAAATTTAAAACTCCTGCTGCTCAAGTGCTTATCAATGGGTGTTAACAAATCAACTCACATCATAAATCTTCATAAATTAAATGCTTCCGTTGCAATCACCCGCATCCTTATTTTACAGTTTGGACATCAACGAGAAACAAATAAAATTTTAAAAGGATCGACACTAAATTTTATTGAGTTATTAGTTCAGTAAATTGGTACGATTTAGACAACAAAAGGTTGGTTCGTTTTGATTGTTGTGTATCTAGTTACTATTGGGACAGGAAAAAATTCAAATATTAAACTAAGGAAGCGCTAAGGAGGTTGGAGCTAACGCTAAATTTACGCAATAAATTGACTTTGAAAAGTAGTGAATTGAACTAATATAGTTTATTTACCTAAACTATTATCTTCTTCTTCTTATCCAACGCCCACGCTTGACATTTCTGTCATTCGGTGCCGCGCCGTCCAATAGAGGTTGGAGATTAGTTGGTTTTAAGTGAACAATTTTCTTCAAACTAAAATGGGACCATTCGGAAAGCACCAGCTTTCAAATAAAAAAAGAATCATCAAAATCGCTTCACCCAGTCGGAAATGCTGAGGTAACAAACATAAAAATAAAAAAAATAAAAAAATACAGTCGAATTTAGAACCTCCTCCTTTTTTTGAAGTCGGTTAAAAAGTTGGGCGATTTCAAATACTCAACAAACCTAAACTATTATGTTAGGGTATAAAATGTTAACAAGTTGTGTCTACGTTTTCAAAGGATTACTAACCGTTGTAATTAGGTATTATACAAAAAAAATAGGTAATTACAAATGCCGCGTTTTTTGGTCTAAAGGTATTGTTTTTGTTTAATGCTTTATGCATTAGTGGTGTCTGAGCTTAGTTCAATATGCGGTACTGCAATTAAGGATTCACCAAGTCATGTACCAAAACATTTTATGCAATGAATTAAGCTTGACATTTTGACTTTAAAATGAAATAACGTGCTAAGTTAATATTTTAATATCAATTTTTGACTTGAATTTGGCTTGATTTCAAATCAAATTTAAGTCAATTGGTTTGAAAATCAAATCAAGTAGCTTAAAAATCAAGTCAAGTAGTAACTGCAATATAGACGTTAATGTAGGGTAGGATAGGTTAGGCATATCGGTTAAACGTGTGCTGGGCATTAGCTGGGTTCAATGTGCAGGTGGCCTGAGCAAGGACAGCTTTAGGGTAGGTATTTGTTCGATATATCTTACTTATATTATAAACGTGAAAGTTTGTATGAATTGATGTTTGTTGCTCTTTCACTCAAAAAGTACTGAATGGATCTGGATGAAATATGGTATAGATATAGATTATAATCCGGTTTAACATATAGGATACTTTATATCCAGAAAAATTTACGGTTCCCGTGGGATAGATATTTTTTTGTTTTTTACAGAGAAAAAGATTAACTTCTTTTTTGTAATATGGTAGAGTTTAGGGGCCAGAAAATGATATAGATTACTTCTCATACCGGAATAATAAACAGTTCCCATGGGATAGTAAAACAAGTATTTATTCTATAAGAACCGTGTATTTAAAAGTAGTTTCATTAAAATCTACCAAATTGAGTCTTAACTCATTTTCCTCAAGAAGACTTGATCAACTTTTTACTCAGGAGAGATGTACTATTCCCGTGGGGTAGATATGTTTTTTGTTTATCATCGGGTTAAAGATTGATATGATTTTTGCAATGTGGTAGTTTGGGGGAGAATGATATAGCTTATTTTTAAGGCTAGAATAATGCCTGGTTCCCATGGGATGGCAAAACAATTATTTCCTACAGAAACCGTACATTTAAAAAGTTTCGGTAAAGTTCGTGAAATAGAATTTTAACGCATTTCCTCCAATTTTACACGATAACGAAAAAAATCTCTGCAAAGTTGAAATTAAAAAATTGACAATTTTACTGGAAAATAAATATGAAATTCAATTTTACACCCGATAAAATTAATAATGAAATTTTTTTAAATATTTGAATTTTTCATTGTTCATTGTCGAAGAAATTAATTAGAAATAAACGTGTTAAAATAATAAACTAAAATTTCAAAATTCAACAATTACTTAACGGAACGAATTTTAATAAAGTTTTGCTAAAGATCCGGTAGGATAGCTACTAATTTATTCTTTTAAGGGAACATCCATTAATTTTGTGAGGCGTTCAGGGGTCGATGGGGTTGAGCCGAATCTCATCTAATCTTACTTTGGGAAAAGGGAAGGTCTCCTAAATGTCACGTATTTTGGTTGGGGGAATGATATATGCCAAATCTCATGACATCTTACCAGAGAGGAGGGGATGGGATTTCAAAAATCGCAAAAAAACGTCTCGCGCAATTAATGGATGCCCCCTAAAATAGCTGTACGGTTTTAAATGACATTTGTTATGAAAGATATTCAAGTCCTAAAAGAAGGAATACAGTTACTTTTTTATTAAAAATCGTATAGAGGCTGATGTGAGACAGCTCTTTCTTGAAAAGTAGTAAGTAGTAACTTTCTTTGGATCTAAAGTCTGAAAATATCTATAATTTTTTTTTTGTTAAAATAGATTAATTTTTATATTTCGCTATGAACGTAGGGAATCTTTTAATCAATCAGTTAAATTTAGATACACTCAGCGAAGCTAGCGGGTATCATCTAGTATATTTATAAAATTAATCAATGTGCTCTAGTTTTTATGATTTCAGAGCCTCTAACTAATTAGTATTTGAAAAATTTATTACTCGAAGCATTGTGTAGATTTGAAAATGATTAAATTTTTACTTGGTCAACAAAGTGGATACACAAAATACCCTTGCTTTATTTGTCTTTGGGATAGTAGTGCAAAACAACTTCATTGGGAACAAGATTTGTGGGCTTTGAGAAAGTCCTTAACTGTTGGTAGAGTCAACAAAGTAAAGACGTTATTAAACAGAGACAAAATCATACTTCCACCCTTACATATTAAAAAATAATAAATAAAAAATTTTGTAGCAAATTTCCTAAGCTCAGCATGGAAAAATTAAAAGACGGAATATTTAATGGTCCTCAAACTCGGCAATTGATGAAAGATGTAATTTTTATCAAATCTATGACAGTTCCGGAAAGTGAAGCTTGGAAAGTTTTTATAGTGATAGTAGAAAATATTCTAGGTAATTAGAAAGCACCAAATTAAAAAGAAATTGCACCAAAATGTTGCTAAGCTTTAAAAAATTAAGAGCAAACATAAAGTATAAGTATAAAATTGCACTTTCTCCATAGTCATCTGGATAGATTTTCTGATAATTTGGGAAATTACAGTGAGAAACAGGGAGAACGCTTCCATTATCTTAAAGTAATGGAGGAAAAGTATCAGGATAGATGGGGCCGCCATATAATGGCAGATTACTGCTGGCCTTTAAAAAGATATTGCACCCTAGAAAATCTTATAAAAGAAGTTTCACTGAAGTATAACAAGGGGTTTCAACATTTTTCTGTCTCTTTACTTCGATGCATACTAATTAAAAAAATAAAATTCACATTACATTTGTATCTGTTATTTTTTGTTCATATTTTTCTATTCTTGTACCTAGTGTAAAATTTCTAGATTTTTAGTGATCTGAAGTTTGATAACTGATTTTATTTGTTTGAATATGCGTAAACCTACTAAAAGCGCTGCTTATATGAGGCAGCTCCGTTAAATGTTAATAGTTACTACATCATCCCTTTTTGCCCTTAAGGGTTGAAATTTTTTGCTTTTAAATTTAATGATAGAACTAAGTGGAATACTCTTTCCAATAGAAACAAAATCATAAAAATTGGATGATTTAGTTAAACGTCACAATTTCATCCCCTATTTTCATCCTTAGGGGGTGGATACTTCAGATTGAAATGTGAATAATTTAAAGGTACGATGTACGTTATAAAAACAAAATTATTGAAATCGGGTTAGCCAGGAAAAATTTATTATTTCATTCCTAATTTTTAACCCCTTATGAGTGGAGTTTTTTTTTATAAAAATTTTATGAGAATTATTTAAAATTATGTTCTACCAATTAAAAAGGAACTATCAAAATCGAGCTATCCAATAAGAAGTTAATATTTCATCCCTTAGTGTTCAACCCTTTAGAAGTGAAAGATTTCCTTCAAATTAAAATAGGACTACGCGGGAAACACCAGCTTTCAAATAAAAAAAAAATCATCAAAATCGCTTCACCAAGTTGAAAATTTTGAGGTAGCAAACATTTAAAAAAACATACACTTGAATTGAGAACTTCCTTTTTTTTTTTTCTTAAGCCTTTTCTACACTTACTGATCGCTATGTGTAATGTGCAATGTATGTATGTCGTCGCCACAAATTCAAAGTTTCGTTTGTCACAGACAGATGTCAGTCGCGTCGTCTGATTTCGCGATAGAAGTCAGTCGATGATGCACAGATGTGAAGCTTAAAAGGCTTAAGATGCTGTAAAAAGTATTTTTTTACCATTGACTTGTTTGAAGTCTGTTAAGTAGAGAAAATCTTCCAAAATCATAGCTAGTTTCATGAATTATGAGCATAAATATATCAGAAATTAATCTTATATCAAAGGCAACAAAAACATTGTTGGTCACTGTAATTGTTCCAACAAAGAATTTGCTTTTATAATCTTTGATTTATGCCTGGAAAATGTAATGAATGTAAATATCGTCTGTAAATCGAATGTATGTAATTCCGAATGTAATTCATCTGCCTAAGCTGGTAATACTAAACGTTCGTTTAGTTTGTTTTAAATCCCTAAATCAAAACAATATCCTCAATTTTGCATCTTAGACGGCCGTCTAGGTTGCCTTTATGAAGGAGCCTGCCCTGGCTGGAGGCAATTGGCACTTTTTCGAAAGCTTTTCTTGTGAAATATGTGTATAGAATAGAACATGTATTAAACCTGCTTTAGGGCAACCAAATGAATTCTTGTAACTGCTTATGCTTTACATTTACAAACTATTATTTTAAGGAGTAATTCAGGCGTTGCGTTAATTTTTTCTTTTGTCACACCCTGTAGAATAAAATTCACGTTGCTTCTATCTAGGAGGCTATCATTAAACAAGTTGTTTGTGAAGGTAAAAACCGCGGTCCAAAACTTAGCTTATAACAATATACATACATCAGACAAACAAAAATCGGAGCTACAAGATATTTTGCATTCTCTCCCCTTTTTCCTGTCTTCATATAGTGGATATTAACTTAATATAAAGAGTTTAATCTTTAACTATTGACATAACATAATATCCAAAGTATCATTGTCGTGATTTTCAAATACAACTAGGTTATAAAATGTTTTAAAAATAAACTGTCTAAATGTTATTAAAACTATAACTAATACTATAAACATTTACATAATCTTACCTTTTGGGGAACAATTTCACCAATAAATCTTAAAAAACACTTTAAAATAAACTAAACTTTATTTAATTTAATAACTATCACTGCAACATTCGTTTGTTAACAGAACGCTTTTCAAACTAACAGTTTATAGGGTTTTAAGATGGCGTCGAGCAGTCTAGTAAGAATTTAAACCTAAAACACATCACAGACGCAAACCCTATTATTATAAAAATAAAACCTTAACTTCAAACATTTAAAAAAAAAACTGGTAAAAAGTTTATGATTATATATGGCAATAAATATTTAAGTTGAATTGAAAAAAATCTCATTGATATACTTAATGGCCTAAGATCCCACCGTATGATTGCTACACTCATAATGTAGCTTAATCATTTATATATAAAATTTTTTCTGTGCATGATTCTACAAAGGTGCCAATCTAAAAGTGGTCGCAATAAACGAAAATAGTTGTTATAGGCGATCAATGACTGTAAAACACAAGTTAACATTATTCGAGTTCTTATCCATAGTTAATAAACAGTTAAAAGTTCTTTTTTAATGGATATTTTATTTTTTTTATTTGATGTTTTTTAAATTTTCGTACTATGCA
Organism: Sisyra nigra; assembly: GCA_958496155.1. NCBI lineage: Eukaryota > Metazoa > Arthropoda > Insecta > Neuroptera > Sisyridae > Sisyra > Sisyra nigra. Next base: position 1,186,726 of record OY292317.1, read on the forward strand.
TTTCGCTACTTTCGTACCTTCTTCTAATACTTAATTATAAACATTAACTTTTTTTTATTAATAACTAGCTGATACCCGCTCGCTTCGCTGAGTGTATCTAAATTTAACTGAATTTTGATGTTTATAATTAAGTACCAGAAGAAGCTACGAAAGTAGCGAAATGCATAGTACGAAAATTTAAAAAACATCAAATTAAAAAAAATATCCATTAAAAAAAGAACTTTTAACTGTTACTTAATAAAATAATAATTAAATTTATCGTTATTATTAAAATTAATAGTCGATTAAAAGAGTCCCTACGTTCATAGCGAAATATAAAAATTAATCTATTTTGACAGAAAAAAATTATAGATACTTTCAGACTTTAGATCCAAAAAAAGTTACTACTTACTACTTTTCAAGAAAGAGCTGTCTCATATCAATTGTATACGATTTTTAGTAAAAAAAAGTAACTGTATTCCTTCCTTTAGGACTTGAAAATCTATCATACCAAATGTCATTTAAAACCGTACAGCTATTTTAGGGGGCATCCACTAATTGCGCGAGGCGTTTTTTGCGATTTTTGAAATCCCATCCCCTCCTCTCTGGTAAGATGTCATGAGATTTGACATATATCATTTCCAAAACCCGCAATCTAATGTGATATTTTTCAAAACAAAAACTACGTGATATTTGCGAGACCTTCCCTTTCCTCAAAAGTAAGATTAAATGAGAATCGGGCTCGACCCAATCGGCCCCTGAACGCCTCTCGTAATTAATGGATGTTCCCTTAAAAGAATAGATTAGTAGCTATCCTACAGGATCTTTAGCAAAACTTCATTAAAATTCGTTCCGTTAAGTAGTTGTTGAATTTTGAAATTTCAATTTATTATTTTAACACGTTTATTTCTAATTAATTTCTTCGACAATGAACAATGAAAAAAATCAAATATTTAATAAAATTTCATTATTAATTTTATCGGGTGTAAAATTGAATTTCATATTTATTTTCCAGTAAAAATTGTCAATTTTTTAATTTCAACTTTGCAGAGATTTCTTTCGTTATCGTGTAAAATTGGAGGAAATGCGTTAAAATTCTATTTCACGAACTTTACCGAAACTTTTTGCATGTACGGTTCCTGTAGGATATAATTGTTTTGCCATCCCATGGGAATTATGGACTATTCTAGTTTTAAAAGTAAGCTATGTTATTCTCCCCCAAACTACCATATTGCAAAAATCATATCAATCTTTAACTCGATGATAAACAAAAAACATTTCTACCCCACGGGAATAGTACATCTCTCCTGAGTAAAAAGTAGATCAAGTCTTCTTGAGGAAAATTAGTTAAGACTCTATTTGGTGGATTTTAATGAAACTGCTTTTAAATACGCAATTCTTATAGAATAAATACTTGTTTTGCTATCCCATGAGAACCGTTTATTATTCCGGCATGAGAAGTAATCTATATCATTTTCTGACCCTTAAACTACCACATTACAAAAAAGGAAGTTAATCTTTTGCTCCGTAAAAAAACAAAAAAATATCTATCCCCCGGGAAGCGTACATTTTTTCTGGATATAAAGTATACTATATGTTAAGCCGGATTATAATCTATATCTATACCAAATTTCATCCAGATCCATTCAGTACTTTTTGAGTGAAAGAGCAACAAACATCCATTCTTACACACTTACACATTTATAATATTAGTAAGATTTCAGTATAAATTTTGAATATGTGTTGTTAGTCTCGCCATATGTAAAATTATCAGTCACTCAAAACAATTTTTTAAAAATAAAATAAAACACAAGTTTTAGTAAAATAGGGATTGTATATAAAAACAAATTAAAAATTAAAATTTAATTAAAAATATATTGTTGTACAACGGTATATATTAAAATATTGTAAAATCTTATTCAAACATTTTCAAAAATAAATGCGCTTTATTATATAATTTATAAAGTGGATATAAGACTAACACTATAAGATAGTGAAACGTTTCCTTGATGTACATGCTTTTGGAGTTTCTAAAAAAAAAATAATATAAATTAGTAACGTTATTTACTAAAATATATTTGGTTTGTTCCAAATAAATAAAACCGTACATTATACGGTACATGACATGCGCAATAAAAAATTACCATAATTTTATAATACGCATGACTTGTAAGGTACAATGTGTGGTTTTATTTTCACTTGGAACAAACCTATTAATGTTATGTATTTAGCTCACTTTATTAAAAATCTGCATCATAAGTCGATTAGCTCGAGCTTGTTGCTGTAAACGGCGTTGATCTTTTTTTTGTTTCACTTCTGGAAGCTCTTTATAATGACGCTTTGTTATTTCCCTCATTGTTTTATATGTGAATGCCCTTTTACCTATATTTAAAACATAAAAAATCAATACACGAAACAAACATTTTATTTTAAGTTGTTTTATTACGATGAGGTTGTTGCTTAGGTAGTTCAAAGTTTTTTAAATTTTTCGCCAAATCATTTATTTTGCTTGAATCTGCCATCATTAATAACAGCTGTCGTCGTTGTTCCGCACGTTGATGTCGAGCTAACGCGGCTTCCGTTAATTCTTGTCGACGTTCACAGGCAGCATGGATAAAATCAGGGCGGTTCTTGACAAGATAATCCTTAAAAAAAATTTAAAACAATTAACTTTAATTTGATTGTGTTCTATTAAGTAGGGTTTGGTTGGACAGTGCGAGTTTCTGGACTGACAATAAACAGCTATTGCCTTTACTGTACTCCTATGCTAGTAATTCGACTCGCCTCATAGGGAAGTGGCAATTGTTCCTAACACTGCAGTTACGTCTGGGACATTCAAGTTTATATGCAACTAGCTGACCCGCGCAACTCCGTCTGCGTCACATAAGAGTGAGAGAGGGTTAAAAGTGGGGAACCTATGGCACAATTCTAAAGGAGTTGAAACTTTCTTTGTTTTATCCACAAATCACTTAAGAACCATTGAAAAGATAAAATTTGGTATCTATAATGCTAATTTAAAACCACGCGGACGAAACCAAGAAAAACATTGTATGTCTGTAATGGGCAATATTTATTGATTAATTTGAAGACTTTTTTTTCTACGTTAAAAGTATAACATAAGCTATCTTAGGTACATCACACTATGATCAGTAAGAGTGGAACTATAGTAGAAAATGTCACGGGAACGGGAATAATAAAGAAACGCTGCATAACACTACTGGAGTGTTTTATTGATAAAATTTACGTATGTAAACAATATAATGAAGAAAAAAGAATATATGAAACTTAACAAAGAGTAACGTAAAAAAAATTGAAAGGTTATTTGATTATTGCAACGCCTGTAACCGTTGTAACAAATAATATATTTTAAACTTGTACTTCTGTATCTGTTATATTATATTGCAAGGAGCTGAATGCCTGAATGTTGAATGATCAATGAATCAGCTCAGTACTGACTACTGAAAAAGTTAGAAGTACACAAATATTGAGAAGGAAAAGCGCAAGCGCTCACTTAGGAGGCTTAACATATTTTAAAGAGTGGGGAGTCTTGAAAAATGTTAAAAGTTAAAAATGTAATTGTTGATTTTTTTAAATGTAATTTAACACGCTAAATTCTAAATATGTATTCAAAAATTAACAATGAAAGAAATTTCAACGTTTCAAAAATTTTCATTATTTTTCGGATGTTAAATAAAAAAATCATATCTTCAAGTGAAAATTGTATTTTTTATTTTAATCCTAAAGAGAAAATGTGTTAAAACGCTATTTCACGAACTTTAAAGATCTATTTCACGACCTTTTTTTTAACACACGGTTCCCGTAGGAGACAATTATCATGCTATCCTTTGAGCACCGTGCATTATTCTGGCATAAGAAATAATCTATATTGTTATCTGATCCCTCAACTATCATATTGCAAAAAATCATGTCTATCTTTTACTCTGTGAAAAACAAAAACATATCTATCCCACGGGAGTAGAACATTTTTCCTGGATAAAAAAGAGATCAAGCTTTCCTGAGGAAAATTCGTTAAAACTCTTATTCATGAACTTTTAGAAAACTCCTTTGAAGTACCTTCTCAGTTCCTGAAGGATTCTATTTTTAGCCTATCCTACGGAAACCGTACAATATTCTAACATAAAAAGTAGCCCATATCATTCACTGTCCCTTAAACCATCATATTGCAAGAAATTATGGTAATCTTGTGTTCTGTGAAAAACAAAAACGTATCTATCCTACGGGAACATACATTTTTCCTGGATAAAAATTGGACTGTATGAAAAGAAAAATTATGATTTTGCCTTGAGGACCTTATGAGTTATTACTATAAATATATTTTAATCAGATAAAAATGTTTAGTTTCAGCATGATTTTTCCTCGAACCAGTTTTTCTCTATTTTCTCGATGAAATGAGAAATTTTTCTGTAATAAAACGTATTCTAGACTATGATTCGCATATTAACTATCATCATACTTAAATATCACCAAAATCCATTTTCAACCAAAAATAGAGCTTATGCATAATTTTTTTTCTCCAACCCGTTTTCCAATTTCCCGGGTAAATGAGACATTTTCCCGTATTAAAAAGTATTTTATTAAATTACTCTGAGATTGTCATTTATTTTCACACCAAATTTTATTAAAAACCATATTTATTTGGGTAAGAATTAATAATATGTTTCTAAAAACAATTTCGCAAATAATGAATTATTTTTGAAACAACCTTAACAACCATTAAAAAGGTTATAGCGGGCTAACCGTAAAAGATAGACATATGTCGTCGCGGACTTTTTTATAGAACTTTTTAAGAGGAACAATTTTGCTACACATGATTTTTGCGTAACTTTAACCATTTACGCAGGGCAGGCCACGAACGCTCTCAAAAGGAAAAATTTTTCCTGATTTTCGCAACATTTTCCATCGATGCTTTGCTCCTATTAGTCGTAGCGTGATGTTATATAGCCTAAAGCCTTCCCCGATAATTAGGCTATCCAACATTAAAAGAATTTTTCAATTCGAACCAGTAGTTCCTGAGATTAGCCCGTTTAACCAATCAAACAAACAAACAAACAAACTCTTCAATTTTATATATTAGTATAGATTTGAAACAGTTGTATGAGACGATGGAAAAATTGAGACTACCCCAAAATCTAACAAAGCTGATAAAAATGACACTGGCCAATACGAATAATAGAATTCGGGTGGAAGGAAGCTACTCGAAACAATTTAATATCAAGAGAGGTCTAAAACATGGAGATCCCTATCCACGGACCTTTTCAACCTGGTCCTGGAAATGATCATGAGAAAAAGCGGAATCCAGAGGCCAGAATGCCGATGATGTAGTTTTGCTAACAAGGTCAAGGAGAGAATTACAGAGGGTATTCAAAAGAATGGCTTACATATAAACGAGGAAAAAACAAAGTATATGGAAATGGGAGTAGATGTAGCAAAAGAGAATAAATTCATAGGGTTCCAAGCAGAAAGAAAAGATTACAAAATCGAGAAACTAAAAAAAATCGAAAATCTGGGAGTAATAGGGACCTTAAACGATCAGTAATACTGTCAGTATCAGTACTGACAGTATTTACTTAATTCTCCATCAATACTGAAAATGGTAAAAAGTTAAAAAAATTATAGTAGGATGAAACCCATTGGAAAAGAAAGAGAATATAACAAAAATGAAAGAAAAAATAAATTACGGTCGATCTGAAGGGGGGAAGTGGAAAAAAAAGGAGGGGTAAAGTTAGAAACGGTTTATCTCGATTTTCGACAAAACTACAAGTCCTATGGAAAAAAGTTACATAGCAAAGTTGTACATAATAAGTAGATCTACACTTTTTGTGCTAACACATTTTTCACATAACCTCATTCCTTATTTCTCATAAAATGTACACTTTAAATATTGCATTTTCTGAGAACATTTAACATTGTAATGTATATGTTTTTTGCACCATCAGAAAGTAGAGGTTTCAACGAACAAAAAGCTCACCGACTCTTTAAAACAATTAGATGTTTTGACGTGAAAATTTTCGATTGTAAATTAGGGTGCTTTCTCGATATTAAACCATTATAAGGTAAAAAAATTAATATAAAAAAAATTACAGTGTGTGTTCGGACATTAAAAGGTAAATTTTTACAAAATTACATGCAATTTTTTTTTTGTAAAAGATAAAAATAAAAACCTTGGTTTTTGGAATTTTTCACATAAATTTTGAGGTTATGTGAAAAAAATTTTAGTACAAAAGTTGTAGATATACGTATTATCTACAACTTTGCTATTTAACTTTTTTTCATAGGACTTGTAGTTTTGTCGAAAATCGAGATAAACCATTTCTACACGTACCCCCTCCCCCTTTCCACTTTCCTATCTCAGATCGACCGTAATTTATTTTTCCTTTCATTTCTGTTATATTTTTTTCCTTTTCTAATGGGTTTCATCCTACTATAATTTTTTTTCTGTTCAAAAATTATTTACCCTGGTCTACATGGAATCAAGTAATTTTGAATTTCTTCAATATCAGCGTAATTCCAACAGTATTGCCCTTACACGATCAGTAAGGGCATCAGTCTTTAATTTGATATACTTACAGTATTAGTGATCGTGTAAGGTTTCCTTAATGGTCACAAATAGGGGACACGAAACCGAGAAGGTAGATAAGAGGATTTTGAAGGGGAGCGGAACAGTGGGAGCACTTACAGCAATACTAGGGTCAAAAAATTTATCAAAAACTATATGCGTATATACTATAAACTGTATGCGTGCGAGACCTGGACTATGAGAAAAGAAGATGAAGTCAAACTGTAGATATGGGAAAGAAAGGTGTTGCAAAGGATTTTTGAAGGGGTGAAAGTGACAGAGGAGTTGTGGCGCAGGCGGACAAACAGAGAGGTGATGGAATTATTCAACAGGCCCAAAATAACCCAAAAAATAAAAGCACAAAGAGTCAGATGGCTGGGACATGTAATGTGGCTGTTAGAACAAAGATGAGCAAAAAGAGTACTGCTGGAGGGTGGAGGTGGGAAAAGGAGGAGAGGACGACATAGGAACAAGTGGTTTGGAGCGGTGAAAACAGACGTGGAAGAACTAGTAGGAAGCAGCTGGAGGGAAATGACAAAGGACAGGAAGACATGGAAAGGACTCGTCAAGGAAATAGAAGACTATTCACTACTTGACCTAATTTTCAAGCTACTTGACTTAAAATTAAGAGATGCATTATATTTCCAAGTTATTTCAAAGTTAAAATATGAATCAATTCATTGCATAAAGCGTCCAAATATTTGACTAGATAAATCCCTAGTAGTAAGCTATTGATCGAATCGCATACGACAGTTTGGCCGCGTTCACACGGTTCAACTTTAGTTGATCAACAATTCACAATCTTTTTCGGTCCCGGTCAATTTTCTTTCAATTCGGCTCAATTTGCTTCCAATTCGACTCCCTTGTGCTTCACTTCTCGCGTCGCTTACCCCGCTATGGTCTAAAAGATTGAAAATTATCGTTCAACTCAAGTTGAACCGTGTGAACGTGGCCTTAGTTAGCGTTCACATTGAGGCGATCTATCGTGACTGATATATCGCACCAACATATTTGAGTGAGGCAGTGGTGGATTTACGCTAGGGGCAGTCGGGGCTAGTGCCCAGGGCGGCAAATTTTCTAGGGCAGCAAAATTTGGAAAGTGAAAAAAAAATTTTTAGTGTTAGTGTTAACAGTTTTTAATAGGAATTTTTTATTCTTTTAATTAATATTCCATTATTTAAGAGATAATTCAAGAAATTCAACTTATATATTATTTGTCAAATCGAAATTTGGTAAGTTATAATTTTGGTACCTTAAGTAAAAATTAATCTTCGTAATAATTTAATTAATTCATTTCCTTGAAGATTTGAAATGGTAATATTTTATTTTTTCATTTTCTGGAATCAAAAAATTTAAATTTGGTTTTATTTTGGAAAAATATAATTATGAGTCTAGCTTAGTGCAAAATTTGCAGTTCTAAAAATAAAAATAAATATTTTTTTTACATTATATTGAATTATATAATAAATATATACAATTAATTTTATGCAATAAATTAAATATTTAAATTGTTAAAAAAAAAGATCAAATCTATATAACTTTGAGTGAAATTTTAGTGATGGGGCGGCATTTTTTTCCAGTGCCCAAGGGCGGCAGAAATTTAAATCCAGCCCTGGAGTGAGGCCACATAATTTAGTTAAATAACAAGTAGTTTAGTAACTGCAACTAGACAGTTACTAAATTACTAGCTATTCGACTAAATTTCCCTAGCAGGTGCTGGCTTTCTTTAAAAGCCTGGAGTTCCCCTAAATAAGGTATTCTCGTTTTTTGCTAAGTACCAATATAGTCGTATTTCCTTGGCTGACACCAACTCCAAAAATAACAATAGTTGTACATTATATCATTCTAATAATTTGTAAGTTGTAGACACTGCACGGATACGCCATTATTTTGTTACTTTTTAGTGCATTTTTGTTTAAGATTTTTTTTTTTTGAAGTCGGTTTTTCATTTTTTTATAATATTTATTTATTTCTCGAGTTTTAGTGATCTAAAGTTTGGTAACTGATTTTATTTTTTTGAAAATGGGTAAACCTACTAAACGCGCTGCTCATATGAGGCAGCGCCGTTAAATATTAAAAGTTACTACAGCATCCCTTTGTGCCCATAAGGGTTGAAATTTTTTGCTGTCTAAATGTAATAACAAAACTAAGTGGAATACTCTTTCCAATTGAAAAAAAATTATCAAAATTCGATGATTCAGTTAAATGTCACTATTTCATCCCCTATTTTCATCCTTAAGGGGTGGATTTTTTTCTTCAAATTGAAGTTCATGTGTGAAGTTCACATTCAATGTGAACAATTTAAAGGTACGTTGTACGTAATAGAAACAAAATTACCAAAATCGGGTTAGCCAGGAAAAATGTATAATAATATAATTTTTAACCCCTTATGAGTGGAGTTTTTTTTTTTTAAATGGATAGGAGATTAATTTAAAGTTGTGTTCTACAAATAAAAAAAGAATTATCAAAATCGAGCTATCCAATAGGAAGTTAGTATTTCATCCCTTAGTTTTCAACCCCTTAGGAGTGAACGATTTCCTTCAAATTAAAATGGGACCATTCGGGAAGCACCAGCTTTCAAAAAAAAAAAAAAGAATCATCAAAAGCGCTTCCCCAGTCGGAAATGCTGAGGTAACAAACATTTAAAAAAATAAAATAAAATTACAGTCGAATTGAGAACCTCCTCCTTTTTTTGAAGTCGGTTAAAAAAAAAAAGAAAAAAAAGCTTAGATGTAAGTACCTGTAATGGAGGTATTTTAGTTGAGTATTCCTGTTGGCGCTGAGGTTCGAATGGTATAGAATCAGTTTTACCGGTGCTACTCCTTTGGGAGCTTGTAGCTCTTCTTTTCGGGACATAAATTTTCACTTCTTGAATCGACTGCCTTCGACTGGTGATTTCATCTTGATCGACGATATCTTCTTGGGATTCCAAACGAAGAAAATATGAAACGCCAGGTTGCTTTTTGTAAGTTTGATTTTTTTTCGAAGATCGCGGTGTTCTTTGGCATTTACATGCGCACCGGCAACGAGAACAACGTGGACATAATAAAACATCATGTTTATGATGTCGATGATGTCCCTGAGAATAACACGAACAAAAGCTTGAAGTTTCCTTTTCGGATTTGTGACGGTGTTGATACTTTTTCTTGTGGGTCTTTTTTAAACGGCAACATTCACAGTTGGATATTTGGTCTTTGATTTTCTGACGTAAATATTCTTGTTCGGCGAAGCGGCAATTGCATTGGTAACTGGTATCTGATGATTTGTCTAAGGGAAACTCGTCGATTGTTGTTTGAGTGCTTTGGGCCATGTTTGAAAGTATTGTTGGACTGCTTCGAAGTGATTGGCTGTTTGGTGTTGGGTAGCTTCTTGATGAAATTGATGCTCTGGGAGTTGATTGATATGGAGGTGATTGCGAAGGTCTTCTTTGAGCCGAAGACTTTTTGGTGGTTTTCTGAGTAGAAAATTCGCCGGGAAAATGAGATCTTTCTAAGACTCGTCCAATTCTTGGTGATGAATTAAAATTTTGGCATAGACATTCGGTTTGGGTAGATCTTTCTTGCATATAATAAATATCGATAGTCTCAGTCGCCTGATTCTGTACAAGTGGTCGAGTTTGACTACTAAAATTAGTCTTTTCTAAAGCATTTTCTGATTTGTCAACCGATTTAAGCTCTGCAGGTTTAACTTTTGACGGAGACTGTGTAATTTCTTGATCAGAAAACTCGACATTTTGTCTAAATTTTTTTAATTTATCTATTGAAAACCGATCGTCATATTCTCCCTGCTTTAACATCATTTCCTCGTTTTTCTCATAATGTTTAACTTGATTATTAACGGGTTGATATTGTGATGTAACCGGGGACGGTGCAACTTGAACATCCAAAAATTTGTTATCTTCTTTCAAAATCGATCCCGAATACGGTTGTCTTGACGACAATACAGAAGCCAATAAACCATCTTCGGTCGAATTTTTTTCGTATCTTTTATTCTGTAACTTTCTTAAAATTGTATCCCACATTTTTTTGGCATGTTCCACATCTTCCTCCTGTTTCCGTTTCAATTGGGAATTGTTAATTTTTGAATTTAATGATGCATCCGAATCAGAGTCTAATTGTTTCGCTCCGTGATAGAGAAACTCTTCAGGATTATCTCGTAGATGCATTAAATTTTTAACGATTTGATTGGTGATTTCCTGATTGAACGCTCCTTCAAATTCATACTGCTCCTTTTGATCGGTGGATGAGTCGTGCATAAAACGATTTTCTTTTAAGAAATTTAACGGTTCTAGACTTCTGGACTTTCCCGAATAAATTGTATCTTGTGTTCCGCTAATACCCGAGTTCTGACTCGAGTTATTAGCCGGTAAATCGGGGTCTTTCGACTGTGGATTTTCATTTGAAACCACTGAAGTTTGCGATGTTCGAATGAACGGCTCAAAATGTGCATTTACAAATGAACGAACAGGAATATTCTGACCGAATATATGCGATTTTTTCATATTGTCATCATCCACTTTAATTGAAGATTTGTCTGGGAAATTTTGCGACGGGTGCAAAGAGTCGGGATTATTTAAAGTTTCAACCCCATGGACAGTATAAATGGCGGGGGTCACAAGTTGAGCCTTACTTTTTTGTTCCAACAAACTTTTTAAGTGGGTCAATTGCTCGATTTCCGTTTCAATCACCCGTAAATTTTTTACATAATCCTTTTCGATGATATCACCTAAAATTTTATCCGATAATTTCAGGGGTGGAAACAAAGACCCGGTTGTGTTTAACGATTTATCTTCCCGTTGTATTTTGAGTAAATCATTCTGTACTCGAATATATTTGGCTCGAGCTTCAAAAAGCTTCTCTGAAAGTGTTACACTATCTTTCCAATTCTTATCAGCTGAAACCAAACAGGATTCAGATTTACTAAATTCACTCATTAAGTTACTCTTTGAGTTCTGATCATCGTTGTTTAATCCTTTTTCGACATTCAATTCAAAATCACTACGAGTGATAGTTTTTGTAATACTACTTGTACTTGAATGTAGCTCTATTTGTCCTGGACCAACTTTTATTTTGTCTTTAGACTCTTCATTAGATGAACCCTTAATTTTTTCTAAGGTCCCCTTCTCGGTTTCCCTTAGCCCCAATTTATCATAAATCCCTTGAAGAATACTTTCATCAGATAATGATTCATATTCAGCTTTTTGCTTATAAGACATTTTATTTTTATGGCCATATTTTTTTTTAGTTCTACTCTTTTTTTCCGACTCTAAAGTGGAACTGGATTCAGAATCTGATCTACAACTTCCGCTTGTATGAGAGTACCCTTTCTTACCAGATACATTATCTTTTATCTTATCAGATTTTGATGACCCTGATACTTCCTCATCTTCATCATAGTGAGTTTCAACAATTTTTTTCACGATAAGTTTAATCAATTGTTTCTTTTCTTTAGGGGTACATTTTCTAGATTCAATCATACGACGCAATACCAACGCGGTTTGTTTTAAATCTTCCGTAAGACTAGTCGAGAGTTGAGATGATATAAATAGACTATCTTGAGATGATCCATATGATTTACAACTACATGCGCTGGATCGTTTATGGCAAGTTAAACATTTTGGATAATCAGTCGAAGATAAATTAGTATTAATATTATCAGGACTTATTGAAGGATAATTATCGGAATTGGTTCGTTGTTCATAAGAATCTCCAGGTAGGTATTCAAAACTGTTACTCTTAGGTATATTAACCGATTCAAAAGGACAAAGATTTGAATAAATTTCATTACCTCGAAGTTGTTCATACGAAGTTGTTGTAAGAAACTCTGGAGAACACTGGTATTCAATAGGAGACTGTGAAGTGGAAGGGGCCTGTACTGATTTTGAAGTACCCTTTTGAAGAGTTGTTTGAATCAATTGATGTGAAGTTGGCGCTTTGAAGATAGATTCAGGGGAAACTTGAGATGATCTATCTTTAATATCCTTACAAATTTTAGATGATTTTTCTGGTAATTGAGTATTAGTTAACGATTGCTTGCTTAAGACTTGATCAATTTTCGATTTTAATTCGGTTATTTGTTTAAAAGGATCAATTTCAGCGTTGCTTGTTACAGGGGTCATTTGTATATCGAAAAAGGATGATTTAATTGTTGGTAAAGGAGTGGACTGGGCTACGATAAACTTTTTCTTTTTACGTTCTAAACTTGTTGTTTCATACTGGATGATTGGATTGGTGAAATTGGAGTCTCCAGGTTCTGAGGGTGATCGATTTAACGTTAGTTTGTCTAAAGTGTTTAAGACTGGTAAAGAAATTGAACGATTGTGTTGGTTTTGTAGAGCAGCGTTTTGATATCCAACATCAGCCCCGCTGTCCCATTCTAGGCGTTTATAAGACGCTATGCTGCTAGCTGGGGACATTCGGCCCCCATCGAAACTTTCCTCGAAAACACCTTCGGTGTTATCGGAAAGATATAAATTATCCTGGCCTGTGATTGGGGGTCGGGCCCATTTTTTTCTTTCCTTAACAACAGGAATATTAACAGCCGATTTTGAGGGAGAAATTTTATAAGAACACTCCGGCTGATCGCTGGGCTTCTCGACTAATTCATCCGACGAATTTAACGTGGACGAAATGATAAAGTATTGTTTAATATCGCGATTATGAGCGAATTTTTTATAGTAACTCATTGCAATTTGAGACAAACTACCTTTATCCTCTTTTGAACTCGTCACCAACGATTTGTCCGTTAAAAACTTTGATCGAATGTTTTCCGAATCCATAGTAGATATTTAAAAAAAAATTTACCCGATCACAAACGTTTCACATACAATTGATCGAAGCACTCGTTTCACTTACAACAAATCACAATTTATTTACATCATACTTTTAATTAAATATCAAAATTTTTAGTTTTAAAACCGTTTGGATTTCGGTCCTTTCATTTTCTGTTTATTTACAAACATCAAAATTAGTTCGTTCTAATAGCGACAGAGGCGCCGGTTGATTTACGCGTTAAATTTAAAAAAAAATAATGGACAAACAAACCAAAAAGCATTCGAACGACTCAAAAACACCGAAAAATTCAAAACCAACGAAACGATATGAAATTGATTTTGATAAAAATTCAAAGCCTATATTTCGAGAATTACCAATGAACGAAGAAAATAAACAAAATAAATCAAAAAAAGGAAACAACGAGAATGAACGAGATTATAACAAAGGTTATCTTATAACGAATGAAGCAAATGGTTACTCTGATTATTCGAAAGAAAAGTGTGATAAGTGCGTTAAAGAGGAATCAAAATTTAGTGTTATTAACAGTATTTATAATTATTTAAAACCTCCAATAATAGTTGAAGACGATTCAACAGAAACATCGAAAAGATTGGAGATTAAACGTGCGATATTAAATGATGAGCCATGAAAATACGAGCAACAATACATATGAGAAATTTCAATTTGTATTAAATGTTGATATAATTAAATAATATTGTTAGCAATACACTTTAAAGGGCCTTAATCAATGAGCCTTTATAATAAATAGAAGCGTAAATTATTATTGTATTTTAATCTACTGTAAAAAATTAATAAAGTGAAACATAAAGGTGAAAATGATCAAATCTGTTGAATATACGAATAAACTTTTAAGTTATCCCGAATATTATTATTAATTGTATACAATACAATATAAAAATAGATTTATTACGATAGACTGAAGATATACCTCATAAATCCGATATAATATCTTCCTCGTATCCCTAATAGGTATAGGTAACCCTCCTATAACACGGTAGTTCCTAGAAAATGCCGTTTTGTAAGTAACCGTGTTGCATGAGACCAAAAGCTAGTAAAAATATGAGTCTAAGAACTATAGTACGTATAAAGAAAATCATTAGAGCCGTTTTTGAAAAAAATTGTAAAAGCTCAAAGAATCCTAGAATAAAGTGGAGCTTTTGCTTCACCGATTTCAACCAAAAGCTTCGCGGCACAACTAGGTATAAAATGGAGGTCAAATGTCAAGTTTGGTGAAATTCGGATAAAGCTTTCGATACGATATGTGATACGATATGTCACACACAGACATGTTTTTAAGAACCACTTTTTCGGACTCAGGGGACCTCAAAACATGTATTTCCGGTGAAAGCTCGAATTCAAAAATTCAACCCGATTACAATACTTCTTTTACTATGTACAAAAGGTGGGTTACGTTCCAAAAACTTATTAAAAACAAATATTTTAAAGTGAAACTTTTTATACATCTTCTCTTTTTTTGGCCTGTCTTTAGCATGTCGCTAAATGTAACACATTCTCGGCAGGGAATCGGCAAGTGTTCGGCAGAGCTCGTATATATATTATTAGCTATATACCATGTCGTTTTACCAGGACTATTGCGCAAGTTGTTACTGAATGTAATGAGCTATTTTCCTCTCCATGACAACGTTTTAGTTTAATATTATAATTTGTCGTTAATTGTCAATCATATTTGTATTGGTATTTGTATTTTGATCAGTGTATTGATATAAATGTTGTAGTTCACTTGATTGTGATAGACAAACATACAGCTAGTGAGAATAATGCGAAAATATCCGACGGTGATGTTACAATAAATAACAACAGGCAGATGATCAATTTAACAATAATCAACAAATTCAATAATGAAAATAACATTCGAGTATTAACATCAGTAAGGGAAATTCAAAAGTAGTTGCAACGGCGCGCGTCTAGTCAGACAGCAAATTCGTGCCATATCCCTTTTTTCGAATAATTTTCCCAAAATTTGCAGTTACTTAGGCGCCTAAAATCTGAAAAAAAGTTTCACTTGCATCGTGGTTTTTTAAAACCACACAATAATTTTTTTCTTTCAGCGGCAAGATATAATTTCGATACTTAAACTAGAATTATTGTAGACGTTGCCTAATTATTAAGCAGCAATTGTGTGTTCTCAGCTTAACCCTTAATTGGGCGTACCCCAATGTCCTACGGGAGACACAGGCCCCGATTAGAGGAACAACCGCGTTATAGCGAAACCGTGTTAAAAGATACAGTGTTATAGGAGGGTTACCTGTAATTGAAAATAAGAAAAATTTTTTCTCTAAATTAGTATGTTTTAAAATGTTATGTTAGTAAATAATTGGCTATTTAATTAAATATATATTTTTTAAATTTTTAAGAGAATTGTTAAGTTTGTAAATAATATTGATAACATCAGCCATAACCTAACTTTTGTGGATTTATGGCGATTTAGATCTATTGGTATTCATAAATTAGTTTTTATTTGAGCATAATTGAAGCTAAGATGAAATCAAGACCACGTAAAGCAACTGCATATCAATCATCACACAGTTGGACTGATGATTTACAGGTTTGTAAGCAATCTGGAATTGGATCATCCACAAACCAAATATACCGAGACGATGGATGTCCCGAGGAGGAGCACCCATTCGAAGACAAATGCTTTCATTGTAATTTCGATAACTGCACCTACTTCTACGGAGTCTTCGACGGTCACTACGGATCCAACACGGCCTCATTTGCCGTACAAAGAATGGCGGCGGAAATTTTATTGGGACAACTAAACGATAAAAGTACAGACCAAGAAGTTCGAGATATCTTACGGTAAATATCGATTTAAACTTCAGGCAACATTTTCTTACAATTTATTATTTATAGGCAAGCGTTTATTACTGTTGAAAAGGGATATCTCGATTCAATCGATGACTTATTGGTTGAAAGAACAACCCTTTTGTATGAAATACCAGAAGGGCTGACGTCGTATGAAGCCTCTCAAAAGTATCCTCAATTAATGGAACGTCTCGATGAAATCAATGGAGAGTTATCCTGTGGAACGTCAGCTGTAATAACTTTGATTCACAATGGAAAATTATACGTGGCGAATGTGGGAAATTGTCGAGCTTTATTATGTAAAACCGATGCTAATTCGGTTCTTCATGTTGTTCAACTTAGCATAGATCACGATTTAAAAAATGAAGATGAACTTTTAAGACTAGCACAATTAGGCGTTAATGTGGAAGAATTAAAAAAAGGTTTAAATATTAGGAAAGAAGAAATAAATTGGTTTGATAATATTTGAAAAAAATTGTTATAGGAACTTTGGTAGGAAATCAAGAAAATACTAGATGTCTTGGAAATTTTATGGTTAAAGGCGGATGTCGGGAATTTGAAGAATTTAAAAATGTTGTCTCGGATCCTGTGATTGCAGAACCTGAAATTCATGGTGGAATTGTTTTGGATGAATCTTGTCGATTTTTATTGTTGATGTCTGATGGGCTTTATAAATCTTTGGAAGAAGCCACATCCACGGAGCAAGTTAATAAGGATATAGCCCAGTTAGTTGTTACTCAAGTAAGTGTTCGGTAATCACTAATCAGTGAACACAACGTTACATTACATAACATGAATACAGTGGTACCTCGACATACGAGTTTAATTTGTTTTGCAACCTTGCTCGTATCTTGAATTACTCGTATCTCGAATTTTATCTCAATTAAAAAGATCAGATGCACGACCTGTTGCAACTTTTTGAGACCTTCGACCTGCTAAACCGAACTCGTATCTCGAATTTCGCTCGTAACTCAAAGCAAAAAATCACTCGCTCGCCGGCTCGTATCTCGAAAAACTCGTATGTTAGGGCACTCGTATGTCGAGGCACCATATAACAAAATTTACCTTACCGAAGATTTTTCTAATTTCTACTGATGGTACAGAAATGTTACGCAGTTATGACGTTATATATTCACTGAGTAATAAATCGATTATAACGACACCGGATATAATGACAACCGGTTGTAATGTACAAAACCTTCAGATCCCGTGATATGTCTTAGATAAAATACATAGAGAACCATGCCGGAAAAAAGTTAGCGTAGAACATTTATTTTTTTTATTAAATTATATACCAAAAAAATTGCTCCTTAAATGCTCCATCAGAATCCGCAATTGCTCCAGGTGTATATTAAATGGTTAATAAGTAATTATTTTTTTTTAAAAATTGCAAAGTTGACAATTGAAACCGCTATAAAATCCTAATTATCAACTTTTTTTATTAAACTATATGCCAAAAATTGCTCCTTAAATGCTCCTGTCGAATCCGCAATTATAAAAAATAATTTATCATATTTTTGCAATATATATAATAATTAATTTTTTTAAACTATTTATACATGTATTGTTGTACTGTGACGTCATCAACTATCGTTAGATTTTATGAAAACTGAATCATATATATATATACACTATACAAATCGTTTATAACGAACTTCAGGGGGCCGTCAAATTTTGTTCGTTATAAGCGATATTTACTATAACCGATATGTATCGTCTTATCTAAGACATAACACGGGGCTCGAAGGTTTTGTACGTTATAACCGGTTGTTCATTATATCAGGTGTCGTTATAAACGATTTATACTGTATTTATATTATTGTAATCCATTATCAGGTGAAAAAAACAGTTTTTCATTTTAACAATTTATTTTCTTTTTACACTACGTTTCGTCGGTGTTATTCCGACTTCATCAGGTATCTTGAAAAATGTTATAATAAAAATATAAATATTGTATTGTTAAATTTATATTCAAATTATATTTGGCAAAACAATTTCTAAGATATCTGATGAAGTCGTAATAACACCGACGAAACGTAGTGTAAAAAGAAAAGAAATTGTTAAAATAAAAAACTGGTCTTTTCATAACAAGTTCAAGTTTTCACTTATTGTTAGTTCATTCAGAGAGAATGTTGAGAGAGCACGTGCTGCCCCCTATTCCGAAATTTGGAACTATTCTTTAGTCCCTCGTTCACACTTTTCTGCACTGTTCTACACTCGGTACGACTAAAGCCATAGAGCAGTGGTCGGCAACATGCGGCCCGTTGTAAAATTTCATGCGGCCCACCAACCAAGAAAATGTTTCTTTACCTATACTTCTGCGTAATTATAAGCGAAAAATTAATATTTTTTAATTCTATCCTTTTGTATTTTTTAAAATATTTTCTAGCAACTTTCTTTAATTTTCATTTAGCAGTTTTTAAAAATGTATTATTAATTTAAATTTTACTTTATTATATAATACTATTAAGTAAACATTTATAATATGTTACTAGTTATAATGGTTACAACCATTACAATTCAACGCCTACCTTTATTATTGCATTTTTTCAATATATAAAATGGCGGCGCCAAAACGTCCTACCTCGATGTTTTGTTCATTTAATGTTGCTAGTATTCAATGTTATGTTTATTTAAAAAAAAATAACTATGTTCTTATTTACTTTCTGTTGAACTGAATGTCTTATTATTGAGATATCTTTGAATATCTGTATGTCTTATTATTTTTTTATGTCGTTTTTTGTTTTTGTTTATATTAGCTTTTAATTATATTTTATTTATTATATAAAAAAGCTGTTGAAACTATATTATACTAGTAACATCAATCAATGAACAAAACATCGAAGCAGGACGTATGGCGACGCCGTTTTGGCGCCACTGAAGTTTTAAATGGGAAACTGAAAGTTGATACAAAAAAAAACATCCCGCATAGACTTAAGACCCGGGTACAATGGAGTGAAACCCTCCGCGGGAAAACATCCTACGCCAAAATGGTCGCGCCAAAACGTCACGTAACGACAAAACATATGATGCGGCCCGGTTATAATTTTTATTTTTTAAAATGGCCCGTCGTTCACTAAAGGTTGCCAACCCCTGCCATAGAGGAACGGTCGAGGCTTTAGTGACTTACGAATAGTTCCAAATTTCGGAGTAGGGGGCAGCACGTGTATTGTATTTGTGCGATCTGGCTCTCTCAAATTTCTCTCGGGTTCATTAAATATTTAACAACGAAGACCATTAAAATGACTTTTGAACTTTTCTTGATTTTAGTTTCGCGTTCAGTCCACATTAACGGGCGTGGCTCAGGCAGTGGTCGATAAAACGGTTCGTATCCACCACGACTTCAGCATGTCGAATAACTGTACCAGAAAACGAGACGACATTTCTCTTCTAATCAGAAATTTCAACTTTCCAATGCCCAACGCCATTCAGTCGCCAGTTCCAACCGTTCGCTTCAATCCGATCGTTCAAACCCAACACGAAAACACATTAACAAACCGAAGCCGAACAGATTCCAACTATACCGACCAAAGCGCTGATTCAAGCGGCTCAAGTACAAACTTTACGGGCACAGATCAAACCAACAGTTCAAGTATGAACGAAGCATTTGACGATTCAAATAGTAACTTAGATTTCGATAACGAAAAACGAATTTCGGCATATGTTGATTTCTCGGATTATTACAATAATGTTAGAATTGCAAGATTGAATGGAACTTTACCAGAAGGAATTGATTTTGATTGAAATAAAGTTTTAATTAATTTAATTTTTTTTTTCTTTATTTTTCCTCGGGTGTTAAATTTGTATATATCTAAAAGCTTTGTATATATGGTGTTTCTATTAAAATCAGTTAACACTGAGAATTGATAAAAAAGTATTCAAAATGAACAACGAGGACATTCCTCTCTTAAGAATATTGTATACTGTTAGAAATAAATCATAAATGTAAAATATAATATCCTAAAAATTAGTTTATTTGCATGGCATCACTTTTAGACGTTCAAATGCTGCCTTTTCTAATTCTTCACGATGGTCGGGATGAGCGACATGGATTAATTCATATGCTCGTTGTCGTAGGGTTTTTCCAAACAGTGCGGCGATTCCGTACTCGGTGACGACATAATGGGCATGGGCTCGAGAAGTGACCACTCCAGCGCCCAATTTAAGAGTCGGGCTAATTTTCGACACCCCCTTGTTGGTAACACTTTGTAGGGCGATGATTGGCTTGCCACGGCCGTCAATACCTTCAGCGGCACCACGAATAAAATCCACTTGACCACCAAAGCCGGAATACATTCGCGTTCCGATGGAGTCCGCACAGATTTGTCCAGTTATATCAACTTCAATGCAGGAATTGATCGCGGTCATTTTCGGTAGTTGTTTGATGATTTGATAAGAATTGACGTAATCGATTTGAAGCATTTCTATTAAAAAAAAACAAAAAAAAAAACAAATGAATCCTAGACTTAACGATTCTAGACCCAAGATATAATTGACCAACAGAAATTCTCTGTGTTTAGACAGTCGTGATATGACCTTAGATGTTAAAGCGACATAAAACACCAAATAATTAAAAAAAAAATAGAAATTTAAAAATATATTAGAAAATTAAACGAATAAAATAATTATGTACAAGGCAGTGGCGTGCGGTGACTTTTGAAACAGGTCATGTGGTCAGAAGAATGGAGAGGGGGGGGGCAAAATTTTTAAATAATTTATTTTTTATACATTGTATTTAAATATATATTTTTAAAAATTAGCCTTGTTTGACGCTCCTTACAAAAATCACCAATGACCGAATCATACAATGTATTTAAAAACCACGAAAATAGTTCTTATATCCTAAAGACCAGAACATTTGTATGACCTTTGGGGAAATAAATGAAAATAAGTCACGAACAGTAACAAGTAAATTCACTTTATAGATTCAAAACGTCAAACGCATCTACAAACCGTCAATCGGCAATGTGAAACGCCAAGAGAGATAGTACTCGACCATACTAGTGCGCCTGCGCGACCAATTCAACGCAATAATTTATATAATATTCGAGGCATAATTTTTATAGTTATGTTAATTAAAAAAATTATAAATGATAAAAATATATCATTTTTAGAATCATTTTACAATGCATGCAATTACGTAAATTAAAAAACGAAATTAATATATCATAAAAAATTTTCTAAATCGTCTTACAATTTCAAGGCATGCGGCGCATCTATGGCATGTATGGACCGCACGCCACTGGTACAAGGCTTATTAATTGACTTTACAATTTATATTTACCAATGAATGGATTGTTGTCGACAAAATTATACAATTTCTCGGTTCCAATCAAGAAAGACCCAACAATGCGTCCTCTGTTTAACGGTTTTTTGTTGTTTGTCACACAACCCTTAGCGACAAGATCAACAACTCCACCGGAAAACATTTCAGAATGAATACCAAGATCTTTGTGGTTATGTAAGGCAGCTAATACAGCATCAGGAATGTTACCAATTCCTACAAAAGATTTATTAATTGAACCAATTTTTAAGAATTTTTTTTTCGAATTTTACCCATTTGTAATGTTGCTCCATCTTCAACCAAATTCTCAGCAATCAAATTACCGATTTTCGATTCAGCATCGCTCGGTGGTTTTCCACCGTGACTGGGCAGTGGTGTGCTCACTTGCACAGCATAATCAAAATGGCTTTCATGAATTAAAGCCTCGCCAAAAGTTCGAGGCATGCATGGATTAACTTGAGCTTTAATAAAAAAAAAAAAGGTAACACCCGGCTATTTCATAAGACGTGTCACTTGTCAAGTGAGACGACAATTGTCACTTCACGACAAATCTCACGAAAGTTTCGTTTCAAATTACAATTGTCAATTCACACTATATTATAAAATATTAAGAACTTTTATCATCACATACGTGACATTTGTCGTCTCACTTGACAAGTGAAACATCGTACGGAATAAAGCTGAATTTTCATTAAGTTTAACAAGTTAATCATAAATCTTACTAACCAATGATGTGCTTCGAATAATAAAGTGCGGCTCGGACACAGTCGATACTGGTACCTAAACTGCAGTAGCCATGATTGTCGGGGGGTGAGACCTAAATTTAATTGTTATAAATTTAAAAAACACAAACAATATGTGATTATAATACATGAATTAATGCCACGTCTGGTTGATAAATTTTTCGATGGAACAGTTGAGGTATATCCTGCAAGAAAATTGGTATGGCATCGGCACGTCCTTCAGAAACAGCTTTTCGTACATTTCCACCCATAAATGTTGAAACAGATCTATGAAAGATACATAAATGAGTTCTAACTCGTTTGGAACTCGCAAAAATTTTTCAAGGTTACCGAAAGATTCCTTCACAAGAAGGATCCGTGTATAAGGCTGGTCCTTCTGTATGCATATGAATAACAGTCACATCCTTCAAATGAGAGTCTTTTCCATGCTTTGTCATCGCTGCAATTAAATCTAACGGAGTAGCAGCCGCCCCCTGACAAAACACGGTGTTCCCTGTAAAATTACAAACAATTTTATTACATCCTACAGTTTGGTTCTTCAAATACAACCTTTTCCATTTCAAAAGCAACTTTTTGCATTTCAAATAACATTGTGTATTAAATTAAAAGAGAAAATAAAAATAAGTGCAGTCGGAGGACCCCCGTTAGGAACAAAATCTTTTACGTTATTTTTTCAAGTCTAAACGCTCTCTTCTAAAAAAAAAATTAACAATTTACAACTCTCTCGTTTTCTATTTACTTCGTTTCATTCGGCACACTTCATTGCACTGATGGCAAGCAGTGAGCATAAGGAGATCAAGTCAATCGTAAAAAATACTTTTAACAGCATCTTAAGCCTTTTAAGCTTCACATCTGTGCATCATCAATAAATTTTTTTACTTTTTTTAGTTACTAATTTTAATAGATCTATTGAAGTCTATAGAAGTCTGTAGAAATCTATTGAAGTCTATGAAATTTGTGGCGACGACATACATGCATTGCACATTACATATAGCGATCAGTAAGTGTAGAAAAGGCTTAAGAATAAAGAGAAAGAGGGAGAAATAGTAAAGTCGACAGAAGTGTCATCCAAATCCTAGTAGTCTAGTAAATTCAGTTTTTCTTTTTTTTTCTATTTCTCTCTCTCTTTCTCTCTCTTACTCAGCACACATCATTGAGACCAATCACTATTGGCAAGCAATGAGAATAAGGAGATAGAGCGAGAGAAAAATGAGAAATAAAAGAAAAAAAGGAAAGGTCGTCTTTTCGTTACGTTACGATCTCCACGGTTTTACTCTAATTTTAAATCCAATAAAAGAACTTCGTTCAAAAAAATAATCATAAAATATCTAATAGGATACATTTATTCCTATTTTGTATTTCAATTTGTATACATTTCTTTTTTTTTTTTTTTGGTTTATTTAAGTTCACATTAACTAATATGGTCATTGGCGACCGTCGATTCCAAAAACCCATGAAAAAAATTTTGGGCTTTCATTGGGATTCGAACCCAGGACCATTGGCGTATAGGGCAACTATTTAGTCAACCAAAAGTGGTCTATTTCATTTTTATTCTATTTTGATATGTGATATTAAAAAAAAATTTAATTGATATGAAAAATATTGCTTTTGAAATAAATAAGATAAAGAGAGAAAAAAGAAAGAGCTTTTTTGTTACGTTACGATCTCCACGGTTTTACTCTAATTTTGAGTCTAAGTTTAATATGTTGTATACAATATGTATACATTTCATTTTTATTTTATTTAGATATATGATAATAAAAAAAACGTTAATTGATATGAAATAGATTGCTTTTGAAATAAAAAAGGTTGTACTTGAAGTAAAAAGACTGAATCTTTCAATTAATAGAGATAAATTAGTGATTTTATTGTTAAATATGTATCATGAAGCAAAATCAAATTTCAATCTATAAATAGAGGCCTTGTACTCTTTGGCATAGACGTCTGATTTAAAATAGACGATAAGTGATTTGAAATAATAAAATTCAATGTCCGATTATTTTTTTTTTTTTTTTTTTTTTTTAATAAAAAAGGTTAAAATACGGTAAAGATCAGATTGTTCTTATCATTTGACCGGCTTCATTAAAATGTCATAAAATTTTCAAAATTGTCTTCGTACTAAAAATGTTCCATTTATGTAATATTTACTATTTATCTTGTTTTATTGAGCAAACATCGTGGTCTTAATCTTTTAGTTCCAAAGTCTTTTTACGTTCCTACATTTAGTTATTGGTTTATACATTTTTTTTAAGTTGTAGCTCCTAGTAGATAGAGGTATTCTATTTTTTTTTTCAAATTAAAATTAATGACCTATTTCCTCAAAGTATTGTATCAGTTTTATATTTTCCTACTGATGCCTACTTGTAAAAGCCGTTAAATCTAAAATTAAGTTATTGGTATTTTCCTATCAATCTATTCATTGGCTACCAAATGAACGAATAAAAAAAAAAAAAACCCCTATAAAATCGCAGTCAAAAGATAGGTCCAGAAGTTAAAGCATATAAATCCAATAAGTTTTTTTTTTCTGAATTGTTAAGAACACTTTCAAGTGCATGAAACTACTTTTGCAAATTTTAAAATGGCTTAATTATAAATCAAGAACTATGTACTATTAAAAAAAAAGTTATTGGGAAAGATATAATGAAGCTGCAATTAAAAACTATAACTGAAAACGATAATGTAATAAATGACATTAAAAAATCTATGAAAATTTCAACTTTATGAGAAGTAAATTAATTGATCAATGAAGCCCTATATAAGGACTTAACAATTATCGTATTTGCCGGACTATAAGACACACCCTGATTTTAGGGCAAATTTTCAGAGTAATACATTTTATAAAAAATGAAAAACCGACTTCAAAATATATAAAAATTCTTAAACAAGAAATGCACCAAAAAGTAACAAAATAATGGCGTATCCTTGCAGTATCTACAACTTACAAATAATTAGGATGATACAATGTACAATTATTGTTATTTTTGGAGTTGGTGTCAGTCAAGAAACTAAATATTAATGGTAATTTGTAAAAATTGTAAAAAGGTTTAGTTGGTAATTGGTATTTTGTAGTTTAAAGGTCGCTAGATATTGTTACAGTTCGAGTATATTGTTTAAAAGTTCATTTGAAAAATAATTTTCATAAGGTATTCTCGTTTTTTGCTAAGTACCAATATAGTCGTATTTCCTTGGCTGACACCAACTCCAAAAATAACAATAGTTGTACATTGTATAATCCTAATAATTTGTAAGTTGTAGATACTGCAAGGATACGCCATTATTTTGTTACTTTTTAGTGCATTTCTTGTTTAAGATTTTTTATTTATTTTGAAGTCGGTTTTTCATTTTCTTATAATATTTATTTATTTTTCGCGTTTAAGTGATCTGAAGTTTGATAACTGATTTTATTTTCTAGAAAATTGTTTAAACCTTCTAAACTCGCTGCTCATATGAGGCAGTGCCGTTTAATATTAAAAGTTGCTACATCATCCCTTTTTGCCCTTAAGGGTTGAAATTTTTTGCTTTTAAATGTAATAACAAAACTAAGTGGATTACGCTTTCCAACAGAAAAAAAATTATCAAAATTCGGTTAAATGTTACTATTTCATCCTTAAGGGGTGGATTTTTTTTCTTCAAATTGAAATGTGAACAATTTAAACGTACGTTGTACGTAAAAGAAACAAAATTATCAAAATCGGGTTAGCCAGGAAAAATTTATAATATTATTTCATCTCTAATTTTTATCCCCTTATGAGTGGAGTTTTTTTTTAAAAATGGATAGGAGATTAATTTTAAGTTGCGTTCTACAAATAAAAAAAGAATTATCAAAATCAAGCTATCCAATAAGAAGTTAATATTTCTTCCCTTAGTTTTCAACCCCTTAGAAGTGGAAGATTTCCCTCAAATTAAATCTGGACCCTACGAAAAGCACCAGCTTTCAAATAAAAAAAAGAATTATCAAAATCAAGCTATCCAATAAGAAGTTAATATTTCATCCCTTAGTTTTCAACCCCTTAGAAGTTAACGATTTCCTTCAAATTAAAATGGGACCATTCGAAAAGCATCAGCTTTCAAATAAAAAAAGAATCATCAAAATCGCTTAACCCAGTCGGAAATGCTGAGGTAACAAACATTAAAAAAAAAAAAATACAGTCGAATTGAGAACCTCCTCCTTTTTTTGAAGTCGGTTAAAAATATAATTGAAGACTTTAGAAGATATTAAGCCATAATGTTTTGTTAAATGGATTTATTCTGAAATTATTCTCAGAGAGCATATTTCATACAAATCAAACAAACCTTGAAAAATCGAAAGCGTTTCTATAAAGGTTGATTAAGATTATTTTTAACTACTCTCGATATTATATACGGCTATATGCGTAACATGAAATTGAACTGTTGGCAAAAAATTCAATTTTCATCATCGAAATATATCTATTAAATGTTTCATTTACGTAATGTTTTCATTTTCTCAAAAAATATGTTTACCTATATATAAGTCAAGTGATTCTAAAACATTTGTCAACATAACATGCGTAAGCTTATAAATAAGTACCTACATATGTAATAATATAGCATGTTCCTCATAAGTTATCTTTTATGCTACAGATATGTAAATTTTAGACCCAATTCTAAAGATTTTCCTTGCAATTAAATTATTATTGCTCGATTTATTTTTAATTGAATAATGAAGTCTAAAGACTTCAATGAAGTGCCTAAATACAGATAAACGTATTTGATTTGACTATTAAGACTAATAATTGTTCATTTTTTAGTCAATTCCATTTTCTTACACAGAATAATATCTTTATTAGGATATCCCCAGTGAAGTACCGTGAAATTATGCCATAAAATTTGCCGCCCTTAAATCTCGTAAATAAAAATAATTGTAAATAATCTAAAACATCCCACCCAAGGAATAATCAAGTCAAGCAGGAAGCCATTTTTTAAAACGAATTGTGTTTGATATTTGATTAATCAACTTGTAACATCAATGTTAGACTTAATTTTACGCATAAACAACTAATTGATCACTCGAATTTGACTCTATTTCAAGTTAAATTAAAAGCAAGTAGCTTGAATATAAAAAATTTCTAAAATATCAATTTCGGTATTTACCAAAGGCGTGCGGTCCATACATGCTGTAGATGCGGCGCATGCCTTTGGATTGTAAGACGATTTTAAAAATTGAATATTTTTTATAATTTATTCATTTAATTTTTAATTTACGTAATTGCATTTGTAAAATCATTCTAAAAATTATATATTTTTTTCATTTATAAATTTTTTATGTTACGTAGGTAATAATGAAAGGTATCACTCATAAAATTGGCATAGTTTACCAAATCAAATGAACGGCAAAAGCCGAATGAATGCGTTGGCGACGGTAGCATGCGATTATTTGCTACGAATTTGTCGCGCATGCGCACTAGTACGGTCGAATACTATCTCTCTCGGCATTTAACATTGCCGATTAACGGTCTGCAGATGCGTTTGCCGTTTTGAATCTAAACAGTGAATTTAATTATTATTGATACTTTTCGTGAGTTATTTTGAATTATTGACCCAAAGCCCATACAGATGTTCTGGTCTTTAGGATAAGAACTATTTTCGTTGTTTTTTAATACATTATATGATGCGATTGTTTATGATTTTTGTAAGAAGGAGCGTCGAATAAGGCTAATTTAAAAAAAATACTTACAACACCACGTTTATCAAATAAAAAAATAAATTTTTAAAATGTACAAATTACAACTACAAATTTAACGAAATTCATTCTAAGGGTAAGCAAATTTAACAGTGGATACAACACTGCTATTAAATTGACTGTATGTACTCTACATAATGAATAAATAAAAAATACGCAACCAAAGTCATCCCCGCAACTTGAAAAATAGAATCAAGCTCGAGTTGAATCAAGCATTGATTTGTTATTTCATGTAAAATATGAAAGTACCAAATATCAAATCCAATTCATTTAAAAAAAATGACCTACTACTTAACTTGATAAATCCCTAGGCAGGGTGTTCCCAATTACAGTATAAATCGTTTATAACGACACCTGATATAATGAACAACCGGTTATAACGTACAAAACCTTCGAGCCCCGTGATATGTCTTAGATAAGACGATACATGAGATACATATCGGTTATAGTGAATATCGCTTATAACGAACGAAATTTGACGGTCCCTTGAAGTTCGTTATAAACGATTTCTACTGTATTTATATTTTTAAAGTGAAACTTTTTATACATCGTCTCAAATTTTTTGGCCTGTCGTTAAATGTAACACATTCTCGGCAGGGAATCGACAAGTGTTCGGCAGAGCTCGTATACACATTGTTAGCTATATACCATGTCGTTTTCCAAGGCCTGTTGCGCGAGTTATTACTGAATGTAATGAGCTATTTTCCTCTCCATGACAACGTTTTTTTATATTATAAGTTGTCATTAATTATCAATCATATTTATAGTGGTCTTTGTATTTTGATCAGTGTTTTGATATAAATGTTATTGTTCACTTGATCATGATAGACAAAGATACAGCTAGCGAGAATAGTGCAAAAATATCCGACGGTAATGTTACAAAAGATAACAACAGGCAGATGATCGATTTAACAATAATCAACAAATTCAATAATGAAAATAACATTCGAGTATTAACATCAATAATGGAAATTCAAAAATAGTTGCAACGATGCGCGTAACGCCAGACAGTGAATTCGTGCCACATCGCTTTCTTTCTACTCTACTTTCATATTATAAATCGAATAATTTTCAGTTACTTAAGTGTCTAAAATCCAAAAAAAAAGTTTCGTGCATCGTGGTTTCGTAAAACCACACAATATTTTTTTTTTAATTACGAAATTTAAGGGGCTTAAGGGGGTATTCTAGTCTAGAGGCCCGAATTTCGAGCGTTTTTTGGCAATTGATAAAAAAAAAGCATTTGATATTTTTACAATACATTTTTTTATCATTTGCTTATTCATATTCAGAGACTACACAAAATTAATTTCAAAACAAAAAAAAAATTTTTCATTGAGTTATGCGTCTTTGAAGTAGAGGGAAAAAAAAAGACCGTGTCCTCGTCGCCATCATTTCTACCCTTGTGGTCATTTGAAAAATTAAAAAATTATGGATTCTTGATAAGTACAAATGTCGCTATCGCATGAACCTCCAAAACTGAAAAAAAATTTTTTTTTCATAAAATGGCGGCTACTCAAAAATAAAAGTCGATTGTTTCACTCATTTTTTAACTTTGTCGAATTTTTAAAAAATATTACAAATTTAAAATTTTAATTTTTTGTTGGTTCATGCGATAGAGAGATGTTTA
Organism: Sisyra nigra; assembly: GCA_958496155.1. Lineage (NCBI taxonomy): Eukaryota > Metazoa > Arthropoda > Insecta > Neuroptera > Sisyridae > Sisyra > Sisyra nigra. The sequence continues at coordinate 1,216,257 of OY292317.1, forward strand.
AAGAATATTTATGCAAAATTTAAAGTAAATCGGCTGATTAGAACTTGAGATATTATGGCGACCGCATCGAAAAAAGTAGTTTCGAGAAAAACGCATTTAAAGTTTTACGTTAAGTCTCAACCGGTTGAGTTGGCACGACACTAAAACGGCTATAACTTCGGAAATAATTTGAATTTTGAAAAATCCTTTTAGGGAGATATTTTTTAATATATAAACTATCGGATTATGAAAAAAAAATTTTTTCGATTTTTTCAAAATCCTAGACTAGAATACCCCCTTAAGGTTCAAATTCATTTTTCACCCCGAGCAGGTACAATGGAGTTCATGAGATATTCAACAATGACTTTCTAACTAGAACTTATGAATGAAACAGTGCTTTGATGCATAACGAAAGAAAGACGATTTTCAACAGAACCTTTCTCTTTTCATATAAGTATCAAAATTTGAATAGGATTATTTCATTCATGGTTCTAGTTGGGAACCAATGATTTCAATGAAGTGCATGGTATCTAACCCTGGAGACTCCGGGTAGCATAAACTCAGACTACGTCACTGGAAATATTGTCAAGTTTTTAGTAATTACAATGTCTAAGTAGTTGAACTTTATTAAGAACATAGTAAAATAATTAAATATAATTGTTATTGCTATTAGTTGTTATGAGCTCAGTTCGTTTAACTGCACTTTATTTATTGGATTATCAAGAAATATTAAAACGTCAATTGTATACCTTCAAAAAGATAACTCAACGATTAAATATTTACTGTAAATAACTAAGAAAATTTAATCACTCAAATTCTTAATTTGTTGATAGAATTTTAGTTAAGAATACGATTAATGAATAATTGAATTTAATAAATATGATTAATAAAATCTTATTTTTTTAAAGTTTAACAAAACAAAAATATCTAAAATTATCATTTCACTGACGTAAAGTTTTGTGTACATTCGGTTCAGTACATGATTGTAAAAATAATCAGGCAAAAGCTAATTGAATAATTGCTTTTTACGATGCATATTTTCAAGAGCATTAAAAAGGAAATAATCCTCACAATCCCAATTTTCTGCGAGCGTTAATAGTCACAGAATGTATATAATTTATTAAGCGACTTCAAAGAAGGAGGTTCTCAAATCGGCTGTATTTTTTTTAAGTTTGTTACCTAAACACTTTTGACTGGGTGATTCGATTTTGATGATTTTCTAAAGGGTTGAAAACTAAGGGATTAAATATTAACTTCTTATTGGATAGCTCGATTTTGATAAATCTTTTTTTATTTTGGTAGAACATAATTTTAAATTAATCTCATATCCATTTTTTATAAAAAAAAACTCTACTCGTAAGGTGTTAAAAATTAAGGATGAAATAATAAATGTTTCCTGGCATAAACGATTTCGATAATTTATAATTTTGTTGGAACATTATTTTAAATCATTCTCATTTAATTTTTTATAAAAAACTCTACTCATAAAGGGTACAAATAAGGGATGGAATTATAAATATTTTCTGGCTAATCCGATTTCGATAATCTTTTTTCTATTACATACCTACATTATAACTTTAAATTTTTCACATTTCAAGTTGAAGAAAAAAATCCACCCCCTAAGGATGAAAATAGGGGATGAAATAGTGACATTTCACTGAATCATCGAATTTTGATGATTTTTTTCTTCTATTGGAAAGAGTATTACTCTTAGTTTTATCATTACATTTAAAAGAAAAAAATTTCAACCCTTAAGAGCAAAAAGGGATGAAATAGTAACTTTTAACATTTAACGGCGCTGCCTGTTATGAGCAGCACGTTTAGTAGGTTTACCCATTTTCAAAGAAATAAAATCAGTTATCAAACTTGAGATCACTAAAAATCGAGAAATAAATAAAAATTATATCAAAATGGAAAATCGACTTCAAAATAAAAATCTTAAACAAAAAATGCATTAAAAAGTAAAAAAAAATGGTTGTCTGTAAAGTCGTTTTACGGACGATAGTTTCACGTGATAACGTCATAAAGAACACCTAATTGATGAAAAATTACGTACTTTTATGAATTGAATTATTATCACTGAATTATCATTATTTTGTATAATACAAAGGAGTTAATTGAAAATGAACAATTTTTTCAAAATGAAATAAGACTGAAAATTATGAAGAAAAAAATCAATTAAATCTTATTACGTAAATTGTAAAAGAAAAACACAAAACACGTTGTCTTAGGTAAGGGCACCAACTATCGATATATCAAAATATCGATAGTTGATATTTATTTCCCAATATCAAATTCGATATTTTTTTTAAGAGCTTTATTATATTTTATAATAATTATAATTTATTCCACTTATAGTTATTGACAATTTTTCAAGTAGGTAATCGCGTTTTGAGATGAAAATACCGATATATCGAAGTATCGATATTTTTTACTCTGCTTCTATCAATATTGCTTGTAAATATCAATACGATATATATATCGATATATATTTTATATATTTGCCCATCCCTACGTTGCCTAGGATTCAACAATAATATCGTACCTCTCTATCACTTGTATCGCGTTCTCGCTTGCACTCACAGGTTCAAATGTAGGTAACATGACAAAATGGCTAAACTTTTTCAGACTTGTTGTCGTAGTTCATCAATTTATAGAACGTATCACGTCAAAAATAATTGTGCATCCTTGCAGTGTCAACAACTTAAAAATTATTAGGATGATATAATGTAGACTACAACTATTGTTATTTTTAGAGTTGGTGTAAGCCAAGGAAATAAATATTAATGTTAATTTGTAAAAAGGATTAGTTGGTTATTGGTATTTTATAGTATAAAGGTCGATAGATATTCTCACAGTACTAGTACATTGTATAAAAGTTAATTTGAAAAATAAATTTCATAAGGCATTCTCGTTTATTGCTAAGTACCAATATAGTCGTATTTCCTTGGCTGGCACCAACTCCAAAAATAACAATAGTTGTACATTATATCATTCTAATCATTTTTAAGTTGTAGACACTGCAAGGATACGCCATTATTTTGTTACTTTTTAGTGCATTTCTTGTTTAAGAATTTTTATATATTTGGAAGTCGGTTTTTCATTTTTTTATAATATTTATTTATATTGTATAAGATCCGAACCTACATCAACAAAAGAAAAATTTACAAAATGAAGTTAGCCGCAAAACCAACTGGGTTTCTTGGCGCGCGTAATTTGAATTTTTGATGTATTTATTTACTTATTTATTTATTTTTATATTTAAATTAAAAATAATTATATATACAAATAGCACATATTATTAATAAAGAATATATTACTTTTCTCGAATTTTGCAGTAGCTGTTATAGGTACTATTTGAAGTTTAATGATGAAAATGACGTCTGCATCGCGGCGCGGTTTCAGAAGCATTAGTAGCATTCTATTTTATCATCACAAATTAGCAACATGAAATTGCCCGAAAAACGGCTCGGTATTTTTAACTAGGCGCGCGTAATTTGAATTTTTGTTGTATTTATTTACTTATTTTTATATTTAAATTAAAAATAATTAATTCTTTAAATATTTTTTTTATATTTTATTTAGAAAATATTTATATATACAAATGACACGTATGATTAAAAAATAAGTTATTACTTTTCTCGAATTTTGCAGTAGCTGTTATACTATTTAAAATTTAATGATGAAAATGAAAATGAGAATGACGTCTGCATTACATGCATTTTCTTAGATATCATGAAATCTGGGATTCTGAAATGATTCAACCATCTTAGAATAAAAAATTAGTTAACAGAAGATATGAATAAGATTAAGACATTTACTTTGAAAAGTAGCAACTTACTTTATTTTGCAATTTCTATGAAGCTTCGTTTTCATGACATGCATGAATTGTTGGATATTATTTATTGATACAAATTAAAATATTTTTCTCTTAATGTTATTATTAATAATTATATCTTCAAATATATATATTATTATTATTAAATATTAAATTACAATTTTTTAAAATTGATTTTATGAATAAATTTAATAAAATCTAATTTTTAATGATGCCAAAGAAATATAACTTCTCACGCGCGTGTACATAAGTACACGCAACCACTTTTTTTTACTTTTTAGTGCATTTTTTGTTTAAGATTTTTATTTTTTTATTTTGAAGTCGATTTTCCATTTTGTTGTAATTTGTATGTATTACTAATGAAAACAATTTCAAATTAAATTAACTGAAATAAATAAAATTACTTATTTTAATACAAAGTATATTATATAGTTAATGCATGTGTCAGTGTCACATTTGCAATTCATTTGTTTTAATGACTTCGATCATAAGGAATTTCTCCTTTAAAATTTAATCTATTTAATTTCATAATGCAATGTTTTTTTTTTAAGTAATAAGTAAATATGTACTTAGGAACTTTTAATTAGTACAGGAAGTATTTAGGTCGTCCTGATAATAATTAATTATTTTTTTTTTTTAATATATTTGCAGATAAATGTTGGTCTAGTCATAAATTTAACTTTGCATACATAATACAAACAGGCACTAGCCTTGAATGACGTGAATATTTTCTTAAAAAAATAATTTTAGAAAGGCCCGTCTTGAAATTGTTTATATGCTCAAACGTAATTCTTTCATTTATCTGTTGTAAACATTTCTCTATCAATTGTTCGTATTTTATCAATTCTTGCTGGTGGAATAAAATATGATCTATGCACTTTGGACCTTCTTGTAAATATAAAGTTCAAAATATATGGTGGGAAACGTCATTATTTTTAAACTACCAAAATAGTACTAGCAAGAATGTGGTCTAGATTGAAAAATTTTTATATGGGGAAATACCTGACTGAATGCATTTCACAGCTTCCTCGGCCGAGACATATTTCAAGGGACGATTAGGAATAGGCTGGGCCGGTTCGTTGCAATAAGTATAATAGGAACGCGAAGAGTCCGAGACGGATTTGAGCTGTTGCAGAACTCCTCCAAGTTTCGAAACAACACGTTTTATGTTAACATTGGCCATATTAAAATTATTCAATTTAATTTACTTTAGTAATTTAAAAGTTTCGATACACTTCAAATAGTTTGATTAGCACTTAAGTAGTAAACTTAGAGTCGAACAACTTGCTTGATACTCGGACTAATGTCAAAATCGTATTTTCCTCGAGCACAAGCAAATTGTGGCATATTTATATTTCCCAATGTATATCGCTGTTTTACTTCTTCTTGAAGTTATTTCATATTTTATCTTCGTTTATCGAATAATTTTCGATTTTTTTCAACGCCATCTAGGAATGAAAAGATTAAATGTCTTTTTTTGAATGCATGGTTTATTACTTTACTATTTGAACCATTTCCCTGGTGATTGTTATAAAATTTTTCATAATGTATCACAATTGACATTTGAATTTGATATTATTTAGACTGTTGTGAAATTGTTTTTAACTGACATTTTTTGAAAAATTAAAAAAAAGCATAGAGCCACCTGTGAAACAAATAACAAAAGCTGTTTGTATATAAACCAAATACAAACTAAAACGCATCACGTGATAGCACGTGAGTGAAATTCTGCATTGAAGTTGGACGAAGAATCTAGCCGTATGTCGGAGCAATTCATTTCGTGTAGCTGCCCGAGCAATCCAGCTGGAGGTGTTGATATCGACGGACTAGAAATGGATTTTCGTGAACATGTCCTCGCCGTTAACCGAGATTTTATCTCCCAACCACGTCTAAGTAAGTCTACGTTTTATTACGACCAATTTCATTACATTTTCCCTCATCGAATTTTAAATATTCAAAAAGAAAATCGTCATTGATTTAAGTACTTGAAATGGGTCATATGATTTCAAGGCTCCATAGCCATTTAATGCATTTCATCGAATTTCCCTTTTATTCATCCATTTTCTTATCAAACTTAATCCTTCTTGTTTTTATTTTAAATATATAAGCTATACAGATATAATTATCACTTGGTTTTTTTGTATTAAAGGAAATCTTAGATGTCTTAATATTTTGATTCTTACAATCACATGACTTAAATCATATGATAAACCACGCCCCTTACGATCATATTTAAATCACATTTTTATCACTTATGTAATTGATTTACAGCATACCGAACAGTATGTGGTGTAAATGGTCCATTGGTCATTTTGGACGATGTGAAATTTCCCAAATATGCCGAAATTGTCCAACTGCGTTTGGCTGACGGAACGACCCGTTCTGGTCAAGTGTTGGAAGTGAGTGGCTCAAAGGCTGTCGTACAAGTGTTCGAAGGAACTTCAGGAATTGATGCGAAAAACACCCTCTGTGAGTTCACGGGGGATATTCTTCGTACACCCGTCTCTGAGGATATGTTAGGACGTGTTTTCAATGGATCAGGAAAGCCTATCGATAAGGGGCCACCAATTTTAGCCGAAGGCTATTTGGATATCCAAGGCCAGCCGATCAACCCCTGGTCGCGTATCTATCCCGAGGAAATGATCCAGACGGGAATTAGCGCTATTGATGTTATGAACTCAATTGCTCGTGGTCAGAAAATTCCTATTTTCTCCGCGGCTGGTTTGCCCCATAACGAAATTGCTGCTCAAATCTGTCGTCAGGCTGGCTTAGTGAAAATTCCCGGAAAATCAGTGTTGGATGACCATGAAGATAATTTCGCTATTGTGTTCGCTGCTATGGGTGTTAACATGGAAACGGCTCGATTTTTCAAACAAGATTTCGAAGAGAATGGTTCCATGGAAAATGTGTGCCTGTTCTTGAACTTGGCCAATGATCCAACCATCGAACGTATTATCACCCCTCGTTTAGCACTAACAGCCGCTGAATTCCTTGCATATCAATGCGAAAAGCACGTACTGGTCATTTTAACCGACATGTCGTCATATGCTGAAGCTTTGCGTGAAGTCTCAGCCGCCCGTGAAGAAGTACCCGGTCGTCGTGGTTTCCCCGGTTACATGTACACGGATTTGGCTACCATCTATGAGCGTGCCGGACGTGTTGAGGGTCGTAACGGATCAATCACCCAAATTCCCATTCTTACTATGCCCAACGATGATATTACCCATCCAATTCCTGATTTAACTGGTTATATTACCGAAGGACAGATTTACGTAGATCGTCAACTACACAACCGACAAATTTATCCACCCGTTAACGTATTACCGTCATTGTCTCGTTTGATGAAATCGGCTATTGGTGAGGGAATGACAAGAAAAGACCACTCAGATGTCTCAAACCAATTGGTAAGTTATCTGAAGGTTATTCTGCAGTTTCCCGAGCACGAAGATTTGACGATTGAAGGCAAGGGGTGTTCACTTCGACGTCACTAAAATGATCGGGTTTTTAACCGACTTCAAAAAAAAGAGGTTCTCAATTCGACTTTTTTTTTTTTTTTAAGAAATCGTTTACTTTTAAGGAGTTGAATACTAAGGGATGAAATATTAATTTCTTATTAGATAGCTCGATTTTGATAATTCTTTTTTTATTTGAGAGGTGGTGCTTTCTGTGTAATCTCATTTTATATTTGAAGGAAATCTTTCATTTCTCAAGGGTTGAAAACTAAGGGATGAAATATTAACTGTTTCTTGGATAGTTCATTTTGATAATTCCATTTTTATTTGAAAGTTGGTGTTCCCCGTAAATTCCCATTTTAATTTGACGAAAATCTGTCACTTCTCAAGGGTTGAAAACTAAGGGATGTTCTATTTACTTTTTATTGGATAGCCCATTTTGATAATTTTTTTTTTGAAAGCTAGTGTTTCCCGTGTAGTCCCATTTTAATTTGACGAAAATCTTTCAATTCTAAGGGGTTGAAAACGAAGGGATGAAATATTAACTTTTTATTGGAGAGCTCGATTTTGATAGTTATTTTTTTATTTGAAAGCTGGTGTTCTCCGTGTAATCACATTTTAGTTTGAAGGAAATCTTTCACTTCTAAAGGGTTGAAAACTAAGGGATGAAATATTAACTTCTTATTGGAAAGCCCGATTTTGATAATTCTTTTTTTTATTGGTAGAACAGAATTTTAAATTAGTCTCATATCCATTTTCTTTTAAAAACTCCACTTATATGGGGTTAAAATTAGGAATGAAATAATATTATAAATTTTTCCTGGGTAACCCGATTTTGATAATTTTGTGTCCATTACGTACATCGTACATTTAAATTGTTCACATTTCAATTTGAAGAAAAAATTCATCCCCTAAATATGAAAATAGGGGATGAAATAATGACATTTAACTGAATCATCGAATTTTGATTTTTTTTTTTCTATTGGAAAGAGTATTACTCTTAATTATATCATTACATTTAAAAGCAAAAATTTTCAAACCTTAAGGGCAAAAAGGGATGTAGTAGTAATTTTTAACATTTAACGGCGCTGCCTCATATGAACAGCGCGTTTAGTAGGTTTACCCATATTCAAAGAAATAAAATCAATTTTCAAACTTCAGATCACTAAAAATCGAGAAATAAATAAAATTATAACATAATGAAAAACCGACTTCAAAATGAATACAACATTTTAAACAAAAAATGCACTAAAAAGTAAAAAAATAATTACGTATACTTGCAGTGTTTACAACTTACAAATTATTAGGATGAGATAATGTACAACTATTGTTATTTTTGGAGTTGGTGGAAATACCTCTATATTGGTACTTAGCAATAAACGAGAACACCTTAGTAAATTTATTTTTCAAATGAACATTACATATTTCCTTACCAACTCTAAAAATAACAATAGTTGTACATTGTATCATCTTAATAATTTGTAAGTTGTAGATACTGCAAGGATACGCCATTATTTTGTTACTTTTTAGTGCATTTTTTGTATAAAATTTTGTAATTATTTTGAAGTCGATTATCATTTTGCTATATTTTTAGTTATTAATCGGGTAATATCGGGTATGATCTTTCTGACAGAAGCCATTAGCGGCCATTATCTGTCTTATCTATATATTTTGAATTCCCGCGTCTGTTGATCATACTAGTGACGTCTTTTTCAGTGAACAAAGAAACGCCGCCTAGCCAAATGAGCATACCTTATATATCTAACAACCTTGGCTTGAAGGTGCAATTTCAGGCATTGCTCGGTTTTCAGCGATATTGATCACGTGGTGTGATTTCGACCAATGTGCTGTCAGAATTTTGAAATTGAAACTGCTGCCCTAGCGCAACTAGCGTCAAATCGTTGAAGCAATTGCTCAAATGGCAGCCATCTTTTCACCAATTTCAAAATCCTGGCAGATTCCGTCAAAATAAAACAAATATAAACCAAATTTTTTTTTGTGGAATCTCATCGTCAAATCTTCGAGCCCGACAAACAGCAAAACCCTCGCTTAATTTTTTTTTACTAATTTTTTATTTTAATTGACAGTATGCTTGCTATGCTATTGGAAAAGATGTACAAGCAATGAAGGCTGTGGTAGGAGAAGAGGCTTTAACTCCTGACGATTTGTTATATCTGGAATTTTTAACGAAATTCGAGAAAAACTTCATTACCCAAGGCAGCTATGAGAACCGCACTGTCTTCGAGTCGTTGGACATCGGATGGCAGTTACTTCGTATTTTCCCCAAAGAAATGTTAAAACGTATTCCTGCTAATATTTTAGCCGAGTTTTATCCTCGAGATTCACGTCATTAAGTTTTTGTGTTTATATATGTATATATATATTTTCTACCATTTAGTTCTTCCTTTTATCATTCTTACACGTTCTAGATATTTTGCTTTTAAAAGAAAAAGATAAAACCATCATTTTGTATAAAAAAAAAATTTATTTCCTATTGTAGTGCACTTTAAATGCTTTAAATTATATAACAAGATATTCAAAATCAATTTAAAGCTGCCATATTTTGTTGTATTATATTTTCATCGTTAATAATGAAATGTTCCATTGTTGAAAATTGTTATGGTGTATTTTAATTTTCCTTAAAATTTTTAATTTCATTTTAAAAAAATCGTATCCCGGATTCTACCGTATGTAATTAAAAAAAAAGATTGTGCATATTTTAAATGATCTAAAACAGACAATATTGTAAATTAATTGGATTCCATTAAGATTTGTTTCAGATAAAAATAGAGTCGTGCTTTGTATGGTAGAAGTCATGCGCATTATAATTTTTTTATCGTGCATAGCTTGTAACGTACAATACACGGTTCATCTGGAACAGATCTATCATCTTTATTTTATGATACTCTCAAAATGAAAAATCATCGAATTACCTGTAAAAAAAAGGATGGCACCTGAAAAAGTAATGTAAATCCTTAAATATCACTTATGAGAGATTGTAAATGAATTATTTGTAAAAATTATCAGTATTTAAGGAAATGTTTTAATTATCGCGGAATTGCTTCTGAGATTTAAATCATCATTTTAAAAACTCAAAAAAAAAAAAAATTTACGTGCAGGCGAGTCGATCTATTTAGTTGCTTCTAATCCATTATATTAGTTACATTTAAATTACATTCCATTGTAAAAAGCGCGTTTTTTGTCCACTTAGATTTGTTGAATATCAAGACATAATAAATATTGTTCTATTTGAAGATTGATTTGATTGAATCTTTGAAATGATTGGGAGATATTAAGAAATTGTTCAGTATTTATTATTATGTATAGTCAAATGGTGGATGGTTGTATCGTATAGATTATATAAATAATAAATTTAATATAACACAATATACTTAGACAAATTTAAATTATATTGGTAATGTAAATGTAGATTTTAGTTTATAGTTAATGCGTTTCAAAGAGACAATATTAAATGTGAATGTTATACCATGTTGTTTTATTTATTATTTTTTAGTTTGATTTCGTCACAACTGCTAGTTTTTTTCTTCGGAAACTTTATAGTAGGGGAGCCCACGATGCTAAATCGGGATTTACTCGAGCGTTATCGAGACCTATTGGGTTGCGAAGCTTAGATGATAAAAAGAAAAAAATGTCATATAATATATACCTTTCGAGCGGTGGGGGGAGCGGCTATAGATTTTCAAAAATGTTAAAAAAAACTGTTACATGGACATACTCCTCGAGCGCGTCAGATATTGATAGCATCCATATCCTAAGTATTTTTAAATTGTACATATGTTAATCTGATTGTTTCCATGATGGGGGTGGTCGTACGTAAGGGTTGAAAATGAAGAAAAAAAAAATTAATCGAGCGCGTCAAATTTTCTAAGGGGATGTTAAGTGAACCTAAGACAAACCTCTGACGATTTGAATGTGACACAAGCGCGCTGCCATTATTGGAATGTGAAAAAAAAATCGCCATTTTGAAATACTTAAGCGTGTCAGATTAAGATATATATGGTTCATCTTTATGCCTTAGACATGCTGTCTCATAATCTGACGATTATCAGGAGGGATTCACCGAATCTGAAAATAAATCAAAATTTTTTTTTGTGTATATATGCATACAGCCTATATTCGAATTTTCCCAGGAAAAAATTTCATATAAAAGTTGTAGCCACTAATGAGTCTAAGAACTATAGTAAGTTTAAAGAAAATCGTTAGAGCCGTTTTCGAAAAAAATTGAAAAAACTCATAAACTCCTAGAATAAAGTGGAGCTTTCGGATCACCGATTTCAACCAAAAGCTTCGCGGCACAACTTGTTATAATATGGAAGTCAAATTTCAATTTTGATGACATTAAGATAAAGTTTTCGATACGATATGACTATCACACACTCACACAAAGACATGTGTGACAGCCATATCGTATCGAAAGGTTTACCCGAATTTCACCAAACTTGGCATTCAGTCTCCATATTATACCTAGATGTGCCGCGAAGCTTTTGGCCGAAATCGTTTAACCGCAAGCTCTACTATATTCTAGGAGTTTTGAGCATTTTCAATTTTTTTCGAAAACAGCTTCAACGATTTTCTTTAAACTTACTATGGTTCTTAGACTCATTAATAGCTACAACTTTTATTTGGAACTTTTTCTTGGGAAAATTCGAATATATGCATCACGCAACTGCACGCATTAAACTTTATCGATGATTTTTTGTTACCTCGACTTGTGGAAATCGTCTGATTAAATATTTTTCGTAAACCTTGATTTATTCCTTTCCAAATAAAAAAAATTTAGCCACGTTCGAGAATGTCGAGATGACGTTTTTTTTACAACTTTGTATCCCTCCCCCTTCTCTAAGTCACTCTCAAATTGTCAGAGTAGTGAAATATACACCTTTTAGCATGTAACTTACTCACCTTATCTTAATCAGACGCGCTCGAGAAAATCAGCTGATCATTTTTTTTACTAATCTGATCCTTTATCCTTGACGGGCGGCCATATATATGGTACTAATATTTGGTGGAAGTACTTAACTGGGTACAAGGTGAAAAAATGTACACTTTATCTTACACTCTCGTTCTACAATGAAAACTATTTTTAACCAACTTCAAAAAAAGGAGGAGGTTCTCAGTTCGACTGTATTTTTACTTTCTTTTATTACTATATAGTAAAGGAAGTTTTGTAATCGGGACGAATTTTAGAATTCGATCTATTACCGGAAATACATGTTTTGAGGTCCCCCGAATCCGAAAAAGTGGTTTTTAGAGACATGTCTGTGTGTCCGTGACAGTCATATCGTATCAAAAGCTTTATTCGAATTTCACCAAACTTGGAATCTGGCCTCCATATTATAGCTAGTTGTGCCGCGAAGCTTTTGGTTGAAATCGGTTAAGCGAAAGCTTCACTTTATTCTAGTAGTTTTAGAGCTTTTTCAATTTTTTTCGAAAATGGCTCTAACGATTTTCTTTAAACTTTCTATACTTCGTAGACTCATTGATGCCTACAACTTTTATTCAAAACTTTTTCCTGGGAAAATTCGAATCAGGACGGCTCTGGAGTGAAGGTTGAGAATTCGTATATATGTTACTGTGAAAGACCGAAATTGGAGAATGTCGACTTTCACCGGTGAATGTCAACATACGCCAAATACGTTGGTGAAAGATCAAATATTTCATTACATTGTTATACATTCGAACCCTCACCGGTGTATGTCGACAATCACAGATACGCTCTGGTGAAGGTTCAAAAGGGAAGAGCCATTAAGGAAGCGACTGGCTCTCTCCCGCCAAATCCTTTGTTTTGCTGGAAGTCAATCAGCTTTATCAGTCTTATGTAAGTTTTGCTGATACGAGCGACGTTTGCATATTTTTTGTCGATACCCTAATTTATACCCAATGGATACTACAGTAAACCGTGATCTTTTTCTTGAAAAGTTAAATACATTAATTAAGAGTAAACGAGAGGACAACTGTTTTTATGTTTCTCAAAAAAAATACTCTAAAATACTTTCTGAAGTGATTTCTGCTAAAACTAAGCGCAACATACCTTTGGATTACAGACTATTAAAAAGTTTTAACGTTTTGAAAATAAATTATGAAGAGAAGTTAATTGTGCCAATAAACCAGGGGAAACGAATATACAGTTTTATGTTACCAATGAAGAGTTGTTCAATATACTATATGAAACTCACATCAGAACAGGCCACGGAGGAAGAACACGTATGCTTAAAGAGTTGCAAATTAAATACAAAAATATTACATATAAACTTGTAATGTTGTATTTAAATTTATGCAAACAGTGTCAAATGAAACACAGTGCACGTAGAAAAGGTATTGTTGTGAAACCATTGATCAGTTCTGAATTAAACTCAAGATGTCAAGTTGATCTGATAGACCTAGAGTCAAACAGAGATGGCGAATATAAGTTCATGGTGTATCAAGATCATTTAACTAAGTTTGTCCAGCTACGACCTTTGAAAACTAAAACAGCTACTGGCTAAAGGCAGCAAAACAAATACTGGCAAGAAATTCCTGGCCAGAGGCACAGCGAGAGAATGATGGGGCAAATCTGCCCCTCGCTCACAGCTGAGGTATTACGGCTGGGAAGGAATCAACTCAGGACAATAACAGGACTGATAACCGGACACTGTGGACTGAGGAAGCATCTGCAGACTATTGGGGTGTCTCAACGAGACCTCATTTGCAGATTGTGTGGGGATGGGGAGGAAAACGCGACCCATGTCATTTTTGACTGCAAAGCCCTCACAAAGTGGCGACACCTGTATGGGATAGATGACGCCCAAACAGGCTCAAATCGCGCGAGCTTAGTACAGGGACTGCTTCTGCTAGGCAGAATGCTGAACCTGGAATAAGCAAGGATCCTTGCATAGCAAGGATGAATGAGCAGAACAGGAGTACAATAAGCCTTAGGCTGCAGTGCGGGGGGAACGTGCCCTAACCTGGTTTTTCTGCTATTGGAGGAAAAAAAAAAAAGTTTGTCCAGCTACGACCTTTGAAAACTAAAACAGCTGAAGAAGTAACATATCACGTTCTTTCAATATTTTTAACATTTGGTACTCCAGCAATATTGCAATCAGATAATGGCAGTGAATTCAGCAATCAAGTCATATCCAAAATATGCGCTATGTGGAAAGATGTTAAGATAGTTCGTGGAAAGTCTCGTCACAGTCAAACACAAGGCTCAGCTGAAAGAGCCAACCAGGATGTACAGAATATGCTAACTGCATGGATGGACGATAACGATACAAATAAATGGTTTACCCTTTGTTCAATTTGCCAAGAACACTACATATCACGAAGGAATACGCCAAAGTCCTTATGAAGCCATGTTTGGCATTAAAGCAAAAAGAGGCATAGCATCGTCATTTTTTCCTAGCGAACAAATCGCAAATATTGAAACCGAAAAACAACTTGAAGAAATAGCCAATACTTTTGAAACCAAAGAACAGCTTGAAGAAACTGTTAATACTTCTGAAAAAAATTGAGCGGTAGTCATACTGAAAACTATAATCCGAAGAAAAATATTGAAGAGGACCTGCAATCTACAACAACTTTACGTCAAGTTCTGACTGAAAAAAAATTTCCTCCTGCTCAATTTGGTGATACTGTACGAATACAAGTCCGTGATGTCGACCGTGGTCGTACAGATAGCCGAAATGTGTTAGCGGTTGTTATTGGAATAGAAGACTCCAACTTCTATGAACTGGCAAATAAAAATGGTACCCTCAAGCAGCTTCACACACGTAATCAGTTTGTAATTTGTAAAAAAAAGTTACTTTCCATAGATGAGATTTCTTTGCAAGAAATGTCGCTGAGAGAAGCAGCTGCAGCTAACTCAAGAAGCGGGGGGCAAGGATATGCACGTTGTCCTTGCAAAAGGAAGTGTTCTACAAATAAATGCAGTTGTAAAAGCAAAGGACTCTTGTGCAATTCAAAGTGACATAATAGTTTAAGTTGTTGCAATAAATAAGATTAGAATCACATAATTAAGTTTTTTTTTACAACTACATATTTGTTTTCTCATTTAGAATGTACTGTGGGTAGCAAACTCTTGGTCACTCCTCTCAGAAAGGAGGCAAAAAAGTTACGTTATCCTGCAGGTGACGTTTTATAACGACTTAATTACGGAGATAAAATTATAAATGTACGACATGTTCAACATTCACCAAGAGAGCATGGTGAATGTCGACATTTACCGGTGTAAGTCAGAAATATTGTTATTTAGCAAATCTTTCGGACATACACCAAGCGACTATGTGAATGTTAACATTCACCGGTGTATCTCGACATTCACCGGATTTCGGTCTTTCACAGTAACATATATATGTAATAGGTTGTATGCATATAGTTCTCTTTATATGTATAGTTATAAAGTGCTTATATTTCATATATATTTATACAACTTATACCAACAGCGAGTTTCATAATTGAAAGTAAAAGAAAGTACTGTGACGCCTCGCAGCAGATATTTTATTTTATTTTATTTAAAGCTATTTTAAAGGCTTTAAAGCATTTAAAGAAAAGGAAGAAAACCGTTAGTAAGCGTTTTTTGAATATTTCGTTAGCATTAGATAGATGTCCTTACTGTTTTGTGATTGGCATTTGTTTTGATCGCATTCGGTGGCGTTAGTTGCTTTGAATTGTTTGGGCTTGTTTAAAAGTGTGAACCAGTGTTAATCGTGTTAATATAAATTCTTACTGAATTTAAAAATTAAAACATTCTTATTAACCACCTCAAAGTGCTTAATCAAAGCGTTATTATTTCTCATTGAAGATAGCAAAGGTAAGATTACTTCATTTGTTAATAATTGTACTATCTTAAGTTCTTAAAAAGTAAGGTTACAATAACAAAATCAGTCATAATAAAATTACCGCGTAAACAAAACTATTTGAAATATTATATACAAATGAAATAAATAATGTTGACACTAACAGTGATTGATAAAACTAAAATTATGAAATATAAACGGCTAAAATTAATTTAAAATCCGTTATTTGTTACTATTATTTATACATAAGCATGAATACAAAACAATTTTAAACGCAATTTTAAAATAGCGTTGATTCATAAACTATCAATCTAAAGCTTCTAATTCCGGGCAATTGTGCAATGTACTTAAGTCGAAAGATGTACTTTTCTAAAAGTACAAATTCAGGGGCTATAAATTATAATCCGATTTAAAGTTTGTACATGTTATTGTGTTTTAAAAGGCTTGGGCCAGTATGAACTGATTGATATAAATGCATTGGCATTATAGAAATTCATTCTTTAGAACACCGAATTGGCTGCCAGCAAAATAAAGGACATATTACAAGAAAACTGATCCTAATTTTCCTAAGAACACTTTTCACGTTTTGTCAATCATTTTAAGATTTAAAGCGTTGATTTTGGATTAACTAAGGGACATCCTAGCGATTTTTCGTTTGTTTGGCATCATTTTGATTTACCTTCCAAACAGCCTATAATAGGATCGAAAAAATTGAAACAGGTTTCCATTTACTTGATATTCAATTTACATTTAAACGTATAAGTTATAGCTGGGGAGCCCAAGCGGGAATTTCGGGATTTAATAAAGCGCAGCAGATTAATATACAGGGTGATACCTTGTATTCAGTTAAGTACTTCCACCAAATATTAGCCCATATATATGGCCGCCCGTCTAGGATAAATGATCAGATTAGTTAAAAGAAAAAATTATCAACTGATTTTCTCGAGCGCGTCAGATTAAAAATATCTGGTGCAAGGGGTCACAGTACTTTCTTTTACTTTCATTAATGAAAATACTCGCTGTTAGTTAAAAGAAATATAAGCACTTTGTAACTATACATATAAGCATCTAAAACTAGATGCATACAACCTATAGGGCTACATGGATATACCAATTCCGAACCTTCACCCCAGAACCGCCCTTATTAGAATTTTCCCAGGAAAAAGTTTCAATTAAAAGTTGTAGCCACTAATGAGTCTAAGAACTATAGAAAGTTTAAAGAAAATCGTTGGAGCCGTTTTAGAAAAAAATTGAAAAAGCTCAAAAACGCCAAGAGTAAAGTGGAGCTAAACGATTTTAACCAAAAGCTTCGCGGCACAACTAGATGTAATATGAAGGAAAAATTCCAAACTTAGGGAAATTTGGATAAAACTTTCAATACGATATGGCTGTCACACACAGAAAATTTTTAACAACCCCTTTTTCAGCCTCAATGGACCTCAAATCAAGTATTTCCGGTGAAAGCTCAAAGTCAAAAATTCGGCCCGATTACAATACTTCCTTTATTAAGTAGTAAAAATTCAAAGACTATAAAATCTAAAAAGAAATAATATAAAAATTGGGTGTTATTTGCCACTGATTAATATGTGCACTTTATGTAGAATCATTCTGTATAAATCAACAAACCAACCTTCACTCCAGAACCGTCCTAATTCGAATTTTCCCAGGAAAAAGTTTCAATTAAAAGTTTTAGCCACTAATGAGTCTAAGAACTATAGAAAGTTTAAAGAAAATCGTTGGAGCCGTTTTAGAAAAAAATTGAAAAAGCTCAAAAACACCAAGAGTAAAGTAGAGCTTTCGGTTAACCGATTTCAACCAAAAGCTTCGCGGCACAACTAAGTATAATATGAAGGCTAGATTTCAAGTTTGGTGAAATTCGGACCAAGCTTTCGATACGATATGGCTGTCGCACACACACACAGACATGTTTCTAAAAACCACTTTTTTGGACTCAGGGGACCTCAAAACACGTATTTCCGGTGAAAGTTCGAATTCGAAAATTTGACCCAATTAAAATACTTCCTTTACTATCTATATATAATAGTAGTAAAAGAAAGTAATAGGGTGAGTTAGTTACATGCTAAAAGGTGTATATTCCACTACTCTGACAATTTGAGAGTGATGTAAAGAAAGGGGTGGGGTACAAAGTTGTAAAAAAAAACGTCATCTCGACATTCTCGAGCGTGGCTAAATTTTTTTTTATTTTGAAGGGAATACATCAAAGACTACGAAAAATATATAATCTGACGATTTCCACAAGTCGAAGTAACAAAAAATCATCGATAAAGTTTAATGCGTGCAGCTGGGTGATGCATATATTCGAATTTTCCCAGGAAAAAGGCTAATAAGGCTAAGACCATAGTTAGTTTAAAGAAAATCGTTGGAACGGTTTTCGAAAAAAAAATTGAAAAAGCTCAAAAACTCCTAGAATAGTAGAGCTTTCGGTTAACCGATTTCGGCCAAAAGCTTCGCGGCACAACTTGTTATAATATGGAAGTCAAATTTCAAGTTTGATGAAATTTGGATAAACCTTTCGATACGATATGGCTGTCACACATGTTTTTGTTTGAGTGTGTGATAGTCATATCGTATCGAAAACTTTATCTTAATGTCATCAAAATTGAAATTTGACTTCCATATTATAACAAGTTGTGCCGCGAAGCTTTTGGTTGAAATGCGTGAACCGAAAGCTCCACGTTATTCTAGGAGTTTATGAGCTTTTTCGAAAACGGCTCCAACAATTATCTTTAAACTTACTATGGTTCTTAGACTCATTAATAGCTACAACTTCTATTTGAAACTTTTTCTTGGGAAAGTTTGAATATAGGCTGTATGCATATATAAAAAAAATTTTTTTTGAATTATTTTCAGATTAGGTGAATCCCTCCTGATAATCGTCAGATTATGAGACAGCTTGTCTAAGGCATAAAGATGAACCATATATATCTTAATCTGACGCGCTTGAATATTTCAAAATGGCGATTTTTTTTGCACATTCCAATAATGGTAGCGCGTTTGCGTTACATTCAAATCGTCAGAGGTTTGTCTTAGGTTCACTTAACATCCCCTTAGAAAATCTGACGCGCTCGATTAAATTTTTTTTTCTTCATTTTCAACCCTTACGTACGACCACCCCCATCATGGAAACAATCAGATTAACATATGTACAATTTTAAAAATACGTAGGACATGGATGCTATCAATATCTGACGCGCTCGAGTATGTCCATGTAACAGTTTTTTTTAACATTTTAAAAATTTATAGCCGCTCCCCCCACCGCTGAAAAGGTATATTTTATATGATAATTTTTTTTCTTTTTATTATCTCAGTTTCACAACCCAATAGGTCTCGATAACGATCGAGTAAATTCCGATTAAGCATCGTGAGCTCCCCTACTATTATATGGTAATGCACGTTTTCATTCCACGACAGAATATTTCAAGGATAATTAACTGAATTTTGTGTAATTGTGAAATTGTGAAAAAAAAATATTTAAAGTTCATATTTAATTTATTTTTTTTATATGAATAAATTTAATTAATTTATTCTAACTAATTGAAAAAGATTATGTAAAAAAGTCTAAATGTCTACGACTTGCAAGTTGATGAGTTGCTAAGTGATTTAAATTGAGTAATTGTTGTACATTTACTGTTGCATCTTGTATTACTTTGTCCTTCGGTGAAATAAGATATGGACTTCAAAAATATCTAGAAAACAGATATTAATATATGTACCTACTCTAATTCAAGTGTGAAAAATACTGATGATTTATAAGTTCCTAGCGGACCCGACACACCTGTATGAAAGCACTTTTCGACTTTGACCTTTTTTTCACAGACTCATAATAACGTTAGCTTTGAAAGCGCTTAAATGTTTATTCTACTGTAGCTTAATAAGTTTCTTAATAAGAGACTTCCCATACCTGAATAAAAATATCTACTGCTGCGATAAAACAGCACACCCACTTCTCATAATATTGACTTTTCAAAGATTTAAAAATATAATTTTAGTTTGAATTTTCAAATTAATTCAAAACATGATTTTTATTTTCAAACTATTTTATCTTATTTTTCCAAAATATCACAAAATTTTTATTTAATATTTATGGAAAAAATGTAACGTAGTTAGTGTCATACTTCAATGGATATCAACAAAAATTTTTTTGAAGAATCATAAATAAATAATAAAACATTAAAAGTTATCAGGGAGTGGCAAAAGTCAGCGATTCAGATAATATGAATCAATTTCATATTAAAAATCTCAATTTTACATGTATATAATAAATATTAAAAAAAACTAGTTAAATTCCCAAGTATTGACTTATAAAATATTAAATAGCACTTTCGAAAAAAATATTTTAGTACCTACATACTATATTAAAGTACTAGTTGATACCCGGCTACTTTGCTGAGCTTTCCAAATTAAACGAATTGCTTAATAGAAACTTTCAACCCAAATATAAAAATTCAGCCATTTTGATAGAGAAAGATAAAAATGTATTTCAAGATTTTAATATCTGTTAAACTTTTTCTTTAGTTAGAGATATTAGCTATTCCATTGGTTCTATATACTTTTGAGAATAAAAACCACTTGCTTTCCTGTAAAACTTGAAAGGCTTTTATCTATACCAATAATAAGATTGAAAATTTTTACTACTTGAATACCTATACAATAAAAACGTTCCATATTTCCTGCGCGAGAGAACGAAAAACGGAATCATTTTTCCCAGCTAAGATTTTTATCTAATCTAAAAAATTTAAGGTGTTTTGTTGAATACTCTTTATTGCCTACATTTTCATATATTTAATGCAAAGAAATAAATGCCGTTTACATTGTAATTTTCCCCAAAAAACAGGGTAATAACAGAGTTTGTCCAGGGTAAACTTGAAAACAGCTGAGCCGATTTCAATGGAATTTTTACAAAAAAATATTAAATATTGCAACTTACATTATAGGCAACTTTTTATTTCGAATAGTTTTCCCTGTCTGTTTGTTTGTTCTTGGCAAACTTGAAAACGGCTGGTCCGATTTGGACGAGATTTTCACTACAAGTAGTAAATATTACAAAAAGTGTTTTAAAATACTTTTTATTCCGAAAAAATGTTGATTTTCTGAGCAAAAAAATAAAAACTATAAAAACTGCGCAACGAAAAACATACATCGGCAGGCAGTTGTGATAAAATGTACATATATTAACATATCGCAGAGACGACATGATTTTAAACTATGTAATTTGTTATTCTTATAAATTAATGTTTGCAAATTTGAAAATTATAACCATGATAGAAGTATAGCGATAGGTTAAATTCCTAGAAAACATAAATCCATTGTGAATTTACGGGTAGTTAATATATTATCTGTAGTTCGGATGAGTAAACGTTCGAATTGTCGAGAAGGGAGAAGGAAATCCTCTGCAGTAAATATGATTTCATTCATAAAAATAAATATCTTTGTTCAAAACTGAGACCCGTAAGAATAAATAACAAAAACAGATAGTTCGACTTAAGTGATCCCGATTAGGAGTTTCACTAAGAGAGATGAAGCCGTTAGGCAGAGCCCCCAGAACAAAAAGAAATCCAGCCCAACTTATTTTTCAAGAGAAAATAGCAATTTAGATGTGACCATCGCATTGTTTTTTTTTTTTTACTAAAAAACAATGTTCTTTATTTATTTTTGGTATTCATTGTCTTATAAACAATCATTATATGAAAAATTACATTTATTCATCACCCTTTCCTGACGTGAGGAAGCGAAAATCGATGACAGAATTTTACATTTTTACATTTAAACCGTTTCTACTCTACCCCCCCCCTCACTTCCCGACCTCAGATCGACCAGATCTACCGTAATTTATTTTTCCTTTCATTTTTGTTATATTCTCTTCCTTTTCTTATGGGTTTCATCCTACTATAATTTTTGCTCACTTTTTTTTCCATTTTATATATATAAATATGTAGATAGCTGGTCTTCGCCCGCTTTGCTGAGCGTATCTAAATTATACTGATTGAATAATGGGAACTTTCATTCCATCAACAAAAAAGACAGATTGATATTTCTAGATCTTTGATTCATAGAAAGTTCATGAAAATCAGATAAACTACTTTTCCCGGAAGATATTCTATATAGCTATCTAGAAGAGCTATCTTATTGGCTCTATACGTTTTTATGAATATTATAAAATACCTATACTTGTGTTCCTTAAGTATAGCAATACAATTCGAAAATATTGAATGTATTATATATTAAACTGAGTTTAATATATAATCAAGTTCAAATTTTTCAATAGTAATTTAACACGTTTATTTCTAAACATTATAGACATTCAAAAATTAACAATGAAAAAAGTTTTTTCAATGTTTCAAAAATTTTCATTATTAATTTAGTGATGTTATCGGATGTTAAATTAAAAATCATATTTTGCTGTAGAAATTGTAATTTTTATTTAAACTTTTTTGGAATGATTGTGTTAAAACGCTATTTCACGAACTTTAGGGAAAGCTTTTTTAAAAACACGATTCCTGCAGGATAAGTACAATAATTGTTATGCTATCTTTTGAGAATCGTGCATTATTCTAACATACGAATTAATAATCTATATTATTCTTTGACCTCTCAACTACCCTATTGTAAAAAATCATGTCAATATTTTGCTCTATGACAAACAAAAACATATCTTTCCCACGGGAGCAGTACATTTTTCCTGGATAAAAAAGAGATCAGGCCTTCTTGAGGGTAATGCGCTAGAACTCTATTTCACGTACTAACGAAACTTCTATTAAATACACGGTTCCTGTAAGATACAATTGTCTTGTTATCCCACGGGAAGAGTACATTTATGTCGATTTTTTGCTCTATGAAATATAAAAACGTTTCTAGCCCACGGGCCTGTACATTCTTCCTGGATAAAAGGTACACCAATCTTTCTTGAGGAAAATTTTTTAAACACGCTTATCCATGAACTTTTACGAAACTTCTTTTAAATACTCAGTTCCTGAAGGATACCATTCGTATCTTATCCTACGGGAACCGTGCTATATTCTGACATAAAAGGTAGCCTATATTTATTCTCTGACTCTCAATTAACCACCTCATTGTAAGAAATTATGGTAATCTTTTGCTCTGTGAAAAATAAAAACATATCTATCCTACGGGAACCGCACATTTTTCCTTTATAAAAATAAGACTGTAGGATAAGAAAATTATTTTTTGCCTTGAGGACATTATGAGTTATAACTTTTAATAAACTCTATTATAATCAGCGAAAAACGTTTAGTTTCAGCATGATTTTTCTTTAAACCAGTTTTTCTATTCTCCCGTTGAAATGAGAAATTTTTCCGAAATAAAACGTATTGTAGATAATGATTCGCATATTTAGCTTTCATCATACTTAAATATCACCAATATTCATTTACAAATAAAAATGTATAGTTTATGCATAATTTTTGTTCCAACCCGTTTTGTAATTTCCCGGATAAATGAGACATTTTTCCGTAATAAAAAGTATTCTTTTTAATGACTCAGATTGTCATTTATCATCATACCAAATTTCATTAAAAACCGTATTTATTTGGGTAAGAATTAATCTTTCTAAAAACAATTTTGCTAATAATGAATTATTTTTGAAACAACTTTAATAACCATTAAAAAGGTTATAGCGGGCCAACCTTAAAAGATAGACATATGTCGTCGCGGACTTTTTTTTAGAAATTTTTAAGAGGAACAATTTTGCTACACATGATTTTTGCGTAACTTTAACCATTTACGCAGGGCAGACCACAAACGCTCTCAAAAGGAAAAAATGTTCCTGGATTTTGCAACATTTTTCATTGATGCTCTGATGCTATTAGTCGTAAAGTGATGTTGTATAGCCTAAAGCCATCGTCGATAATTAAGCTATCCAACACAAAAAGAATTTTTCAATTCGAATCAGTAGTTCCTGAGATTAGCGCGTTTAACCAAACAATCAAACAAACAAACTCTTCAATTTTATATATTAGTATAGATTTATACGCTACACTTTTTGAAATAATTAATTCAATCAAATTATAGACACGTCGATTTTTTAATCAGCATAAATCAGTGTGAATGAAAGCTATCTGATTATTTTAAGAGGAATAACCTGCGTACATTTCCATATGTAACTAATTCGAGTTAAAAGTTTAATATGTACTCGTAAATTCCTTCAATGAATTTGAACAAAGCCCCTTCTATTCATTGCATTATTATTAAATAAGACGAGTCATTATAATATCTGCGTTATAATACCGATCATTGCTCATAATATAATCACGCCACTTTGCAGTATTGCTAGAAGGAGCATTTGATTTTATTATTGAATATTTAACGATTAACATGATGTCATTAAATTGTCGATGGTAATTATTGTGATGGTCGTTTTGCTTTTGTGTAATTAATATTTATAATTGTTCCAACAATTACGCGTAGCGAGAACTGCTGCGATTGTTGAACTTGGGAAAATCTTTGAATAGGAAAAACGATTTCACCCGATTTCTGTCCGTGAATTTTCGGTCGTACCACTCGGGCTGTCATGTTGTGTGACTGACTTCTGGCATAGAAAAGTAATTATTATTAAATTCACTTGTCGTTGAATCGTTGCGAGAATCGGTTCAGTTCATTATTTTTAAAAAAGAACAACTAATATAATTTAAAAAAAAAAAAACTAAATGAATTTATAAGATTTACTTTGAAATCGTGTGATAGTCGTCTATCGGTGACGCGAACCCCATTTTTTAACTTCAATGCTTTAACTTGTAAATTTGCTTCAGCAATTGTTGTATTTGTATTAAATATCAAAGAACTGTTCGTAACTACATTGGAAAAAAATGAAAAAAATGCTCAGTATGTTATTTTCGACGAGATGTCAAAATAAATATTTGCATGTTCAAAATATGTTCCACGATTTTGTGAAGTGTTGTAATGATTTGAAATTTTTCGCTTTGTTTGTTTGTCTCAATTATGTTATCCTCAAGCATATTGTCATGGAAGGATTGGCCGAGTTTATCGTTATTCTGGGAATATTTTACTGGCTGTTCTCGTCCAGGTTAGTGTTGGTTTTAATTCAATTATCTGCTTCGTCTTTGATTACACTTTTAAACGTATACAATTTAATCCTGGTAAAATAGATTAAAGTATTAAAACATATCAACTTTTGAACGTAAAGTTATAGGCGTGCCGATAGAAGGGCAAGGTGCGTAGCTCGATTGACCCACGACCACCTTAATACCTTCATACTTACAAAAATTGCACCGACTATGAACAGTCCCTGGGTAATACTCATGAAATCTCGAAATTACCAACCAATAAATTAATGAAAAATATTTAAATTAATTCATCGTCATTTGCTCGTAAATTTGTACTATTTATCTTACTAGAAGTGAAAAATATCGTGGTCCCTAGAATAAATGAGTTTTGACGATTTAAATGTGAGGGAATGATGACTGAGGTGAGGAAATGATGGTTGTATTTAATTTTCATATGAAATCGTATTATTTATTTTTTTAATATATTTTGAATTCTACTAGGTTATATTAACTTACAAGTTAAAAAGTTTCTGTACGCAAAGATGTACGAAAACCGAGTCGATCTAGTTTGAAAGTCACTACCTCATAACTCATCATCCCCCACCTTTTAATCAAAATGAGGAAATGACGGTGAGGGAATGACAAAACAAATCATAACCTAAAAAATCTCGCAACATAACCGTTCTTTACCAGCTAGCTTTTTGCTACGCTTTCTATCTCTAAAAAAAATACTTTCGTACGTCATCGAAATATTATAATTATCTTTTTTATTCTTCACTGTGAGGAAATGCTTGAATACAATGTAATCTTTTAAATGTTGCAATGAAATCTTCTTCCAACAATTACTCTAACAAACTTGAAGTCAATTCGCCATTCCGAACAAGTAACCGAACTACCAACTGTAAAAAACTAATTGGAGTGTTACCAAAGCCCTCAAAAATATACCTACTTATCTACTGTTGGTAATGCTGTGAGAGAATGATTATTTTTCATGGGACAAGTGTTGAGATAACATTAGACAAGTTTTTGCTGACTTATGATTGACTTATGATGAAAATTTGTTGTATTTACAATAAACAAGTCATAGTTACAAACGGATTTTTTAAGAACTTCTCAATAAAAACTTTAGACAATGTTCTAATCTGGAGTTTGGGACATTGTGAGGGAATGATTTTCAGAGTACTGTATATTTATTATTCCCCACAAATGCCCGTACAATCCCAAAGTTATTACCAACATTTATAGCCTTGATGATGTTCTTTCGAAAAAAAAAACATCCTAAGTCGGTTAGGTTTATTCTAAAAACTGCTAGGACAGGAATTTCAAAATTTCAGGAGAATTACGCCATATTGTATTTAATACTTCGATAGTGAAATAAATTTTTTATGAGTTAAGCAAACATTTCCTCAAGAGGAGCATCTTCATCCAGTAAGCCCTTAGTAGTATCAAATACTTAGGGGAGGTCACTAGTAGAGGACAGTTGCCAAAGGCGTACTGGTCACCTAAATCGTACCAGATTTTTTATTTAAAAATGAATGCATTTCGATGCTTCTCGAGGTTTGTTCCAATCATCCAGCTATGGCGATGCACAGACACGACCAACAGACAAAAAGCAAGACAACATTGACCAAGAAACAAGAGTGAGTGAAGAATTGCTCCAGCAGGTTCGTTCCGTGCGACCATCCAGCCCATGAGTCAGCACAGCCAATTTCGTGCAACGACGTCACGAGCGCTTATATCGACACCATGTCGGCGATGTTAATGCACTGCTTTGTCGACCCTCGGCCTAAGCTGAAACAGTTCTTCACTCATTCTTGTCTCTTGGTCAATGTTTGAACATCACCAGAAGGACGATTGGAACAAACCTTTGGTGGTAAGGAGATACAATTTTATTTATCAAAAAATCACAAAGAAATCAGGCAAATCGGATGTTATTTTTAAACGATTTTAATCGGCTGAACTTAATACAAATCTACAGTTTCTGAGGTAGACTTAAATATTTTTGAAAACTAGCTATCTTATGTGATTTATTTCTTTTTGGTTTCAAAACATGCTGATAAAGTTAGGTTCAATTATTTGGTGGGATGTATTTTTCCTAAATCGTACCACACCATGATCCAATGCTTAAAGTCTCAGAAGGGGAGGGGGGGGGTACATGAAGCTAGTGTTGGATTTGAGAAAGAAGACAATATTGTATTAATTGTATTTCATTGTCAGTTAAGTAGTGTAACATTACATTTTAATTTTATGTTGGATTGTTTAATAAACTTCAATTAAACTCAAAATAAAGTACAATACAGTTTATCTTATTTTTTTTGTATGTTTTCAGTTCAAAACATGAGGTACGATTTTGGAAACCGGCTGGTACAATTTAGGATACCGGTTGCCGAAATCGTACTGTTTTCATAATCTTACTAAAGTGTTTATATCACAATGATCTATTATTATAATAAATACTTAAAGATTCATATTTAATTGCAATTTCGACAGTTAATGCATAGATGCGAAACATAGTGTTTCTATTCTCTCTCTTTCTGTCTTTACCAACGTAAATCTCCCCTCTCACTTTCACAATCGGACTTTTCGTAACGCTTCTGTAACACATTCACCACTTTACTCCTCACGTAAAGAAGTTATACTTCAAAAACACAAAGCAAAGTCTTTTTACTAGAGATATTTAGTGTAAGTTACAATTGTTTACTCCAAGCAGGAAGGGATGTGCTAATTTATTTAAAATTTTAAATAAAATTTTGGTTTTGGTATAAGAATATTAAAGCTATTTTTAGTTGCAATAAAATATATGCATCCTGCTTTTCAGGAAAACCTAAAAGAAAATAAAACAAAGACGAGCGAAATATGTCGAACAATAAAATACTTCAGACGAATTGAAGATAAAATTTTATAAATGCACTTAATTTTTTATGTTAGAGCCATAAAATTCTACCTTTTATATTATTTAATAATTTCTATAATATTGATGAAAATTTAAGCGGATTATTACATCGAAATTTTTTATACATAAAAAAACATTATAATGTAGATACGTTCCACGTTATTTTATATCGTACACAAGGGAAATTTATTGTTTAAAATATTAAATCTATTATTGTTTCGTTTATTTTTAACGTTCATCGTAACACTAAAAATTGATTCGGAAGCGATATAACTACGTGCATCGGTTTCGAAATACACTTTCAGTCGATACGTGTGAGCAAATATTAAATGCTTAGAATGCATTTTGGGTGCATTTGTGAGTCCATTCAACCTTTGTCATGAGCATTTTTTATATTTTTATTATAGGTAATAATGTAACATAATAATATAATAGGTACATAGATATCTAAATTTGGATGATTAATTAATATGAAAGGACAAGGAGCCGTTTTTTCGCTTTTGTACTAATGCATATATGCATATCACATATACCTACACGCATTATCACATATGCATGTATATATGGGTAATTCTCATGAAATCTCGAAATTACCAATCAATAAATTAATGAAAAATATTTAAATTAATTCATCGTCATTTGCTCTTAAATTTGTACTATTTATCTTACAGGAAGTGAAAAATATCGTGGTTCCTAGAATAAATGACTTTTGACGATTTAAATGTGTGGGAATGATGACTGAGGTGAGGAAATGATGATTGTATTTATTTTTCATATGAAATCGTATTATTTATTTTTTAAATATATTTTGAATTCTACTAGGTTATATTAACTTACAAGTTAAAAAGTTTCTGTAAGCAAAGATGTACGAAAACCAAGTCGATCTAGTCTGAAAGTCACTACCTCATAACTCATCATCCCCTCACTTTTAATCAAAATGAGGAAATGACGGTGAGGGAATGACAAAAAAAATCATAACCTAATAATCTCGCAACATAACCGTTCGTTACCAGCTAGCTTTTTGCTACGCTTTCTATCTCTAAAAAAATACTTTCGTACGTCATCGAAATATTATAATTATCTTTTTTATTTTTCACTGTGAGGGAATGATTGAATAAAATGTAATCTTTAAAATGTTGCAATGCAATCTTCTTCCAACAACTACTCTAACAAACTTGAAGTCAATTCGCCGTTGTAACCGTACTACCAACTGTCAAAAACTAATGACAGTGTTACCAAAGTCCTCAAAAATATACCTACTTATCGACTGTTGGTAATGCTGTGAGGGAATGATTATTTCTCATGGGACAAGTGTTGAGATAACATTAGACAAGTTTTTGCTGACTTATGATCCTAATTTCAGAGAAATTTTGAAAATTTGTTGTATTTACAATAGACAGGTCAAAGTTACAAAGGGATTTTTTGGAAACTTCTCAATAAAAACTTTAGACAATGTTCTAATCTGGAGTTTTGGGACATAGTGAGGGAATGATTTTCAGAGTACTATATATTTATTATTCCTCACAAATACCCGTACAATCCCAAAGTTATTACCAACATTTTTAGCCTTGATGATGTTCTTTCGAAAAAAAACATCCTAAGTTGATTAGGTTTATTCTAACAACTGCTAGGACAGGAATTTCAAAATTTCAGGAGAATTACCGATGTTCATATTCAAGGTTTACGTCTTTGATTAGTCTCAAAAAGAAAATTATATGAGCTCAATAAATTACACAGTAAATGTAATGCAGATCATTTGTTCATATTTCATGGTTCTTAGTGAGATTTACCACTTTTAATATACAAGTAAAATCAAAAATGTGGTAAAAATATAAAGAAAAAAATTAACGCCAACATTTGATTCAAATTTTGAATTTAGGTTCTCCTTCATTTGTAGTAAGGTACGTGATAACTTTGAAACTTGCAATTTCAAATAAAAAAAAATGGTTACTGATGAGTTACTTAATAACTTATATTTGTCCAATAGGCCTGTACTTCTTTACTTGTCTTCATCAGCTATTGCTTCTTGCCAATACAGAACTTTCATGATGTGCTCACAATGAAATAAAAGTACAAATTTTATACTGAAGAAAAGAGACAGAGATATACTCAAGTTTTATATTATGTACCAGTGGTCCTAAGTTTGAATCCTACATGGAAAAAAATAGTGGTGTAATATTTACAACAGTAAACTAGTAATATTTTTACTGCACTTTGTGTTCACTATAACCACAAATGTAACATTAGATAACACACTTTGATGTATTCAGCTCTAACGCCTATAGTATTTTTTACTACCATAATATAGTAAATATATGTAGCTGTTACAACTGCTGAGTATTGTACAATTAACAAATTTTGGCGTTTGCGCATTCGGCGCGTACAACAAATCCAATAATTTTGACAAATAAATGCAAGTGTCAAAAATTCAACTACATTTTTACTAGTTCGTGTTGTTAATAATACTACAGTTCTTTAATTTATTAGTATTCATCCTGTGCGAGGCCTTGGTTTTGGTCTCCCAAATTAGAAAAGCGTTTTTAATTTTTCTTTTTGTGATTCCATAAAAAGGTTCAGGTCCTATAAGGTCTGATGAGGCGCCATTTTTGGTCAGTTGATCGATCTTTTCATTGCCCTCTATCATGTCCTGGAGCCTACCATAGGTAGACCTTGTTCTGGAATAAGTAGGAGTACAAAAGTAGGATCAGGAGTACAATAAATCCATAACTGCAGTGGGGGGGGGGAGGAATTCGGATCTCTATATTCTACTAGCGGAAAAAATAATTTTTTCTTAATAAAATTTCAAATTACAATGTTTTCATGTAGCTAGTCGGTATCGGTACTCCCGTTGCCAAAAATGGTCCTTCTGATTTATATTTAGGGTTCAAAAGATATATTATATATTCTTTGCTTTAGTTTTGAGAGTAGTTCAAAGCCTCGTCTACGGGTTTTTTTCATTTTAAAAACGAACTTCTATCGTCTGATTTTGCATTGATTTCGAATTTTTTGCCACCCCCATTTTAAAGCCAACCGGGGCTATGTATTAGCGTACAAATTCAAATTTTTATTTTGGAAATGACGCTACAATTCTATCAAGTGCCAATGAAAATGTTGCCAATTGAATATGTTTAATTTTACGATTTTTTTTTGATCCAAAAAATAATATTTCTCGCATTTAATTCTTTATCAAATACGTGAATGAAGTCATTGGTAGCCGTTAGGTATTTCATAAGCTGTTCTTAATTCTTAAGCCATTTCTACACTTACTGATCGCTATGTGTAATGTGCAATGTATGTATGTCGTCGCCATAAATTTCATAGACTTCAATAGATTCTATAGCTTTCAATAGACTTTAATAGATCTAATAAAATTAGTAATAAAAAAAGTAAAAAAAATGTATTGATGATGCACAGATGTGAAGCTTAAAAGGCTTAAGATGCTGTAAAAAGTATTTTTTACGATTAACTTGTGATTGCTTTGATTAATCTTGATTCAGAAACAGGTAACGTTTGATACCTGTTGATTTTGACATTGTATAAATCGATTATTGAAAATAATTTTAATAATCGTTTAATTATTTGAAAAGTTTTTTTTTTATTTCGTAATATTATTGTTTGCAAGGGACTTGTCACGTTGAGACATTTTCAGTATATATAGAATATGATAAAGTAAAGAAATAATAATGTTAAATCAACATTGCGATATATCGCCAGTAAAATGATTTTCTTATCTTTGTCCTTAGCAATAAAAAATGAAAAATTCTCTTTATTTGTTCGTTTTAATGTGTATTAGGTTTTGGTTTTGGTAGAATGTGTTAAAGGAGAAAGTTTTTAAACGTTCAAATCTTTGTTTAATTTCAATACTGATTTTTGAAATTGTAGACATCTTAGAAGAAACTTGATCCATTATTTTTTTTTTAATTTGCTCAGTGTGTAAGATAAATCAATTTCTGGTTTATAATTATTGTCGAATTGGTAAAATTTTTCTCTTTGTTTTTATAACAAATCGCTGATGTAATATCAAAATATTTTATGTCATTTAACATTCTTAGTTGACTTTTTCAGTATATCGATAGTTGCATTCTTAAATATTTATATAGGTACACGGAAAAAAATAGTGGTGTAATATTTACAACACTAAACTAGTAATATTTTTACTGCATTTTGTGTTCACTATAACCACAAAAGTAACATTAGATAACACACTGTGTTGTATTCAGCTCTAACGTATAGTATTTTTTACTACCATAGTGTAGTAAATATATGTAGCTGTTACAACTGCTGAGTGCTGTACAATTAACAAATTTTGGCGGTTGCGCATGCGGCGCATACAACATAACCAATAATTTTGACAAATAAATGCAAGTGTCAAAAATTCAACTATATTTTCACTAGTTCGTGTTGTAAATAATACTACAGTTTTTTAATTACACCTGACTGATAAACGTTACCACACGTGGTATCATCATATATAATACTAGTTAATTTAGTAAAAATAACAAGGAATGTTGTTAAAACTACAACGTATTTTTTTCCGTTTATACTTTAATTATTGCATTTTCTGGGAACATTTAACATTCTTATGTATATTTTTTGCACCATCAGAAAGTAAAGATTTCAACGCACAAAAAGCCCACCAACTCTTTTAAAAAGTAGATATTATGTGAGAATTTTCGATTGAAAATTAGGGTATTTTAAATCAAAAAAAATATACATACATACTAAGTTTGGGACATAAAAAGGTAAATTTTCACCAAATTTCGTGAAAAAAAAAATTTGGTTTTTAAAAAATATATAATAAAAACCAAAAACTTGGTAAGTAATTTGAATTTTTCACATAAATTTTGAGGTTGTAGATCTACTTATCATCTACAACTTTGCCATTTAACTTTTTTCCATGGGACTTGTAGTTTTGTCGGACATCGAGATAAACCGTTTCTACCCCTAAACACCTTCCACTTTTCTACTTCCCCTACGCAGATCGACCGTATTTTTTTTTCTATCATTTTTCTTTTACCATCTTCCTTATTTAATGGGTTTCATTCTACTTTAATTTTTTTAACCTTTTTATCATTTTCTAAGTGTTAAATTAGTTAACTTAGCTAGAATTTAAGGCCTGGTTGAATTTAAAAGTGGACTGTATTATTTTATTGTAAAAAGAGGATTTATGCCTCGCAAGAGAAATTAAAGGATCTCCAAGTGAGATCCTCGCCTAATCGACCCAAAGCTGTCAAGAAAGAATGGGTATGAGTTCAAGTGAACGAACGTCAGGTTTCACTAGCTAATATTTATTATATGAAAGAAATATTAACAAAAATGAATACAGTGATTTTACATGAGTGAAAAGCAAACGAAACCTAATCGCGATGGATGCGTTACAAAAAAGTAAAAGAAGAATCAAAACAGATGTACGCTTTCAGAGGCCAAGTCAGCACGTGTCAAAGATAAAGATTTATTAGCGCATTGGCTAATTTGAAACATTAATAAACGTGTAAAAGGACTTACTCCTGAGAACGTACAAATGTCGAAAGAAAATTGAAATTATACTTAAACAAACATTACGTTGAAATAAAGATTAAATTTAAATTAAAGTGAAGATTAAATTTAAAACGACATTGGCTTTTGCTAAGTCCACATGGTCCTTTCGGTTCGGCAGTCGGGCACAGAAGACCGAGAACAACAAAATCACTTTTGTTCACAACTCACGAACCCGCACTCTCTATCCGTTCCTCAGATCCAACCCAATTCCTTTTGGCGTTGAATAAATAGCCGGGCGACAAACCATTATTTTGGCGCAATATTTTGAACACAAAGACTTTAGCTCTGTTCTAAAAACAATAAGTCTAAGTAAAACATTTATAATAAAGTACTAATTGTCATTGAATCTTCCCACCCGATTATATGATAATGATTTACTTACATCAAATAAAAAAAAAATCTTATAATTATTATAAGATAATTATAGAATAATAATTCCAATAAACGTCAATTTGGTGAACTGTTTGTAAAAAACCGTGTTGGAGTTCGTAACTTGACAATTCAACTACATTTTTACTAGTTCGTGTTGTAAATAATACTACAGTTTTTTAATTACACTTGACTGGTGAACGTTACAACACGTTTTTTTTTTTTTTTTTTTATGAGAGGTTTAAAAATCTTCGAAAAGACACCGACAGGGTGGTATTTGTCGGTAGTGCCAGATTTTTACTGGCTAAAAACATTCCTCTTCCCGCCCCTGTTAGGGAGGGGGGCCGTGCTGGAAACCGCTTTCGCATTACTTCAGCACGGCCTGGGGTGCGCCCCTAGGCGTTCACGGTGGTTGGGTGCTCTCGCTTTTTAGCTTTCAGCACGTCTTCTGCGAAGGTTAAGATTGCCTGCCATTTCGTCTCAGACTCGATGACCTGAGAGGTCAGGTTATCCGGGCTAAGTGTGGCTCCGATGGCTCTGTCGGCCTTGTCTCTCTCTGCCTCCCACCTACTGCAGTGGAAGAAGGTGTGGCAGGCGTCGTCGATGTCCTCCGGGCAGTACTCGCACCTAGGGCTATCCACTATCCCCATGCGGTGCAGGTAGGCGTTGAAGAGGCCGTGGCCCGTGAGAAGTTGCGTGGCGTAGTAGTTGAGCTCTACGTGCTTGCAGTCGATCCATGGTTCGATCGTTGGGATTAGTTTGGCCGTCCATCTCCCTGTGTCAGCGTTTTGCCACCTGTGTGTCCATTCTCTGAGCGTCTCTTTCCGCTCGATTTCTCGTGTTGTGTCGTCAAGAGTGCCTGCTGAGCGTCGTTCTTGGAGTCGTTTGCGTTCTTTCGCCATGAGGTCGATTGGTGTCGTCTTGGTTATGACTAGGATGGCCGCTTCCGAGGTTGTGCGATACGCGCACGCGACTCGGAGGGCGGCCCGTCTTTGTGCTGCCGCGAGTTTTTGTCTGTACATTTCCTGGTTGAGTTGGTTTGCCCAGATTTCGGCACCGTACAATATCACCGAGTGTACCACACTCTGTAACAGTCGCCGCTTGGCGTATCGGGGCCCCGAGGTGTTTGGCATTATCCGCGCCAGGCTTGCTGCTATTCCGTTTGCCTTTTCGGCCGTTCTAGTGAGGTGTTCGAAGAATGTCAGCTTTTCGTCAATCTGGAGACCCAGGTAGCGAACTGACTGTTTCGCCGTGACGTTGGTTCCACCGATGTTTACTGTGAACGGCTTCTCGAACCAGCGTTGTCTGGTGAGGACAACCATCTCAGTTTTGCTCGCGGCTAGTTCGAGTCTATGTCGCTTCAGCCAGTCACTTAGTCTCTCTACTAGACAGTCGATCTTCCAGTGTGCGTCTTCCTTGCTGTTTGCGAGGACGATTCCAGCCACGTCATCCGCATATCCTACAAGGTACGTGTCTCTTGTTGGATCGGTCCTTAGCAGGTCATCGTATCGCACGTTCCAGAGATCCGGGCCCAGGACCGAGCCCTGTGGGACGCCAGCCGTCACTTCGGTAGTGAGCGTGCCCTCTGTTGTGCTGAATATCAGCTCTCGTTCGCGGAAATAGTCGTCTACCATGTCCAGAATGTACTCGTCCACCCCGAAGTCATGTCTCAATGCGTCGAGTATGTCTTCCCAGCCCACGGAATTGAAAGCGTTTCGCACATCAAACGTGATGAGGACGCCTACTCTCCGGGATCTGTGGTTTCCTGCCCGTGCTTGTTTCACGAAGGTAAGGGCTTGATCTATAGCCGAGACTGTCGAGTGCCGTTTCCTGAAGCCGTGTTGGTTTTTTGAGAGTCCGCCGGCTCTCTCCACCGCTGCGATTAGTCGTGTCTTGATTAATTTTTCGAATATCTTGCCGGCTATATCGAGCATGCATAACGGCCTGTACGAGGCTGAGGTTATCGGCGGGCCTTTGCCTTTGTCAAGCAGCACCAGCCGTTGTCGTTTCCATTTCCTGCTAAAGGTTCCGCTCGAAAGGCAGGCGTTGTACATTCCGAGCAGTATTTTTGGCATTTTTTCAGCGATTATCCTTATTACGCTCGTTGGGACCCCATCCGGTCCTGGGGCCTTTCCTGGCTTAAGCGTGCGTACGGCGTCCTGCAGTTCCCCCGTTGTGAACGGTGGTGCCGCCACTGTGGCCCGGTATCGTTGTTTGGGCGGTCTCCGTGGATGTCGTGGGAACAGGTCCTCTATAACTTTCTTTGTTGTCGCCGGGTCCATGAGGGGTACGGGTGCCTGCTTGCCCAGTCCCCTAACCGCAAATAAACTTACAACACGTGGTGTCATCCTATATAGTACTAGTTAATGTAGGAAAATTAACAAGGAATGTTGTTAAATCTACAACACATTTTTATCCGTGTAACTATTTCATTTTTAATTTCAAATGATTGAAAGTGATATTAATCTAAAATCTAGTTCGTAGATGATCGATTTTTGCGTGTAAATTTATAAATAGCACATGTTTTTAATTGTTATATATGTACGTACCTATTTACATACTCGATTGCTATATTAAAGAACTAATTTAAATCTTTCCGGTTTTGATAACAATAACAATAAGAGTTTACAAATAAATAAATATTAATGAAGTAAATGTAATATAACAAAAATTATTCAAGCGTCAATTTATCAGTTTCCTTGAACTTGAACATAAGGACACATCTTGGATTTAGCTTTTTTTTTTTCGTTCTCATCACGACTATTTAAACACAGAAAATTTCTGTTGGTCAATTTTAATCTAAGGTCTAGGATCTTAAGTCTAGAATTCAACGGGAATCGAACCCGTTGCCCCTGCGCTAATAGGTGGCCTGAAAAGTTTATTTAACATAAGGTTATTTATTTTCTGAAACATAGGTATCTAGGTTTTTCCAAATGCATATTTTATTGTTTATAATTTGTTTATCAATCAATATTGATTTTTTATATTTTTATTGTTTAATTAAATATGGTAATCTTGCACGTATACGAACCTAATGTTTTAGATACATCTAACATAATATAATAACTACCTAGCAAATGGATATTAATTTTCAGAATTCTATTCAATTTAATTTGTACAAGTTGTAAATGAAAAATAATTTATAATTTCTCATTATTAGAAATATAAGAGGTATACTTAAGTAATAAATTATAGTTGGCGCTTAAGAAAAAATTTTGAATTCCTTTTTACCGCAAAAATAGAAAGTATTATGATATATTATCTATAATGATATTATAAGAAAGAAATTAATTTTGCATTGATATGTCACTACATTCTATTAGTCGTCTGCCAAGAATTCGTTTTGTATGTTATTTTTTAAAATGTTATTGGTCTACTAAAATAGTCATAGCATAATATATCAAATTTCTGTAACATGTGGTTTCTAGTGTTATTATTATTATTCCTATACTAGCCGATACCCGCGACCCGCGCTATTGCTCCAAGTGTAAAGTTATTAGTTAATCAATAATTAACTGTTCAAAAATTTGTAAATTAAAAAATAAATATTATAAAAAAATTAAAAACCGACTTCAAAATAAATAAAAAATCTTAAACAAAAAATGCACTAAAAAGTAACAAAATAATGGCGTATCCTTGCAGTATCTACAACTTACAAATTATTAGGATGATACAATGTACAACTATTGTTATTTTTGGAGTTGGTGTCAGCCGAGGAAATACGACTATACTTAGCAAAAAATGAGAATACCTTATGAAAATTATTTTTCAAATGAACTTTTAAACAATATACTCCAACTGTAACAATATCTATTTAAACTACAAAATACCAATTACCAACTAAACTTTTTTACAATTTTTACAAACTACCATTAATATTTATTTTCTTGACTGACACCAACTCCAAAAATAACAATAGTTGTACATTGTATCATCCTAATACTTTGTAAGTTGTAGACACTGCAAGGATACGCCATTATTTTGTTACTTTTTAGTGCATTTTTTGTTTTAGAATTATTATATATTTTGAAGTCGGTTTTTCATTTTTTTTATAATATTTATTTATTTCTCGCGTTTTAGTGATCTGAAGTTTGATAACTGATTTTATTTTCTTGAAAATGGTTAACCTTCCAAACGCTCAGCTTATATGAGGCAGCGCCGTTAAATATTAAAAGTTACTACATCATTCCTTTTTCCCCTTAAGGGTTGAAATTTTTTGCTTTTAAATGTAATAACAAAACTAAGTGGATTATTCTTTCCAACAGAAAAAAAATTATCAAAATTCGGTTAAATGTCACTATTTCATCCCCTATTTTCATCCTTAAGGGGTGGATTTTTTTCTTCAAATTGAAATGTGAACAATTTAAAAAGTACGTTGTACGTAATAGAAACAAAATTATCAAAATCGGGTTAGCCAGGAAAAAATTGTAATATTATTTCATCTCTAATTTTTAACCCCTTATGAGTGGAGTTTTTTTTTAAATGGAGAGGAGATTAATTTAAGGTTGTGTTCTACAAATAAAAAAAGAATTATCAAAATCGAGCTATCCAGTAAGAAGTTAATATTTCATCCCTTAGTTTTCAACCTTTTAGAAGTATGTATACGATTTCCTTCAAATTAAAATTGAGCCACAAGAAAAGCACTGGCTTTCAAATAAAAAAATAATTTTCAAAATCGAGCCATCCAATAAGAAGTCAGTATTTCATCCCTTAGTTTTCAACCCCTTAGAAGTAAACGATTTCCTTGAAACTAAAATGGAACCATTCGGGAAGCATCAGCTTTCAATTAAAAAAAGAATCATCAAAATCGCTTAACCCAGTCGGAAATGCTGAGGTAACAAACATTAAAAAAAAAAAAAAAATACAGTCGAATTGAGAAACTCCTCCTTTTTTTGAAGTCAGTTAAAAATAAAAATTTCTATACAAGTTATCCAAATTATCACTTTTTTTAGTTTTTTTTTTTTCAAAAAATTGTTCCTTAAATGCTCTTTCCGGATCCGCAATTGCTCTAGGTGTATAGTTAAATAGTAATTTAATTTTTAAACTATTCATGTTTATAAGATCCAACGGCAGTTGATGACGTCATATTACAACAATACATGTATAAGTAGTTACAAATAATTAATTATTAAAAATTTGAACAATTATTTGCGTAGTAAAAAGAGCATATATAGAACTTAAAAAAAAATTCAATTAAAATTATTTTGGGTTTTATAGCGATTTTAATTAGCCTTTTTCCTCGGAAGATTTAAAAAAGATCCGCTAGGGGCAGCACCGGTGGGGCGGTACACATATTTTGAATTCTCTATTGACAATAACGTCAAACGTACGTCTGTTTATTATTAGAATAAATAAATATTGTGATCAAAAAAATTTTTAAAAAAATTGTTAAGCCTACAAAACATTGTGCATTAGCTTATTGTACGTCTGATAGTCGATACAAGCAGGATGGTGTCAAATTTGCACCTTTTGTAAAACCACAAGTTGAAAAAAAAATATCTTATTATTATTATCTTCATATTTAACACAAAGTCACTCAAACAATATTGTCTTCCCCTTTGAAGTGCTTTCGAGTTACCACAATTTAGAAACTGTTCGTCATCGTCAGATAAAGTAGCATTCAAATCTAAAGTTTCAATAGGACCGATAGTAATATAATTGTACATTATAGCATAGCAAAAAGAACGAGGAATAGCTTGGGATGGAAAATTTGCCCAGTTTGTATTAGGAAAACTGCATGATGTTGAACTTGGTAGAGTTGGGTTGAGTAATTCCATGCGTTGCTGTTTATCCGCTAGACATTTACCACAATCAATTCCAACGAAAATTTTTTTATCATTACCGTTTGCAATGCATTCTTCAATTCTCAAAAAAAAAAACAATTTAGTTTATTTAAAATAATAAAATTTTTAACAACACAATGACATATACGAGAAAATTTATGAACCAACTAACCTTTCAACTAGGACATTTTTATTACCTGACACGGTTAAGCCACGACATGCAAGTCATCGTTTTAAGTCCCGGGATGATCTTGCACTTTTGCGAATTTACAGGTACATTGTCTTCCGTTAATTCCATTATAATTCTATACGTTTGACGTTATTGTCAATAGAGAATTCAAAATATATGTACCGCCCCACCGGTGCTGCCCCTAGCGGATCTTTTTTAAATCTTCCGAGGAAAAAGGCTAATTCTCGAGTTATAACATTTTTTTAAAGTTTAATAATAACATTAACTATACACCTGAAGCAATTGCAGATCCGGGAGAACATTTAAGGAGCAATTAAAAAAAAAACTTAAAAAAGGGACTTTTTTGTATTTTACAGCAATTTTAATTTTTAATTTGCAAATGTTTGAAAAATTAATTATTAATCAATTAATTTATTGTCAACTTGTAGAAATTGCGGATTCAGAGGGAGCAACTTTTTGGCATATAGTTTAATTTTAAAAAAAATGTTTCTCGCTAACTTAACTCTTTCTGGTTAAAAAATATATGCAATAATAAAAGGGAGTGTTGGCATGTAATTTGATTATTCTATCTTGAAAATGTATTTTAGGTTTGTTCTTACAGTAAAATAAAAAAAAAATGCTAAAAGAGAATTTAAAAAGAAGTTACAAAAAATATTTTAAAAACTGCTAAGCAAATAGAAAATAGAATTCAAAAAATATTTTTTAATCTTATATCTCGCTGAGCTGCATTAAGTCTACACTCAAATATGAAATAATCAGTAAGCAGTGGAAGGAGAAATATCCTCTCTCCAGCCCATGCGCATTAAATCGTTTGTCCCACTCTATCAAAGCAATGAAAAATCCACCGCTTAACGCGTTTTGCTTGTAAAAATCGCAATTTTGTAAAACTTTAATTACTTTGTTTTTAATGAAGATATCGTGATAATTCTTTTTTTAGATAAGGACCAAGTATATAAAAAGTAAAACAAAAAATAATTGATCGAAATCTATCCAGTAGTTTTTGAGTTAAAAGCGAACATTGGAAAACAGCTATAATTTTATTTATATAGATTATTCATATATTAATTTTATTACACTGATAACAGTATTTCACTTTTTGTTATTGTATACCCTATTTAATACCTAATCGCTATATCTATACTAATATATAAAATTGAAGAGTTTGTTTGTTTGTTTGTTTGTTTGTTTGTTTGTTTGATTGGTTAAACGGGCTAATCTCAGGAACTACTGGTTTGAATTGAAAAATTCTTTTAATGTTGGATAGCCTAATTATCGGGGAAGGCTTTAGGCTATATAACATCACGCTACGACCAATAGGAGCAGAGCATCGATGGAAAATGTTGCAAAAATCAGGAAAATTGTTTCTTTTTGAGAGCGTTCGTGGCCTGCCCTGCGTAAACGATTAAAGTTACGCAAAAATCATGTGTAGCAAAATTGTTCCTCTTAAAAAGTTCTACAAAAAAGTCCGCGACGACATATGTCTATCTTTTACGGTTAGCCCGCTATAACCTTTTTAATGGTTGTTAAGGTTGTTTCAAAAATAATTCATTATTTGCGAAATTGTTTTTAGAAACATATTATTAATTCTTACCCAAATAAATACGATTTTTAATAAAATTTGGTGTGATAATAAATGACAATATCAGAGTCATTTAATAGAATACTTTTTAATACGGGAAAATGTCTCATTTACCCGGGAAATTGAAAAACGGGTTGGAGAAAAAAATTATGCATAAACTCTATTTTTAGTTGAAAATGGATTTTGGTGATATTTAAGTATGATGATAGCTAAATATGCGAATCATAATCTACAATACCAATTTATTTCAGAAAACGTTCTCATTTCATCGGGAAAATAGAGAAAACTTGGTACGAGGAAAAAACATGCTGAAACTAAACATTTTTATCTGATTACAATATATTTATAGTAATAACTCATAAGGTCCTCAAGGCAAAATCATAATTTTTCTTTTCATACAGTCCAATTTTTATCCAGGAAAAATGTATGTTCCCGTAGGATAGATACGTTTTTGTTGTTCACAGAACACAAGATTACCATAATTTCTTGCAAAATGATGGTTTAAGAGACAGTGAATGATATGGGCTACTTTTTATGTTAGAATATTGTACGCTTCCCGTAGGATAGGCTAAAAATAGAATCCTTCAGGAACTGAGTACTTCAAAGGAGTTTTCTAAAAGTTCATGAATAAGAGTCTTAATGAATTTTCCTCAGGAAAGCTTGATTTCTTTTTTATTCAGAAAAAATGTTC
Organism: Sisyra nigra; assembly: GCA_958496155.1. NCBI lineage: Eukaryota > Metazoa > Arthropoda > Insecta > Neuroptera > Sisyridae > Sisyra > Sisyra nigra. Next base: position 1,258,405 of record OY292317.1, read on the forward strand.
TACTCCCGTGGGATAGATATGTTTTTGTTTTTCACAGAGTAAAAGATAGCCATGATTTTTTGCAATATGGTAGTTGAGGGATCAGATAATAATATAGATTATTTCTTATGCCAGAATAATGCACAGTGCTCAAAGGATAGCATGATAATTGTCTCCTGCGGGAACCGTGTGTTAAAAAAAGGTCGTGAAATAGATCTTTAAAGTTCGTGAAATAGCGTTTTAACACATTTTCTCTTTAGGATTAAAATAAAAATTACAATTTTCACTTGAAGATATGATTTTTTATTTAACATCCGAAAAATAATGAAAATTTTTGAAACGTTGAAATTTCTTTCATTGTTAATTTTCGAATACATATTTAGAATTTAGCGTGTTAAATTACATTTAAAAAATCAACAATTACATTTTTAACTTTAAACATTTTTCAAGACTCCCCACTCTTTAAAATATGTTAGGCCTCCTAAGTGAGCGCTTGCGCTTTTCCTTCTCAATATTTGTGTACTTCTAACTTTTTTTCAGTAATCAGTATTGAGCTGATTCATAGATCATTAGACATTTAGGCATTCAGCTCCTTGCAATATATTATATCAGATACAGAAGTACAAGTTTAAAATATATTATTTGTTACAACGGTTACAGGCGTTGCAATAATCAAATAACATTTCAATTTTTTTACGTTACTCTTTGTTTAAGTTTCATATATTCTTTTTTCTTCATTATATTTTAAGTTTACATACGTAAATTTTATCAATTAAACACCCCAGTAGTGTTATGCAGCGTTCTTTTATTATTCCCGTTCCCGTGACATTTTCTACTATAGTTCCACTCTTACTGATCATAGTGTGATGTACCTAAGATAGCTCACTGCTCATGAGTCATGTTATACTTTTAACGTTACAGACATACAATGTTTTTCTTGGTTTCGTCCGCGTGGTTTTAAATTAACATTATAGATACCAAATTTTATCTCTTCAATGGTTCTTAAGTGATTTGTGGATAAAACAAAAAGTTTCAACTCCTTTAGAATTCTGCCATAGGTTCCCCACTTTTAACCCTCTCTCACTCTTATGTGACGCAGACGGAGTTGCGCGGGTCAGCTAGTTCATAATACATTGCGTTGTCAGTGTTATTTCATTGAGGTCTTATCAATCAGCCAAGAATTTGACATTACAATACGTTTAGTGTTAAAAATTAAATTAAATTTACAAAAGATTTTAAAGCGACTTTTTTATCTCTGTATTTTAACTTGACTGTTACATGTGCCATGCAAATCTGGCGACGACAAATTAACCCATTTTCCGTGATCGGGCCGAGCTAAAATTTAGCAGGTAGATTCATTGTCGATGACAATGCATTCAATTATATTAAAATTTCCAAGTTTTGAAACTTAAGTTCAGCTGAACCTGAACTGGAATTCAAATTTGAAGTTTAAATCATTCAGTTTTACAATATAATTTAAACTTCAGTTCAATTGAACGTGGTTTAAATGACAATTTTATGAATAAACTAGCTGATATCCGCTCGCTTTGCTGAAAGTATCTAAAGTTAATTAATTGATTCCCTACCTTCACAACGAAATTTAACAATTAATCTATTTTGACAGAAAAAGACGACAGATACTTTTAAGTATAAAATGTTCCTTTAGACTTGAAAATTGTTCATTTCAAATATCATTTATAACCGTTCAGCTATTTTAGTAGAATAGATTCGTAGCTATCCTACAGAAACCGTGCCTTTTTTTAGGATAAATGGTATTCAATACGCTAAGATCTGAGGTATCTTTAACAAAAATTCATTAAAATTAGTTTCGTTAAGTAATTGTTGATTATTTTAAAATTAAGTATATTATTTTAATACGTTTTTTTTTCCAAATAACATCCTCGACAATGAACAATAAAGAAATTACAATATATTTAAAAAAATTATTATTTATTTAATAGAGTGTTAATTAAAAGTCATATTTGTGTTCTAGTAAACTTTGTCAATTTTTTAACTTAAACTTTGTAGAGATTTCTTTCGTTACTGTGTAAAATTGGTCAGGTCTTCTTGAGGAAAATGCAGTTGTCAAACGTTGAACTGTAGTTTAAACGGAATAATACGGTCGTTTAACTTAAACGACGGATTGGCTTCAGTTCAAGGTTTAAATGAAACTAAAACCAAATTATTATTTTTGAACTGAAGCTTAAACTTAAAATAAAGTTTTAAAGTCTAATGTGAAACTGGGTGTTAGAGTTTAAAGACAAAATTGTGTTTACGTTGTTGGGAAAAATTACGTATACGAAGTCACGGGTAGCCGCTAGTTATTAGTATGTGTCATACGTGATTTGTAACCATTGTACTTTTAAGGTTATAATTACAAGTTTTATAAATTTTTCTTACACGATTATGAAATTGAAACGATTATTAAACGATTTTTTGGTAATCGATAAGTGACATAATATGCTTTATTATTTAACTAGCTGCTACCCGCTCGCTTCGCTGAGTGTATCTAAATTTAACTGATTGATTAAAAGATTCCCTACGTTCATAGCGAAATATAAAAATTAATCTATTTTGACAGAAAAAAAAATGATAGATACTTTCAGACTTTAGATTCAAAGAAAGTTCATCAAAATTCGTAAAACTACTTTTCAAGAAAGAGATGTTAGATGTCCTACATCACCTTCTATATGATTATTAGTAAAAAAGTAACTGTATTCCTTCCTTTAGGACTTAAAAATTATTCATACCAAATGTCATTTAAACCGTACAGCTATTTTAGGGGACATCCATTAATTGCGCGAGGTTTTTTTGCGATTTTTGAAATCCAACCCCCTCCCCTCTGGTAAGATGTCATGAGATTTGGCATATATCATTCTTCCGCTCGCAATCTAATGTGGTGTTTTCAAAACAAAAAAAAAACGTGATATTTGGGAGACCTTCCCTTTCCTCAAAGTAAGATTAGATGAGATTCGACTCGACCCCATCGGCCCCTGAACGCCTCACGTAATAATTAATGGATGTTCCCTTAAAAGAATAGATTAGTAGCTATCCTACCGGATCTTTAGCAAAACTTCATTAAAATTCGTTCCGTTAAGTAATTGTTAACGTTTTGATATTTTTAGTTTAATATTTTAATAAGTTTATTTTTAATTAATAGCTTCGACAATGAACAATGAAAAAATTCAAATATTTAAAAAAATTTCAATATCATATATTTCATATCAATTTTATCGGGTGTTAAATTGAAATTCATATTTATTTTCCAGTAAAAATTGCCAATTTTTTAATTTTAACTTTTTAGAGATTTCTTTCGGTGTTGTGTAAAATTGGAAGAAAATGCGTTAAAATTCTATTTGACGAACTTTACCGAAAATTTTTAAATGTACGGTTCCTGTAGGATATAATTGTTTTGCCATCCCATGGGAACTATACACTATTCTACCCTTAAAAGTATCTTTCTCCCCCAAACTACCATATTGCAAAAATCATATCAATCTTTAACTATATGTTAAACAAAAAAACATATCTATCCCAAGGGAATAGTACACCTCTCCTGAGTAAAAAGTAGATCAAATCTTCTTAAGGAAAATGAGTTAAGACTCTATTTCGTGGATTTTAATAAAACTGCTTTTAAATACATGATTCTTATAGAATAAATACTTGTTTTGCTATCCCATGGGAACCGTTTATTATTCCGGTATGAGAAGTAGTCTATATCATTTTCTGACCCCTAAACTACCACATTACAAAAAAGGAAGTTACTCTTTAGCTTTGTAAAAAACAAAAAAAAATCTATCCCACGGAACCGCACATTTTTTCTGGATATAAAGTATACTATATGTTAAACCGGATTATAATCTATATCTATGCCAAATTTCATCCAGATCCATTCAGTACCTTTTGAGTGAAAGAGACGAAAGAGATCTTACTTATAATATAAGTAAGATGTACAAATGTCCTAGTTTAGTTTTATTTCGTGGCGAAACTCGTTTACATAAACTTAGATCTTGATTGAAGATGATACAGAATTTATTTCTAATGTTAGTACGTTCTAGAAAACGAGTAAGTGGTTGCTTATTTCCTGCCTGCCAGAGTACATGCAAATTTCAGTTTTAAATGCAATTGGTTTAAATAAAAATAGTTTATATTAAGAATAATATTATATAAGTAATAATCATTTATAGATAAATAATACGAGTAATTATTAGCATTGGCTATTTTTTGCGTGTTTGAGAAAAATTAGCTTCCACGTGGTAAATGGAATATTTATGCATTTGCAACGTGCGCGTCTTTACTTTTTTTTATTATTTCTACAGACAATATATAAATGTACCTTATATTAATTTGTTACTATTTTTGTATTGACATTAATTATTATATATTTATATCTACCTACATAATAGTTAGTAATTAGGTACATAATCATATCTGTATATGAGTATATTAGATATACCAACTTATAATTTTAAAAATTTAGTAATTAACGTTTTACATAAAGTTACGGGGGTGGGGGTGGGGGTGTAATGTGACAAAGCGATCATAATTCTTATATGTATATATTCAGCCATGGACTAGAGAATTTTAGAAACATCGACTCTAGTTCTCACAAGGACACTACATGTATTGTAATTTGAATTATTTTATTTAAAAACTAGCTGATACCCGCTCGCTTTGCTGAGAGTATCCAAATTTAATTGATTGATTAATAGATTTCCAACCTTCATAGCAAAACATAAAAATTAATCTATTCTGACAGAAAAAGATTATAGATACTTCCAAACTTTAGATCCTTAGTGAGTTCATCAAAATCCTTAAAACTAAAAACTGTAAGTATAAAATGTTTCTTTAAGAAAATTTGAAAATCTTTTATACCAAATGTCATTTAAAACAGTACAGCTATTTTAGTAGAAAAGATTAGTAGCTATCCTACAGAAACCGTCCTTTTTTTGAATAATAGATATTCAATAATATGTTACGATCTGAGGTATCTTTAACAAAACTTCATTAAAATTCGTTTCGTTCAGTAATTGTTAATTATTTAAAAATTTAGTATATTATTTTAATACGTTTACCTATTTCTAATTAATTTCTTCGACAATGAACCGTAAAGAAATTCAAATATTTAAAAAAATGTCATTATTAATTTTATCGAGTGTTAATTTGAAATTCTTATTTATTTTTCCGTTAAAAATTTTCAATTGTTTTACTTAAATTTTGTAGAGAATTTCTTTCGCTACTGTGTAAAATTGGTCAGGCCTTCTTGAGGAAAATGTGTTAAAATGCTATTTCGCGAACTTTAACGAAACTTCTTGTAAATACACGGTTCCTGTAGGATACAGGTTATGCTATCCTATGGAATTCACGTGTTTTTCACTATATATTACTGACGCGAAATATAGACAAAAACTATTCTGGAGCCCGATTGTATATTGTATCAAAATTTGAGCTCAATTGGTACAGAATAAAGATCAACATAACATTTTTATATAATATAGAAGAAGATACCAATAAAATAGGCAATACGTACGTCGTACAATAGCCAGTCGCTATGCCAGCATAATTTTTTTGTCATTTGTAAAATATAAAAATGGTTCCTGTGGGTTATCCTTAGGAGAGAGACATATATCGTCGCGTACTTTTTTATCAATCTTTTTAAGATACACAATTTTGCCGCATATATGTTTGATCTATCTCGTAAGGTTTAGCCAGCGTTTGCAATTTAAGTGGACAAAAATATGTTTGTTATGACATAACATTACAAATCTTTGAATTTCCCGAATTTTCTCTACTAAATTATACCCCGGACTAATAGCTATATAACAAAAAAAGTTTCATCAAAATCCGTCCAGTAGTTTTTGCGTGAAAGATGCACAACAAAGAAATAGATAAAAATCTTCCACAGTTTTGTTGTACATATAATGTAGATATAAGGTTCGTTCGCGGTACTGATAGTACTGATCCGGAATTGGTAAAGAATAGAGAGCAACAGAGAGAGAGAGAGACAATCCAAAAGATTAGATAGGATAATCGCCAAACGCATACACGCTTATGAACTGATTAAGGGTTATTTTCCCGGGAACGATTTTTAAAATGTTCGGAAGTAAGACGAAGATTAACGAGAACCTACGAAAATTGTAATATGAATTGAACATTGATGCTTCATTCACACGAGCCAACTTTAGTTAACCGATTTTAGTTAATCGATCAAAAGTGGCATAAAAAACCTAGTGTTCAAACTTTTTTTGATCCACTAAAAAGTTGATTACGGTTTTCACACGAAGTTTTTCATTCAAATATTTTTGATCATCTAAAAACGGCCTACTAAAATTGACTCGTGTGAACGCAGCATGACAGCGGAACTGTATTATGAATTAGCCATAATTTTACAAACTGCGCATGAGTAAGAGAATCTAATTTTTCATCACAACAAAAATCTGAGGATCGCTAGAACCAATTCTAAATCGGTAACGAACGCATTTTGGGTGAACCGCGAATATCGGACCGTAACTCGGCTCATAAGCTTGCATGCGCTTGGCGATGATCCTAAATCGGTCTTGAACTGATCCGTTACCGATTCATTATCACATCCGCGAACGAACCTATAGATTACGAGCATATTTCATATATCTATCTAGCAGAGGCGTGCGGTCCATACATGCTTTAGATGCGCCGCATGCCTTTGGATTGGAAGACAATTTTAAAAATTGAATATTTTTTATGATTTATTTATTTAATTTTTAATTTACGTAATTGTATTTGTAAAATCATTCTAAAAATGATATATTTTTATCATTTATAAATTTTTATAATTTACGTAATAATGAAAGGTATCACTCATAAAATTGGCATAGTTTACCAAATCAAATGAACGGCAAAAGCCGAATGAATGCGTTGGCGACAGTTGCGCATGCGCACTAGTACGGTCGAATACTATCTCTCTCGGCATCTAACATTGCCGATTAACGGTCTGCAGATGCGTTTGCCGTTTTGAATCCAAACAGTGAATTTAATTGTTACTGATACTTTTCGTGAGTTATTCTGAATTCTTGACCCATACAAATGTTCTGTTCTTTAGGATAAGAACTATTTTCGTGGTTTTTAAATACTTTATATTATAATGCGGTTGTTGATGATTTTTGTAAGAAGGAGCGTCGAATAAGGCTAATTAAAAAAAAAATACTTATAACACCACGTTTATCAAATAAAAAAATAAATTTTTAAAATGTGGTTCTTATAACGCCCCCCCCACTTCTAACCGCATGCCCTGTTTCAAAAGTCACCGCACGCCATTGCTATCTAGGTGTTTTTAAAAACTTTATTTTTTAACATATAGTTAATCATTTCGTTTTTTATGTTAATATACACACAAATAATTTTATAAATTGTTCTAACATCAGTTTTACGAAATCTGCAATTTTTTTGGTTTATCTAGTAAAAGCATATCGCAGAGCCACATTGAGCCGATAAGTTATTTATATCTTCAATAAAAGATGGACTTACTTACTTATCAATAATTGATATTGAACATTTAAATATTTTAATTGTTCGATAAAATTATGGATTTGGTTTAAATTAAAAATTTTGCATTTATAGGTAAAACAAATTTTTATATTTTTGAATAAATTTTTGAAAATATTCAAAAGTCAATATTTGATTGATGAAATATTATTTGGTAAAATACAAATAAATTAAATAGAAAAATTAGTAAAGGTCAATATAAAACTTTGTAACAACGTTCTATGTGTCTTAAAATTGTATATATTAAAATTAATAATTCATTATCGTATTGTTTTTAAAATTACGAACTACACAAATATTAAAATAATTGGGTAATACTTGGAAATGTTAATGTTAATCTTTAATTTTTGAATTTGTAATGAATAGTGCGAAAAATTCAGTGTAATTAGCTTAAATATGTACAAGAGAGATTGAAGCATTAGTTATGAATCAAGGCAAATATCTGTTTTTTTTTTTTAATAGCACTGAGATATGGGAGAAAATTTTTTAAAAAATTGAAAAAGAAATTATAAATGGAAATGTTATGAAATGAAACGTTTGAGACGCTCTACTTTCCAAAATTTTTGTATCTATTTTCAAGATTTTCAATTCAGTCTATGGCAAATAAGTCTCGTTAAAAATTAGAACCGTTAGATCTTTTTAATACTGTTAAAAGGCAAAAAGTATTAAGCTATTAAGGTTGAATACTTTTTGTCATTCAGTGATCATATTTTCTTGCCTTCACTTTTACCGTTTAGTATTTGATTAATTATCTGGCTATTTTTATTAGCACAATTCATTTTCAATTGAAACGAATTTTTAAGTTTTCGTTCGTTAAATAGTATTTCTGTAAATATTTTATATTACATTTTCTAGCCCTCATACTTAATTGATATATAAAAAATGACACCGGTTTTACACTCCAAATTGAACATTTTACAAATCAAATTAGCCACTTTACAAATCAAACTTTTACTTTTGATAAAAAAATTGATTGTCTGTACAGTCGATTTATTTAGTCATAAAGAACACCTAATTGATGAAAAAAATGCGTACTTTTATGAATTGCATTATTATCACTGAATTAACATTATTTTGTATAATACAAAGGAGTTAATTGAAAATTAACAATTTTTACTTTCTTTTACTACTATATAGATAAGTAAAGGAAGTATAGTAATCGGGTCGAATTTTCGAATTCGAACTTTCATCGGAAATACATGTTTTGAGGTCCCCTAAGTCCAAAAAAGTGGTTTTTAAAAAAATGTCTGTGTGTGTGTGTGTGTGTGTGTGTGTGTGTGACAGCCATATCGTATCGAAAGCTTTATCCGAATTTCACCAAACTTGGAATTTGGCCTCCATATTATACCTAGTTGTGCCGCGAAGCTTTTGGTTGAAATAGGTTAACCGAAAGCTCTACTTTACTCTTGGCGTTTTTGAGCTTTTTAAATTTTTTTCGAAAACGGCTCCAACGATTTTCTTTAAACTTTCTATAGTTCTTAGACTCATTAGTGGCTACAACTTTTATTTGTAATTTTTTTCTGGGAAAATTCGAATAAGGGCGGTTCTGGGGTGAAGGTTGGTAATTCGTATATTCATGTCTACCTATATATAGGCTGTATGCAAATAGTTCTGTTTATATGTCTAGTTACAAAGTGCTTATATTTCTTTTAACTAACAGCGAGTTTCATAAATGAAAGTAAAAGAAAGTACTGTGACGCCTCGCAGCAGATATTTTCAAAATGAAATCAGACTGAAAATTATGAAGGAAAAAATCAATTAAATTTTAAGTAAATTGTAAAAGAAAAACACAAAACACGTTAATAACAAATTAAATTTCACTGACTTTGGACTGAATTATTATATTTTACAAATATGTACTATTCACTAAAATTCACAACACAAATTATAAATTAAAGTAAAAATAAATTGATAAATGAATCAGCACGAAATTGTCTTCGAAGATAATACAATTTGATCCACGAATGACGAACGCATGGCGTTTGAAATACGTATTTGGAGATACAAAATTAACAATTTCGATTTTTCGCTTTGCGATTTTTACATTTATTTTTATTTTTATTTTAATTTATAATTTATGTTGTGAATTTTAGTGAATAGTATTTGTGAAATATAACAAAACACGTTGTCTAGGATTCAACAGTAATATCGTGTCTCTCTATCATTTGTATCGCGTTCTCGCTTCTACGCAGAGGCTCAAATGGAACGCGACGAAATGGACGTTCTTTTTCAGACTGGCTGTCGTAGTTCATTAATTTATAAGACGTTATTACGTAAATAATTTCTTTTAAAAACTTTCAATCAAAATTTTATAAGTTTTGAGAAATATACCTACTACTTATTGCAAAGTGCAATTGATCATTTGATTGGCAAATGATCTGCTTTTTAGAATTCTGTTGAAAAATTAAGTACTACTTAATTCACCCTGTCTGTCTATCTGTGTGTATATCATAGCCATTTTATTCGAAAATTATTGGTTCGAAGAGCGTAAAATATAAAAAAAAACAATATTTATTGTTTGAATTGTTTTTCAAGCTACTTGACCTGTATGTAGTTTACAGTCAAGTCAAATGTTAATTCTTAACTATCAAGTGTAAGTTTTCGTCATTTTAAGCATTTGGACGTTTTGTGCTATTGATTGAGCCAATTATTTAAAACTTTAAATGAAATAATTTTTAAATTTAAAGCTGGAATAGACTTGATATTAAAATATTAATATTTGACTTGATTTTAACTTGACCCTTAGCCCAATTCAAGTCAAGTAGCTTGAAAATCAAGTAATTATTCTCTGTTCAAGTCAAGACAAAAATGTGTAAAAAAAACTTGTAAGTTATTTAATTTCTCAGTGTATTAAGCTCAATTCCTTACAAAAACTGTCTCGATACTTGAGCAATTCCTAGGTGTAAATAAAGTTAACCTGTAAAATATCTAAATTTAATTTCAAATCACTAATAATTCAAACCTATTGGCGCTGTGGTTAGAGCAATTGCTCTATCCGCTTCATGCGTCAAGTGTTCTGGGTTCGATCCCTATTGAATCCTAGACCTATGTAAAAATTGACCAACAGAAATTCTCTCTGCTTTTATAGTCGTGATATGACCTTAGACGTTAAAGCGACTTAGAACACAAAAAAAAAAATAAAAATAAAATTTCATATTTTTTCTCAGGAAGTTCGAAGACATTTTATTTATAAAATTATCTACCTAATTAATGCATATTGTTACGCGAATACTCATACTTGCGTTGAGCTTCTCGTTATGAATTCTTTTATTCATTGCATCAATTTTACTTTTTCACAATTTTTTTATCAATTTCATGGTAAACAATTGGGAATTTGAAAAAAAAAATGATGTTTTTTTTAAATGTATTTTAAAACATTTTTTTATTAATAATATTGATATTTAATTCGAAAAACTTGAAAAAAATATTTTCAATTAATTATAACCAATTAAAAATTGATAAAATTAAAAAAATAATCACGTGACTGTGAACGCGCCACGATTGGTCACCATAGTTTTGACGTCATAATGGTAGAGCTATTTAATAACAACAGAGCGTTGACGGCTATTACGTGTGATTTTTGTCAATAATATTGAAAATTTACTGCTAAAAACGATTTAACCATGACAACAGAATCAAATAGATTAAAACATTGTATGAAAACTACCATTAAGACGTCACAGACGCTCGGATTTGTTCGGGAGCTGTCGGCGTGTCTCCGGTACTGGATTTAAACATTTATTTTTATTTTAATATAAATTTGGAATTATTGCGAAAAAATAAAAATACTTTTAAGTTATAAAACTTATATATGATCTTTCCATTTATCACAAAAATTACTTTTTCATCACTTTAAATCGCTCGTATCACTTTCACGTGTATTCACTGATTGACTGATCCAGAATGAATCCATTCGACTGACTGTGTCTCCTTATATGTAATCGCTTATAAACAATCCATTATACTCTCGAGTCTTCTAGCGAGTTCGTTGCGAACCTTCCAGAAACGTCCAAAACCGTGGACTGTTTCATTACTGACCATTCACATGTCCATTATTAGAACTTCCATAGAACAATCTAGAATGTTGCATTCTTTTCCATCGCTGGTTATTGTCATCGTTACAATATTTATATCGAATCAATGCATATATCTAGGTACATAATATCTAAGTCAATTTGATTCACTATACCAATAGTGAATTTTGAGAAATGAACTACTGAAAATTTTTTTGACTAAAAATATATTTCAGATATAAAATTGTGTCACAACAACGTTACTCATTCGGCGGGTTTTTTTATTCATGTATTTCTTAATAAAATCATACGAATTTTACTACAAGTACAAACTCACCCGTACATAAAGGGCTTCACTCAACCCGATTTTCTTTCTCAACATAATATTGGTATTGAGGCTTGGCAGATTATAAGGTGAACGACAAGAAAGCAGATAAACGCATTTTAACATGCATTTTCTTCTAAAAATAAATAAAATTGGTTGTCTGTAAAGTCGGTTTACGGACCATAGTTTTACGTGATAACGTCATAAAGAACACCTAATTGATGAAAAATTACGTACTTTTATGAATTGAATTATTATCACTGAATTATCATTCGTTTGAGCACGGTTAAGATTAGCGTGGCGCTTTGAGTATTTGAAATCGCCCAACTTGATGCTTTTGGGTAACCATAAAGTACGGCCAATAGAAGCTAAATAATGTGTCAATTATCCCAAAATCGAAAATTCAAGAGAAACCGATAATTTGTGACGTCAGCATGAGGCCTAAGCAAGCCATTTGCAAAATTCAAGGTATGAGTAACTATGGGAGCTTACATGGTCCAATTTGAACAACTCAATATTTTTTATTTGCGAACACGTTTTCATTATTAAATTTCCATTGAGTGATAATAATTTCCATTTATTTTGCAATTCAAAGGACACATATTTTATAAAAATCACAAATATTACAAAATTTTAGGAATAAAAGACAGAAAACACCATAAAATTAATGAAATTCTAACGAGTTTGAACTCAAGTTATATAGAAAATATAATTGGAAAAGTAATAGATGACAAGATTTTAAAAATATCCTATAAATTTAAAATGCTCTAATAATGTAGGATCTGTATTCATAAAGATTTTCAATGAATACTGAAAACTCATAAATTTCATATAGGAATAACTACAAATCGTATTTGCAGCATAATTTTTATGTTAAGACATGTAATTTTGTGTAAAACTTTGCGGTGTCAGGAAGTGCACATTCAGTCAAATAATGATAATTGGGTAAACGAACAGTGACAAAAATGTCTTTTGTTGGATGGCATTTATATGAATTAACTTAAAATACATGACAGTTCCCATAGTTACGTCTTAGTTGACAGATTTATCAAAATCATTTCCGATAAAAAAATGCGCCTGGAAATCCGGTTTTTATCGAAAACGAAGCGAATACTCACACTGGAATACGAGGCATAGCTTATTGAAGAAGTTCGCGTGGCGGCGTTCCAGTAGCAGAACTCTATCGCTTGTATCGCGTTCTCGTTTGCACGCACAGGCTCAAACGGAACGTGACACTTTTTCATACAGGCTGGCGGTGTTCATCAATTTATAAGCCTTAAAAATAGATAAAATAGGGAAGTTATTTGATTTTTTTTTATATGCATATATAATAAAATACTTGATAAAACAAATAAGATTGATGCGAATATAAAGTTGTAAGTGTCATAATAGTAAACATTTAAAGTTTTTTTAGTTGAAAGTACTACGGGAAATTCTTAAATACAATTATCGATTGATATGATAATAAATGTAACTAACTAGCTTACAATTAAAGATAATTAATGATAATTAGCAATTAAATTATTTATCTTCATTTTGAAACACTTCGAGTTGTGTACTTAGAGCTGGCATTGCACTTATTTTGTTGTACTTTGCACAAGTAGGTATTCCTTCTGTTTCAAATGTCAATGTCCGTATTGTAATATTTGTGGAGTTATAAATAGCACTGCAACATATTTTTATTGAACTTACAATATCTTGTTAAGATTTGTGTTTTAATATGTAGGTATATGTCAAATACAGCTATGATATTTAGTTGGTCGATGTACAAATGCTACTTAAAAGTAATAATAATTTATTCCCTCCTTTTTCTGTAAAAAATAGACCACTTAAACAAAATACGACGAAAGGTTTCCTATTTAAAATTATGTCGAAGGCAAATCAAAATTAACTGTTCTTGCATTTAATACGAATTATTTTTTTAATGTGATAACGTCTTATAAGTTGATGAACTACGACAACAAGTCTGAAAAAGATCGTCCATTTTATCACGTTCCATTTGAGTTGGGGCGTGCAAGCGAGAACGCGATACAAGTGATAGAGAGGCAATTGTTGAATCATAGACAACGTGTTTTGTTATATTTCACAAATACTATTCACTAAAATTCACAACATAAATTATAAATTAAAATAAAAATAAATGTAAAAATCACAAAACGAAAATCCAAATTTTTAATTTTGTATCTCCAGATAGGTATTTTAAACGCCATGCGTTCGTCATTCGTTTTTTGAATAAAATGTCTACGAACTTACTGATTATATATATTTATATATATTATTTTCTGCTATAATATAATTCTATTTGAAACTAAGCTTAGATATTTTACAGGTTAACTTTATTTACACCTAGGAATTGCTCAAGTATCGAGACAATTTGTGTAAGGAATTGAGCTTAATACACTGCGAAATTAAATAACTTAAAAGTTCAATTTTTGTCTTGACTTGAACAGGGAAAAATTACTTGATTTTCAAGCTACTTGACTTGAATTGGGCTTAGGGTCAAGTTAAAATCAAGTCAAATGTTAATATTTAAATATCAAGTCTATTCCAGCTTTAAATTTAAAAATTATTTCATTTTAAGTTTTAAATAATTGGCTCATTCAATTGCACAAAACGTCCAAATGCTTGACTTGACGATTACTTAGACTTAATAGTAAAAAAATAACATTTGACTTGACTGTAAACCACATACAGGTCAAGTAGCTGGAAAATCAATTCAAACAATAAATATTGATTATTTTATATTTTATACTCTTCGAACCAATACACACAGATAGACAGACAGGGTGAATTAGGTAGTACTTAATTTTTCAACAGAATTCTAAAAAGCAGATCATTTGCCAATCAAATGATCAATTGCACTTTGCAATAAGTAGTAGGTATATTTCTCAAAAATTATAAAATTTTGATTGCAAATTTTTAAAAGAAATTATTGACGTGATAACGTCGTATAAATTGATGAACTACGACAGTCAGTCTGAAAAAGAACGTCCATTTTGTCACGTTCCATTTGAGTTGGTGCGTGCAAGCGAGAACGCGATACAAGTGATAGAGAGGCAATTGTTGAATCATAGACAACGTGTTTTGTTATATTTCACAAATACTATTCATTAAAATTCACAACACAAATTATAAATTAAAGTAAAAATATATGTAAAAATCATAAAACGAAAAATCCAAATTGTTAATTTTGTATCTCCAGATACGTATTTCAAACGCCATGCGTTCGTCATTCGTGGATCAAATTGAAGTGTCTTCGAGGACAATTTCGTGCCGATTCATTTATCAATTTATTTTTACTTTAATTTATAATTTGTGTTGTGAATTTTAGTGAATAGTATTTGTGAAATATAATAATTAAGTCTAAAGTCAGCGAAATTCTATTTTTTATTAACGTGTTTTGTGTTTTTCTTATAAAATTTACTTAATAAGATTTAATTTATTTTTTATTCATAATTTTCGGTCTGATTTAATTTTGAAAAAATTGTTCATTTTCAATTAACTACTTTGTATTATACAAAATAATAATAAGTCAGTGATAATAATACCAAGTATTTTTATAAAGCATAATTTTCATCTATATTTTTTTTTTTTTTTTTTGTAGAAGCCAAAATGATTTTAAGTATAAAATACAGTGTAATGGTTTGTTTGTATATGAAATTGGACATTGGCGGAAGTAAGAGCTCTACCAAAATATGAGAGGTGTCCAAAAACAAAAATGAAAATGAAAGAATATCACTGTACTAAAAATTAACACATTTATCACATGATGGCTTTATGTTTCGGGGTTACTGAGAAATTAAATAGAACTCTTGAAACTTCCCTATACATATTTTTATGGGTTTAACTTTACCAATACAACATTTAAATATTTTTTCAAGATTTTTGTATTTTTAACGATTAAAACAGACTCTATATGAGAGTGGTCGGGGAACCAGGGTAAATTACCCCAAATGGGGTAAAATGTGTTAGTATATAATATTTATGTATTGTGTATTTATGTTAGTAGCAAAGTGTTAGTATTTCCAAAGACTTTATGAAAATTGTTCTTACATCAAAACGCCCCAATTTTGAAATTATTGTAACAAACATGAAGCATGATCATTTACCCCAAATCCGAAGGAGGAAAGTTTTGGTTCCATGCGTTTTGATCCTCGGACAAAATATCCTCAGACAAAAAGTCCTTATATAATCGAATAACTGCAAATCGTATTTGCAGCATAATTTTGATCTTAAAACATTTAGTTTTGTGTAAAACTTTGCGGTGTCAGGAAGTGCACATTCAGTCAATGAATGAAAATCGGGTAAACGAACAATGACTATATCTTTTGCTAATTTATTACTTTCTTTTAGGGGAAAGGTGTACAAGATGATCCCTCTAAGCAAGAATTGCAATAAAATATACATATTTCCTTGTGAAACAAACTTGATAGCATTTACTACTGCCATATTTGTTTATCTAACTTTTATCAAACTCAAAATTTCTAATTAATTCAGTTTACATAATAATATATACATATTTTTAAAACTCTACAAAGTAATCATCTTATGCACCCGGGTGGCTAAGATCATCCCTATGGTTGGGGTAAGATAATTCCAATGATTATCTTACCCCAATGTCGAGCAACCTTTTATTTTTTCAAGAATAAAGTAAGTAAAAGCGAAAATCAAGACTATAAAACGTCTTTATTTAAGATAATTTTTGTAATTCAGCATAACATATACTCAGGTTTATAAAATAAACTCTAAAAAACTAATCCAGTCTTCTGAGTAGTGGCTTCATTATGCAACTTTTCTTAAAAGTGTAATCGCTTTTTGGCCGGTGTAGTGCTACACATTTAACAAATAAATGGATTTGTTTCATCGCTATCAATTCCGGCACAAGCTTCATGCCGCCATTTTCCACAAGCACAACACTTGATCCACCCTCCACCCTTGATATCGCCGGAAAACTTTTCCATGCAATAAAGGCATTCTGTGTCATCTTCTTCAGATGACTCAGACGAGAAATATGATGTTTTCTTAAACTTAATGTATATAAGTACATAAAAATCCTGGGGATCATTTTGCCCCAAGTGCAATTTTTTTATTCAAAGTTAATTAACATAACCCATAGTCACGCCGCTATTTCCAAGTAACCCAATAACCAAAATTAGGCGTATTAGAATGTCACAAACACAAGAATCATTGCGCTTACTAGCATGTAATAGAAGTAATGTAAAATTGAATTCAATCTCTCCTTATAACTGAGCACAATTTTTTATTTTTTTCTGCAAAATCCAACACGCTGGTTATGCTGTCTTTGCAAATGGACAGTGGCGGGGTGGTATTCGAGGCTATGTTTTGTCAAAAATTCAACTAGATAGCGTTAGTTGTTTGGGCGCAATCGAAAAGGATTATTTTACCCAATGGGATCATCTTGTACACCTTTCCCTTACTTTTTACTTTCTTTTACTACTTTATAGATAGTAAAGGAAGTATTGTAATCGGGTCGAATTTCCGAATTCGAGCTTTCATCGGAATTACATGTTTTGAGGTCCCCTGAGTCCAAAAAAGTTATTTTTAGAAACATATCTGTGTGTGTGTGTGTGTGTGTGTGACAGCCATATCGTATCGAAAGCTTTATCCGAATTTCACCAAACTTGGAATCTGGCCTCCATATTATACCTAGTTGTGCCGCGAAGCTTTTGGTTGAAATCGCTTAAGCGAAAGCTCCACTTTATTCTAGGAGTTTATGAGCTTTTTCAATTTTTTTCGAAAACGGCTCCAACGATTTTCTTTAAATTTTCTATAGTTCTTAGACTCATTAGTGGCTACAATTTTTGTTTGAAACTTTTTTCTGGAAAAATTCGAATAAGGGCGGTTCCGGGGTGAATATCGTTCATCCATATCCATATAGTTCTGTTTATATGCGTAGCTATAAAGTGCTTATATTTCATATATTTTCACGTTTCATAAATAAAAGTAAAAGAAAGTACTGTAACGCCTCGCAGCAGATATTTTTTATATTGATTGTCTCCTTTTCAAAATAATAGGGGTAATATCGACTTACGTAAAAATATTTCGGGGTAACGCCAAAAAAAGTTCCCCGACCGCTGCTCTATGACATTGGTCTGACTTAAAAACAATGTAACAACTTATTTAAGCAATAAATTACAATGAAATTTTATCTACTTTTAATACATAAACTCAAAATTGTCACCTTCTTTATCGTTTGCAGTCTATAAAAGTTGCACAAAACAGATTAAAAAAGTGATTATAATATAATACAGACGTTGAATAGCTGATGAAAAATGCAAATGATTTTTAAGAAAATTGTCTGGAAAATAGCTGGATAAATTCGAAATATCAACTTATAAAATTAAATGTTTCGTAGTTTTCTTAGTATCTTGGGCTATATCAACCATTGGTTCAAAACCCTTTTATTTTGGCGCTCTTTTTGTTTCGATTTTGAATATACCTAGGGATCCATTGGGAACGTCGGATTTAAATCTCTCCTGTTTGTATTAAACTTGGCAACTTTAATGTTTGTCATTTATCATGTACTAGCTGCTACCCGCCCGCTTCGTTGGACATAGCTAAATTAAACTGATTGATTAATTGAAACCATCATAGTAAAATATGTAAAAGTACGTTTAGCTATGTCGTCATAGAAAGTTATTCCTCAGGAATCGAAAAAATTCCAGGGTAATAAATATCGTCGTATTTCTATCTGTCTAAAAATCTCATTATTTGCAATTCTTCCATCTTTCAATGGATTATTATCCGTAATTTACGTTTGACATGCTTAAAACGCCCTATAAGTTACACCCGTGAATAAATTAATTTTTTTTTTAGTTCCAATTCATCCCTATGTAACTCGGTATATTTTCCCCCTCTATGAATCTCCCCGAATCGAACTCCTAACGGCTTCACCTCTCTAAGTCTTTTTACTCTGAAAATTTGACCTAAAATCAGGGTGCGTCTTATCGTGTCCGGCAAATACGGTATTTGTTTCCAAAAAATGGGTTGGTTATTAAGAATTTCAAACTATAGTTTAAACTTAAAAACTATAAATGTAATTTCTTGTGTTCCAAATTAAAATTTTATGTTGTGTATTAAACGACAGGTAAAAACTATAATAATGCATTATTTTGCTAATTAGTAACAGGTATATTTAAAACCAGGTATTTTTATTTAAAAAAACAATTTTTCGATTAAAAATACATGTACAATATGCATGTATCAAAAGAAGGACCTTTGAAACGAATTGATAATACCGTATTTATATGTGTGATCGTATCATAGTCTTTATTTATTTTTTGAACTATTACAACTTTATCTTTGTATCTATAAAAACGTAAACTTACACTTCGTCATATTATCTATAATATTTAATTTAAAAAAATTTTTTTTGATATATTTTAATTTTTCATTTAATAAATAAAAAAAGATGAGCATTACGTAATAATACAATACTCGTATAGTGCCAAAGTTCTTCTACTGTAATACATATCTTTACATAGAGTAAAACAAAGTCGCTCCCGCTGTCTGTTCCCTTAGATCTTCTAAGCTACACAATGGATTTTAATGCAGTTTTCAGCAATTGATAGAGTGATTCAAGAGGACGGTTTGCAGCTATAAAACATGCATATTATAGTAGAGAAAAGTCGGGAAATTCAAAGATTTATAATGTGATTTCATAACAAACATATTTTTGTGCACTTACATTGCAAACGCTGACTAAACCTTATGAGATAGATCAAACTAATATGCGGCAAAATTGTGTATCTTAAAAAGATTGATAAAAAAGTCCGCGACGATATATGTCTATCTCCTAAGGATAACCCACAGGAACCATTTTTATCTTTTACATATCACAAAAAAAATATTGGTTATTTACTAAGATATTTTAAGCAATACAGTATTATTCCTTATTCAATTAAATACATTAGATACGTTGTGCATTTCATGTAGATCAAAAGTGCCCTGTACAGCATATCTTAAAAATGAATATCTTAGAAGATATCACAGATTTAAAAAGCGTTGGCAGAGCGACTGGATATTGTGCGTCGTACGTAGTGGCAGTTTTATTGCTATCTTTTTCTTTTAAATATAAAAATGTTATGTTAGTCCTTATTTAGGACAAAAATTCGAAAAATTCTACACAAATTAGGTATTTAAGGTAGATGAACTCTTAAAATAGTGCGGTTGGTCATCCTGCATAGAATAGCACAACAACTGAATTCTTCAGGAACCGTGTATTTTCGTAGTATTTTCGGTAAGTTTTGTTAAATATCGCGAAATAGCATTGAAACGCATTTTCCTCAAGAAGGCGTGACCAATTTTACACAGTAACGAAAAAATCTACAAAATTTAAAAATTGACAAAGTTTACTGGAAAATAAATATTATGAATCTTACTAATATTATAAACGGGAAAGTTTGTAAGAGTGGATGTTTGTTGCTCTTTCACTCAAAAAGTACTGATCGGATCTGGATCTGGATGTTTGGCATAGATAGATTATAATCCGGTTTAACATATAGTATACTTTATATCCAGAAAAAATGTACGGTTCCGTGGGATAGATTTCGTTTTTTGTTTTTTACAAAGCTAAAGATTAACTTCCTTTTTTGTAATGTGGTAGTTAAGGGGCCAGAAAATGATATAGATTACTTCTCATGCCGGAATAATAAACGGTTCCCATGGGATAGCAAAACAAGTATGTATTCTATAGGAACTGAGTATTTAAAAGCAGTTTCGTTAAAGTTCACGAAATAGAGTCTTAACTCATTTTCTTCAAGAAGACGTGATCTACTTTTTATTCAGGAGAGATGTTCTATTCCCGTGGGATAGATATGTTTCTTGTTTATCACAGAGTTTTACTGGAAAGTAAATATGAATTTAAATTTAACACCCGATAAAATTAATAATGAAATTTTTTTAAATATTTGAATTTTTTCATTGTTCATTGCAGTTCATTGTCGAAGATATTAATTAGAAATAAACGTATTAAAATAATAAACTAAAAAATTCAAAATTTAACAATAACTTAACAGAACGAATTTCAATGAAGTTTTGCTAAAGATCCTATAGGATAGCTACTAATCTATTCTACTAATCCATTAATTACTTAAGGCATTCAGGGGCTGATGGGGTCGAGCCGAATCTCATCTAATCTCTAAAATATCACATTGGATTGCGGATTGCGGGAAAGGGTTATGCCAAATCTCATGACATCTTACCAGAGGGGAGGGGAGGGGATTTCAAAAATCGCAAAAAACGCCTCGCGTAATTAATGGATGCCCCCTAAAATAGCTGTACGGTTTTAAATGACATTTGGTATGAAAGATTTTCAAGTCCTAAAGTGAGGAATACAGGTAATTTTTTACTAAAAATCGTATAGAAGCTGACGTGAGATAGCTAACATCTCTTTCTTGAAAAGTAGTCTTACGAATTTTGATGAACTATTTTTGGATCTAAAGTCTGAGAGTATCTATAATTTTTTTTCTGTCAAAATAGTTTAATTGTTATATTTTGCTATGAACGTAGGGAATCTTTTAATCAATCATTAAAATTTAGATACTCAGCGAAGCGCGCGGGTATCAGCTAGTTTCATATAATAATAAAATGTTTTTAATATCTTTGAATTACTTTATTGTTCATTGTTGAGGATATAATTATAAACAGATGTATGAAATTACTTAACGGAATGAATTTTCATCAAAATTCATTTTAATGAAGTTTTGTTAAAGATACCTCAGATCTTAGCGTATTGAATAGTTGTTTGATTTCTAAGCTGCCTCTGATTAAGTTAACTATCCAATGACATTGTTGGATTGTTGCGTGTTTTTCTCTGAATCCAAATTGGTATTTTGGTATAAGCTCTTCAAGAGGTACTGTTTTTTTTTTTATTCGCTTAGGTAAAAGACACGAAGTTGTACATTAAAATCATAAATATCTAGATCCTAAAAATGTCCGTACTTTTATAAGATAATTAACATATAGTAAACTACAATAAGTACTTGAACTTCACCTGCTTGTATTTTTGATAATAACACCCGTTAATATCAAAGATCGATTTAAGTGTTATAATTAGCTCCTTCCATATAAAACCTTGCATTTCTTTTTTTTTGTCGAGTCAATCATTTCAAGTTGTCAATATATCTTAATTAAAATTTTTACTGGTTTAAATATACCCACGAATAAAACATTTCAATTGAATATATTGATTAAGAAATGTTCGAGTTCATCAAAATTTCTATCTAATCAAACTGTTTGATTTTTTTTTTATAAAAAAAAATTATTCAAATGAACATTGTGCTAGTGTGAGACAAGAGCTGGTTTGTTTTATTATAAATAATAATATCTATTTTGCGTTATCTTCATTTGTACAAGAATCACTTGCTTATAAATACTCTGCAAAATTTGCGCTCAATAGATCATTTGATCGAACCGGTTCAATAGGCATAATTGTTTTTGATTTGTATTTAATCAGTGGCACAAATTAAGAGAGTGCGGGTTGAAATATAGTGGATTAACATTAAGTGCTTTAGAAGTGGTTGTAAAGGGTAAAAAAAAAAAAAAATTAAAAATTCAATCAAAAAATTACAATGAAATAACGTTGAAATTTTTCGAGTATTTTTATTATGTTGTGCTAATTACTTTTAATTAGTAAAGTTTTTTTGTTGTAAAAATCGTATGATTTTTTTTTTTATCAGTTGTTAGTATGCGAGTAGTTAACGATATCTTTGAAATGATGAAAGGTTATAATATTTTTATTCAAATAAAAATCATATACCCGCATATATGCCACGTGTTTTCACAGTGCAATTTTTGAACTTTGGCCTGGTCAGTAGCTAATAAAATTTTTAATAAATTTGTTGTTTTTTTTCGTTGATATATTTAGGATTTATGCACAATTACATTTATTTAAGATTAATATTTATAGCGTTTCGATTTGATAACATGTTTAACAAATCTTCTATGATTTTTTTTTAAATCGTCCGTTAAATACAAATAAATTAAATGATGGTAAATTTTATAGTATTTAATTATTAATGGTTGGTAGTTTGTTATTTTAGTAAATATTTGAATTAAATGTGAAAAGTTTCCTATCAATAATTTAAAGGTACTTTTTATTTCATTCTAAGAGTTTTATTAAAACAATCTAAGAAGAGGAAATAAAGGTCGTGTTGATAACATGTAATATTAGGGTGCCAATTTAGAAGTGCCCGCAAATATGCGAAAATAGCTGTTAAAGATGTTGTAAATTAAAGATAAAGGGAGAGAACGCGCAGACATTTTCCAGACAAACATAGAGAATATCATTCTTGTGCGTTTTTAAGCCTTTTGCGTGCCTCAATAGGTTTGTTCCAATCGTTCTTCTGGCGATGTTCAAACATTGGAATGTGTGAAAATAGCTGTGCTGACTCACATGGGGCTGGATGTTCGCATGGAACAAATCTGCTGAAACTGTTCTTCACTCACTCTTGTCTCTTGGTCAATTTTGTCTTACTCTTTATCTGTTGGTCGTGTCTGTGCATCGCCATAGCTGGACGATTGGAACAAACCTAATACATCAAAACACGCTATCGGGATAAAACTTGTAGTTTAAAATTCGCGGTTCTCATGTGACAAATGTCGCAGCTTAACTCTCCCTCACTCTATCTCATCTTTAACAGATATTTTCGCTTATTTGCGGGCACTTTTAAATTGGCACCCTTATATCATTATGAGTGTAGCAATCGTGTGCCAGGAACTTGGGCTATAAAAGGTTTAGTCATTCATTTTTAAATTTTAACAATACTTTTAACATTACTACGCTCTACTAAATGTAGGGTTTGTTTGTTTGGTATTGAATGTCTCCTCAACATAACCTAAAAAACGCCAAACACTGCGTTGAGGTGCCCCTTCACTTATGTTTTAATTAGGAAAAAGTACTTGAAACTTTTGCAATAAGCTTTCTATACAAGTCATTTTTCACTGACATTAAAGTACTAAAAGAGTTTAAAGAGCGAATTTTCAAAGTACTACGTATAAATGCATCTTATTATATAAAAACCATACTCGTACTTACCAAATACATACGTAATATTCCTGAAAGACCTTAGCCAATATATTTCTTCTTTTAATTAAAATAACTTCAGATCTGTGTTATATAGAATAAATAGATATAGTTAGAGGAGCAATGGATCGGGATTTCAAATGAATGCTATGAGAGTATCGGATCGCGACGTTTCGCCATATATTACAGTTTTATCAGGCTCTCTTACCTATGCTCAGAATTCGTGTCCTTCTGTGTAGTCTTAAATATACCAAATTATATAATATTTGTATATAAAAATCTTCTGTGCGTGTGTTTGTAATAATACTCCTCCTAAACGGCTGGACCGATTTTGATAAAATTGACATCACGTCTTAAGCGGTGGATTTTTCGTCGCTTTGATAGAGTGGGGCATACGATGTAAAGCACATGAGCTGGACAGACTATGTTTCTCCTTCCATTGCCTACTGATTATTTTATATTTGAGCGTAGACTTAATGTAGCTCAGCGAGATATTAGATTCATAAAGTTTTTTTGAATTCTGTTTTCTATTTGTTTAGCATTTTTTATATTTTACTGTAAATACAAAATCAAAATACATTTTTAAGTTACAATCGTTATAATAATCAAATTACATTTCAACACTCCCTTTTAGTGTTAGCGAGAATCATTTTTTTTTTTTATTAAACTATATGCCAAAAACTTGCTAACTCAGAAACCGCAATTTCTCCAAATGTATAGTTATTAATTTGATTAATAATTAATTTTTCAAAAATTTGCAAACTAAAAATTAAAATTGCTGTAAAATACAAAAAAGTCACTTTTTTATTTTTTTTAAATTGCTCCTTAAATGCTCTTTCCGGATCCGCAATTGCTCCAGGTGTATAGTTAATAGTTAATTAACAATTACATTTTTAAAAATTTTAAACTCGAGAATTAAAATCGATATTAAACCCAAAATAATTTTTATTTAAAATTTTTGTTTTCCTTTTTTTTTAAGTTCTCTTTCTGCTCTTTTCATTACGCAAATGAGTGATCAAATTTTTGCAATATTTTTAATAATTAATTATTTTTAACTATTTATACATCAGTGGCGTGCGGTGATGACTTTTGAACCAGGGCATGCGGTCATCAGAAAGGGGGGGGGGTGCAAATTTTATTATTTGTTAAACATTGTATTAAAGTATTTATTTTTAAAAATTAGCCTTATTTGACGCTCTTATACTATCTTATACTACTATTTTCTTACAAAAATCATCAATAATCGCATAATATAGTGTATTTAAAAAACAACGAAAATAGTTCTTATCCTAAAGAACAGAACATTTGTATGGCCTCTTGGTAAATAAATCAAAAAAATAAATCAGTAACAATTAAATTCACTATACTATAGATTCAAAATGTCAACCGCATCTGCAAACCGTCAATTGGCAATGTGAAACGCCAATAGAGATATTATTCGACCATACTAGTGCGCCTGCGCGACCAATTCGAAGCAAACGTCCGCATTAGGCCGCATGTTGCGGTCGTCTGCGCATTCATTCGGCTTTTGTCGTTCATTTGATTTGCTGTTCTGTGCCAATTTTATGCGCCATACCTTTTATAATTACGTATATTAAAACATTTATAAATGATAAAAATATTTAGTAATTTAAGACACATTTTCAAATGCATGCAATTACGTAAATTAAAAAATGAAATGAATAAATCGTAAAAAATATTCCATTTTTTAAAATTTACAATCCCAAGGCATGCGGCGCATCTAAAGCATGTATGAACCGTACGCCGCGGCCGCTTTTATACCTACATGTATTGTTGGACTATGTCGACATCAACTGCTGTTGGATTTTATAAAAATGAATAGTTTAAAAATTGAATTACTAACTAAATATACACCTGGAGCAATTGCGGATCCGGAAAGAGCATTTTAGGAACAAATTTTTGGAAAAAAAATTAAACACTCATTTTTTTGTATTATATAGCAATTTTTGTTTTTGAATGTACAAACTTTTGAAAAATTAAATATTTATTAACTAATAACTATACACTTGGAGCTATTGCGGATTCTGAAGGAGCAATTTAGGATCAATTTTTTGCATATAGTTAAAATTTTGTACGTTTAATTCTTTTCGGTTATTGTTAATATATTTTTGCTTTCAATTTTTTAAATGTTTTTCCTCTGCAAATTAAATATGTTCTTAATATATTAACCTACGCAGACGACGTCGCGGGTATCAGCTAGTTATAGAATAAAACTTAAGTTAAACGGCTGGATTTTCGTTATTGCATATAAAATTGATATCAATAAAAGATTAGTGCAATGAAGTGTACAATCCGAATACGATCGAAGAGGATGTTAATGGGGAAAAAGCGAGGCGTTGAGGTTTTTGACAAGGTTATTGCGCGAGTTATCGGTTATTTTAAGTGACTGCTTCATGTAGGTGCATATTATTGATTATTTTTTTTTTAATTAATTATCTATTAATAAAAATTATATTGAATTGTCAAATTTATAAGCCCAGCTTATCTCAAAAGTTTTATTTTAATTAAAAGTACATTTCCTTAGTGGATATTTTAAACTTCAAATGGCCTTCCGGAAAGTATATTTGAGTAAAAGAACAGTTATTAAAAAAGGATTATTCTGAACAATTTTACATCTTAAAATTTTCGAATTTGTTTTTAAGTCATAATTTTTTTTATAATTTCGCTAAAAACTTACATAATCTAAGATGCATTTTTTTATAGCTTTGAGGGCAGAAATTGATTAACTTTTTGCATCGATCAGCGCACAACATTGTAGCTTATCTATTTTAATTTTCCTATTATTATTATTAAAATACTTGCATAACAGATGTAAATGAAGTGTGAAGTTATAAAAACCGCTTATAACAGACTAATTAAACTTTTTTAACGACGAAAGTTCATTTTTTTTTTATAAAATTATGTTTGTGTCTTTTATGAAAAAATCGTTATAAACCACCTGCTCGAATTGATTTATCGTAATTACTTTTTCAACTAACTTCCTTTAAATGTTAAATTTTTTATGACCCAATCTAGTTTTAGTGAGCGTTTTATTTCCAATCTTTTATTGTCTTCTAAATTATTCAATAATCTTCCGTTCACGAAACTCTTCTGAAAAGTTATTAAATATAGAAAGAATTTATGAATTTTATTACTTTCTTACACAAAACTGTACTTTCTTAAAACTGTAAAATCAATCTTTGACGTTAGACGTGGCTTTGAAAACCTAAGGTATCACAAGATTAACCAGTGCCTTGGGGAATTATAAATAATGTTTTATTAGTGTTAATTTGAACTCTGATATATCTTTGAAAAGGTTAATCTGACGAACTTTTAAGTCGCTTTAACATCTAAGGTCATATCACGACTGTCTAAACACAGAAAATTTCGGTTGGTCAATTTTAATCTTAGGTCTAGGATTCAACGGGGATCGAACCCGTACCACTTCAGGAAACGGAGAGAACTACTGTTCTAACCAAGTTTCCTTAAAGACCTCTAGGTGACCCTTAAGGTTCTCCGACTTCAACTTTGCTTCTGCATTTAGCCTTCGAGCAGAGATCATAGCCTCCCTCCTTACATGAAGATGTTGAGGGAGGAGATCCAAAAATGCATCCAATGCTGTAGAGGGACGGTTGCTTATAGCACCTGTAATATCCTCTCTTCTTTTGTTTTTGGCCACCATACCACCGAAGCGTACGTGACCATAGGGCGCACCACCGTCAGATACGACCAGTAAATCATTTTAGGGTTTAGTCCCCAGTTTTTCCCAAAGAGCCTGCGACATACCTCCGCCAATAAGGTCACCTTTTGAAAGGTTCTCTGTTTAAGAGGATTCCAGATCAATTTCTTATCGAGGATCACTCCAAGATATTTGATCTCTTCTGAGAGTTTTAGTTCGGTACCCACCAGAACCGGTTTTAGTAAGTTGAGTTTCCTTCTTCGCCTTTAGCGCTGCTTGGCTATCACTTACAATATTGGTGTGTGGTCCATTTAAACCCTTTGGAAGGTTTAGTCTGGCACATTCATCTATTTTAAGCACTGGAAAATGGTAGTACAAGAAGTCCCAAAGACCTGTTCAATTTGGGCATATGGCCCAAAAACGCCCATCCGTACTCTATTATCCGTAACTGAGCCGTCGGTGAACCAGACTGGCCCACTTTTAATGACCTCCCCCCCGGCTCCTAAAGTGGTCTATCCAGTATGCAGACCTTATATGGTTGGTCAAATTTCTATGCCATCTCGATGTCATTTGAAGCACCGGATCCTTCAATATTTCTTTTAGGACCCCTAGGTGACCTTTAAGGTCCGCCGACTTCAACTTTGCTTCTGCATTTAGTCTTGGAGGGTTTATATTTGAAACAGTTGCAGAGTATTTCAGATTATTTAAAAAAAAATTAATTGGCAAATAAGGGGCGGTAAATTTATCGTTCGCCCCGGATGGCATAAATGGCACCCTACGCCACTGAGATTAATCAAACTTTTAATTTTATATTTGACATACTAATTGTTCATAAAACTGACCCTATTTTGTGAAAATATAAATTTTAATTTATATCATTTCAATACAGTATTAAAGTTCAATAGTTTGTTATTTTCAAAGCGATAACAATTTCGGCCATTGACTTTAATATTTCAGATACAATTTTTGCTTTTATTGTTATAAATTATCATATGATTTAAGTTTTTGTGTTACAATGTAATTTTTCCATTACAATGATTAATACAAAAAAATGTTGCTAAGAAAATTTTCCTCGTATACGAAAGACATGAAATATGATATTGTAATTTTCCAATAAATTTTATTACAATTTATTGTAAATATTTTATCGGTATATGACGACTAGACAATTTTATAATTTGTAAATACGAGTATAGTTATGGTAGGTTTTGTTATATAATTTTTTTTTTTGTTGTTGTTCAAAAGAGATTCATTATTAATTTTTTTTATGTTTAACTTGAGAAGAATTAATCAAATTAGATAAAATTGAATCTTTGAATTTCATATGATATATTTCATTTTAGAGATAGACTTTATAGATTTTAGATCCTGTAAACAATTTCGAATCTTTTTATCTTCACCAACCGTTATTTCAGCGTTAAAAGTAAATTTTTGAACCTGAATCGAACCTACTTATAAAAATTTACATAGTTTAAGGGGGTATTCTAGTCTAGGAACTTGAAAATTTCTAATCAGCCGATTTACTTGAAATTTGGCATGAATATTCTTTAAATATCTCTCTATCGCATGAACCACAAAAAAATGAAAATTTAAAATTTGTATTATTTTTTAAAAATTCGACAAAGTTAAAAAATGAGTGAAAAAATCGACCTTTATTTTTGAGTAGCCTCTATTTTATAAAAAAAAAAAAAATTTTTTTCAGTTTTGGAAGTTCATGCGATAGCGACATTTGTACTTATCAAGAATCCATCAATGTTTTATTTTCCAAATGACCACAAGGGTAGAAATCATGGCGACGAGGACACGGTCTTTTTTTTTCCCCCTCTACTTCAAAGACGCATAACTCAATGAAAAATTGTTTTTTTATTTTGAAATTAATTTTGTGTACTCTTTGTTTATGAATAAGCAAATGATAAAAAAATGTATAGTAAAAATATCAAATGCTTCTTTTTATCAATTGCCAAAAAACGCTCGAAATTCGGGCCTCTAGACTAGAATATCCCCTTAAGATGTACAAAAAAAAAAATTATTGAAAATTTCCTGTATTTTGCCCGCATTGCTATACGTTAAAATCGCGAATGATAGAAACTGTAAAAGTCTGTAAATAATTAAATTTTATTATTATGACAATAAACGCCATAAGCGTTACACGTCATTAAAGTTTTAAATGGCAAACGGTTCTTGGTGCTGATTGGTGTTTTAAAAACGTACGAGTGCTGAAAATACCTTAATTATTTATCAACATTTTTTTAAAATATTTTTTACCTCAAATTATTATGTCTGACTGAAATATTGTGAATTCTTTATTCTCTCGAATGAGACGTTTTTGTTGTCAAGTTACGAACTCCAACACGGTTTTTTACAAACAGTTCACCAAATTGACTTATTGTTTATTGGAATTATTATTCTATAATTATCTTATAATAATTATAAGATTTTTTTTTATTTGATGTAAGTAAATCATTATCATATAATCGGGTGGGAAGATTCAATAACAATTACTACTTGATTAGAAGTGTTTTACTTAGACTTATTGTTTTTAGAACAGAGCTAAAGTCTTTGAAAATGATAAAAAGTGAAAAAAAAAATTAAAGTAGAATGAAACCCATTAAAAAAGGAAGATAGTAAAAGAAAAATGATAGAAAAAAAAATTACGGTCGATCTGCGGTGGGGAAGTGGAAAGGGGGGGGGGGTGTTTTAAAGTGTAGAAACGGTTTATCTCGATGTCCGACAAAACTACAAGTCCTATGGAAAAAAGTTAAATGGCAAAGTTGTAGATGATAAGTAGATCTACAATTTTTGTTCTGACACTTTTTTCACATAACCTCAAAATTTATGTGAAAAATTCAAAATACTTACCAAGTTTTTGGTTTTTAATTTATATCTTTAAAAAAAAAAACATTTTTTTTTTCACGAAATTTGGTGAAAATTTTTCTTTTTATGTCCCAAACTTAGTACGTATGTATATTTTTTTTTGATTTAAAATATCCTAATTTTCAATCGAAAATTCTCACATAATATCTACTTTTTAAAAGAGTTGGTGGGCTTTTTGTGCGTTGAAATCTTTACTTTCTGATGGTGCAAAAAATATACATAAGAATGTTAAATGTTCCCAGAAAATGCAATAATTAAAGTATACACGGAAAAAAATGTGTTGTAGTTTTAACAACATTCCTTGTTAATTTTACTTCATTAACTAGTATTATATAGGATGACACCACGTGTGGTAACGTTTAACAGTCAAGTGTAATTAAAAAAACTATAGTATTATTTACAATACGAACTAGTAAAAATGTAGTTGAATTTTTGACACTTGCATTTATTTGTCAAAATTATTGGTTATGTTGTACGCGCCGCATACGCAAACGCCAAAATGTGTTAATTGTACAACACTCAGCAGTTGTAACAGCTAAATATATTTACGACACTATGGTAGTAAAAAATACTATACGTTAGAGCTGAATACATCAAGGTGTGTTATCTGCTGTTACATTTGTGGTTATAGTGAACACAAAGTGCAATTAAAATATTACTAGTTTAGTGTTGTAAATTTTACACCACTATTTTTTTCCGTGTACATTTTACTGGCTGAATACATATTACTTTTTTTACAATTAAATAATAAAGGAAGTATTGTATTCGGGTCGAAATTTCACCGGAAATATATCTTTTGAGGTCTTCTGAATAAAAAAAAGGGTTTTTAATGTTGTAGTTATGGACTTATATAACTTTGTTGCAGTTAAGAGTTGCCATAAAATGAATGCCCCCTGTAGAGCTAACTTGAAATTTCCATTTTTAAAGTGAAACTTTTAATACATCGTCTCAATTTCTTTTGGCCTGGCTTTAGCATGTCGCTAAGTGTAACACATTCACGGCAGGGAATCGTGTAATATAATAATATATACTATGTCGTTTTCCCAGGCCTGTTGCGCGAGCTATTACTGAATGTAATGAGCTATTTTCCTCTCCATGATAACGTTTTATTATATTATAAGTTGTCATTAATTGTCAATCATATTTGTAGTGGTATTTGTATTTTGATCAGTGTATTGATATAAATGTTGTTGTCACTTAGTGGCGTGGTGGACTAGATAGTTGCCTTATAACGCCAGTGGTCCTGGGTTCGAATCCCAATGAAAGCCCAGATTTTTTTTCTGGGTTTTCGGATTCGACGGTCGCTAATGACCATAGCAGTTGATGCGACCTTAAATAAATGAAAAAAAAATGTTATTGTTCACTTGATCATGATAGACAACGTTACAGCTAGTGAGAATAGTGCGAAAATATCCGACGGTGATGTTTCAATAGATAACAACAGGCAGTTGATCGATTTAACAATAATCAACAAATTCAATAATGAAAATAACATTCGAGTATTAACATCAAAAATAGTTGCAACGATGCACGTCACGCCAGACAGTGAATTCGTGCCACATCCTTTTCTTTCTATTCTATTTTCATACCTAAATTCGAATAATTTACCGAAATTTTTCAGTTACTTAAGTGCCTAAAATCCGAAAAAAAGTTTCACTTGCATCGTGGTTTCGTAAAACCACACAATAATTTTTTAGTTATGAGTTTATATATACATATATATATATATATATATATATATATATATATATATATATATATATATATATATAAATTGTATTTTCGTTGTAACTATTGAAATGATTTTTTAAAAATTTAAGTACGTATTTTTTTATATGCATCGAATACTAAGAGCTTCACGAAAAACAATTTCAATGCAAAATCATAGAAAGTTCAACGAGTAAAAAAATGCTGCAAAGTGGCAAATCTTAATATATAAAAATCTTCTGTGAGTGTGTTTGTAATTGAACTCCTCCTAAACGGCTGGACCGATTTTGATGAAATTTTGTGTGTGTGTTCAAGTGGATTCGAGAATGGTTTTGATTTACAATTAGATATATTTTTTAATATTTTAGAATGGTTTTGATTGATAATTATCTGGATGCTTTTTTTCCGGTAGGTAGCGCTGTGATCAGATTCAGACGAATTTTCTTTACATTTGTTACTTTTTGGTACATCAAAACGGTCCAGATTTATACAGCTTACTTAAAAAAATTTGATTTTTTAAGACGTGTGTACAGGACGTCTGTCGGGTCCGCTAGTATCTTATAACACTTTACTAATTGGCTCAGTCATATTAAATTCTAAGACCAGTTATTTTATGACTAAAATGAACATTTATTAGTGCGAACAGAAATTTGTTATTTAATTTGTATTTTTTATAAAAAAAAAAAAATAACAAAGTCTCTTTAAATATTTCTCACTTAATCAGTAATAAGCTTAAATTTTGGTTATTTAAAGTTTGTTACACTTTCTTATAAAACGACTTATCAAATTTTGATTATTTCAATCATTTTTATCGGCATGTAAAAGTGCTTTCAAATAAATTTTAATCATACTACGACATATAGGATTAATAATACTTAGCTAATTAATGCCATTTGAAAAGTACTAAAGTACATTAAAAATAATTTATCAGTGTCAAAGTATTGACTTATTTTTGCTTACCTTGATCTTGACCAAAGTCCGAATTCCTGTTATTGACTTTTTGTTATACATGTAGATGAGTGTTAAATTCTTTTCTTAAACTTTAGTAAGATAAGCCACGTCTTGGTATTTGCAACGAAATTTAATATTCTTTGTGATGATTTTCACGGATTTATAGTTTTGAAAGAAAAAAACTGTTCAATGTCCATGCAAATAAATAATTTTGTTTAGGTTTTCATTTTCATATTGATAAAGGGGGTGTTCTTATAAGAACGCCAGTTTTGAGTGTTTTAATTCATTTGTGGTGTAAGTTTAAAACGTTAAAAGTTATGGATGGAAAAAGACATCGGATAAATGACAAATTTTCTAAGCCTTGCGCATACATTTTACGGTATTTCAGTAACGAAGCGTTGAATTAAAAAAAAAAATAGTCCATAAGATGTTAAATTGGATGATCTGCCCAATGCTTATCTCCAAAACGAGAAATAACACGATCAGGAAATTACTCGTGCGGATATTCAACAGTTTATCTAGCTGTATGGCACGTTGCACCGTCCTGTTGAAACCACATACTGTTGAGATTCATATTTTGTAATTTTGGCACAAAAAAAATAGTTATCGTTTCATGATAACGAACACAGTTCACTTAAGGAGGTATTCTAGTCTAGGAACTTGGAAAAAAATTTTTTTTCATAATCCGATAGTTTATATATTCAAAAATATCTCCATAAAAGGATTTTTCAAAATTCAAATTATTTCCGAAGTTATAGCCGTTTTAGTGTCATGGCAACTAGACCAGTGGAAACTTAACGTAAAACTTTAAATGCATTTTTCTCGAAACTACTTTTTTCGATACGGTAGCCCCAATATCTCAAGTTCTAACCAGCCGATTTACTTGAAATTTGGCATGAATATTCTTTAAATATCTCTCTATCGCATGAACCAACAAAAAATGAAAATTTGAAATTTGTAATATTTTTAAAAAATTCGACAAAGTTAAAACATTAGTGAAAAAATCGACCTTTATTTTTGAGTAGCCGCCATTTTAAAAAAAAAATTTTTTTTCGGTTTTGGAGGTTCATGCGATTGCGATATTCGTACTTATCAAGAATCCGTCATTGTTTTATTTTTCAAATGACCACAAGGGTAGAAATCATGGTGACGAAGATATGACCTTTTTTCCCCCTCTACTTCAAAGACGCATAAGTCAATGAAAACAAAAAATTTGTTTTTGAAATTAATTTTGTGTACTTACTCTCTGAATATAAATAAACAAATGATAAAAAAATGGATACTAAAAATATCAAATGTTTTTTTTTTATCAATTGACATAAAACGCTCGAAATTCGGGCCTCTAGACTAGAATACCCCCTTAACAGTGCCTCGTTTTGGATGCATCTATTTTTCCACAATCACTTGTCGATTTTTGAAATCCCAAATGCGACACTTTTGTCGACTAAATTAGCCATTAAGTGGAAAATGGGCCTCATCACTAAAGATTTTCGATGAAAAATCATCATCTAATTGGGAATTTGAAAAAAAAAAAATGATGGTTTTTTATGTATTTTAAAACTTTATTATTAATAATAATAATATTAAATGCGAAAAAACTTTTAAAAAAATCACGTGACTGTGAACGTGCCGCGATTGGTCAACCATAGTTTTGACGTCATAATGGTAGAGGTATTTAATAACAATAGAGAGCGTTTACGACTATTACGTGTGATTTTTGTCAATAATATTGAAAATTTACTGCTAACAAGTCAATCGTAAAAAAATACTTTTTACAGCATCTTAAGCCTTTTAAGCCTCACATCTGAGCATCATCAATACATTTTCTTTACTTTTTTTATTACTAATTTTATTAGATTTATTGAAGTCTATTGAAATCTATTGAAGTCTATGAAATTTGTGGCGACGACATACATACATTGCACATTACACATAGCGATCAGTAAGTGTAAAAAAGGCTTAAGAAAAACGATTTAACCATGGACAACAGAATTAAATAGATCAAAATATTGTATGAAAACTACCATTAAGACGTCACAGACGCTCGGATTTGTTCGGGAGCTGTCGGCGTGTCTCCGGTAGTGGATTTAAAAATTTATTTTTATTTTGATATAAATTTGAAATATAAAAAATAAAAAAAAATAAAAATACTTTTGTTATAAAACTTACATATGATTTTTCCCCATATACCACAAAAAAAAAATCAAAAGCTTAATTGTCGTTGTATCCAAATTCAATCAACAAACGCTATTTATTGGCCATGGCTTTCCGGCTTTAGCTCTTGAGCTAAACTTTGTATGCATGCAGTTTCAAATTTTTTATTAGAACTTGATAGTGGTTAATGATTGTGGTTGGGGAAATTTGGACACCAATTTCTTGAACTCTATGTCGAATTATGTGGTTGGACTTATTATTATTATTATCATTAACGCTAGTTAGTAAACGAAGTTTTTTGACTTAATACGAGTATGTACTACAAAATAACCGAGTATGTCGAGTATCGAGCACTCGGCGCATCATTTTTAATGAAAATATTGAATTATTTTTCTTAAGCCTTTTCTACACTTACTGATCGCTATGTGTAATGTGCAATGCATGTATGTCGTCGCCAAAAATTTCATAGACTTCAATAGATTCTATAGATTTCAATATAGACTTCAATAGATTTCAATAGACTTCTACAGACTTCTATTTATTGATGATGCACAGATGTGAAGCTTAAAAGGCTTAAGAAGCTATAAAAAGTATTTTTTTTTAAATACTTATTTTCATGAAACGAAAATCTTATACATAAAATATTTATCGAATTTATTTTTTAAGATCATTAGTTCACGTAACGATAGCCAAGAAAAATTACAAGTAGATAATTAAAATAAACAATAATTTCTATTAACACTCGGATTGCGTTAAAAATTGCGTTAATCTTTGATCGCAAACATTTCAATAGTTATTTAGAAGCATGTTAAAAACACTAACAGCTAACTTATTATGTAAAAATGTTTACATTCTTAAATGTTATTTATTATTAAGGAAATAAAATTAATCAACCGCGATAAGTTAGTTAAAAATTTCCTATCTCACAAATACTGATTTAATGTTGTCACTTATGAAACAAATGATTAACTAAAAAAACCTAGTCAAAGATATGTAAACATTTTTTTATTACTAATTCGATTTTTTGCTACCGTTTTATTTATTTTTTTTTAATTTTTAAGTAAAAAAACCACCGTGAAACATTACATGTTTATAATTTCTTTACTAGAATAAAATTTCTAATGTTAATTTATTAACCATTTAGTACAAATGCTTGATTAGAATTTTTTTCTTGAATAAATTTTTTTTTCACTCATTTTTTAATGTCGAGGCAACATTTCTGTTCTTCGCGACAATTATTGTGTTAACTGGGTTCGCGTATACATCCTCCAGGACACCCAGGAGTCTCAATGAGTTCCTACTGTTCTCGAGATCCATTGTCTTCTTCTTGAGGGCTTTTTTTTTTAGGTTAATGGGGTTGATTGGTGCAATTAAAAAGGGACACTCACTGTATGCATGTGTCACTGTTAGTTCACTTTCAAACTTGGGACACTTTTTTGGGGTTATCTTTACCAAGGTGTGTCGATGAGAGAAGGCCGTGTGTCCAATCCTTAAAATGACCAACAGGCATTGATCCGATCGTTTTAGATCGTTTAGAGAGGTGAACTAGATTCATTTGTACTTCCTGAATCATCTCGGTTTTAATGTTTCGATTTGCTAGTGCATCGATAACGCCTTAGGAGTCGGGGCATGTTGAGAAAAAATTGTTTTATATAAGGTTCGTTCGCGGTACTGATCCGGAACTGGTAAAGAATCAATCCAAGTGGAATCGATAATCGTCAAACGCATACACGGTTATGAACTAATTAAGGGCTATTTTCCCATGAACGAATTTGAAAATGTTCGGAAGTAAGACAAGGATTAACGAGAACCCACGAAAATTGTTATATGAATTGAACGTTGATGCCTCGCTCACACGAGTCAACGTTAGTTAACCGATTTTAGTTAATCGATCAAAAGTGGAATGAAAAACCTAGTGTGATGACTTGTTCAAACTTTTTTTGATCCACTAAAAACTTGATTACGAGGTTTTTCATTCAAATTTTTTTGATCAACTAAAAACGGCCTACTAAAATTGACTCGTGTGAACGCAGCATGACAGCGAAACTGTATTATGAATTAGCCACAATTTAGCAAACTGCGCTTGTAATCGGGTCGAACTGTCGATTTCGTATTTCACCCGAAATACAGAGTTTGAGATCCCCTGAATCCAAAAAAGCTTTATCCGAATTTTACCAAACTTGGAATTTTGCCCTCATATTAGGTCTAACGGAAAGTTCTGTCCGTTTTTAGAATTAAAAAAAAAATAATATTATTTTCATACCTTTGATAATATTCATAGTACAGTATACTTTCCATTATTACTTATACCCCTGCTAGCGTGATGGAAGAAGGGTTCGATATTGTTCTGAGCAAGCAGAGGGTCCATGCGTTTTGATTCCCGAACAAAATGTCCTCATAGAATAACTGCAAATCGTATTTGCAGCATAATTTTGATGTTAAAACATTTAGTTTTGTGTAAAACTTCGCGGTGTCAGCAAGTGCACATTCAGTCAATGAATTAAAATCGGGTAAACGAACAATGACTATAATTTCTTTTGTTGGAGGCTCCGCCAAAGCCCCCCCCCCCTTTAGCATTAATCAACACAGTTTTTGCGGATTTAACACGAACTCATGGGGGTCAATTTAACACTATTTAAATAAATAATCAGAGGTCATTTTACACGTTTTTACTAAAAATTAAATCAATTAATTAATTAAATAAAATATCTTAGTTATTGAGCTCAGAAAATTGTTTGAAAAAAGGTTTTGAAATTGCATAAAATATTTTCGTCATGGGGATATTTTGTCTGAGTATATTTTATCATAGGGATATTTTGTCCGGGGATCAAAACGCCTAATACCAAGCAGAGATGACTCGATCGTTTAAAATTTTTCTCACTTGAGTACTAAATGTACTCATGTGGCATCCATCTCGAATATTTCCAGACCAATCCAATTCTCCGAATATGCTCCAAAATAATAATAATAATAATTTTTGGCTAAATTAAGCCTTTCTGCAATGTCCAATGTTGTCAAAAATGGATCTTTACGCGCATACATGTTTAAACTTGATATGGTATTATCAGACAGAACTTTCCGGTAGACCTAATATTTCATTTTGTTGTGTCGCGAAGCTTTTGGTTAAAATCGGATGTAGGTAGTTCCGTTTTATTCTATAAGTTTTTGAGTTTTTTCAATTTTTTTTGAAAATGGCTCTGACGATTTTCTTTAAACTTGCTATAGTTATAAGACTCATTAAGACCTACAACTTTTATTTGAAATTTTTTCCTGGGAAAATTCAAATAGAGGGGGTTCTGGAATAGACGGTGGGAGTTCGTATATACGAGTATGTACATAGAGGGCTGTATGCATATTGTTCTGTTTACATAGATATTTATAGGTTCGTTCGCGGATGTGATAATAAATCGATAACGAATCAGTTCAAGGCAGATTTAGGATCATCGCCAAGTGCATGCAAGTTTATGAGCCGAGTAACGGCCCGATATTCGCGGTTTAGCCATCCTCAGATTTTTGTTAGGATGAAAAATTCGATTCTTCTCATGCGCAGTTTGCTAAATTGTGGCTAATTCAAAATCCAGTTTCGTTGTCATGCTGCGTTCACACGAGTCAACTTTAGTAGCCCGTTTTTAGTTGATCAAAAAAAATTTGATCGATTAACTAAAATTGACTCGTGTGAACGAGGCATCAATGTGTGTCAACGTTTAATTCAATGAACCATTTTTGTGGGTTCTCGTTTATCCTCGTCTTACTTCCGAACATTGTCAAACTCGTTCACGGGAAAATAACTCTTAATCAGTTCATAAGCGTGTATGCGTTTGGCGTTGATCCTATCGACTTGGATTGATTCTTTACCAGTTCCGAATCACTACCGCGAACAAACCTTATATATTATTCTATTTATATATTTTTAACCCACATTGGGTTTTATTTTATGTTCATTGAACCAACAGCAAGTTTTATCTAAATGAAAGTTCTGTGATGCGTCGCAACAGAGATTTATTTATCATTCATTTACCAATCGTTACAGTGTTCAAGGTAATCGTTTTTAATACCTTACGGAAGATCTTACTATGAAATTAGCATTTTGATTTTTTTACTAATAATTAATTAATATACCGGAATTTATTTTTAAGTGATGTTACTCGCTTTATGAGAAATGGACTTAGTATTTTGCCTGTAGGTAATTGGCACTTACCGAGTAAATGGAAGTTTCCAAATGACGAAGAAATTTTTAAAATCGTATTGAAAATATAAATCAAATGTTTTTATTTCTTTCGATCAAATATCATTTGTACTCAATCGAAATTACTTCATTTTAAAATTTATTGTTAATGGCTTCGTTGCGATTAAGTTAGTCAAAGAAAGAGTTCAAGAATAAGTTCAGCTTGTCAATGATAATATCGATTGCTTGTGCTGATATGTGATGGTTTACATTTGGTTTGTTGTTAAACGGAAATTTTACTGTCATATCAACATTTTGTGGATATTATTTTCTGTACTGAAATGATTCATATTCATCCGATTATTTGGAATCTGACCGGGTGAAATTCACGTGACGATTCAATGTAAATTTTTTTTCTAGTTAATTACTTTTTTATTGACATTCTCTAATTTTTATATAGAACTATTGAGAGATAAACTTTAATTTTTTGGGATAATTATTTAAATATTTTAATGCCTTTGTAGCGTATTTGAAGGTTATTTATTAGAAAGAAAAAAAACAACGTTTTATGGGGTCAGTAAATGCACTTGTAATATGCATATAATACAGTTAGAGCATCTTAATGTATCTATACATTTATTAAGTGTTAGATGCAATATTTTCAATTCACTTAGTAGAAGAATTTTTCTCGAGTAGAGCATTCATATGAAATGCTTTTAGAAATAATTGTTTTTTTAATTTATTTTAATATATTTCAATCGGCAATGTTTGTACGATAAATATTAATAACTGATTTTATAATTTGGCCAGTCATTAATTTTGCGTTAACTGGTGAAGATTGACAATTTCAGTTTTTAATAAATTAGTCAATTTAAATTTACGTAGGGACATTATTGGTTTGAACGTGGAAAAGTAATTATATTTCATTGTAATTTTTTTTTTTTAAATAATTGTGTTGGTGTTTTAATTATTTTTTTTTCTTTGTTATCATAGCGCTCGAAAGTGACAATTTTGTGAAAAATTAATACAAGTGATCAAAATGAATTTCTTTGAGAAAATTTACGTTATCTTGCTACTAATTTATTGTGTGATCGTTTTGTTAATGTTTCATTTTCTTATGCGCTGTATCAGTGGGTACGTAAGTATTCGACTTATTTCCAGTTTAAGTTTTAATTAAGTGTCTTAAAAATTATGATTGTAATAATATAAAAAGTAAACCGACATGTCGTTTGTAAATATTATAAAAAAATTAAAAACCGACTTCAAAATATATAAAAATTCTTAAACAAGAAATGCACTAAAAAGTAACAAAATAATGACGTTTCCTTGCAGTGTCTACAATTTGCAAATTATTAGGATAAGATAATGTACAACTATTGTTATTTTTGGAATTGGTGTCAGCCAAGAAAATAAATATTAAAGGTAATTTGTAAAAAGGTTTAGTTGGTTATTGGTATTTTGTAGTTTAAACCAACTCAAAAAATAACAATAGTTGTACATTATCTTATCCTAATAATTTGTAAATTGTAGACACTGCAAGGATACGCAATTATTTTTTTTTACTTTTTAGTGCATTTTTGTTTAAGATTTTTTTATTTATTTTGAAGCTGGTTTTTCATTTTTTTATAATATTTATTTATTTCTCGCGTTTTAGTGATCTGAAGTTTGATAACTGATTTTATTTTCTAGAAAATGGTTAAACCTTCTAAACTCGCTGCTCATATGAGGCAGTGCCGTTTAATATTAAAAGTTACTACATCATCCCTTTTTGCCCTTAAGGGTTGAAATTTTTTGCTTTCTAAATGTAATAACAAAATTAAGTGGAATACTCTTTCCAATAGAAAAAAAATTATCAAAATTCGATGATTCAGTTAAATGTCACTATTTCATCCCCTATTTTCATCCTCAGAGGGTGGATTTTTTTTTCTCTCAACTGTAATGTGAACAATTTAAAGGTACAATGTACGTAATAGAAACAAAATTATTGAAATCGGGTTAGCCAGGAAAAATTTATTATTTCATCCCTAATTTTTAACCCTTTATGAGTGGAGTTTTTTTTTTACAAAAAATGAATATGAGATTAATTTAAAATTATGTTCTACCAATATAAAAAGAACTATCAAAATCGAGCTAACCAATAAGAAGTTAATATATCATCCCTTAGTTTTCAACCCCTTAGAAGTGAACGATATCCTTCAAATTAAATTATGACCACACGGGAAGCACCAGCTTTCAAATAAAAAAAGAATTTTCAAAATCGAGCAATCCAATAAAAAGTTAGTATTTCATCCCTTAGTTTTCAACCCCTTAGAAAAAAAAGATTTCCTTCAAATTAAAATGGGACCATTCGGGAAGCACCAGCTTTCAAATATAAAAAGAATCATCTAAATCGCTTTACCCAGTCGGAAATGCTGAGGTAACAAACATAAAATAAAATACAGTCGAATTGAGAACCTTCTCCTTTTTTTGAAGCCGGTTAAAAATTTAATCTCCTTTGAAAATATTTTTATTGTCTCCAAGAATTTAATTTAGGCCTTAAGGGAATCTTGTCATCAGTTTCAAAAATTCGGTTTTTATTGGGTAAAAAATTAGGGGGCCTCTAAAATCATCTCCCAAACTTTCACGAAAAAAAAATAATTTTTGAAATATTCGTTCATATTTACTCCTACCCAAGAATATAATCAATTTTTTTTTTAAATTCTTTTTTCTCAAAAAAGCTGTACAAGATATTTCTACTATATTTTTGAAATTATTGAAGTTCCAAGTTTGAAATTTACAGTCAAAAGTTTTTTTTTTAAATCTTTTATTTTTTTATTATAACTTAAATGCACAAACTTTTTTTGAAGTTATACTTCTTTAGGCGCGTTATGACAAAATAATGAGAGTGAAATTTTTAGATTGGCGGCCATCTTAAGACAAAAATTAACAAAACGAAGTTGAGCGCAAAAACACTGGGTTTCTTGGCGCGCGTAATTTGAATTTTTGTTGTATTTATTTACTTATTTATTTATTTTTATATTTAAATTAAAAATAAGCATATATACAAATGTCCCATTTTATTAATAAATAAGTTATTACTTTTCTCGAATTTTGCAGTAGCTGTTATACCATTTTTCTAGTTTAGTGATGAAAATGACGTGTGCATTCCATGCATATTCTTGGTTATCACGAAATCTGGCATTTTGAAATGATTCAACCATTTTAGAATAATAATTTAGCAAATCAAGGCATGAATAAGATTAAGACATTTACTTTTAAATGTAGCTACTTACTTTATTTCGCAATTTCTGTGAAGCTTCGTTTTCATGACATGCATGAATTGTTAACCAGAAAAATGATCCTGACAAATTTTATAAACGTCTTGCAGCTTTCTTTGGATATTATTTATTGATATACATTAAAATATTATTCTTTTAATTTAATTTTTAATAATTATATCTTTAAATATATATTATTATTATTATTAAATATTAATTTACAATTTTTTAAAATTGATTATTTGAATGCAATTAATAAAAACTAATTTTTTTTATTTAAAAATTAACATACAGTCATCCCCTGATTTACGTCGTAGATACGTTCTTCACAAAACACCGTGTAAATAAAAACTGCGTAAAAAAATACAAGGAACTCATACAAATTCAAATGATATGTTCCAATATATAGAAAACTGCGTAAATTGAGACAATGATTTCATATTAAATATTAAGATGCATTTCGAAAAACCCACAGTTTGTTATTAGGTTGACAAGAAAGTAACTTCGGTTTGCACCAGTAGTTAGCGTTATCTTTGTTTCGTTATTCTTTTACTAGATGTTTTTTAAGACTTAGTGCTCGATACCTTTAGGTTGCTATAGAATTTAATTTCGTGTAATTTTGTTCACAATTGTCAGTTTACGGTCAGTTTTAACATGGAATGCCAAAATAAGCATTTTCGACACATTTTACTTATTTGTTTTCCTAAAGGCAAGAAAGCGGCTGAGGCTCACAAAGAGATATGTGAAGGTTATGGTGTTGATTTTTTAACATATCGCACTTGTCAGAATTGGTTTTAAAAATTTTATTCTGGAGATTTCTCACTGAAAGATGACCAACGTTCTGGTCGATCTTCTGAAGTTGTTGATGACTCAGTGAAAGTGATAATTGAATCGAATCGTCACATAACTGAAAAAAAATCATATAAGACGTCTTGGACTTGTTAAGAAGATCGATATTTGGATTCCGCGCAAATTGAAAGAAATTCACCTAACACAACAAATCAATGTTTCTGATATGCATTTCAAAAACGTAATGCAAATGACCCTTTTTTTAGTAGCGTTAATCGAAAAAGATTAGCCGCTTTCTTGCCTTTATGAAAATATAAAAAAAACAAAATGTGTCGTGATTGCTTATTTTGAACTCCATGCTAAAACTGACCATAAACTGTAAATTGTAAACAAAATCGCACAAAATTAGTTTTTATAGCGACTTAAAGGTATCGACAACAAAAATTTAAAAAAAAATCTAACTATATTCTCAGAAGGACATAATGCGGCTATAACGACTTCGGATCTTTCGCCGATTTCGTCGTTAAACGCGAAATCCACTGTATATATCTAATTTTTAAAGTCAATTTTATATAAAAAAAGAACGGCATGTCTGTTAGGTCCTTAAGCAGAAAAGCCTAAATCCGCCACGGCATATCACGCCAGTGGTCCTAAAATCAGTAGAAGCCCCACATTTTTCTTCTTGATACGACTCTACCTAACTAGAAAAAAATGACCCTTAAACTTAAAAATATACGAAAATTATATTTGAAATGTTCGTTTTGTCACAATCGTGTTGTCAAGTAGTAAAATTGAGTACCAGTGTCCTTTTTTGAAAAGTCCTTAAGACAATGTAAATACTTCAATTCAAATTTTATCAAATCTATTTGATATTTAAAAAAATTTAAAAATAAACTTTTGAGTTTGTCTTATCTTCTGGCTTATATTTTGTCAAATATATCATGTCATTGATTCTAATTATAAACCAAATATTGACAACAATTTCAAAAATATTGACTATACCATAATATGAAGATAAAAGAAATTGTACCTATCACAATAAAAGTGTACAATGCAAACATGTGCCAATTGAATTCAACAATTTTTTCGTATTTTAATTGAAGAATTTAATATACTTAATAGGTTCGTTCGCGGTACTGATGGTACTGATCCGGAACTGGTAAAGAATCAATCTAAGTGATTAGATAGGATAATCGCCAAACGCATACACGCTT
The DNA here is from genome assembly GCA_958496155.1 of Sisyra nigra. NCBI lineage: Eukaryota > Metazoa > Arthropoda > Insecta > Neuroptera > Sisyridae > Sisyra > Sisyra nigra. The sequence goes on from OY292317.1 coordinate 1,303,079, forward strand.
ATGAATAAACTGATTAAGGGTTATTTTCTCGTGAACGCGTTTGAAAATATTCGGAAGTAAGACGAGGATTAACGAGAACCCACGAAAATTGTTATATGAATTGAACGTTGATACCTCGTTCACACGAGTCAACTTTAGTTAACCGATTTTAGTTAATCGATCAAAGGTGGAATGAAAAACCTAGTGTGATGACTTGTTCAAACCTTTTTATGATCCACTAAAAACTTGATTACGGTTCTCATACGAGGTTTTTCATTCAAATTTTTTTGATCAACTAAAAACGGCCTACTAAAATTGACTCGTGTGAACGCAGCATGACAGCGAAACTGTATTATGAATTAGCCATAATTTAGCAAACTGCACATGAGTAAGAAAATCGATTTTTTCATCGTAACAAAAATCTGAGAATCGCTAGAACCAATTCTGAATCGGTAACGAACGCATTTCGTGTGAACCGCGAATATCGGACCGTAATTCGGCTCATAAACTTGCATGCGCTTGGCGATGATCATAAATCGGTCTTGAACTGATTCGTCACCGATTCAGTATCACATCCGCGAACGAACTTCTTTAAACTTTAAGGGGCTGTATACGGTCAGGAAACCCAATAAAACAACGATTTTTCAAGAATTTTTCCAGAGAACACTTTTTTATTAATTAATATAAAAATTTGTACACATATTATGGTAACTTTAAACAGTATTTCAGTATTTTTATATTTGTAAAAATAATAATTTTGCAAGCTGCTATTGCTGATTTTAGTCAAGTAGTTCAACATTTCATGCAATTAATTAAGCTTTACATTTTAATTTTGAAATGAAATTACTTAAAATTGACTTGATTTCTGTTTCATTAAAGTAAAGTCAAGAGCATAATATCAAGTTTAATAGCTTGAAAAGCAAATCAAGCAATGAATCCCCAATAATAAGCTTGGTGCTATTTATTATTTAACTAGCTGATACCCGCTCGCTTCGCTGAGTGTATCTAAATTTAACTGATTGATTAAAAGATGCCCTACGTTCATAGCGAAATATAAAAATTAATCCATTTTGACGGAAAAAGATGATAGTAACTTTCAGACTTTAGATCCAAAGACAGTTCATCAAAATTCGTAAAACTACTTTTCAAGAAAGAAATGTTAGCTCTCTCACATCAGCTTCTATACGATTTTTATTTGTATTCCTTCCTTTAGGACTTGAAAAGCTTTCATACCAAATGTCATTTAAACCGTACAGCTATTTTAGGGGGCATCCATTAATTGCGTGAGGTGTTCTTTGCGATTTTTGAAATGTCATCCCCTCCCCTCCGGTACGATGTCATGAGATTTGACATATATCTCTCCCACAACCCGCAATCCAACCTGATATTTTTCAAAACAAAAACATATGTGATATTTGGGAGACCTTCCCTTTCCCCATAGTAAGATTAGATGAGATTCAACTCAACCCCATTGACACCTGAACGCCCCACGTAAGAATTAATGGATGTTCCCTGAAAAGAATAGATTAGTAGCTATCCTACAAGATCTTTAACAAAACTTCATTAAAATTCGTTCCGTTAAGTAATTGTTAAATTTTAAAATTTTTAGTTTATTATTTTAATACGTTTATTTCTAATTGATATCTTCGACAATGAACAATGAAAAAATTCAAATATTTAAAAAAATTTCATTATTAATTTTATTGGGTGTTTTTTATTGAAATTCATATTTACTTTCCAGTAAAAATTGTTAATTTTTTAATTTCAACTTTGTAGAGATTTCTTTCGTTATTGTGTAAAATTGGAAGAAAATGCGTTCAAATTCTATTTCCCTAACTTTACCGAAACTTTTTAAATGTACGGTTCCTGTAGGATATAATTGTTTTGCCATCCCATGGGAACTATACACTATTCTACCCTTAAAAGTATCATTCTCCCCCAAACTACAACATTGCAAAAATCATAACAATCTTTAACTCTGTGATAAACAAAAAAACATATCTATCCCACGGGAATAGTACATCTCTCCTGTGTAAAAAGTAGATCAAGCCTTCTTAAGGAAAATGAGTTAAGACTCGACTATTTCGTGGATTTTAATAAAACTGCTTTTAAGTACACGGTTCTTATAGAATACATACTTGTTTTGCTATCCCATGGGAACTGTTTATTATTCCGGTATGAGAAGTAATCTATATCATTTTCTGACCCCTAAACTACCACATTACAAAAAAGGAAGTTAATATTTTGCTCTGTAAAAACAAAAAAAATTTCTATATCAAGGGAACCGTACATTTTTTCTGGATATAAAGTATGCTATATGTTAATCTGGATTATAATCTATATCTATGCCAAATTTCATCCAGATCCATTAAGTACTATTTGAGTGAAAGAGCAACAAACATCCATTCTTACAAACTTTCACGTTTATAAAATTAGTAAGATAAGATGATATCACTGAATATAGAAAATGATTTTTTTCTTATCTGGTTTATTACTACTTTGTCACATTATACAATTATGAGAATATTACAAATTGATTAAGCCTTTAATATGTACAAACAAAAAATTAAATTAACTAGTGATTATGCTAATTAATTACGTTTTATGAATGTTTACAACTCACTACGTTATTGAAAAAATTTAAACCTGTTTTGTAGTTTTTTAAAATCGTATTTAAATTAATTATTTCAATGTTATGGGCTTCTGCATTAATGGTATTACGTAATATATCTCATTGGTAGCATCGTGTACTACAAACACGTAGAAATCGAATTGGTATTCCGTTCATAATTTCGGTTATAATGGGGTCAACAATTAAAAGAACAACCTCATTGTTTTAAGAAAAATTAACCACCTCCATCGTCTGATCGGCTACGTTAAAAATGTAGATTTTCAAATATCTTCGCACATAATAAATCTAAGGTCGCGACATTGTTGATATTGTTGACAAGGTGTTTGTTTTTGCACCAAGTTGCTAAATAAATCAATGGGATTCAATTGGATGAATTAATCAAAAAAATCAGTTCGGTCACCCATCTCTATGGAGAATGCTGCTTAACCTTTGAAATTGAGACCTTTTTTTACAATTGTGTGGATTTTGAATTATTTTCATCACTGGCTCTTTACTGCAAAACTAAACACCGAAAATTGTTTGTTGTATGTTAGAGTTTAAAAAACTTTAAAATTACAATTATCTTGACGTAATAGCAGTTTTACTGTTAATAAAATGTAATGAAACTTTGCGAAAAAAATTACAATACAACTTTTATAGAAATTATAATCACTTTTAATTACTTTCTTTTACTACTATATAGTAAAGGAAGTATTGTAATCGGGTCGAATTTTCGAATTCGAGCTTTCACCGGAAATACATGTTTTGAGGTCCTCTGAGTCCAAAAAAGTGGTTTTTAGAAACATGTCTGCGTGTGACAGCCATATCGTATTGAAAGCGTTATCCAAATTTCACCAAACTTGGAAATTTGCCTTCAAATTATGTCTAGTTGTGCCGCGAAGCTTTTGGTTGAAATCGGTTTTACCGGAAGCTCCACTTAATTTTAGGAGTTTTGGAGCTTTTTTGATTTTTTTCGAAAACAGCTCCAACGATTTTCTTTAAACTTTCTACAGTTCTTTAAATCATTGATGCCTACAACTTTTATTTGAAACTTTTTCCTGGGAAAATTCAAATAATGGCGGTTCTGGGTAGTACTTATAGTTCTTTTAATCTACACTGAGTTTCATAAATGAAAGCAAAAGAAAGTACTGTGACGCCACGCAGCAGATATTTTTGAAATTCATAATTTTTCATAAATTTACAAGGTCATCAAGGTAATATGTATATTCAAATGACTTTTTACTTTCTTTTACTACTATATTGATAGTAAAGGAGGTATTGTAATCGGGTCGAATTTTCGAATTCCAGCTTTCACCGGAAATATATGTTTTGAGCAGTGGCGTGCGGTGAGTTTTGAAACAAGGCATGTGGTTAGAAGTGGGGAGGGGGGTTATAAGAACCACATTTTTTAAATTTATTTTTTTATTTGATAAACGTGGTGTTATAAGTATTTTTTTTAAATTAGCCTTATTCGACGCTCCTCCTTACAAAAATCATCAACAACCGCATTATAATATAATGTATTTAAAAACCACGAAAATAGTTCTTATCCTAAAGAACAGAACATTTGTATGGCCTTTGGGTCAATAATTCAAAATAACTCACGAAAAGTATCAGTAACAATTAAATTCACTGTTTAGATTCAAAACGGCAAACGCATCTGCAGACCGTTAATCGGCAATGTTAAATGCCGAGAGAGATAGTTTTCGACCGTACTAGTACGCATGCGCGACCAATTCAAAGCAAACAATCGCATGCAACTGTTGCCAACGCATTCATTCGGCTTTTGCCGTTCATTTGATTTGGTAAACTATGCCAATTTTATGAGTGATACCTTTCATTATTACGTAAATTATAAAAATTTATAAATGATAAAAATATATCATTTTTAGAATGATTTTACAAATGCAATTACGTAAATTAAAAATTAAATGAATAAATCATAAAAAATATTCAAGTTTTAAAATCGTCTTACAATCCAAAGGCATGCGCCGCATCTACAGCATGTATGGACCGCACGCCTCTGGTTTTGAGGTCCCCTGAGTCCAAAAAAGGGGTTTTTAAAAAAATGTCTGTGTCTGTGTGTGACAGCCATATCGTATCGAAAGCTTTATCCGAATTTCAACAAATTTGGAATCTGGCTTTCATATTATACCTAGTTGTGCCGCGAAGCTTTTTGTTGAGTTAATCGAAAGCTCCACTTTATTCTAGTAGTTTTTGAGCTTTTTCTAATTTTTATGAAAACGGCTCGAACGATTTTCTTTAAACTTTCTATAGTTTAATATCTTTAATATATATATATATATATATTATAGTTTAATAATTTCTATAGTTTTTTTCTTAGTTCAGAATTTTTTTTAATTGCGCTATAGTTAACAAGTTGGAACATGGGGGTTCTATGAGATTTTAAGGGGGTATTCTAGTCTAGAGGCCCGAATTTCGAGCGTTTTTGACAATTGATAAAAAATAAGCATTTGATATTTTACCATCCATAGTTTTATCATTTGTTTATTTATATTAAGAGAGTATACAAAATTAATTTTAAAAAAAAATTGTTTTTTTCATTGAGTTATGCGTCTTTGAAGTAGAGGGGGGAAAGACCGTGTCCTCATCGCCATGATTTATATCCCTGTGGTCATTTGAAAAATAAAAAAATGATGAATTCTTGATAAGTACGAATGTTGCTATTGCATTAATCTCCAAAACTGAAAAAAAAATTTTTTTTTTCATAAAATGACGGCTACTCAAAAATAAAGGTCGATTTTTTCACTCATTTTTTAACTTTGTCGATTTTTTTAAAAATATTACAAATTTCAAATTTTCATTTTTTGTTGGTTCATGCGATAGAGAGATATTTAAAGAATATACATGACAAATTTCAAGTAAATCGGCTGATTAGAACTTGAGATATTATGGCGACCGCATCGAAAAAAGTAGTTTCGAGAAAAACGCATTTTAAGTTTTACGTTAAGTCTCAACCGGTCCAGTTGGCACGACACTAAAACGGCTATAACTTCAAAAATTATTTGAATTTTAAAAAATCCTTTTAGGGAGATATTTTTGAATATGTAAATTATCGGATTATGAAAAAAAAAATTTCGATTTTTTCAAATTCCTAGACTAGAATACCCCCCTTAAGGTGAACTACGAGGCTTACAGACCCCACTCTACACTTAATTTAAAGCTAGTTAAATTTCCTAAAAATCATACTTAATAAGTTCTTCTCGTAGATTAATGGTTTCGACGCAAATTCGATCCAAAGAAGGTCTAAAAGTAAAATTTTCAATTTTTCCAAAAACTGTCCTATTTTCAAAGTGCCGTAACTCGGTAACCAATTGACGTGCAGAGCTCCGATTGGGCTTAATTTGTCACAAATTTGATGCTCTTAAAAAACGTATAGAATAGCTTCCGAAGAAAAATGCATGGGTTAGGAGATACCGAGCAGAATCTGAAAAAGTTCAAAAATTTCGCGGTTTTTTTCTGTATAAACATTTTCCCCAAAGTTTTTACTTTCTTTTACTGCTATATGGTGAAGGAGGTATATACAATGTGATCGTTTCGAATTTTCGAATTCAAGCTTTCGCCGGAAATACACGTTTTGAGGTCTTCTGAGTCCAAAGAAGTGGTTTTTAAAAATATGTCTGTGTGTGTGACAGCCATATCGTATCGAAAGTTTCATCTGAATTTCACTAAACTTGGAATTTGACCTCCATTTTATACTTAGTTGTGCCGCGAAGCTTTTTGTTGAGTTAATCGAAAGCTCCGCTTTATTCTAGTAGTTTTTGAGCTTTTTCAAATTTTTATGAAAACGGCTCCAACGATTTTCTTTGAACTTACGATAGTTCTTCGCAGCAGTTATTTTTAAATATAATTATTAGAATTTAAGATTTGTTTAAATAAATTTTTCATATTAAATTTTCAAGTGTAAGATTTAACAGGTGTAAATATACACCATATAGGGCATAGAGAATACTAATAAATATTAATTTTATAAAGTTATAATAAGTAAAAGGAATCAAAAATAAATGTTTCTACGAGTATAAATAGAACAATGTCTTTTAATATTTCAATACAAATTAAAACATTTCATTTAATACTAATGAAGTAATTAACAATTGCGAATCAAATAGACTTATGTAAAATTATGGATGCAAATAATAATAATAACAGTTTCTTATAAAATAATAATTTCTACTTATATTGTAATGCAATTACCTTACAAATGTTAAGTATTAAAACTAATCAATTTATTATTTTTTCATTAAAGGAAAATTTATTATATTTTGAATTATACTCGTTAATATAATTACAATGTCAATCATTTTTTATTATTATCATACACATTATCGGAAGCAGCGTTATCGGAAGATATTAAAAACTAAAGTTATTTGCAATTAAAATAATGGGGAATTATTATGATCTATTATTATTATTGTATATTTTAGTTGTAAATATTTTTATCAATTACGTAGTATTTTATTGATTGATTGATTGATATATTCAAATTGTACTTCCGGAGTTTCTAATAGAATTTTTTTGTTTTTTTTTTTACAGAGTGTATGCCATGGTGGACATGATAACAAATCGTTTGCACGAGGCCTATACAAACTGGGCTCTTCGACCCACAGACGATGGCATCAACGAAGGAAGACTTACACTTACAAGCCTTCGTCGATTTGGAACACAACAACGACGAAATCTTATACTGGACAAAGAAGTGACCAAGAAAGTAAGTTTATACTCATGATAAGGCTACGTTCCACAACGCGTTTACAACGATTTCGGTCAATACCGTTATTTTTTTCCATTTCATTTACTTTTGTGAAGCGTTTATCCCTCTGAGTCATCTCTTGAAAAGGGTTTGCGTGATCGTAAGTTAGAGTAATTACTTCATTGGGGACGTTTTAGAAAGAACGATTCTGGTTTCTAATGTTGCTACCACGTTAGTGGAACGTAGTTTTAGTGTCGTAGGCCGTAGCTAGGATGATTAGAGTGGTGTTCTGTGCACAGGATACAAGGTGCAACTCGAATCTTAAAGGAACATAAAAATAACTAGAATCAAGTTAGGTAATCTAGGCATATCTCAAAGCACAGTAATATTAAAGCTATTTATAAAGTATTGGGTTGGCAAGAAAAGTTCTTGCGGCTTGCAATGTTAGAATTTTTTTCTTTTAAGATTTGATACTCGATATCTTCAGGTAGTTATATAAACTAAATTTGTGTCATTTTGTTTACAACTTTCATTTTACGGTCAGTTTTAACATGGAGTGAAAAAATACACAATTTTGACACATTTTACTTTTTTATTTTCATAAAGGCAAGAAAGCGGCTGATCGTTTTCGATTAACGTTATTGTATAAGATCCATTTTTCATCGTCAGTGATAATTTGTTTCAAAAAAATGTCGATTGTATTACGGTTAGAAATGCGTATCACAAACATTTGTTCGTTGTGTTCGGTGACTTTCTTTCAATTCGTGCGGAACCCAAATATCGATCCGCTTAACACGTCCTATATGTCTTATATGCTTTTCAATTGTTGTGTGTGATACATTTAACTGTTTTGCAATCTCTTGCATAGCTATGTAACGATTCGATTCAATTATCGCTCTCATTTTGTCATCATCAACTTGAGAAGGTTGACCAGAACGTTGTTCATCTTTCAGTGAGAAATCTCCAGAACGAAAATTCTAACGAGTGCGTTCTGTTAAACAATCAACACCATAAACTTTTCATATCTCTTTGTGAGGCTCAGCCGCTTTCTTGCCTTTATGAAAATAAAAAAGAAAAATGTGTCGAAATTCCTTATTTTTTCACTCTATGTTAAAACTGACCGTAAATTGAAAGTTGTAAACAAAATTACACGATCAAAATCACGAGATCTCTGAAACTATATGACCGATCGACTTGAAATTCAACATAGTTACTCCTCTGACCACGTAGACGCGTACTAAGGACGGATTTTACTCAAATCCTATCCAAAATAAAATTTTAATCTACCCATCTTTACAAAATTAACTATCTTTTTGTGTCAACATAACTGTAATGACTTTATTTTATTTTGCTATGACGGTTTCTATTAATTAATCAGTTCAATTTTGCTATGTCCAGCGAAGCGGGCGGGTATCAGCTAGTTATTAGTTTATATAACTACCTGATGATATCGACCAAGGGGTGCTCACTTTCAAGATTATTAGCTTGGTCTGACGTCACTGGCATACTGTTTCTGACAGAAGCCAGTAGAGGCGTTAGAAGCCACTAGATATCTGCTATAATTGGTTCTTATCGTTACTGTCGTTCTTATTGCGCATGGTTCTTATTACGCTCTATAGTTTGAAATTTCATTTCGTTTCATTTGGTCAGTTAAAGTTCAAAAGAAAACTTTGATTTTTTTTAAACAATATTGTTTATATTCATTTTCTTTTCTAATCTTACTAGGTTTATCTAGTTTTAGAAGGTGGGCTTCCTTTCACAAAAAAAATTCATTATATTAATAGTTAATTTTTTATGAACATGATAAAAATCAATTTGATTTTTCTTTATTACTTTATTTGAATTGAATAATGATGATATATCAAAACACGGGTTTGTTGACTGACGCGGGAATTCAAAATTTATAGCTAAGTAAGGTATAGAATCTAGAAGAAATATATCTTCATTATTCAATTAAAATAAAATAACGAAGAAAAATTAATTTAACATTTATTATGTTCATAAAAATTAATTATTGACATATTGAAATTTTAAATTTGTTGTTAAAGGGATTTAATAACCTAAATAAAAAGCATATTTTATTAAATGTAGTAGTGCCAACCAAATGCAGTCACTAGGTGAAATCCCCCACAAATCAACAATAGCCAATGGCCTTTAACGCCTCTACTGGCTTCTGTCTGAAACAACAAACCAGTGACGTCATTTTCAGAGATCAAAGAAACGTCGCCTAGTCAAGTGAGCATACCTTGTGTATCTAATAACCTTGGATATCGGCTACCAAATCTTAAAAAAAAAAAATTCTAACATTGACAAAAGAATAACGAAATAAACATAACGCTAACATAACTACTAGTGTAAATCGCAAGAACTTTCTTGCCAACCCAATAGTTAGGGTACTGTTAATAATTTTTTGTTAATATTAAAGATTATTTTGATAAACTGTTTGTTAGTTCACTCCATTACTAATTTTTAATTGGCATGATAGTTACTGAAAAAGAAGAGTCATCTAAGTTTAATGTTGATTAAGAAAATTATTTGACTTTTGGTTATCAATAGTAAATATTTTTATTTGAAAAGTGATAAATTTAGGTAAATATTATATTTTTATGAGAATATTGATCTTTTAAAAAAACATCAACGAGGAAACATTAAACATTGATTATGAAAAGATATCACTTGTATAATGCATGTAACGATATTTTAGTTTACATAATATGATCACAAATATGATAGATTTGATGTTTGAAAATAAGAAATTAGTATTACGTTAAACATTTTTTGATTATAACTTTTTGTGAAGAAAAGTAAACCAAGTGTTCCAAACGTTGGCTATTGATCCGAATCGGTGGTTTATAATTTTTTCATACCTTAGTATTTTATATTGTTCAAACTGTATACTTTATTCAGAGCCAGACTTAGGAATTCAACAATTGTAGCATTTTTTTAAATGTTTCCTTAAGAGCCGAATGCTTTCTTTAATTTCGCTAAAATTGTTTCAATTTTTCGAAACACAATTTTTCGAATGCACAGTTTTTCGAAAAATTAATAATAAATAATTTTAGGGACCGAAATAATTAGAATAAATTTAGTTTTATTTGCCAGTTTACACAAAACAAATGTAATTGAAAAAAAAACAAACTTTTATTTAGTAAATAAAATTTAATAATTTTTTGGACATCTTAACATATATTTACTAAACAAAAAAACTTTGTAATTTACCTTTGTAAATAGTAGGTACCTATAAGTTATAGTTTACAGATTGTTCATTTTTGGTAAGATTAGCGTGGCGCTTAGAGAATTTGAAATCGCTCAACGTTATGCTTTTGTGTACCATAGAAATCGATAAATTTTGACGTCAGCATGAGACTTAAGCAAGCCATTTGCAAAATTTAAGGTATTAGTAACTATGGGAACTTAGATGGTCCAATTTGAACACTCAATATTTTTTATTTGTGAACACGTTTTCAATATTATACTTCCATTGAGTGATAATAATTTCCATTTATTTTGCAATTCAAAGGATACATATTTTATAAACATCACAAATAACAGGAATAAAACACAGAAAACACCATAAAATTAATAAAATTCTAACTAGTTTGAACTCAAGTAATATAGAAAATATAATAGGCAAAATAAATAATCCTTAGATACCACGTATTTTAAAGATGACTATAGAGTTTAAAAATATTCTATAAATTTAAAATGCTCTTATAATTCAGGATCTGTATTCATAAAGATTTTCAATGAATTTTGAAAACTCATAGATATTTGCAGCATAATTTTTATGTTAAAACATTTAATTTTGTGTAAAACTTTGTGGTGTCAGGAAGTGCACATTCAGTCAAATAATGAAATTCGGATGACTACAATTTCTTTTGTTGGGGGCTCCGCCAAACCCCCGCCAGAGGGCCCCCCTGGACCCCTTTGGCATTTGTAGTAGGAAATTGTTGAATAAATTTATATGAATTAACTTAAAATAAATGACAGTTCCCATAGTTACGTCTTAATTGACCGATTTATCAAAATCATTTCCCATAAGAAAAATGCGTCTTTAAATCCGGTTATTATCGAAAACGAAGCAAAAACTCGCAAATTAGCACTCTTCATTTTCGTTTTCTTTTGACTTGTTTTTTCAGAAACCGTCGTCAATTCATGGTGCCACGCTAACCTTCCTCTCCCCTTTATTTTAAGTACTACATTATCGCTATTTCCAGAACGAAAAGAGATACAGAAATTGTAAAAAGTGAAAAAAAAAAGTTATATGTACTAACACATTTATGTACCTATTTCATTTACCCTACCCGTCGAGGTTGATTTACACTGATTTTTGTTCACAAACACCAACTCTACCTGTAGAAGTTGATTTAGACTGCATTATTTCGAAAAATTGTTCCTTCGAAAAATTGTGCATTCGAAAAATTGTGTTTCAAAAAATTGTGTTTCGAAAAATTGTGATTCGAAAAACTGATCGGACACCAGCAGAGAGAGCAGTTGCTCTAACCACTGCGCCATCAAGTGGGTTTAAAATTGTATTATTTTGAAGCATTTTAATATAAAAATTAAATCTGATCTTAAAGTTCACAGTTGCTAGAAGAAAACTACAATAATTTTTCCGACCTTCAAAAATTTTCCACTTTTGATACTTGCTTACTTTATCTAATGGTAACCCCAGTCATGGCTTTATTACTTTAAGGTACCTACGAATTATTGCACTTAGAGCAAAGCATTATAAATAAAATACATTTAAAATTCAAAGTAATAGTTTTTGATGCCACTTTAAAGACCAGCGATCATCATTATTTTTTTTTCCTAAATTAATTCTTATATTACCTATATGTTCGCAAGTCGCGTATTCATTAAATATGCTATGTTTGTAGCACAATAATACACCTCTTCAGGTCAAGGATAGTTAATTTTTCTGGCTGTTGTTCAATTTAAAAAGTTTTTTTTTACGTTACGATGCACTTTTTTAAAAATCCACTAACCTACCAATTAAAATAGCCTTTGAAAATGGTAAAAAGTTAAAAAAAATTATAGTAGGATGAAACTCATTAAAAAAGGAATAGAATATAACAAAAATGATAGGAAAAGTAAATAAAAGGCGGAGAAATTAAGAGTAAAAACGGTTTATTTCGATTTCCGACAAAACTACAAGTCCTATGGAAAAAAGATAAATGTCAGAATTGTAGATAATAAGTAGATCTACAACTTTTTTTTTTCTGTTTTTATGTCGCTTTAACATCTAAGGTCATATCAAGACTGTCTAAACACAGATAATTTCTGTTGGTCAATTATATCTTAGGTCTAGAATCTTAATTCTAGGATTCAACGGGGATCGAACCCAGAACCACTTGACGCATGAAGCAGAGAGAGTAATTGCTCTAACCCAGCCCTTTGTCACTTAAATACGAGAAAGGCTAAAAAACGTGACCGATTTCTACGGAAATGCTAGTACCTTTGAGGTCTTTCGGCGGCGCTAGTATCTAGTGGAAAAACAGCTGTTCACTATATGTGTTGTTATAAGAATCATACGTCTCAAACAGCCCCCTACCACTTAAACTTATCAGAGTTATTATACGTATTATATAAAAATACTTATCATAATTATTCTCATTTAATAACAATAATAATGAAAACATTAAAAAAAGTTTCGTTTTTTATAACTTGCCTGACGTTTTAAAAAAAATTATTTCTAACCTCCGACCTTCATAAATTCTTTGGTCTTCGTCAGTCTTTATGGTCTTCGTTCAACTCGTTTTCAACTATATTTCAACTAATTTACTGCAAATCCAGTAAAAATGGTCACATTTTTGTAACATGGAGTTGTAGAGGGCTGCTCTAACCACAGCGCCAATAAGTGGTTCTCTACAACTTTTGTGCTAACACTTTTTTCACATAACCTCAAAATGTATGTGAAAAATTAAAAATTACCAAGTTTTTGGTTTTTAATTTTTTTTGTTTGCAAAAAAAAATACGCGAAATTTGATGAAGACTAACCTTTCAGTGTCCCAAACATACTGTAATTTTTTTTATTTTAAATATAAATTTTTTCAGCTTATAATGACTTAATACTGAAAAAGCACCCTAATTTTCAGTCGAAAATTCTCACGTCAAAACAGCTGATTTTTTAAAAAAGTCAGTGAGGCTTTCGTTCGTTGAAACCTCTACTTTCTGATGGTGCAAATATATATATACATTACTATGTTAAATTTTCTCAGAAATACAATTATTAAAGTGTAAAATTTAATTAATTGCCCAAAATTGTATTTGTACAATTGTATTATGTAAAAATCAGATTTTTTGACGTGAGAAATTTCGATTGAAAATTAGGGTGGTTTTTCGATATTAAGGTGATTATAAACCAAAAACTTGGTAATTTCAATTTTTCACATAAACTTGTAGGTTATATGAAAAAAATGTTAGTACAAAAGTTGTAGATCTTCTTAATATTTACAACTTTGTTATTTAACTTTTTCCATAGGAATTGTAGTTTGGTCGAAAATTGAGATAAACCGTTTCTACCCTAAAAAAAAAACCCGATTTTTCCACTTCCCGACCTCAGATCGACCATAATTTATTTTTCCTTTCATTTTTGTTATATTCTCTGCCTTTTCTAATGGGTTTCATCCTACTTTAATATTTTTTCTGTTCGAAAATTATCTATCCTGGTCTATAGATACTCAAACTTTTTTATTACTTAGGTACCTACTGTTGCTCATGGTAAAGAAATTTCACTATTTTGCTCTAAAAGTAGTATTACATAAATAAAAATTTGACGTTAAAAATATAGATATGTACTTACATGATCTTTAAGTTGGTAACAGTGGTTTGCAACGAAATTCCTCTTTCAAAAAATTTTATTATTAATATTGATGATGAAGATTTAAATGTTCTAAATCTATTCCAGTCGCCCGATTTTTTCGTCTAGATTTTGTATTATGAATTTTTTTTCAAAATATTTGAAAGGCCTTAGGGGTGTAAGTATGGTGAATTTGGCTCCGCAAGATATTTAAACGATACTTGCATGATTTGTAGGTATTAATGAATTAATAAGATCCTGAAAAGTTTAGGTCCCTAATGCAATTGGTTTTTGAGAAAAAGCAAAATTTATAAAAAAATCAGAAAATAATTTTTTTTCTCAGGAATGCATAAATCGATTCATCTAAATTTTGGATATGTTTTAGAGGCTAATAATAGCCTTTGGAAAAAATTAAGAGCTTTATCGGTTCATAAGATCTATGAAAAAAATGGCGTTTCTTATTTAATTTCAGTTTTTAACCATGATACAATTTTGGCACAATTACGAAACTATTTTTTTTTTTTTTTTTTTGAAATCCTCATCCATTTTCCTATAAGAATGTGAGTTTTTGAAATCTAAAAAAATGCTACGCCATAGTAAAAAAAATAAATTAAAACCTATTTGTACCCAAATATTTGCTTCATATACCTCAAGTACAATGAAATGACTAGCAAGCAAAAAAATTTGTCAATTTAAACAATTTATCAGTGGCGTGCGGTCCATACATGCGGTACATGCGGCGCATGCCTTGGAATTGTAAGAAAATTTAAAAAATTGAATATTTTCTTATGATTTATTCATTTTTTAATTTACATTTTAATTGCATGCATTGTAAAATGATTCTAAAAATGATATAGGTATTTTTATCATTTATAAATTTACGTAATTATGAACGATATCGCTCATAAAATTGCAACTAGCACAACAAATGAACGGCAAAAGCCGAATGAATGCGCAGGCGACCACAGCATGCGATTGTTTGCTTCGAATTGGTCGCGCATGCGCACTACAATGGTCGAATACTATCTCTCTCGGCGTTTCACATTGCCGATTGACGGTTTGTAGATGCGTTTGACGTTTTGAATCTCTGCAGTGAATATAATTATTACTGATACTGTTCGTGACTTATTTTGATTTATTTACCCAGAGGTAATACAAATGTTCTATTCTTTAGGATAAGAACTATTTTCGTGGTTTTTAAATATATTATATGATACGGTTATTGATGAGTTTTGTAAGAAGGAGCGTCGAATAAGGCTAATTTTTAAAAATAAATATTTATAACACCATGTTTATCAAATTAAAAAAAAAAATGTGGTTTTTATACCCCCCCCCCTATTTCTAACCACATGCCCTGTTTCAAAAGTCACCGCACGCCACTGATGCATATTTATATGGATTTATATGGATATTTAAATATTATGTTTATATATTTTTTCCAATTGTGGGCTTTATTTATGTTCTTTTAACCATCAGCGAATTTCATATAAAAGAAAGTTTTATGACGTGTCGCAGCAGATATTTTTAATAAATTTTCATTTTTCCATAGGTTCAAGAAAGTTGCATCTACAATGCGAAAGAATCGCAACCCAAAATTCCTGAAATCATGAAACCACGACCCTTGGTGGGTTTGAGTTGTCAAGATTGCATGCCGAACAATCGAGTAAGTTTGAAATTTTGTTTTCCTGATCAAATATTGACTAAACATTTTCAAAAATTAATTTCATTTCTTAATGAAAAGTTGAACTCCTATTATAAGGGGA
Organism: Sisyra nigra; assembly: GCA_958496155.1. Classification (NCBI taxonomy): domain Eukaryota; kingdom Metazoa; phylum Arthropoda; class Insecta; order Neuroptera; family Sisyridae; genus Sisyra; species Sisyra nigra. The sequence continues at coordinate 1,318,945 of OY292317.1, forward strand.
GTTTATTTTCATATTATCATGGGTCATGTTTTATCAATATCGTTTATAAGTTGATGTATAGATAGATTCATTTTATTATAGACCTGAGTTTCACGCTCGTTTGGTATCCATCATTTTCCAGGCTTGATTTGCAAATTGCATGCAATTTCTTATCAATTTAAACCTTTAGTTTATTCTATAGATAAATAAACAAGCATTTTATATGCATGTTAGATTGTCAATTACTTTTATGCTACAAAAAAGTTCACACGAGGATTAAAAACTAACGTACCTACCTACAGTGGTACCTTGACATACGAGTGCCCCAACATACGAGTTTTTCGATTTTTTGCTTTGAGTTACGAGCAAAATTCGAGATACGAGTTCGGTTTAGCAGGGGTCGAAGGTCTCGAAAAAAGTTGCAACAGGTCGTGCATCTGATCTCTTTAATAGAGATAAAAGATAACATTCGAGATACGAGTGATTCAAGATACGAGCAAGGTTGCGGAACGAATTAAACTCGTATGTCGAGGTACCACTGTAGGTTCGTTCGCGGATGTGATAATGGATCGGTAACGGATCAATTCAAGACCGATTTAGGATCATCGCCAAGCGCATGTAAGTTTATGAGCCGAGTTACGGTCCGATATTCGCGGTTCACACGAAATGCGTTCGTTAACGATTCATAATTGGTTCTAGCGATCTTCAGTTTTTTATTAGGATGAAAAATTCGATTCTCTTTCTAATGCGCAGTTTGCTAAATTGTGGCTAATTCTTAATCTAGTTTTGTCATGCTGCGTTCACACGAGTCAACTTTAGTTGCCCGTTTTTAGTTGATTAAAAAAAAAGTTGAATGAAGAACCTCATGTGAGAACCGTAATCAACTTTTTAGTGGATCAAAAAAGTTTGAACGAGTCAACACACTAGGTTTTTCATTCCACTTTTGATCGATTAACTAAAATCGGTTAACAAAAGTTGACTCGTGTGAACGAAGCATTAACGTTCAATTCATATAACAATTTTCGTGGGTTCTCGTTAATCCTCGTCTTACTTCCGAACATTTTAAAAATCGTTCACGGGAAAATAACCCTTAATCAGTTTATTCATAAGCGTGTATGCGTTTGGCGATTATCCTATCTAATGATTCTTCACCAGTTCCGGATCAGTACCGCGAACGAACCTTATATTTAAATAAAGGATACAATTCTTTTTATATGTTAGTTGAAGAAGTTCATGCAATTAAAATTTCCTCTTGTTTAGAGAGATCTTATTTATTTGAATTTGAAAAAAATGAGTCTTTGAAAAAGAATATTGTCGTTTATCTTGTAACAGAGTATCTACTATTTATCTAGTCGACGGCAATCTTTTAAAAATTTTACAGAGTTCGTATTTAATGGGATTGTCTAGTGATAGATTGAATTCTTTTATTCGTTTTTTTTTTTTTAATATTATTTTACAAGACATTGCGGTGTAGATTTGACCGAATATCATACTTTCTTGAATTCAACCGAATATAATAATTTTTAATACAATCACGAGTTCTGTACAGCTAAATAGAGGGTTTTCGATTTTTGGATTTCTATTCGCCGCTAAGAAACCTTTTTTATTAGAGGTCTTCAAAAACTCTAACGAAAGGCTTTCACAATTTTTTACAAAATATGGTTAAAAACGTTACACTTTTATATAACTTGATTATTCTAACTTTTGAAGAGGGGAGAGTAAGGCTAGCGTGGCGTCAAGAATTGACGACGGTTTCTGATAAAAAAGGTCAAAAGAAAACGAAAATGAAGAGTGCTAATTTGCGAGTCTTCGATAAAAACCGGATTACAAGACGCATTTTTCTTATGGAAAATTGATTTTGATAAATCGGTCAATTAAGGCGTAACTATGGAAATTGTCATGTATTTTAAATTAATTCATACAAATCCATCTAACAATTTCCTACTACAAATGCCAAAGGCCCCCTGGCGGGGGTTTGGACAAGAGAAATTGCAGTAACCCGAATTTAATTATTTGACTGAATGTCCACTTCCTGACACCACGAAGTTTTACACAAAATTAAATGTTTAACATAAAAATTATGCTGCAAATATCTATGAGTTTTCAGAATTCGTTGAAAATCTTTATGAATACAGATCCTGCATTGTTAGAGCATTTTAAATTTATAGAATATTTTTAAAATCTAGTCATCTTTTAAATAAGTGATATCTAAGGATTGTGTATTTTGCCAATTATATTTTCTACATTACTTGAGTTCAAGCTCGAATTGCTTTTTCCGTGTGGTTCCATGTTAATTTGAAGGAAATCGTTCACTTCTAAGGGGTTGAAAACTAAGGGATGAAATACTAACTTCGTATTGGATAGCTCGATTTTGATAATTCTTTCTTTAATTGAAAGCTGGTGCTTTCTGTGTGGTCCCATTTTAATTTGAAGGAAATCTTTTTTTTTCTAAGGGGTTGAAAACTAAGGGATGAAATCCGAACTTTTTATTGGATAGCTCGATTTTGAAAATTCTTTCTTTAATTGTTAGTACATAATTTTAAACTACTCTCATACCCATTATTTGTAAAAGAACCTCTACTCATAAGGGGTTAAAAATTAGGGATGAAATAATAAATTATTCCTTGCTAACCCGATTTCGATAATTATATTTCTATTATGTACATCGTACCTTTAAAGTATTCACATTTCAAGTTGAAGAAAAAAATCTACCCCCTAAGGATGAAAATAGGGATGAAATAGGGACGTTTAACTGAATCATCGGATTTTGGTGATTGTTTTTTTTTTTTCTATTGGAAAGAGTATACTTAGTTCTATCATTAAATTTAGAAGCAAAAAATTTCAACCCTTAAGGGCAAAAAGGGATGATGTAGTAACTTTTAAAATTTAACGGCGCTGCCTCATATGAGCTGAGCATTTAGAAGGTTTAACTATTTTCAAGAAAATAAAATCAATTATCAAACTTCAGATCACTAAAACGCGAGAAATAAATAAATATAAAAAAATGAAAACCTGACTTAAAAAAAAAATTTTAAAAATCTTAAACAAGAAACGCACTAAAAAGTAACAAAATAATGGCGTATCCTTGCAGTGTCTACAATTTACAAATTATTAGGATAAGATAATGTACAACTATTGTTATTTTTTGAGTTGGTTTAAACTACAAAATACCAATAACCAACTAAACCTTTTTACAAATTACCTTTAATATTTATTTTCTTGGCTGACACCAATTCCAAAAATAACAATAGTTGTACATTATCTTATCCTAATAATTTTTAAATTGTAGACACTGCAACTTCTTAGCGCATTTTTGTTTAAGATTTTTATTTATTTTGAAGTCGGTTTTTCATTTTTTTATAATTTTTATTTATTAAATTGACAAATACGCAAAACTTTAATTATCTTGAAACAAGAGAAAATGGACTTACACCGCTTTCAAAATAAACGGTCCATTTTCGCTAATGATGTAGTTAAAAGAAGGTTACATTAACTCGGATATCATGAAAAAATGAATAAGAAATGAAAAATGCTGATATTCTAAAAAAGATTACTTGGCTGTGCATATAAATTCCAAATCGTAATTGCAATAAAAATGAATTGTATGCTTTTATGATCGAATGTCTACTCGTTGATTACATAAATGTGACCTCGGTAAGAAATTAAGACAATTAAAACTGCGTTTTTTATTATCTTGAACGTGTCTTATTTTCCAATTTTCATGCAGTTTTTTTAGGATAGGTATATGACTAAAGTTTTATGTGGACTAAATGCAAGTAGTTCTCGGCAAGTGCGGGTTAAATATACGAGTATGTTACATTATGAATCAGCCTGCATTATATTAAGGCCGATAAACTTTTATTTTAGTCGCAACTTACGTATTTCTAAAATTAGATTGTTGTACTTTTATCTGCGACTTGCGGAATTCACATGTTAGAATCTTTCCCAATCTCATAATGTTAACAGCATGGCGAGGATTTCACGATCCAAACCTTTTTCACGGGGTAAATTAATTTTTCGATTTCATAAAATTTTCACGAATCATTCATTGACATTGCTCAGACTTTTAATTTTTCGAATCTAATGTTCATTATGTAAATTATTTGCAGAAAGTATTGGAAAATCAACTGAACAAAAATTTGAACATAAAAAATATTTTGTTCATCGATCCAGCGCAACATAAAAATATTTTTTCACGCACATTTAACCATTTGGCATATTGCTTCAATCTCCAGCGTTACTTTTATCCTCAAGTCTCTGACTTAGTCTTGAGAGATGAACGCTTTAAGGACATGCTACATTTAGCCACGACCAAAGATTGTCAAGAACTTGAAAAAGACGGCGATGAAAGTTTTTACCAAAGAATACTAAAGAAAAACGAGGAACGAGCTAAAAAAATTTTATTTGATATGCGATCAACACTATCCGACTTTTTAATGAAGTAATTAAAATTTTCATCGTTTTTTTTTTTTTGCTTTTAACACGTTTTTATTGATTATAGATTAACCGCTTGGGTACTTTATAAGTTACTACCATGCTTTATGAGTTCCGTGGCAGCTCATCCACAACAGGTTGAAATGTTAAGAAAAGCAGCTGATTCGGGAGTTCCTTTAATATTTTTACCCTTACATCGATCTCATTTGGATTATATTTTAATATCTTTTATATTAGTTACAAATAATATTCGCGCCCCTCTGGTAGCAGCTGGTGATAATTTACGTATTCCCTTTTTCGGGTAATTTGTTTAAAGAAAACGTCGACAAGATTCGTTTTTTAATCAAATCGATTTCAGGTCATTGTTACGAGGTTTGGGAGCTTTTTATATTAAACGACGAATAGATCCAGTGCTCGGTCGTAAAGACATCGTTTACCGCGGTGTTTTACATACATACATGATGGAAGCTTTACAAGCTGGTCATAATATTGAATTTTTCATCGAGGGAGGTCGTACCAGAACTGGAAAACCATGCATGCCAAAAGGTTTAAACTAATTAAAATTTTAAGTTTCAAAATAATAAATTTTTTTCTTAGGTGGTGTTTTGAGTGTGGTTGTTGATGCGTATATGGATGGAACCGTCGAGGATGCTCTCCTAGTTCCTGTTAGTATTAACTATGAACGTTTGGTTGATGGCAACTTTAATCGTGAACAATTAGGTCAACCAAAACAAATGGAAACGTTTTCGTCGGCAATGAAGGCTATTTGGAGTGTTCTCAATTCGAACTACGGAATGATGCGAATTGACTTTAATCAACCATTTTCCATAAAGGTAAGGCGAAAAGTAAATTTTTAACGGAACAAAATCAACAACAACCAGTTTTTAAAACCATAGCCACGTGAGAAATAATTTTAAAAAAACAATTTGGATTCTTAATTTTGATCTTTTGTCAGATCAACGATTTCTGCTTCTTCATAATATTGGGAAGGGTTGCGTTTATTAATGCGCATCGCACCTATGACAGGTAAAATATTGAAATTTTCAGAAAAAAAGTTTCAGATGAAATTTGTAGAAAATAACATTTTAGATAAAAAATGTCCAGTGACTAATTTTCGTAAAGTGGCTAGTTTGCCCGCTACAAGCTTGGAAAGGCTGGCTCGACGTGACGTCATTTGAATGGCCGACCGTTCAGAGATACAGCCATTGTGCCGACATGACGTATTCAATGAGCTTTACAAGCTTGTAGCGGGCAAACTAGCCACTTTACGAAAATTAGTCACTCGACATTTTTTATGTAAAATGTTATTTTCTACAAATTTTATCTGAAACTTTTTTTCTGAAAATTTCACCTGTCACGCGCACTAATAAACGCAATCCCTCCAGACAGCCCGGGATAGTGCGAGAGATAACATATATAAAAACTGGCCGACCTAAAATTGTTCTTTTTTTTTTTTTCGACGTCGCTAACTCTCGTACTATTACTGTGAAACCTTTTATAATGTTAACAATAATTGTAATTTGAACGAACCATTAAGCTCCTATTACCATTCTAATGAATTGTGTTCTGAGGAGCTAAATTTTTACTTATTCTTAATGAGGTTTTCTGCTCTTACTAACGGCCTAGTAGAGGTGTAAAGAGCCATCCATAAATTACGTTACACAAATTTCAAGACTTTTTAACCCCTCCCCCACACTTGTCACAGGTGATCACATTTTTACACCCCCCATGTGACGTCACAATTTTTTTTAATTTTATGCTTGTATATGGACCATGTACCTTACCATTCAAAACTCTTGTGAATTTTCTTGTCTCACTTACATTACAACGCCACTCTAAAAGTTGAATGTTGTTGCGTGAGGGATAATCTCATAGCGATAGTGCTCAAGTATTAACAAATATAGATCGAGTACGTAAATTTTTCGAGTTTTTATTCACATATAAATTCAGGTTATAGTATTTTAAACTTTAACATTTGACGTGACAAAGCTTTTGCTGAAAATTTGAAAAATTGAATAACTCATTAACCATTTAATATACACCTGGAGCAATTGCGGATTCTGAAGAAGTATTTACGGGGGTATTCTAGTCTAGAGGCCCGCATTTCGAGCGTTTTTTTGGCAATTTATAAAAAAAAGCATTTGAAATTTTTACCATACATTGTTTTTTCATTTGTTTATTTATATTTAGAGAGAACACAAAAATAATTTTAAAAAAAATCTTTTTTTCATTGAGTTATGCGTCTTTGAACTAGAGGGGGAGAAAAAAAGGCCGTGTCCTCGTCGCCATGATATCTACCCTTGTGGTCATTTGAAAAAAGAAACAATGATGGGTTCTTGATAAGTACGAATGTGACTATCGCATAAACCTCCAAAAATGAAAAAAAAAATTTTTTCATAAAATGGCGGCTACTCAAAAATAAAGGTCGATTTTTTCACTAATGTTTTAACTTTGTCGATTTTTTTAAAAATATTACAAATTTAAAATTTTTATTTTTTGTTAGTTCGTGCGATAGAGAGATGTTTAAAGAATATTCATGCCAAAGTTCAGGTAAATCTGCTAATTAGAACTTGAGTTATTATGGCGACCGCATCGAAAAAAGTAGTTTCGAGAAAAACGCATTTAAAGTATTACGTTAAGTCTCAACCGGTTGAGTTGGCACGACACTAAAACGGCTATAACTTCGGAAATAATTTGAATTTTGAAAAATCCTTTTTGGGAGATATTTTTGAATATATAAACTATCGGATTATGAAAAAAAATTTTTTTCGATTTTTTCAAGTTTCTAGGCTAAAATACCCCGTTAAGGAGCAATTTTTTGCCGCATAGTTTACTAAATAAATAAATATTATAAAAAAATGAAAAACCGACTTCAAGATAAATAAAAAAATCTTAAACAAGAAATGCCCTAAAAAGTAACAAAATAATGGCGTATCCTTGCAGTTTCTAAAATTTACAAATGATTAGGATGATATGTTGTACAGTACTATTGTTATTTTTGAAGTTGGTGTCAGTCAAGGAAATACGACTATATTGGTACTTTTGGTACTATTGGTACTATATTGGCAAAAAACGAGAATACCTTATGAAAATTATTTTTCAAATGAACTTTTAAACAATATACTCGAATTGTAACAATATCTAGCGACCTTTAAACTACAAAATAGCAATAACCAATTAAACCTTTTTACAAATTAACATTAATATGTATTTCCTTGGCTGACACCAACTCCAAAAATAACAATAGTTGTACATTGTATCATCCTAGTAATTTGTAAAGTGGAGATACTGCAAGGATACGCCATTATTTTATTACTTTTTAGTGCATTTCTTGTTTAAGATTTTTTTATTTATTTTGAAGTCGGTTTTTCATTTTTTTATAATATTTATTTATTTCTCGCGTTTTAGTGATCTGAAGTTTGATAACTGATTTTATTTTCTTGAAAATAGTTAAACCTTCTAAACGCGCTGCACATATTAGGCAGCGCCGTTAAATATTAAAAGTTACTACATCATCCCTTTTTGCCCTTAAGGGTTGAAATTTTTTGCTTTCTAAATGCAATAACAAAATTAAGTGGAATACTCTTTCCAACAAAAAAAAAATTATAAAAATTCAATGATTCAGTTAAATGTCACTATTTAATACCTTATTTTCCTTCTTGGGGGTGGATTTTTTTCTACAGATTGAAATGTGAACAATTTAAAGATACGTAAAAGAAACAAAATTATCGAAATCGGGTTAGCCAGGAAAAATGTATAATATTATTTCATCTCTAATTTGTAACCCCTTATGAGTGGAGTTTTTTTTTTTTTAAAATGGATAGGAGATTAATTTAAAATTGTGTTCTACCAATAAAAAAAAGAATTATCAAAATCGAGCTATCCACTAAGAAGTTAGTATTTCATCCCTTAGTTTTCAACCCCTTCAAATTAAACGATTTCCTTCAAATTAAAATGGAAGCATACGGAAAGCACTGGCTTTCAAATAAAAAAATAATTTTCAAAATCGAGCTTTACAATAAGAAGTTAGTATTTCATCCCTTAGTTTTCAACCCTTTAAAAGTGAACGATTTCCTTTAAATTAAAATGGGGCCATTCGGGAAGCACCAGCTTTCAAATGAAAAAAGAATCATCAAAATCGCTTTACCCAGCCGGAAATGCTGAGGTAACAAACATAAAAAAAAATATATAAAAAAATACAGTCGAATTGAGAACCTCCTTCTTTTTTTTTTAAAGTCGGTTAAAAATACTAAATGTTCTACGTTAACTTTTTCCGACAAATAAACATTTAATTTAATCATTTTGTATACTTTTAGGAATTGGTTAAAACATTCCGTGAACCATCTCCTTCTCCAAATAAGGAACTACCCAATGGAATTAACGAAGAAAAGCCCAGACATTTGGTCTCACAACCGTCCACAGCTAGTTTATACGGAACCGACGTCGTCGTAGAAAAGCATAGAAAACTTGTCGACAGTATTGCGTGTCATGTTATTTATGGTAAGTCTAAATATTTCATTTCAAAAGTTTATAAAGCTAATTTATTTTATGATTATTTTTTGGTTTCAGATTGCGTTCAGTCAACTTCTATCATGTCAACGAATGCTGTTGCCTTCTTACTACTGAACAAATTTAGAAACGGAGTTTCAATCAATGAACTAGTTTCCGCTTTAGATAAACTAAGAACGGAACTTGATTGGGCTAATAAAGACGTTGGATTCACCGGAGATTCGTTAGATGTTATCAATCATGCTGTAATTACATGACAAACTATTAAATATACCATCTATTTGTCATGCAACCTTTTAATTTTTAGTTAGATGTTTTGGGACCAGCCCTTATAGTACGTGAAAAGGCCGACAATATGATTCGACCCGTTTGCATTTTACCGAATGTCCATGAATTAAATTACTACAGCAACTCTCTGATCGCTCATTTTGTATTAGACGCAGTCATAAGTACATCGTTGTTCACATTTAATCCGAAACAAGGCTCGCTGATCAACCAGGACGATTTGATTGAACGATGCTTGGAACTATGTGATATTTTCAAATACGAATTCATCTTCTGTAAGCCGTGTCGAAACTTGGAATCGATTTTAATTGATCAAATTGACAATTTTAAAACGAAGGAAATCTTATGTGTTGAGGAGGTAGAGTATATAAGTATTTAAATAAAATATAATTATTTATTTTTTTTTTTTATTTAGACTTTATATACAGAAAATGAGCAGTGGAGTAGAAAATATGCGAAACATTTTGATGATAGTGAAAGCTCTGATGAAGAAACATTTCGACCAATAGTTAATATGCAATTGAATTTAAATAAAGAACAGTTTAGTTATTTGCATTATTTACGTGGGATGTTGCGACCGTTAATTGAAGCTTATACAGCTGGTACGAAGCATATGGAGAAAATGGTTGATCGATCTTTAACCGAAAAGGACTTAGTCAATGAAATTATGGATGAAATTAGGAAAGAAATTGATGATAACACGATAGCTTATTGTAAGTAAATAATTAATTCCAATTTAAAAAAAAAAGTTTACAAATATACAGGGTGTCCCAGCCTGACCGGTCATTAAAAGTTTCCGGAGAAACTGAAATAATAGAAATCTAAAAATTGCGAGTAAAGCCTTACTGTATTAGAGCTATTTTTCTAAAATATTTTTATTTTTCTGGCACTTCCGGTTATACCGGAAATCGTCACTAAAATCATTATTTCAAATGGCATGCTCTATTTGTTTTTACCTATCTCGATGGAATTAATAATTCTGAGCGTCTTTTATAATAACAAGACCTCATTTAATCCTTACAGTTTTCGAGGAAAAAAATTTTATTGTAAATTTCACAGCTAACGAACGTCTTGTAAAAGGTCCGTAACTCTTACATTAAATTGTGTTGGAAGCTCAACATAGACTGTTTTGAGAGCTCAAAGATGCTGTTATACTCGTGGTTATCAAAAACAATCAATTTTTGTTACTAAGTATCTCAAAATGCATCGTAAAGTAACACGTGCTAAGCTATGCATGCAAAAGTTCAATTTTTTTTAAATGTCACTACCCAATTTTATTTCCCTCGTTTGGTTCTTCTTAAAATTCCCCACATTTTCATAATTCATATCTCGATAGCCAAATGTGAGGATTTTTAAGTTATCCTTGAAAATAAGAAAATTCAACGTAACATTTGTAATTTATAACCAAGCTTTATGCTGTATGCTCAACAGTAGTTGGCCATGGATTGATTTTATTTAATAACACTGTGTATGAAACGTGGAGGGAGATTTTAAGGGGATATTCTCCTAGTCTAGAGGCCCGAATATCGAGCGTTTTTTGGCAATTGATAAAAAAAACATTTGGTACTTTTATTATCCATTTTTTTATCATTTGTTTATTTGTATACAGAGAGTACACAAAATCAATTTAAAAAAAATTTTTTATTGACAATGAGTTATGCGCTTTTGAAGTAGAGGGAGGGAAAAAAAGGCCGTGTCCTCGACGCCATGATTTCTACCCTTGTGGTCTTTTGAAAAATAAAACTGATGGATTCTTGATAAGTACGAATGTCGCTATCGCATGAACCTCCAAATCTGAAAAAAAAAATTTTTTCATAAAATGGCGGCTATTCAAAAATAAAGGTCGATTTTTTCACTAATGTTTTAACTTTGTCGAATTTTTAAAAAATATTACAAATTTAAAATTTTCATTTTTTGTTAGTTCGTGCGATAGAGAGATATTTAAAGAATATTCATGCCATATATCAAATAAATCGGCTGATTAGAATTTGAGATATTGTTTGTCGTTTCGAGAAAAACGCGTTTAAAGTTTTACGTTAAGCCTCAACCGAAGTTGTCACGACACTAAAACGGCTATAACTTCGGAAATAATTTGAATTTTGAAAAAAAAAAATTTTTTTTCTCGAAATCCTTAAGGCAGTATTCTAGTCTAGAGGCATGAATTTCAGGTAATTTTTCAAGTGTCATAAAAAAAGGCAATTAATATTTTTTATATCATCAATTTTTTTATTAACTTTACAAGAATATAGTAAAAAATCAAAAAACTAAAAAAAGTTTAAAATTTCAAAAATTGGCAGCTGATGAAGTGGGGGGTCTCAAAAAATTGGCACGTGACGATACCAATGATTTCAACCCTCCTATCAATATGAAACCAAAAAAAATTATTATTTATCTAGAATAATGTCGCAATGTCTAGAACTACGGAAGGGTTGGAAAATTTTTTATCACAAAATGGCGACTGTCTGAAAAAATTTTTGTACCACTTTTTTTTGACTGTTTCGAATTTTTTAAAAATAGTAAAAACTGAAATTTGGGAATAGGGACAGTTCCAGGTATAGACAAGTCTATAAAGAAGACTCTCTAAAAATTTCAGATAAATCAGTCCAGTAGAACCTGATAAATCGTGGGTTCGTTTTGAAAAAGACAGTTTCGAGAAAAACGCGTTTAAAGTTTCGGGTCAAGTTACATCCAGTGGCCATACAATGGTAGTTAATACTTACATTTTTTAATCAGCGATTCCTGATCCAAAAATATTAAAAATTTTGAAAAATCCCTTTAAGGGCATATTCTTAAAGGTTTAAACTTTGAGAATATGAAAGAAAAGAAAAACCGATTTTTTCAAATGTCTAGACTAGAATACCCAAATAGGCCATGCCATTTGAAATAACGATTTTAGTGTCGACTTTCGGTATAACCGGAAGTGTCAAAAAACGAAAAATATTTTAGGAAGATAGCCCCAATCCATTTAGGCTATAATCCCAATGTCCAGATTTCTATTATTTCAAGTTTTCCGGAAACTTGTAATGGTCGGTCACGCTGGGACATCCTGTATATATGCGCAATATATACAGGATGCTATTTGATATTGTACATCCTTTGTACCATACAAATGTACGTTATTTTCATATGCAAGAAACTTGATATTAAAAACACTTCAAAGTATATTAATAACATTTTTTTATTGTTTTAGGTGAAAGTTTATCAGTTGATACCGTAAAAAATTGTTTAAAATTATTGGTCCATTTACACGTTCTTGAAAGTCATACAGAGGATAAAACCCGAATTTATTACTTATCAGAACATTACGATGATGTCGAATCATTAAGTCCAGTTATTGCTAAGTTAAACTGTTATAAAACATCTTTAGAGGAGACGATTAATTCGTAATTATTATTATAATAAAATATGTGCAGACTATCGAAAAAAAAAATATAAAAATTTAATAATAATTTTCATTAAAAATCAAGCATTGTATGCACGTCTGGCATGCATTTATTTTTCGATATAGACATACTCTGTGATAATTATAATAATATAAATTTTTTATAAAGTTACCACGTATCTTATCAGAATAATAAATGAGACATTTTCTTTTAAACGATTAGAGTCAAAGATTTTTTTTTTTTTAATTTTTCAATAAGACATTTTGGCATAGCCTTTTTTTTGTAATTTTACACTTTGGACGAAAACATTGGATATTTTGAAAATAGACTGATAATTTAATTAATTTAATGTTTTCCTTTTCTATTAGTCAAATTTTCTTGTTCTCTTCAATGCATTAGCTACCAATCAATAGATTGAGATCATACCAATTCTTTATCGTTATTAGATTCGTTCGAGCATCTAATTCAAATTCTAGTACTGGAACTATCTTGAAGTTGATTTTAACTAGCCTTTTTCCTGAGAAGATTTAAAAAAGATTCGCTAGAGGCAGTACCAGTGGCGGGGTACATATGTTTTGAATTCTCTATTGACAACAAGGTCAAATGTATAAAATTACAATGGAATTAACGAAAGATGATGTACCTGGAGCGAAATTGAAATTCGCAAAAGTGCAAGATCATCCACGACATGCAAGCCATCGTTTTAAATCCCGGACAAGATAATCTTGCACTTTTGCAAATTTCAATTTCGCTCCAGGTACATCATCTTCCGTTAATTCCACTATAATTCTATACGTTTGACGTTGTTGTTAATAGAGAATTCAAAACATATGTACCCCCACCGGTGCTGCCTCTAGCGGATCTTTTTTAAATCTTCCCAGGAAAAAGGCTGATTAAAATCAGGCGTTTAAAATTCTAAATTTTTTATGAGATTCAAATTCAAGAAGGTTAATAATTCGATTGTTTTCGATGGCTTCTGAATTTCGAGTGCTAGGTAGCTCTACACCATTAGCTTAAAATCAAATTTAAACTGATTGCTCGGACGAATTTATTATTGGTTGTTAATGTAATAAAAATATAAAAAAATCATGAATAGGATTTTTTATCTGTTTGCAACGATAAAAAAATAGTAATATATTTTTTTTCTTTTGGGACATTCGTAGTTGTAGTAATAAATAAAACTTAGTTTAATGATAGTATAAGATGTATATTATTTGTATAATTTGTGAATAAAACTATATAAACTATAACGTATGTACAATAAAATACTACTCCTATATTTTATTCAAAGCCTTGATTAGGTACTCTGGCGATGGCTTTTCTGCAGTACCATATAAGGACCAATCATTTTTAATAATTTCTTCAGCCGTCGAAGGTCCAATTGCAATAAACTATAAAAAATATTTATTTAATCCTTTTTACATAATACCACGAAAATATTGTTTCCATATTACCTTAATAAAATTTATTAAATTTAATCTTTCCAAGATATCCTTGGTGTATTTAACTCCTGACGGACTAAAGTACACGAAAAATTCCGCGACTTCAGTCCCATTTTTGGTGTACTCATCGAAAAGATTGTTTAATTCAGTATTTTGAATAGTATCATAAACCGTAATCGAGTTCAAATGAATATTTTCTTTGGCTAATTCAGTAGGGAGCGTATCCTTTTTTAAGTTGCCACAGGGAAATAAAAATGGTTGGGTATATTTATGTTTATCTGTAAATAACAAATTGATTTCTTACAATGCTAAAGTGGAAAACGATTAAGACGAAATTCGGTTAAAACGAAATTCTTTTAATACAAAAAAATGTTGGTAATCTTGGCTTTTAGTCCAATTAATCTTAAACAGTCCATGTAGATGTCAAAATACATTAAAAATGGCGGCCATATGTCCCTCCTAATGTATAATTCGTGTCTATGTCTATTCCACTACAAAACGTAAATCAGCTAGAAATTACTATTTTTGACATTTGGTGTAATTCTAATAAGAGATTTTCCCATTTTCATGTAGATAAAATTTATAATGTATGTTTCCTATAGATTTTTGAAAAATAAAACGAAAAGCTGGAGCAACTTTTTTCGATTTATCGATTAGTTTTTGAGAAAATTGAAATTTTACGTGCGCTAATTGTCAATGTTATTCTTAAGACAGTTGTTGCTTGGAAATAAATTACGACCCAAATATGGTATAGTAAAAAATGGTTCTGGTACTCAAAATCTTTCAATTTCGTCTTAACCGTTTTCCCACTGTATACGAACAACCAAAGCCAGTACTTTCTATAATTAATTTTGAAAGATTAGCAGCATTTCCTGTTTCACTTCCAGCACTATCTATATTTAACAAGTCGCTAATTAAATTTTTACTCGTTTCACCTACGGTAAAATTAAATTTTTTACTCCATTTTTCAAAGGCTTGCTGCTCTCCCATGGCTAGTTTAGCCGCTTGAATTGATCGAGGACTAGTAAATATAATTCCTAAGAAAAAACAATTCTTATCAAATTCAAATAGAAATTATTCCAGCATCTTACCCGAATACTCATCGGGATTCATCAGTTGCTCTTTCAATTTTGATAAGTTTTTAAATTCAAAATCGATTACTTTCATTATTTTTACAGAAAAATTCCTGGCAGTTAATGCCGATTCATAATTTTTGGACGATTTTTGAGCTTCCACATCTTGTGATTTTAATAAGAGCACTTCCTTTTCGATGACTTTCATTTTCAATAATATTATTGCAAGTGAGCTTTAATTGTATAATTAATTTAAATTTTTCATTTACATTTTTCTGTCTCGAAATTAAATTCGGTTTTGTCAAATTGACACTTATGACTTATAATAAAAAACATTGCAGTATGACGCAGTACTAAGCAGTACATCTTCAGAAATTTTATCACGTTTAGGGGAAAGGTGTACAAGATGATCCATCTAAGCAAGAATTGAAATAAAATGTACATATTTCCCAGTGAAACAAACTTGATAGCATTTACTACTGCCATATTTGTTTATCTAACTTTTATCATACTCAACATTTCTAATTAATTAAGTTTTCATAATAATATATACATATTTTTAAAACTCTACAAAGTAATCATCTTATACACCCGGGTGGCTAAGATCATCCCTATGGTTGGGGTAAGATGATTCCAATGATTATCTTACCCCAATGTCGAGCAACCTTTTATTTTTTCAAGAATAAAGTAAGTAAAAGCGAAAATCAAGACTATAAAACGTCTTTATTGAAGATAATTTTTGTAATTCAGCATAACATATACTCAGGTTTATAAAATAAACTCTAAAAAAACTAACCCAGTCTTCTGAGTAGTGGCTTCATTATGCAAATTTTCTTAAAAGTGTAATCGCTTTTTGGCCGGTGTTGTGCTACACATTTAACAAATAAATGGATTTGTATCATCGCTATCAATTCCGGCACAAGCGTCATGCCGCCATTTTCCACGAGCACAACACTTGATCCACCCTCCACCCTTGATATCACTGGAAAACTTTTCCGTGCAATAAAGGCATTCTGTGTCATTTTCTTCAGATGACTCAGACGAAAAATATGATGTTTTCTTAAACTTAATGTATGTAAGTACATAAAAATCCTGGGGATCATTTTGCCCCAAGTGCAACTTTTTTATTCAAAGTTAATTAACATAACCCATAGTCACGCCGCTATTTCCAAGTAATTCAAAAATAAAAATTAGGCGTATTAGAATATCACAAACACAAGAGACATTGCGCTTACTAGTTTTTAGTAAAAATATTATAAAATTGAATTCAATCTTTCCTTATATTAACCAGATAGAAGACTGAGAGAGCCAGATCGCATGAATACACGTGCTGCCATCTACTCCGACTAGGAGTGTTTGGAACTATTCCTTAGTCAGTTTGTGTTCCTTTCTCCACCGTTCTACACTCGGAACGGCTGCCATAGAGAAGGTTCTCTCTGTCGAAACATACTACCTATCTATGCTCATGAGAGAGAAGAAAAGCGTTCCGAGTATGTTTTGACAGAGAGAACCTTCTCTATGGCAGACGTGCCGAGTGTAGAACGGTGGAGAAAGGAACACAAACTGACTAAGGAATAGTTCCAAACACCTTTACTCGGAGTAGATGGCAGCACGTGTATTCATGCGATCTGGCTCTCTCAGTCTTCTCTCTGTATTAACTGAGCACAATTTATATTTTTTTCTGTAAAATCCAACACGCTGGTTATGCTGTCCTTGCAAATGGACCGTGGCGGGGAGGTATTCGAGGCTATGTTTTGTGAAAAATTATTTATTATTAATAATTAATTATTTATAACGCTAGATAGCGTTAGCTGTTTGGGCGCAATTGAAAAGGATCATATTGTACACCTTTCCCTTAATCGGTTTAATCACCATGACAACAAGCAGTACCAGCAGTACTTCGCAGCACTTACATTATATGACAGACTGTCAAGGGTTGTCAAGTTAACATGTGGCATGCAATTGACGTGCGATTAATTTAATATTTTATTGCAATAATCGTAACAATTATGAAATTGTAATATAAAATATCTCCAATCGATGCTTTAAATAATCAAATAAACAATCTTACATGTAATAAATGGCGAAAGTAATCGATTTTTTAGCTAAAGCTTCAAATCTCAAATCATTGAAGGAAACAGCAGCTTATCCAATTCTCAGGACTCATTTCATGTAACAATTACAAGATTTATATTTTATTTATATACAACCGAATAATTTACTTAATAATTAAACAACATTTCCAGGACTAAATGCTGGGATATCCAAAGTAAAACCAATATAGTTCTCGATGAGAGCGATTTCGGAGAGTATACATTATGTCGAAAATGCGGAAACTCGTGGAGTAATAAAAATAACAAATATCGAATTATTAAGAAGGAGAAAAGGAAAAAAGAAAAATCAACGGTCGATTCGAACCAAATTACAACGCCTAATAATTTTTTGGTATGTATTATTTGTTTAAAAGTATATGAGCTATTTATTGGTAGGATTAAACCCATTAGAAAAGGAAGAGAATATAACAAAAATGAAAGGAAAAATAATTTACGGTCGATCTGTGGTGGGAAAGTGGAGAAGTGGGGTATTTTTAAGGGTAGAAACGGTTTATCTCGATTTCCGAACAACTACAAGTCCTATGGAAAAAAGTTAAATAACAAAGTTATAGGTTATAAAAACATCTACAACTTTTGTAGTAACACTTTTTTCACATAACCTCAAAATTTATGTGAAAAAATGCAATAACCAAGTTTTTAGTTTTTTATTTTTATCTTTTACAAGAAAAAAAATTTTATTTCATGAAATTTGGTGAAATTAAACATTTTTTTTGTCCTAAACACAGTATAATTTTTTTTGATTTAAAATATTAGTATTTTCATCTTATAATGACTTAATATCGAAAAAGCACCCTAATTTTCAATCGAAAATTCTTACGTCAAAACATCTGATTTTTAAAAGAGTCGGTGAGCTTTTTGTTAGTTGAAACCTCAACTTTGTGATACTAGAAAATTGTACAAATACAACTTGGAGCAATTTATTAAAATTTACATTTTAATTGTTGCATTTTCTGGGAACATTTAATCTTGTAATGAATATATTATTTTGGAGCATCAGAAAGTAAAGCTTTCAACGAACAAAAAGCCCACCGGTTTTTTTAAAAATCAGATGTTTTGACGTAAGAATTTTTGAATTGAAAATTAGGGTGCTTTTTCGATATCAAGTCAATATTAGATGAAAAAATTAATAATTTAAATCAAAAAAAATTATACTGTGTTTGGGGTATTAAGAAGTAAAATTTCATGAAGAATTTTTTTTTCTTGTAAAAGATGAAAAAAAAAACTAAAAACTTGGTTATTGGAATTTTTCACATAAATTTTGAGGTTATGTGAAAGCACAGAAGGTGTAGATCTTTTTATAACCTATAACTTTGCCATTCAACTTTTTCTATAGGTCTTGTAGTTTTGTCGGAAATCGAAATAAATCGTTTTTACCCTTAAATCCCTCCCCCTTGTCCACTTCCTCACCTCAGATCGACCGTAATTTATTTTTCCTTTCATTTTTGATATATTCTTTTCCTTTTCCAATGGGTTTCATCCTACGATAATTTTGTTTCACTTTTTACCATTTTCAAAGGCTTCAGCTCTGATCTAGAAATCAAATTACAGTGGTACCTCGACATACGAGTTGAATTCGTTACGCAACCTTGCTCGTATCTTGAATTACTTGTATCTCGAATTTTATCTTTTATCTCTATTAAAAGGTTCGGTTGCACGACCTGTTGCAACTTTTTTCGAGACCTTCGACCCCTTTTAAACCGAACTCGTATCTCGAATTTCGCTCGTAACTCAAAGCAAAAAATCACTCGCTCGCCGGCTCGTATCTCGAAAAACTCGTATGTTGGGAAAAACTTATACCACTTTCAAAGTAAACGGCCTTTATTCATTTATATTATTATGGATTAAATAAATTTACATTGTTTCAGTTAAAAATTTGTCAGCACTGTCGACATACAATAAAAGTAAAACTGATTCGAAGGAAAATGAAAAAAATAAAACCAAAAATTATAGAAGAACCCAAAGTTCAGGCAAATGCGACTCAAAATATAAAAAAGAAAAAACAAAAAGCTAAAAAGAAATTCGCGGGATTGAACGTAAACGCCGTGATAACTGGTCGAAATCAACTCAAATCCACTCAGGCGACAAACGATGTGCCAGCAAATGATGTAAACTCAACAAATGATGTAAAAGTAGAAAAGAAAAACTTTAAACGAGCATTACTTAAAAGTCAACATTTAATTGAATTGTTTCAATGAAAAAAGTTAAACAAATAAAAGTACACACGTTACAGTTTTTTTTTTTTTAATTATATTTGATCATAGTGGAATGGTTTGGATTTCAATTGAAGATCCCTTATCACAATATCTTCCTTTTACTCGGTGCACTTTATCTTACAATACAATTTAAATCTAATTTTTACATTCGATTCAACAATTTTTATTCTTAATAAGATTATGTATTAGACTGTTTAAAAAAAAAGGATTAATTTTTTGGCGTGATAACGTCTTATAAATTGATGAACTACGACAACAAGTCTGAAAAAGTTCGGCCATTTTGTCACGTTACCTACATTTGAACCTGTGCGTGCAAGCGAGAACGCGATACAAGTGATAGAGAGGCACGATATTATTGTTGAATCCTAGGCAACGTAGGGATGGGCAAATGTATAAAATATATCCAAATATATCGTATCGATATTTACAAGCAATATTGATAGATGCAGAGTAAAAAATATCGATACTTCGATATATCGATATTTTCATCTCAAAACGCGATTACTTGAAAAATTGTCAATAACTTTAAGTGGAATAAATTATAATTATTATAAAATATATTAAAGATCTTTAAAAAAATATAGAATTTGATATTCGGAAATAAATATCAACTATCGATATTTTGATATATCGATAGTTGGTGCCCTTATCTAAGACAACGTGTTTTGTGTTTTTCTTTTACAATTTACTTAATAAGATTTAATTGATTTTTTTCCTTCAATATTTTCAGTCTGATTCATTTTGAAAAAATTGTTAATTTTTCAATTAACTCCTTTGTATTTTACAAAGTAATGATAATTCAGGGATAATAATTCAATTCATAAAAGTACGCAATTTTTCATCAATTAGGTGTTCTTTATGACGTTATCACGTAAAACTATCCTCCATAAACCGAATTTACAGACAACCAATTTTTTTCTTAATTATATCTAAAATGACGAAAAAAAATACTGTGAAAATTTGAGCTCTTAATATTAATACGAACCCTCATCATTATATTATATCGATTTTATCTAAATGTCCCATGAAAATTTCCCATAAAGTTGATGGTTATGTCAAAAAATTGGAAAAACTAAAAATTTATCATGAATCCAAATTTAACTTTGAATAACTTAGGGAATAAATGAGGCCTTTCATATGAAGGTGGACATTTTATTTTTTTTTTTTTCTAATTGAGATAACGATTGAATTATATAATTAGTGTTCTGAATTGAAGGAATCAAACTATTTGCATCAAATATTAATAGAAGTTTTATAAAAAATTAAAAAAGAAAATTTATATTTGATTCAAAAACGGACATTTAGCATAGAAGCTAGAAGTTTACAATATAAACGAATTCTTAACTTTTGACCAATCAGATTCATGAAATTAGTCACGAGGTCTAATTATGACCAATAAATTCAAACTGTTTATTGTTGTCATTTCAATGCATTTACTGGAGCAATTCTAACAGTTTAATATGGTGATATTAAAGATAAGGTTAATCGTGTTATTAAATCTTACAAAATAAAATAAAAATGGATTCATGAATTCATGAATTCAAGAGGTATCACCCATAAATGTAAGGATAAGATCTGATATTAATAAGTGAAAAAAAAACTAAGGTAAATACCTAATTCATTATAAATATCGGTACCAGAGGCGTGCGGTCCTTAAATGATGTAGATGCGGCGCATGCCTTTGGATTGTAAGACGATTTTAAAAATTGAATAATTTTTATGATTTATTCATTTCAATTTTAATTTACGTAATTGCATTTGTAAAATCATTCTAAAAATGATATATTTTTTTCATTTATCAATTTTTTAATTTACGTAATAATGAAAGGTATCACTCATAAATTTGACATAGTTTACCAAATCAAATGAACGGCAAAAGCCGAATGAATGCATTGGCGACAGTAGCATGCGATTGTTTGCTTCGAAATGGTCGCGCATGCGCACTAGTACGGTCGAATACTATCTCTCTCGGCATTTAACATTGCCGATTAACGGTCTGCAGATGCGTTTGCCGTTTTGAATCTAAACAGTGAATTTAATTGTTACTGATACTTTTCGTGAGTTATTCTAAATTCTTGACCCAAAGGCCATACAAATGTTCTGTTCTTTAGGATAAGAACTATTTTCGTGGTTTTTAAATACATTATATTATGATGCGGTTGTTGATGATTTTTGTAAGAAAGAGCGTCGAATAAGGCTAATTTAAAAAAAAATACTTATAACAACACGTTTATCAAATAAAAAAATAAATTTAAAAATGTGGTCTTACCCCCCCCCCCACTTCTAACCGCATGCCCTGTTTCAAAAGTCACCGCACACCACTGATCGGTACCTACTTAAATTTTTAACGGCTGCATTATTAACTTTTGAACAATTAAAATATACCCTACTACACATTTTGTAACTTTTATTTTTTTAATATGATATAATCATTCAAGAGATTTTTAAAAAATACTCTGAGGTTTTTTCTTTTTAATTAATGCAGTCGTTTAAATACCTACTAAACGTTCGGTTCAAAAGGGGACCCAAATGTTTGTATCAAACACGGACAAATTATAATTTTTACAACCAAAACGGACATCCCATTTTTTACAAGGAAATTTGAAACTGTTCCCTTAATGATATAATAAGGATTTTAAGGATATCAAGTTCAACACTAGCAAAATTAATTTTACCTTTAAAATTAAAAACAAAAAAACAAAATGTTTATAGAGTAATGCGGTATAGAAAATTAGTCCTACTGTAAGAGCACGTTAAAACAAGATGTCCGCCTTTTGATATGGACCAATATGGACGGCCTCGCATAGAAAAAGCATTCTAAAAAACTCTCTTACATACCACGTCGGGAACAATAGTTTAGAATGACCAAGATATATTCTCATAAAAAATTTAACGCCCTATAAAAAAGGTCTCGTACAATTTTTTTATATAACTATTCCTTCAAAAGTTATTGGTGGTTAAAGTAGGATTGATGATAAATTTTGACATTTTCCTCAATTTATTGACACAATAAATTGACACATTTTGGACATTTTTTGTACAGAATTTTATTTTATGTAAGTTATCACCGTAAAAATTAAGGCCAAAGAATTTGAAATTGGAAAAAAATATAATAAAATGCATTCTTAGATAAAGACCTGCATGCCTTTGTATCGATGGATTCTTTGATTTTCTTTACGACTTCGTTGAAAAATAACTTATAGAGAATAAAATTCTCTCCAAAAATTACTATGAAATTCCGTCAAAAAATTGATGGTTGTGTCAAAAAATTAGAAAACTAAAAATTTATCATGAATCCAACTTTAACCTTGAATAACTTCTGAAGGAATAAATATACCAAAAAATTGTACGATACCTTTTTTAAAGGACGTTAAATTTTCTATGAGAATATATCTTGGTCGTTCTAAAATATTGTTCTCGACATGAGCTATAAAATTCCAAAGTGTAAGAAAATTTTTTCCCATGTAATTTAAATGGATAATAGACTTTGATAGGACAACATCTTAATCTTCAGTACTCAAACTTTCACAATATTTTTTTTCATCATTTTCCAAATAATTAAAAAAAAACAAATTTAAACAGTCTATTGTGTAACCTTGACCTTCAATTGTTTTAAGTTCGGAGAAAAAAATTAGAAAGTATTCGTACAATAGATCAATATATTGAATATTAATTTTTCTTTAACTTTACAACAATTTGAGATAAAAGTTATCATTATTATCAAAATGAACTAATGTATGGTCCAAGAGAAGGTTGAGAGAGCCAGATCGCACGAATACACGTGCTGCCTCCAACTACGACTACGAAATTTGGAACTATTCCTAAGGCACTCGTTAGCACTTTTCTCCACTGTTCTACACTCGAAACGACTGAAGCCATAGAGAAACGTTCGAGGCTTTACTGCTTTAGACCAGTGGTACGCAAACCGTGGGTCGCGAGAATATTTTTCACCAAATTTAAAGAACTTTATATGAAAAAAAAAATAATTTAATTGAAAACAGCTCATGGGTCGCGACAAATATTTTCAAAAAATTGAGGGTCGCAAATGAAAATATTTTTCGCATCACTGCTTTAGACGATCCGAGTGTAGAATAGTGGAGAGAATGGAACAAACGAGTAACTAAGGAATAGTTCCAAATTTCGTTGTCGGAGTAGGGGGCAGCACGTGCAATTTGGCTCTCTCAACATTCTCTCTGCTATGGTAAATGCTGGAAAGAATAAATCATTTATTAAAACGAATATTTTACGAAAGTAATAACTAATAACGTCCAGCGTGAAATTACTATTTTTGATTTTATCGATTACAAAATTACAAACACGAAGATATTGTAGGTGGTTAAGTGTAAACTTAGTATTAAACCCTCATAAGTGATTAATACAAATTGAGACACTCACATTTCAATAAATTAACGTAACTAATTAAATAAATTTTTAAAGTTTGTTTTATTATTTAGAAAATTAACTATAATTCCTCATGTTCATCAGGATTGGGCTCGACATTTTCCTCATCTACGGCCGTTTTCTCGCCGGTCGATTCATCTTCCGGTGTGCTAGGAGCGTCTCGATCATTCCCATCCGGACTAGAAGAATTATCAGTCTTGCTACTCTCAGCATCCTCCTTCACTTTCGGAACCTTTGGCTTCCATATTTTAAGTTTATTGATCAAATATTTCACTTCTCGATCCAGTAACGTCATTTTTTCTTGGATCGAACGAACCGTTAACGTGACTGCATCGGATTTTTTCAATTTTTTCTGAGCAGCAACCGAATCGTCGCGCCATTTAATCGTTTCGTTGATCATTTTTTCTAAATTTGTTATTTCTACTTCTGTAAAAACCGCATTGTCGGTAAAGGTTAAATTTTTAGCGTTCCCCAAGAACGAGCGGGAATGATTAAGTAATTGTTTTAAATGGCCTAGTGCATCGGGTCGTTCACGATGTTCATAAACTCGTAGATATAAATCTCTGCTTAAGTCTTGGACATCAGATAGTTTCTTTTTGTATATATCAGCGGTTGCATCACTTCCTTCATCATAAAGCCATTCAGAAATTTCACTGCAAGTAGCCTTAATTTTTTCAGCTTCCTCTGACGTGGCCGCCTCGGCAAATTCGTCAGTATCTAATTTATTTTGAGTATCAATTACGAAACTTTCTAAATTATTTAACGCCGTTTCTCTATCGACACGTTCCCGATCTATTTCATTTAACTTATCGATTTTTTTACTCGATATTTCCATTTGTTCCGTCGATAATGAAGAAATGATCAACAATTTTTCGGTGCTTTGTATCGGCTCTTTGATCTGAGTCATTGTTGGTTTCGCATCTTCTTTTGTTTCATTTTTAGTTACTGTGTCATTTTTAAGAACTGCCGGTTCGTCTGGTTTCGTTTGGTTCACTTCGTCTTTGCTCGGTTCTTCGGTCTGAGGTGCCGGTTCATCAGAAACCGGCTGGAATAATTTACTGATCGTGCTTCCAAGTTTAGCAAACGCACTTTCGTCTTCTTCTTTTACTAATTTTTCAACGACCAGTTCCACGTTTAAGAGGTTCAACAAACCAGAATCATCCATAATAAAATGGGCTTTGATTCCTTTCAATTCGGCATCGTCTGATTTATGTTTTTCAATGGCGGCTTCTACTCCCGTTAATGTAATTTCACTAATATTCAATGAGCCAATCGCTAAAATATCATCGTTTGATAAATGATCTAAATCAGCGTAATTAACACTAAATTTAAAATCAGTATGATGCTTATTAAACGTGATGATTTTTTTCTGAGGATACGGATTCATAAGTCCGAATAGAGTTCGACGAATTTGTTTGACTGGTTCATTTTCCGAGCTTTGCTTATCAAATACCACATGAATCGGGAACAAAATCGCATCTTTAGATATGAACTTTTTCACTTTAAAACCAGCAGAAAGATCAGCGGCCTTATAAACAGCCCCCATTGTTGCGGCTTCGTCTGTATTAAGATTTTTACTCAGCTCCATCTTAACCACAGCCTGTAATTGTTCTTGCACTTTCGGAACTCGCGTTCCAGCCCCTACCAATATAACATTACTAATAACATCAATTGAAAGTCCGGCCATTTCTAAGGCTTTTATCACCGGATGTCCAACCCGTTCAAATATATCTTTACACAACTCTTCAAACTGTTCTCGAGTTACTTGCAACCGAAAATCTTTATCATCGATCAAATTTTCAATTTGTGCATAGTGATCAGCATTGGCTGAGAGGACATTTTTCACTCGGCCGGCTTCTTTAAATAATTTAGCCATCGATCGTAAATTTTTCGTTACGTCATTCTTTGTCAGTTGCATCTCGTTGAATTTTCTAGCTAAATAATCGCGTAAACGAATTTGCATTTCTAGACCACCCAAAGTTCTATCAAATCCGACACCAACGATCGCCGCTTGTGGATGCGTTTCGACGAATCCACGCTCTTTAATTTTGACGGTTTGATAGCTAACGATCGTCGCTGTTGTCTTCGACGCGCCCATGTCGTAGAACAGCACATATTTGGCGGTTTCGTTGAAATTTTTATAGTGGAATATTCCGTAGTTTAACGCAACCGCTGAATAATCGTTGATTAATTGAAGAACTTTCAATCCAGCTAGTTGGGCAGCTTCTAGTAAAGCTGTTCGTTCAGCATGATTAAAATATCCGGGAACGGTCAGGACACATTCTTTGATTGCCTGTCCTGCAGATTGCTCAGCAAACTCTCGAGCTTTATGCAATAATTGGGAGACGAGTTCTTCAACTGAATGCCTGATATTTTCATCTTGAACAAATACGGCGGTGTGTCGTACAGGATCCTCTTCAATGTCGTAATATGGAAACCTAAAAAAATTTTTAGTTGCATTTAAAAAAAAAAGAAATCGTCGGTTCCAAAAATTTAACAATATTTTTAAGCTTATTTACGAGGTACGAGGTCATTAAAATATATTTTTTTTAACTTTCGAAAACCTGACTATTGGTGCTGTTTCTAGGGTATCAAGGTTTTTAATATAAGACACACTTGATGGAAATTATAGCCGGGGAGCCCAAGCGGGGATTTCGGGATTTTCTCGAGCGCGTCAGATTAAGATAGGGTGAGTTAGTTACATACTAAAACGTGTATATTCCACTAATCTGACAATTTGAGAGTGACGTAAAATAGGGGGAGGGGTACAAAGTTGTAAAAAAACGACATTCTCGAGCGTGGCTATTGTTTTTTTTTTTATTTTGAAGGGAATAAATCAAGGATTACGAAAAATATATAATCTGACGATTTCCACAAGTCGAAGTAACAAAAAAGCATCGATAAAGTTTAATGCGTGCAGTTGCGTGATGCATATATTCGAATTTTCTCAGGAAAAAGTTTCAAATAAAAATTGTAGCCATTAATGCGTCTAAGAACCATAGTAAGTTTAAAGAAAATCGTTGAAGCCGTTTTCGAAAAAACTTGAAAAAGCTCAAAAACTCCTAGAATATAGCAGAGCTTTCGGTTTACCGATTACGGCGAAAAGCTTCGCGGCACATCTAGATATAATATGGAGGCTGAATGCCAAATTTGGTGAAATTCGGATAAAGCTTTCAATACGATATGGCTGTCACACATATCTATGTGTGAGTGTGTGACAGCCATATCGTATCGAAAGCTTTATCCGAATTTCACCAAACTTGAAATTTGACTTCCATATTATAACTAGTTGGGCCGCAAAGCTTTTGGTTGAAATCGGTTAAGCGAAAGCTCCGCTTTATTCTAGGAGTTTATGAGCTTTTTCAATTTTTTTCGAAAACGGCTCCAAAGATTTTCTTTAAATTTACAACTTTTATTTGAAACTTTTTCCTGGGAAAATTTGAAAATAGGCTATATGCATATATACAAAAAAATCTATAGCCGCTCCCCCCACCGCTGAGAAGGAAAATATTATATGATATTTTTTTCTTTTTATCATCTAAGCTTCGCAACCCAATAGACTCGATAACGCTCGAGTAAATCCCGATTTAGCATCGTGGGCTCCCCTACTATTATGAATATCATGGGTATACGATTTAGTATTATTAGGTTGGTAAGAAAGTAATTTCGATTTTCACCAGTAGTTAGCGTTGTTTTTTTCGTTATTCTTTTGTCAATTTTTTTTTTAAGATTTGAGAGTTGATACATTTAGGACGCTACGGAAACCAATTTCATGTAATTTCATTTAAAGTTTCAGTTTACGGTCAGTTTTAACATGGAGTGCCAAAATAAGCATTTTCGACACATTTTATTTTTTTTTATTTTCATAAAGGCAAAAAAGCGGCTAAGGTTCACGTAGAGATAGATGAAGTTTATGGTGTTGTTTGTTTAACAAAACGCACTTGTCAGAATTGGTTTAAAAAATTTCATCCTGGAGATTTCTCACTGAAAGATGACCAACGTTCTGGCGAATTTCTAAATTTGATGATGATTAAGTAAAAGTGATAATCGAATCGGATCGTCACATAACTGTGTGAGAGATAGCAAAATAGTTAAATGTATCACACACAACAATTGAAACGCATATAAGACGTCTTAGACTTGTTAAGACCATCGATATTTGGATTCCGCACGAATTGAACGAAATTCAACGAATCAATGTTTGTGATACGCATTTCAAACGTAATGCAATCGACCCTTTTTTGAAACGAACCATCACTGGCGGTGAAAAATGAATCGTCTACAATAACGTTAATAGAACAAGATCAGCCGCTTTCTTGCCTTTATGAAAATAAAAATTGTGTCGAAAATGCTTATTTTGCAATCCATGTTAAAGCTGACTTGTTATAAACAAAATTACACGAAAATGATTTCTATAACGACCTATAAAGGTATCGACTACCAAATTTTAAAATAAAAATAATAACAAAAGAATAACGAAACAAACAACGCTAACTGTTGGTGCAACCCGAAATTACTGTTAAAGCAACCAATAGTAACTGATTTTTTTTCTTTCTTTGAAGATTTTGGGATTTTGTGTTTTTTTATAAACCTACTAGGATTAAGTATATGCCGATGTTATTACAGTGATACCTCGACATACGAGTTTAGTTCGTTCCGCAACCTTGCTCGTATCTCGAATTTTATCTTTTATCTCTATTAAAAAGATCAGATGCACGACCTGTCGCAACTTTTTTCGAGACCTACGACCCCTGTTAAACCGAACTCGTATCTCGAATTTCGCTCGTAACTCAAAGCAAAAAATCACTCGCTCGCCGGCTCGTATCTCGAAAAACTCCTATGTTAGGGCACTCGTATGTCGAGGTATCACTGCATTACGTTTCTGCAAGGGAGGCAATGTCTCCTCAAACAAATTTAAAATATTGCGAGCAGAAAGAAAGTTGTGAGAGCCAGATCGCACGAATACACGTGCTGTCCCCTACTCCGACCAGAAAATTTGGAACTATTCCTTAGTCACTCGTTTGTTCCTTTCTCCACACTTTCTACACTTGGAACGCCTAAAGCACTAAAGCCTCGATCATTTATCTATGGCCGCGTTCACACGGTTCAACTTTAGTTGATCAACAACTCATCTTTTAGACTGTAGCGGAGTAAGCGACGCAAGAAGTGAAGCACAAGCGAAGAAGACTGAAAAAAGAAAACTGACCGGGGTCGACTAGATCTACTTGAACGACTCAGTCAAACATTTTTTGATCGAGTCGACCCCAGGTGTTCAATTTTGCTGGAATTGGCTCCAAATCGACTCGCTTGTGCTTCACTTCTCGCGTCGCTTACTCCGCTACAGTCTAAAAGATGAGTTGTTGATCAACTAAAGTTGAACCGTGTGAACGCGCCCTATGACTTTAATCGTTCCGAGTGTAGAACAGTGGAGAAAAGTGTAAACAAGTAAGGAATAGTTCCAAATTTCGTAGTCGGAGTAGGGGGCAGCACGTGTCTTCGTGCGATCTGGCTATATCAACCTTCTATCTGTAGTAGGTATATTCATAATCAATTTGAGTGTTTTACTTTCATGAGAGAAGATTTCGCACTGCGAGAATACAAAGGCACAACTCAAAACTCGTAAGGCGTTTTATCCTTTGTAATTTGGCTTGAAACTAATTTAACATATACCTTACAATTTTTTGAGATTAACCTCTTGATGATATATAAATAAAATATTAAAATGTTTACCAAGAAATTAATAAAATCGAGTCAACAAAAGTTTCTGACGAGCCGCCACTAGATGTAATTATACGAGTAAATGTATTGAAATGTACAAGAGAATAGAACTTATGTTGATTGAGAAATACTAACCGTTGTTTAAATAATTTCACGATTGGATTATTGATATCTTTACCCAGCAAATCAATCAAATATCCATACGTAGATTTCGGAAATCTTATGGCTAACGTTTGAGCGTCTTCCCCAAATGTGCGTGTGTCGTCCCTGAAGGAAATGATTGACGCCGTTTTTCTTTTCGACTCTTTATTCAGGGCAATCTCCATTGGAACTCCCGGTGATACAATTCCAACTTTCATCCATTCACTGCCTAAATCGACCGACATAACAGCAATCGCCGTGCTTGACTGAATATATATTAAACATAAGAACCCACATAATGCTAGGCTCTTATAATTAAGAATCGGATTTTTCCACGTCATTGTAACACTAATAGAAAAATCTAACGAGAAATGACAATATTCGACATATTATTATTACAATCAAATGAATTAAAGCAGATAAATAAAAACTTACTCAATTTTTGGCTAGAGTTATTATTTTACGTGTAGCGGTTTATATGGTTTCCTTTTAACTTGATATCATAACAATTGTAATTATTTAGAATCAAATGAAAATCAGAAATTGTCGACGATTTCGTATGTACTAATACTAGTCGTACTACCAAATACAATACGGTAAATGTAAATACAATTTCCTATATAAATGTAGCTAATAGTTGCAGATATGTCATGTGTATTGTGTGGCGCATTACTATTGGTCCAACCCAGCGACGTGCCAACAACATTTTAGACACCGTTCGACACCTTCTAGGTTATACATATATATTCCATAATCCATTATAATCGTTATAAAATAATTAAAAAGTAAAAAAAATGTCTAATATTTTATATAATAAACAGGTATAGGAAAATGTTTTGGAGGTCAAACCTAAAAAAATAAGGTTAAAAAAAATATTTTTTATTTGTCAAAAAAAAAACTAATCATTCGGTTGACGCTTATTGCTGACAAAATAATAAAATATCTGCTGCGTGGCGTCACAATACTTTCTTTTAATTTCATTTATGAGACTCATTTTTCGTTAAAAGAAATATAAGCACTTTGTAACAATACATATAAACAGAACTATATGCATACAAGCTATAGGGCTATATGTATATGCGAATTCTCAACCTTCACCCCAGAACCGCCCTCATTCGAATTTTCCCAGGAATAAGTTTCAAATAAAAGTTGTGGGCATCAATCAGTCTAAGAACTATAGAAAGTTTAAAGAAAATCGTTGGAGCCGTTTTCGAAAAAAATTGAAAAAACTCAAAAACGCCAAGAGTAAAGTACAGCTTTCGATTAACCGATTTCAACCAAAAGCTTCACGGCACAACTAGGTATAATAGGGAGGTCAAATACCAAGTTTGGTGAAATTCGGATAAAGCTTTCGATAAGATATGGCTGTCACACACAGACACACACACACACAGACATTTTTTGAAAACCACTTTTCTGGACTGAGGGAACCTAAAAACATGTATTTCTGGTGAAAACTCGAATTCGAAAATTCGACCCGATTACAATACTTCCTTTACTATCTATATAGTAGTAAGAGAAAGTAATAGATGAAATATAAGCATTTTATAACTATGCATATAAACAGAACTATATCTATGCATACAACCTATATACCTATGTCCATTGTACATATTATGACATATACGAATTCCCAACCTTCACCCCAGAACCACCTTTATTCGAATTTTCCCAGGAAAAAGTTTCAAATAACACTTGTAGGCATCAATGAGTCTAAGAACTATAGAAAGTTTAAAGAAAATCGTTGGAGCCGTTTTCGAAAAAAATTGAAAAATCTCAAGAACGCCAAGAGTAAAGTAGAGCTTTCGTTTAACCGATTTCAATCAAAACACAACTAGCACAACTAGGTGTAATACGGAGGCCAGATTCCAAGTTTAGTGAAATTCGGATAAAGCTTTCGATATGATATGGCTGTCACACACAGACACATACACATACATACACACACACACACACACACAGACATTTTTTAAAAACCACTTTTCTGGACTCAGGGAACTTCAAAACATGTATTTCTGGTGAAAGCTCGAATTCGAAAATTCGACCCGATTACAATACTTCCTTTACTATCTATATAGTAGTAAAAGAAAGTAAAATGTACTTGTAGCAATTTCTTGTAAGTAGAAAAATATTTTAACTTGGAAAATATTTTTTTATTATACATTCACATAAATTTAAATTTTATCTATATTTAAAACTGTTTAAAACAATGAAAACATATTATATGTGTATAAGAACAACGCTAATACGAGTTAATGTTGATTGGATTTTTTTAGTTACTTAAAATCTAGTTGAATATGACTGAAAACACCTAAAACGACATGAATTTAACCAATTTAACTATCCCAAAGTTTATATACATAATTTACATTTTCATTTACTTTTTAGTTAAATTTTAAATAAAAGTTTGTATATTTAGAGATATAATTTACTTTTTCGAATTAAAAATTTTATGTATACCTACTTATGGGTCAATAAAAGAAAATTTATAGTAAAAATTCAAATATTTAATAATCGGAAAAATTGCAAGGTTTAATTTTGTTCTTAAAATAATTTTTCAATCTTTGCTTTTTAAAACTTTGAGCCGAAATTAACTGAAACGCGAAATAATATATAGTGTTGTGAAACAAAAAAGTTTTGATTTTAAAAGTAAGTTTTTAAAGTAGTTATAACATTAAAAAAGTAGTTATAATATTTAAAAAAAATAATGTTTGATAAACGTATTTAAATATTTTAAATTATAGCAGCTGGGTTTCAGTTTAAGTCCACTTTTGCTAAAAATATTTAGAATCAAAAGACTGTTGATTCGAAACGTTTATTTTAACAAAAACATCAATTTGATCCCTTAGTTAACATGCGTGGTAAAAATATCTTTTAACTATAAGGGATTTAAAATTATAGTTATAAAAAATTCTTGTGTGGTTTTACGAAACCACGATGCAAGTGAAACTTTTTTTTTGGATTTTAGGCACTTAAGTAACTGAAAATTTTCGGAAAATTATTCGATTTAGGATATGAAAATAGAATAGAAAGAAAGGGAAGTTGCAACTATTTTTGAATATCCATTATTTATGTTAATACTCGAATGTTATTTTTACTTTCTTTTACTACTATATAGATAGTAACGGAAGTATTGTAATCGGGTCGAATTTTCGAATTCGAGCTTTCACCGGAAATACATGTTTTAAGGTCCCCTGAGTCCAAAAAAGTGGTTTTTAAAAAAATGTCTGTGTGTGACAGCCATATCGTATCGAAAGCTTCATCCGAATTTCACTAAACTTGGAATCTGGCCTCTATATTATACCTAGTTGTGCCGTGAAGCTTTTGGTTGAAATTGATTAACCGAAAGCTCTACTTTACTCTTGGCGTTTTTGAGCTTTTTCAATTTTTTTCGAAAACGGCTGCAACGATTTTCTTTAAACTTTCTATAGTACTTTGACTCATTGATATCTACAAGTTTTATTTGAAACTTTTTCCTGGGAAAATTCGAATAAGGGCGGTTCTGGGATGAAGGTTGGGAATTCGTGTATATGCATATAGCCCTATAGGTTGTATGCATATAGTTTTGTTTATATGTATTGTAAAAAATGCTTATATTTGTTTTAACTAACAGCGAGTATTTTCATAAATAAAAGTAAAAGAAAGTAGTGCGACGCCTCGCACCAGATATTTTATATTTGTCCCTTACTTATAGGCAATTAGAATCTTAATTACCGTATTAGCCCGAATATAACGCAACCTCGAATTTAATTCATAAGGATAAATAGATAGATATTTAGAAAAAAAAATATCTGCTGCGAGGTGTCATAGAACAGAACTAGAAAGAAAGAGATGTTAGCTGTCTCACATCTTCTATACCATTTATATTATGAAAATTATTTAAATTATTCTTACATTGTAATGCTGGTAATTAATATTATACTGAATGGAACCAGTATTACCGTTATTGATAAAAAGTTCTAAGATTTATATATATGTTATTACGTTATTGTAAAAATGAATACATGGTATTTGAACTAGACTTACACAATAGGTATAAAGGTATTAGGTACCTAATTGCAAAATAAATTATATAGTTATTCATTTACGGTGAATAGGGTAGTAAGTAAAAAGATAATGTTTTACTTAAAGTCCTTCAGAATTGGTCAGAGTAGACCGAAAGAATAAGAAATTAACTGATATTAACCACAATGTGGTAAATTGAGTTTGAACTAAGCTGCATGAATCTCTGTTGATCTAATGGTCGAATGCTATTGAAATATATATATATATATATAGGGCTTTCTTTTTCAGTATTTTTTCTTAGTAGTGTTTATTAGAAGTTTATGACTTTATTTTCAACGAATATAGGTAGTCTTGGTAGTTGGCAATTCGTCAGAGGAGTAAATTAAGTAAAAGATAAGGATATATAAGACCTTTGCCCTGCCCCCAACGGGGAACACCTGGTTTTGCTTAGTAATTAAAAGTCTTAACGTCAACTCCCGTTCTAGTGATTGTATAACACAAATAGAACAGTGGTAGCCTTAAGTGTAGAAGCCTACATTTATACACAGGTGTTTAATACCATTTATATGCAGGTGTTATAAGAATTGATTTTCAATATGAAACGACAACGCTAAATACTTAAATAATTGAAAAAAGCTTTTTTTATTCAAAATGTCGTATATTCACTTTTTTAAAAGACATGAAAGCAAATTTTCACTGAGAACGTTTTTACTTAAATCAAATTTAGAGCTTTTACAATTTAAAGGCTTTGGAAACAATCGGAAGAGCTGCAGCTTAGGCCACCGTTGAGGCTCGTATATATTAATAGTTGCCGATCCTTAACCTAGGTTTATGAATTTTATTCGATTTGAATTATGATTTATATATTTCGGCCTTAATTACAAATATTAACTCAACTCAGTTTTTTTTTATAATTACTCAGAGGATCACGAATTGTATAAAATGGTTAAGATATCATTACAAACTTTAGGACACATCAATTGAATTATTTTTGCAAAAAAAAATACAGCATTAATAATAAAATTGAATCACAATATTTGTCATATTTTATAATTAAAAAAAAAATAAATCATAATTTACTTCACAAGTGAATGAGCTACATTTATTACTTATATATCATGTGTTCATAGTTGCAGACATTAAATTTGATAACATCTTTGATTTGGTTTAGATTAATATTTTTCCATTACAAGTTTGCTTATATGTGGCCTTTGAGTTTTGACCGATAGGTCGTTAATTCAAGAAAAAAGTTTTCCCTTAATATTGCTTGATATGGCAATATTGCTGTGACAGATTCTCATAATATAATGAAAAAGATGAACGTATGCAAATAGAAAACCAACTATAATAATTAATGCTGCAAGAAGATGATATAAAATAAACTATCAAATGGGATGCTTGTCTTGATTTGGTATTTGATTATTAATATGTGACTTGATTTTAAATGAAATTTAAGTCCAGTAACTTGAATAACAAGTCAAGAAGTGAATTTCTAATAGACTCGTGCGTTCAGGACTAGAGTTTGGAACGGGCGGACTTCAAGCCCGAAACCAATCGGGCTTTAGGCTCGGGCATCGGGCTTCAAAATTCATGAAAAGCCTGTCGGGTTTCGGGCTTATGTTTCTCTATAATTTCCTACAAATTTTTTTTAATAATACTAATTTTTAAATTAAATAAGTCTTTATTTAAACGCTTATTTTTAATTCAAACTTTAGAAGAAGTGAAGCTGTACGCGTTTTCTTAAAAATAATAGGTGTATTAATTAAAAAATTATAGGTATATAATAATTCAACGTAATTATAAAGTACTAGCTTATCCCCGTCCGCTTTGCTGAGCATATCTAAATTATTCTGATTGAATAATAGAAACCGTAGAACCTCCGAAGCGGGGTGTATTATATATTTAACTAAGTTTTTCGCCAAGTTTAAAGTTTTCAATAGTTCAAAAAATTGAGAGAGTTGAGTAATTGTTGACTGTTTAGATATAATTTAACACGCCTATTTCTAAAAATTATAGACATTCGAAAATTAACAATGAAAGAAGTTTCAATGTTTCAAAAATTTTCATTATTACAATAATATATCAATGTCATCGGTAGTTAAATTAAAAATCAAATTTTTCAGTAAAAATTGTCATTTTTTTTATTTCAACTTATTTGGAGTAATTGTGTTGAGACGCTATTTCACGAACATTAACGAAAGCTTTTTTAAAAACCCGATTCCTGTAGGATACGTACAACTGTTATGCTATCTTTTGAGATCCATGCATTATTCTAACATAAGAAATAATCTATATTATTCTCTCAACTACCCCATTGCAAAAAATCATGTCAATCTTTTGCTCTGAGAAAAACAAAAACATATCTATCCCACGGGAGTAGTACATTTTTCCTAGATAAAAAAGAGATCAGGCCTTCTTGAGGATAATGCGCTAAAACTATATTTAACGAACTTAACGAAACTTCTTTTAAATACACGGTTCCTGTAAGGTACAATTGTCTTGTTATCCCAAGGGAAGAGTACAACTATGTCGATTTTTTGCTCTATGGAAAACAAAAACGTATCTATTCCACGGGGCCCGTAAGTACATTTTTCCTGGATAAAAGATAGACCAATCTTTCTTGAGGAAAATTCGTTAAAACGCTTATTCATACACTTTTACGAAACTCCTTTTAGTTCCTGAAGGATACAATTTTTATCCTTACCTACGGGAACCGTGCTATTTTTTGACATAAAAGATAGCCTGTATTTATTCTCTGACCCTTAATTAACTACCACATTGTAAGAAATTATGATAATCTTTTGCTCTATGAAAAATAAAAACCAAAAATAACTTAAAATAATAAACTAAACACCCACTTGATGGCGCCGTGGTTAGAGCAACTGCTCTCTCTGCTACATGCGCCAGTGGTTCTGGGTTCGATCCCCATCGAATCCCTAGATATAAGATTAAAAATTAAGATTCAAGACCTACAGAATATTTCTGTGTGTAAGACAGTCGTGATATGAC
The DNA here is from genome assembly GCA_958496155.1 of Sisyra nigra. NCBI lineage: Eukaryota > Metazoa > Arthropoda > Insecta > Neuroptera > Sisyridae > Sisyra > Sisyra nigra. Next base: position 1,355,651 of record OY292317.1, read on the forward strand.
CATAGATGTTAAAGTGACTATAAACACCCAAAAAAAAAAAAATAAAAATTAAACTAAAAATTTCAAAATTCAACAATTACTTAACGGAACGAATTTTAATGAAGTTTTGCTAAAGATCCTGTAGGATAGCTACTAATCTATTCTTTTAAGGGAACATCCATTAATTGTTACGTGAGGCGTTCAGGGGCCGATGGGGTCGAGCCGAATCTCATCCAATCTTACTTTGGGCAAAGGGAAGGTTTCCCAAATTATTACGTATTTTTTTGTTTTGAAAAATACCACATTAGATTGTGGGTTGGGGGAATGATATATGCCAAATCTCATGACATCTTACCAGAGGGGAGGGAATGGGATTTCAAAAATTGATAAAAACGTCTCGCGCAATTAATGGATGCCCCCTAAAATAGCTGTACGGTATTAAATGGTATTTGGTAAGAAAGACTTTCAAGTCCTAAAGGAACGAATACAGGTACTTTTTTATTAAAAATCGTATAGAAGCTGATGTGAGACAGCTAAAATCTCTTTCTTGAAAAGTAGTTTTACGAATTTTGATGAACTTTCTTTGGATCTATCTATCATTTTTTTTCTGTCAAAATAGATTAATTTTTATATTTCGCCACGAACGTAGGGAATCTTTTAATCAATCAATTAAATTTAGATACACTCAGCGAAGCGAGCGGATATCAACTAGTAATTAATAAGTTAATCATATTGCTGATATTTTTGTAAAAATAAGTTCCATTAAGTTTAAAGATTTATCTAATTGTAAGTCTTGTAAGGCATGCGCTTTAATTCATAATGTTTACATTGGTTTACAATGTTTACATGCGGTTCTATTGGTAACGCTCTATACAACATTGCAACAATAATTTATATATGTTATATATCAATTTTTTATAATACGAATAAATAAAATTACTGTTAAAAAAATAATGAAATTTAATAAAAATTTAAGGACGTCAAAAACATAAAAACTGGTATATTTTTTTAAAAATCTTCTTAAACAACGTGAAATGGTTGAAACGCAACAACTTCAAATGAATCTCTGTTTTAAATAACCCGCGCATGGTCCATGAAGAATGTGAACGATGTGAACAACGCAGAACAACGCATCTTCTTCACTTCACTTCAGTTGTCTATAATTCCACATTTCGAGTTTTATGGATGAACTACGACAAAATAAACGTAAAACATTTCATATTTTCGCATTTTTCAATAAATTGTAAATCGTAAATTACATCACATAAACAATATCCCACATATTTGTGTTCATAATTAAACGCCTAACTGTAACATATACACGAAACATTACAATATTTCAGTGAACGATGAAAGCCTAATAATATGTTAATTGAGATAAATGAATTGCGAATAAAAGGAAGTTTTTTGATTTTTTGCAAATTGTAAATATTAATGGTGACGTAAGTGGTGTTTTTACCAGAAATATATACATATATATAAAATTATTTATCAGATTAATCAAATAGTTACTGCCTCTAAAATATATTTATTTTAAGACAAATTTAGCCTCACGTTCCGAGTATTTTCATTTAAGTGAAAAAGTGCCTTAATTTTGTTATTGTGTTTATCTGTTTGTAATTATTAATCAGAATTAAGTGAATGAATCGGTGGCGTCAGTGATTAAAACGCAATTAAATGATAATGTATCAGAATAAAATATTGCGTACATTTATAGATTAGTATTATACATGAATGATATGAGAAGACGTGCTTGACAAAATTGGTTAAAAATTATTGGGATTGCTCTTGATCAGATCTATCTTTGTGTGAAAGTATGATTTGTGCGAAATGAATACGTCGAATATTTCGGTTGCTGGTTCCGGACCGGGACCAGTTGGTCCTAGTGTTCCGGGAGCAGATGTTGCTCCATCGGCTCGATATGAAAACACATCAAAAATAATCAAAGAGGGTTGGCTCTACAAACGCGGCGAACACATTCGCAATTGGCGTCCACGCTATTTTCTACTTCTCGAAGACGGCTCGTTGATCGGCTTCAAAAACAAACCGACCAACATGGAAGATCCGTTGAACAATTTCACGGTGAAAGGCTGTCAAATTATGTCCTCGGACAAGCCGAAACCGTACACGTTTGTAATGCGTGGATTGCAATGGACTACTGTGATAGAACGAACGTTTCATGTCGAAAGCGAAAAGGAACGGGAAGAATGGATGGCCGCTATCAGTTGCGTATCGGAACGAGTCTCCGAAAGAAGTACGAGTTTAGTGAGTAATAACAGCTCGGGATTTATGTCCATGAGTTGCGAGGACGTCGACATGACTCCGGCTGATCAATTCTCGACGGTAGACGATCTATCTGCGAAATTTTCCCTACAAGGAACATCCAGTTCAAAAACTTCTGGCAAGCGTAAAGTGGTAAGAAATCTCTACACTTCATATCAATAACATGGGCGTACCCAAATTTTAATTTAACACAGGACAAAACTTTTTAATATAAATTTGTAATTGAGGATCTTCATTGGGATTCCGTACCTCTAAAAGGAAAATCCCGACCCATCTATGACCATTTTGTGGTCCGCCTGTTAAGTTTATTTTTCTTAAAAAAACGAGTCGAAATACCAATCTTCATATTAGTACAGTGGTACCTCGACATACGAGTTTAATTCGTTCCACAACCTTGCTCGAATCTTGAGTTACTCGTATCTCGAGGCAAATTTCCCCATACAAAACAATTGAACTACCATTAATCCGTTCCAACCCCCAAAATGTCACCCCAGTTATTTTTGCTAGGTAGGTTTTGAATAATAAAAACGTATTTATAAATGACAAATATTTATTGTACAAAAACAAAAACATTTTTCTCGCTTTCACCTGTAGGCCGTTTAAAAAAAAAGTGGTTGCGTGTACTTATGTACGCGCGTGAGAAGTTATACTTCTTTAGGCGCGTTATGAAAAAATGATGAGAGTGAAATTTTTAGATGGGCGGCCATCTTGAGACAAAAATTAACAAAATGAAGTTGGCCGCAAAACTACTCAGTTTCTTGGCGCGCGTAATTTGAATTTTTGTTGTATTTATTTACTTATTTATTTATTTTTATATTTAAATTAAAAATAATTATATATACAAATGACACATATTATTAAAAAATAAGTTATTAGTTTTCTCAAATTTTGCCGTAGCTGTGATGAAAATGACGTCTGTATTTCATGCATATTCTTAGTTATCACGAAATCTGGGATTCTGAAATGATTCAACCATCTTAGAATAATAATTTAGTAAAACAAGATAAGAATTATTAAGACAGATTAAGACATTTACTTTAAAAAGTTGCTACTTACTTTATTTCGCAATTACTATTAAGCTTCGTTTTCATGACATGCATGAATTGTTAACCAGAAAAATGATCCTGACAAATTTTAGAAACGTCTGGCAGCTTCCTTTGGATATTATTTATTGATATAAATTAAAATGTTATTCTCTAAATTATTATTATTAGGACCCCCCCCCGCACCTTTGTTACACTTCGACGACCCCCTCCCTCCTCTTTTACGAGTGACATAATTTATGGATGGCCCCTTAGGGGTAAAAAAATATCAAAACAGTTAAATACTTTTGTGATAGTCGAGATATAATGAGGGCAGTTTCCCAACCCTCTCTCCTTTCGGTACGCTCATGATTGATAAATCATGTACATTAATAACTATTAATTATTGCAGACCCTCGAAAATTTTGAATTTCTCAAAGTTTTGGGAAAAGGGACGTTTGGAAAAGTGATATTGTGCCGGGAAAAACTAACGGGGCATTTATACGCAGTGAAAATTTTAAAGAAAGGAGTGATTATGGAAAGGGATGAAGTGGAGCATACAAGAACTGAAAATCGTGTATTACGAAATACAAATCATCCATTTTTAATTGTAATTATTAAATATTAGTTATAAAATATTTATATCAAAATTTTCACATTTACTAATTCGTTTTAGTCACTCAAATATTCATTTCAAACAAATGATCGATTGTGTTTCGTTATGGAATATGTGAATGGTGGAGAGTTATTCTTTCATTTATCAAGGGAGCGCGTTTTTTCAGAAGTTCGTACTCGATTTTACGGAGCTGAAATTATTTCAGCTTTAGGCTATTTACATTCGTTAAGTAAGTTACTAAAATCATCACATTTCATTTATTCTTAGTAAATACATTTTATGGCCACTTAATGGCGTGGTTGACTAGATAGTTGCCCTATACGCCAGTTAGATCAGGCTCGAAAATTTTTGAACTTAAAAATAATTATAGTAGGATGAAACCCAATAGAAAAGGAGGAGAATATAATAAAAATGAAAGGAAAAATAAATTACGATCAATCTGAGGTGGGGAAGTAAAAAAGGTGGAGGAGTTTAAGGGTAGAAATGATTTATTTAGATTTCCGACAAAACTACAAGTCCTATGGAAAAAAGTTAAGAGGCAAAGTTATAGGCTATAAGAAGTTCTACAACTTTTAGTCTTACACTTTTTCCACATAACCTCATAATTATTTTGAAAAATACCAATAACAAAGGTTTAGTTTTTTATTTTTATCTTTTACAAAAAAAAAAAAAAAATATCCTGAAATTTTATAAGAACTTACCTTTTAATGTCCCAAACACTGTAATTTTTTTGAATTACAATATTTGTTTTTCACCTTATTTTGACTTAATATTGAAAAAACATCCAATTTTTTTACCACCTAATTGTTCAATCGACAATTCTCATGTCAAAATATCCACTTTTAATTAAAAGTCGCTGGACTTTTTGTTTGTTGAAACCTCTACTTCCTAATGGTGCAAAAAATATATACATTACAATGTTAAATGTTCCCAGAAAATGCAATAATTAAAATGTAAATTTTATTAAATTGCTCAAAATTGTACATAATACAATTGTACATAACACAATTTAATAAAATTTTCACTTTAATTATTGCATTTTCTGAGAACATTTAACATTGTAATGTATATATTTTTTGCACCATTAGAAAGTAGAGGTTTCAACAAACAAAAAGCCCAGCGACTTTTTATTAAAAGTGGATATTTTGACATGAGAATTGTCGATTGAAAAATTAGGTGGTAAAAAAATTGGGTGTTTTTTCAATATTAAGCCAAAATAAGGTGAAAAAACAAATATTGTAATTCAAAAAAATTACAGTGTTTGGGACATTTAAAGGTAAGTTCTTACCAAATTTCATGATTTTTTTTTTGTAAAAGATAAAAATTAAAAACTAAAACCTTGGTTATTGGTATTTTTCACAATAATTTTGAGGTTATGTGAAAAAAGTGTGAGCATAAAAGTTATAGATATTCTTATTACGTACAACTTTGCTGTTTAACTTTTTTTCATAGGACTTATAGTTTTGTCGGAAATCTAAATAAATCGTTTCTTCCTTTTAACCCCTCCCCCTTTTCCACTTCCACACCACAGATCGACCGTTATTTATTTTCCCTTTATTTTTGTTAATTCTCTTCCTTTTTTAATAGGTGTCATCCTACTATAATTTTGTTTCACTTTTTAAACATTTTCAAGGGCTTTAGCTCTGGTCTAAGTGGTCCTGGTCCTGGGTTCGAATCCCAATAAAATGTTTTTCATGGGTTTTCGGATTCGACAATCGCCAATGACCCTAGTACTTCATGCGACATTAAATAAACAAAATTTTTTTTTTTAGAAATTATATATAGAGATTTAAAATTAGAAAATTTACTATTGGATAAAGATGGTCATATTAAGATAGCTGATTTTGGATTGTGTAAAGAAGAGATCACTTATGGAAGAACAACGAAAACTTTTTGTGGTACACCGGAATATTTAGCACCAGAAGTTTTAGACGATAACGACTATGGCAGTGCTGTGGATTGGTGGGGCGTAGGCGTCGTTATGTATGAAATGGTAAGAGTTTATTTTATCAAGATTTAATTTTTATAAAGTTAAGGTTATAATAGGCCCAAAAAAAAAAAAATTCCAAAAATTTTTCTTGAGAAATCTTAAATTTATTAATATAAAAATTTTATTTTATTTATTTTACATTAAATTGATATTTTAGATGTGCGGACGTCTTCCATTTTATAACCGAAACCACGATATATTGTTTACGTTAATTTTGATGGAAGAAGTTAAATTTCCTAGAACGCTTACAACTGATGCACGAAGTTTATTGGCCGGATTATTAGTTAAAGATCCTGCCGCACGATTGGGTGGTGGTCCTCGTGACGTTAAAGATATAATGGAGCATCCATTCTTCAGTTCAATTAATTGGAACGATTTGTTCCATAAGAAAATAACACCACCATTTAAACCTCATGTTACCTCTGATATAGACACGAGATATTTTGATACTGATTTTACGGGTGAAAGCGTTGAGTTAACACCTCCAGATCAAGAAGGACTCGGCGCTATTCAAGAAGAGACTTTCCCACAGTTTAGTTATCAAGTATGTCATGATTTAAATTTTTTTTTGTCTTTATTAATAATGAAAATTTTAGGATGTCGCTTCGACACTTGGAACGAGTATAACTGGTCATCATATTAGTCAAGCAAGCACAGGAAGTGGTGGCGGTGTAGCTGCAATGCAGTAATATATAAAGCTGGAAATAATCTTTGAAAGTTGTTGTTTTTTTTTTTGTGTTCGATTGGGTATAAATTTGATTTTACAACAGACATATTTAACCTCTTGCATATTACTAAATGTGTAATATAGTTATCAACTAGCTAATACTGATATTCAGCCGATAGCCATGTTCCTATTTTTAAGCCATTGGCAAACTACTATAATTTTTATTTTTGCTTTTTATTATATCGTTCATTAAGTTGCTGAGTCTATTTTTGCATGATAGGAATAATATTAATACATTTATCTTGTTTAGTGCTTGAGTTTTTTTTTTTTTTAATTTTAACATTGCTTATTACTGATACCTTACGATTAATAGCTTTGTTTGAAAAGTTATTGGTCGAAAACATTGCCTATTTAGTAAGTTATATTTTACTGAAATTATTATCAAATTATTTTGGTGAAACTGGCGTTTAGGGTAAGTAATTATTTATACACATAAACCATTGTATTTAACTGCCAAAATGGCGGTTATTTATTTCCTCCATTTTATATTTCATATAATATACATAGGTCTCACTACAAAGCATAAATCAGCTAGAAATCTTATGCTGTCCATTATACAACGTGCTGGCAACTGGGTCAGATTGTAGCGTTTGTGAGCAAGTTTACAACATATTAGTCTGAGAGCTAGCAACGTTTTCGAGAGAGTATTTTAGGTCGGCCAGTTTTTATATATGCTATCTCTCGCACTACCCCGGACATTATACGGGCTCTCTGGCTGTCGGGAGGGGTTGCGTTAATTAGTGCGCATCGCACCTATGACAGGTAAATTTAAGGTAATTTTCAGAAAAAAGAAAAAGTTTCAGATGAAATTTGTAGAAAATTTTAGATAAAAAATGTTCAGTGACTAATTTTTGTAAAGTGGCTAGTTTGCCCGCTACAAGCTTGGAAAGGCTGGCTCGACGTGACGTCATTTGAGTGGCCGACCGTTCTGTGATACAGCTGTTGTGCCGACTTGTATACAATGAGTTTTACAAGCTTGTAGCGGGCAAACTAGCAACTTTACGAAAATTAGCCACTGGACATTTTTTATGTTATTTTCTACAAATTTCGTCTGAAACTTTTTTCTGAAAATGTAAATATTTTACCTCCGATTTTACTCCCGACAGCCCGTATAATGTCCGGAATAGTGCGAGAGATAACATATATAAAAACTGGCCGACCTAAAATTCTTTTTTTTTTTTTCGACGTCGCTAGCTCTCGTACTATATTGACATCCATTTTATTAACGGTTGATATTAGGTTGGAAAAATAACAAAATATTTTAATTTAAGTGGGTGTGGCGTTGATTAGTGGTTGTAAATTGTATGCCGTAAAGGGATATTGTGCAACTGAATGACTTTTCATGATGTTAACTGTAAATACATTTTGTTGTAACCAAACTTTCTTGGTATAAAGGTGAATTTTCATCCATCGCTCGTTTTCCACCGATTTAGTCACGTGGTACGTTTTCGACCAATGTTCTGCCAGGATTTGGAAATTGAAACTGCTGCTCTAGCGCAGCTAGCGTCAAATCGTTGAAGCTTGAAATCGCTCAGATGGCAGCCATCTTTTTATCAATTTCAAAATCCTGGCAGCACATTGGTCGAAATCGTACCACGTGACCCAAACAGCTAGAAATCGAGTAATGCATGAAGTTGCACTCTAACTGTTAACAATTTTATTTTAACCAAACCCCCACCGGGGGGAAGATCTCCTTGGCATTAGTCGGATGGGTCGGATGTATTCCCCCAAATTATCATCAGTTTGCCATAATATAGTTTGGCACATTTAAAAAGTTGGTAAAGTTCTAGTTTAGACACCCCAATATCTAGACATAACCTTACATTTTTCAGAATGCAATTTTTAATTTTATTCAATGTAAACGTTATCTTATATGATATGTTATATAAATATATATAATCATAGTGACATCGCGAAGTTTTACACATTTAAGGGCAGCTGTCAAAACTTTATAGTTCCGAAAATGGCCGCATTCACAAAGCATTGGAGTCGTGCTACTAAAATCCAATTTTTCTCGAAAACTAAGCAAAAACTTGGAAAATGGTTCTCTTCATTTTCGTTTTATTTTGGTGAGATCTATAAGGATCCCTTGTCAAATTTTGGCGCTCAGGAAATAACAATATCCCCTAAATATTTATTTATTTCTTTTTAAATTTAAAATTATAGTCGCTTCGACTGCAGGGTCATTTCGCGACTTCTTGGTTGGTTGATATAATGACCTAAATATTTGAAATTCGTTTAAAAAGAATATCGCGATCCTCCACGATAATACATTTTCCATGATGAAATATAGTCTTTATATAGATGTATAAGATATTACCGTGAAAAACTTTGAGATCAAGTTAACACTAGCTCTCATTTAGCTCAAAATCGAAAAAAAAAATAATTTCAAAATTAACAAAAAAAAAAAAACCCAATCTTGACAACTGGAACACCCTAATAAAGATATTTTGTGATTAGAAATTCACTACTTGACATGAATTTCAAGCCACTTAACCTAAAATTGGCTTGAAATCAAGTCAAACATTGACCTCGTAAGTTATTTCATTTACAAGTCAAAACGTCAAGCGTAATCCATTTAAAAAAATGTCTAAGTACTTGACTTGATGAATCTCTAATTTAAGTAAAATATTTTCACTTCTTCCACAAGCATAAAAATCTATTTTAACCAAATAAATTATCATTTCAAGGTATAGTTACTATAATTTTAATCGAAAAGCAATGATTTGAATAATTAATTAACGACCTTATTGTTTAAATTCATAGATTGTTCAATTAGGCATTTATTTATTTATATTCTTTTTAGATAAAAACGTGCTTTTTATAATTTGGAAATACCTAACTAAAAATAAGCCTTAGCATGCTTATGAATCTTTTAATTAATATTAATATTTTATTTGTTTTGTTATCATAATGTTTTATCATATCCATAAGAAGGACGTTGACTGTTTCTTTAATATACATATAGAGAAGATTATACAAAAACGCGTAATTTGTTTCTGTTTCAGCTGGTTTATGCTTTGTAATGTTAATGCAACGTTATTAGATACATAAGGTATGCTCATTTGACTAGGCGACGTTTCTTTGATTTCTGAAAATGACGTCACTGGTTTGTTGTTTTTGACAGAAGCCAGTAGAGGCGTTAAAGGCTATTAGCTATCGTTGGTTTGTGGGAGATTCCACCTGGTGACTGCATTTGGTTGACACTACTATATTTAATAAAATATGTTTTTTATTTAGGTTATTAAATCCCTTTAACAACAAATTTAAAATTTGAATATGCTAATAATTAATTTTTATGAACATAATAAATGTTAATTTGATTTTTCTTTGTTATTTTATTTGAATTGAATAATGAAGATATATTTCTTTTATAATCTATACCTAACTTAGCTATATATTTTGAATTCCCGTGTCAGTCAACAAACCAGTGTTTTGATATATCCGATATATCATCATTGTCATCATGTCAAGAACCAACGATAGCAGATAGCTAATGGCTGCTAACGCCTCTACTGGCTTCTGTCAGAAACAACAAACCAGTGACGTCAGAGCAAAGTAATAATCTTGATTAGAAGAAACAAATGGCCGCCATTTTGACAGCTAAAGCTGTTTACGTCTAGATAATTACCTGATGCTAAACGTTTATTTTACCATTGCCTTTTTTAAAATTATTCATTACATATATTTTAAGTTAATTTCAAAAAAAGTTTACATACGATTAACAGATCAGTAATAAATTAATTATACATATTAAAATTAGCCTTACGATATTATCCATTATAAGATTCAATTCAATATTTAAGATTTAAAAAAAAAAAAACATTTCCTTTTTGAATTATTGTTTTTTTTTCTATATTATTATTATTACAAAATGAATTTATTTAACTACCGTTTCCGTAAGGTTCAATATGAAATACTCAGCCTCGTGAGTAATTGTATAATATTTATTATTTGTGTCTGTGATAAAATAATGAGCAATGCAATTTAAAGAAATAAAAAAAAAGTTATTTAATACAGTAATTAAATAATATAAAAATATCTTTGTTTTTTAAAAATATATTTAAACTGTAATTAAATGTAAAGGAATTTAATTTTTAGTAAAATATATTTTCGTTTAATTTTTGAAGTGAAACTTCTTACACTTTGAGAAAAAAAATTGTTCTTATTATATAATGTAATGTTGTAAGACATGTTTTATGTAATATTGTCAATTTTCTCTATTAAGTAATGGTGTAAATTAAATTTATCAAGATATGTTTTGCCTGCTTTCTAGTCGGTAATTTTTATTAGATGTAATCGAATATATGTTAAAAATACGAACTTAACAATGTTTTATTAATAATTTATAATTTTTCTCAAAATGCAACAATGCTTATGACATGAAAACGACATAATATAAACGTTTATACAGTATGTAGTCATTGGGTTCTAGGAGGATGTATGTAAATGGCAAAAAACATTTCGAAGTTTTTTTTTTCAGAATATCTTTAATATAATATGATAAATATTATTGGATGGCCAACCCAAATGATCCTGAAGCCCACTTTGGAAATGCATCATAAATTCGCGGGGCCGCGTTTAAAATAATAAATGCCTATATTAGGTTTAAATCCATTACGAACATTATTTTAGGGCAAAGTTGGATTTTAGTATCCTCTTACTGGCATATGGAATACATAGGTTAAACAGTCCATCTTTTTTTACAGCCTTAATGGATCTTGAAACACGTTGCATTTGATTCTTATATTATTTTTGGCTTACATATCGTGTTTGATACATAAATTATATCTATTGAATTTACGTTATTTACTCCTACATTTGCGTAGAACGAGGCTTTGTCTAGGTGAAAGTTTAAGGGGTTGTTTTTACTTAAGTATTTAATGTATCAATGACGGGACGTTAAAAGCCAATTTTACCTATTATGGGGCGAAAAATAGAATTATAATGGAACACATTGTGTTTACTAATATTCTTAACAATTGAAATAGGTTGGTTCCAATCGTCATGTCTTGGTCGCACACAAGGGCGTGTAAAAGATGTTAGTAATTACTTTGTGCGCAAGTCTACCATCAGGTTAGCCGTTGAGTCGAAATAAACGATGTCTCTCTAAAATATAACTAGAATCCACCTGCTCTAGGCACGTGCATAAGCACGACCAGGTTCAATGGAACGGCATTTAACCGTTCTTACACGGAAACGGTCGGCCTGTGGGTCGCTTGGAACGAACCTAAATACTATTTATTACGTTGGTCAATATATTTTTTTTATTAGATTAATAACTCGTGGACAAGGAAAATTTTTAAGGTGGGCCGCGGGTTGGCCACCCCTGTTATAAGGTTTGCTTCAGTTTTTTTTTTCTATACGCATAGAGGGTCAGAAAACTGTATGTACTTCCTTTGTGCGCATATCTATCCTTAAGCATAATTTAAATGGCGGGTATTATGGAAGGTTCAAAAACTACACAATGCGCAAGTCTGTCACAACAATACTTGTTCAATGCCAAGTTCTGATGTTATTGTTTCGAAATCGGGCAATATAACATCATAAGTTCATGTTGAACAAAAACGAAACCGTACAGAAATAAGTACAAGTCATCTGGAATACTATTGGATCGAAATGTCCCATGGCCAACTATAGGTTTGTTCCTATGGAAAACAAAACCATACATTGTACGTGACAAGTCATGCGCAATAAAAATTATGGTAAACTTTTTATACTGCACATGAATATTACCATACAGTGTACGAGTTTATTTTTATCTGGAACAAACTTTCAATTTCTATAATACGTACCATACAATGAAAATGTTCTGAAAAAAAAATTGGAATAATTTTTGTTACTAATGCACCGATTCCTCCTAGACTGTAAAATGTCTTCATATTTTTTCTATTAGTGAAACATAAATTATATGATTTTATTTTATACCGTTATAATATTCTAGGGGTTATAGGGGTACGTAGTTGTATACACAATGTCAAAGGCTTGCAGTTCGATCAGTATGCGTATAAAAAATTACATAGATAATTCCTTTTATGAATTAGTTTAAGAAAGCTAAAATGTAAACTTGAAGCCTATGTAGTATACAATTTAGGTTACACTTATTTATTATACTATATTATGTTTTAATCAACGAAGAAGTTTCACTTTGAAAGTATAGAACACGAACATTTATTCAGTTATGAAAGAGCCTTTCAATAAAATATTTTAGTAATGTAATTAATTACTAAAATTAAAAAAAAAAAAAATTGGCTAAGCCAAATTTACATGTCTGATACATACTGTAAATATATTTGGTACAATGTTATGAAATGAAAATAATTATCATAAGTTATGAAATTTACAAAGTTTTTAGTGATATCTAAAATCTCTTTTAGTGATATAGTTAAATAACATATTATATATATTTTTTTTTGTTTTGCAAATGATGTAAAATAAACGATCTCTTCTTCCCTCAAAAATACGTTGTTTTTTTAAATTTTATATACTTTTTTTTTTCTATAGTTTGTTAACGAAAACAAAGTACAGTGGTACCTCGACATACGAGTTGAATTCGTTCTTCAACCTTGCTCGTATCTTGAATTACTCGTATCTCGAATTTTATCTTTTATCTCTATTAAAAAGATCAGAAGCACGATTTGTTGCAACTTTTTTCGGGACCTTCGACCTGCTCAACCGAACTCGTATCTCAAATTTCGCTCGTAACTCAAAGCAAAAAATCACTCGCTCGCCGGCTCGTATCTCGAATAAATAAATATTATAAAAAAATGAAAAACCGACTTCTAGGTAAATAAAAAATCTTAAACAAGAAATGCACTAAAAAGTAACAAAATAATGGCGTATCCTTGCAGTATCTACAACTTACAAATTATTAGGATGATACAATGTACAACTGTTGTTATTTTTGGAGTTGGTGTCAGCCAAGGAAATACGACTATATTGGTACTTAGCAAAAAACGAGAATACCTTATGAAAATTATTTTTCAAATGAACTTTTAAACAATAAACTCGAACTGTAACAATATCTAGCGACCTTTAAGCTACAAAATACCAATACCAACTAAACCTTTATACAGTTTTTACAAATTACCATTAATATTTATTTTCTTGACTGACACCAACTCCAAAAATAACAATAGTTGTGCATTGTATCATCCTAATAATTTGTAAGTTGTAGATACTGCAAGGATACGCCATTATTTTGTTACTTTTTAGTGCATTTCTCGTTTAAGAATTTTTTATATATTTTGAAGTCGGTTTTTCATTTTTTTATAATATTTATTTATTTCTCGCGTTTTAGTGATCTGAAGTTTGATAACTGATTTTATTTTCTTGAAAATGGTTAACCTTCCAAACGCACTGCTCATATGAGACAGCGCCGTTTAATATTAAAAGTTACTACATCATCCCTTTTTGCCCTTAAGGGTTGAAATATTTTGCTTTTAAATGTAAAAACAAAACTAAGTGGATTACTCTTTCCAACAGAAAAAAAAATTAACAAAATTCGGTTAAATGTCACTATTTTATCCCCTATTTTCATCCTTAAGGGGTGGATTTTTTTCTTCAAATTGAAATGTGAACAATTTAAAGGTACGTTGTTCGTAATAGAAACAAAATTATCAAAATCGGGTTAGCCAGAAAAAATTTATAATATTATTTCATCTCTAATTTGTAATCCCTTATGAGTGGAGTTTTTTTTTTAATGGATAGGAGATTAATTTAAAGTTGTGTTCTACAAATAAAAAAAGAATAATCAAAATCGAGGTATACAATAAGAAGTTAATATTTCATCCCTTAGTTTTCAACCCCTTAGAAGTGGAAGATTTCCCTCAAATTAAAACTGGACCCCACGAAAAGCACCAGTTTTCAAATAAAAAAAGAATTATCAAAATCGAGCTATCCAATAAGAAGTAAATATTTAATCCCTTAGTTTTCAACCCTTTCAAATTAAACGATTTCCTTCAAATTAAAATGGCAGCATACGGAAAGCACTAGCTTTCAAATAAAAAAAGAATTGTCAAAATCGAGCTATCCAATAAGAAGTTAATATATCATCCCTTATTTTCCAACCTCTTAGGAGTGAACGATTTCCTTCAAATTAAATGGGACCATTCGGGAAGCACCAGCTTTCAAATAAAAAAAGAATCATCAAAATCGTTTCACCCAGTCGGAAATGCTGAGGTAACAAACATAAAAAAATACAGTCGAATTGAGAACCTCCTTTTTTTTTTGAAGTCGGTTAAAAACTCGAATGTTGGGACACTCGTATGTCGAGGTACCACTGTATATAGAAATGGGAGTGGATGTGGCAAAGGAGAATGAGGTGGTCACAAATAGAGGAAGCGAAGACGAAGAGAGAGAGGATTCTGAAGGCGAGCGGAGCAGTGGGGGCACTTACAACAATACTGGGGTCAAAACATTTATCAAGAGCGGCAAAAATAAGTATACGAGACCGTCATAAGACCAACATTCCTGTATGCGTGCGAGACCTGGACTGTTAGAAAAGAAGATGAAGCAAACTGGAGATATGGGAATGAAAGGTGTAGCGAAGGATTTTTGGCGGGATGAAAATGACAGAGGAGTTGTGGCGCAGGCAGACAAATAGAGAGGTGATGGAATTATTCAACAGGCCCAAAATAACCCAAAAAATAAGAGCACAAAGAGTCAGATGGCTGGGATATGTAATGTGGCTGTCAGAACAAAGATGAGCAAAAAGAGTACTGCTGGAGGGTGGAGGTGGGAAAAGGAGGAGAGGACGACGTAGAAACAAGTGGTTTGGAGCGGTGAAAACAGACGTGGAAGAACTAGTAGGAAGCAGCTGGAGGGAAATGACAAAGGACAGGAAGAAATGGAAAGGACTCGTCAAGGAAATGGAAGCTAAAGTAGTGTCTAACTTCCACTGGTGTAGCTTAGCCATTTTAAAGATTTTTAAAATTTGTTATCATGGGTTCAGATTTCTTCGGAGTAGCTAAGTGAATCCTCGTCCCAATAGGACAGCTCTAGTTCTATTATAAATTCGCTCGATCCGCACCTTTGTAGTGCGATCTACTTAGCCCTGAACTTGCGACTTTGTCAGTGTTTTGCCTATCGATGATCGCTTTCAACGGTTCCAAAGCTTTGTTGAACATTTTCTTCGGTGTTTCAGTGACATCAACTTCACTTCCGAAAGGGTTTTGTATTTCTTGAAGTTTTCTTTGTGGCCTTGTTATTCTATTTTTTTATCAAACTTGTTAAGTTGATTGTAAAACGAGGAACACATTACGATCAACCCCTGTGTATTAGGGGTGAATTCTTTAACTATAGCTTTTATGTTTTGTTTACCTTGCGTCGTATCAAGCAGATTTTTAAACTGTTCTATACTCAAAGGAAATTTTGGTCTCGATCTACGTTCATAAGATGATTAGAAATAATTGTTCATATCTCTTCATCATTTGTGATTGTCGTTTGTTTGATTTTTAAAATTTTCTTTTTACCTTTGTTTCCTTCGCTTTTATCTTGAAAGGCATTTTTTTTGTTGACATCTGTTTCGGTTGAGTCGTAATTTGTTTCGGGTATTTTGGTCGCTTTCGTTTGTTCAATTTTCTGTAGGATTAAATGACGATTTAAATCAGTCGTCATCAAATTTTATTAATCATTGACCCTTATATATATTTTTTTTTTTAGAAATTCTTTGTAAACTTCCACAAAAGTAATGTTCAGTTAACTAAAACAAAACTGTTACTGGCTTGTACATTAGTAGCTCATAATTATGGCTTAAGCAATGAGTTACCTATAAATAGTGTTCAATCGAAATCAGTTCTTATGGTTCTTACGATCAAAACCGAAATCGAAACACTCATAAAAAGCCATATTTCGTGAGAAAAATAAAAGAAACATTAGCATAGTCTAAGTGTCGGCAACCCGCGGCTCTTTTATGCAAGTTATGTGGCTCTTCAGCCCATTCAAATTATTATCAATATATTTTAAATAAGAAAAACTTCAGGAAGCATTGAACACCTTTAATAACGATGTAATTGAAAGACCTCAAATTATGAACCTGATGTAAAACAAATCTGTGAATCAATAATGATCTAAAGTTTTTTTTAACTACCATCCTTGCGGCTCTTGGTAAGACTTTTAAAAATTATTTAAGGATAAATAGCTCTCTACCAGTGGCGTGCGGTCCATACATGCTGTAGATGCGCCGCATGCCCTGGAAATGAGACAATTAAAACAATTAAATATTTTTTTATGATTTATTCATATTTTAACTTACGTAATTGCATGTATTGTAAAATGATTCTAACCAAATACTAAATACTAAATATTTTTATCATTTATACATTTTTTAATTTACGAAATTATGAAACGTATCGCTCATAAAATTAGCAAAGAATACCACATCAAATGTACGGCAAAAGCCCAATTACTGCGCAACGACCGTTGCATGCGATTGCTTAGCTAGAATTGGTCGCGCATGTGCACTAGTATGGTTGAGTGCTATCTCTCTCCAAGGGGTGCTCACTTTCAAGGTTATTACTTTGCTCTGACGTCATTGGTATACGGTTTCTGACAGAAGCCATTAGATATCTGCTATAATTGGTTCTTATCGCTACTATTGTTCTTATTGCGCTAGTGTCTCATTACGCTCTATAGTTTGAAATTTCATTTCGTTTCATTTTGCTCAGTTAAAGTTCAAAATAAAACTTTTTTTATACACTTTATTTTATTTTAAACTTTTTTAGCAATATTGTTTATATTCCTTTTTATTTTTAACCTTTCTAGGTTTATCTAGTTAAAAAAGGTGAGATTCTTTTCACAAAAAAAAAAATAAGTTTCACTATGTTAATAGTTAATTTTTATGAACATAATAAATATTAATTTGATTTTTCTTTATTACTTTATTTGAATTGGATAATGATGATATATCATATCAAAACACTGGTTTGTTGACTGACGCGGGAATTCAAAATTTATAGCTCAGTAAAATATAGATTCTAGAAGAATTAATATGTCTTTATTATTCAATTAAAATAAAATAACAAAGAAAAATCAAATTAACATTTATTATGTTCATAAAAATTAATTATTGACATATTGAAATTTAAATTTGTTGTTAAAAGGATTTAATATAACCTAAATAAAAAGCATATTTTATTAAATATAGTAGTGCCAACCAAATGCAGTCACCAGGTGGAATCCCCTACAAATCAAAGAAAAGTAACGGCCTTTTACGTCTCTACTGGCTTCTGTCAGAAACATTAATCCGGTGACGTCATTTTCAGAGATCAAAGAAACGCCGCCTAGTCAAGTGAGCATACCTTATGTATCTAATAACCTTGATCTCTCTCGGCGTTTCACATTGCCGATTGACGCTTGTAGATGCGTTTGACGTTTTGAATTTACTAATTGCTACTCATTGTTACTGATAATTTTCGTGATTTCTTTTGATTTATTTTCATAGAGGCAATACAAATGTTCTATAATTTAGGATAAGAACTATTTTTCTGGTTTTTAAATAGAATATATGATGCGGTTATTGATGATTTTTGTAAGAAGGAGCGTTGAGTAAGGCTAATTTTTAAAAATAAATACATAATACATATACCATGTTTACCAATTAAAAAAATAAATTAAAAAATTTTGGTTTATGCTGAGTTACCGAGTTTATTAAAAGTTACCGCACGCCACTGCTCTCTACTTAGTATCCAGTTTATCGATTTTTTTTAACATTATGTATTTTTTCTTTGTTTTTTTGGTGAACGAAGTTACGGGTAGCCACTATTATTTAATCACCGTTATATAACTTTTTTATTTTTAAAAGTAATCGATTGAAATATTTTTATTAAATTATATTACCCATTGCATAAAAAGAGATTTTATTATGTTCTTTTAACAAAGAAAATCAAAAATATTTCATCTTTATTTACAAATGTTATAAACGCATTTAATGCGAATAAGTAAAAAATTATTATTAAAAACAAACACCAATACAAAGGAACTTTAAGGAATTTAATGTTAAACTACCGTCGATTTTCGTTTATAATCATCGCTTCCATATCGAGCATTGAAGCTTCGTCCAGTTCCAATTCAATCGGCCGAATTTGACCCCGTGTCCTCTGTTGGTATTCGGGAAGCTTCAGAATATCTTTTAGCCGTTTCCAATACAAAAACACAAAATAAATAGCCGGCAACCAAAAGAGATTTGTTAAAAACAGCACAGATGATACAATTGCATAATTTTTGAATATGGTACGTTTTGTCGCTCCCGTTATCAACACAACACAGGATAGGATTATATGCGTTTGCCATAAAATGGCATTACTTATCATCCATGTGAGAAGAAAATTAATTCGTCTATTTATTATGCCTAAGTGTAAAACCAAATCTGCCACCAATGCGAGACTATAAACAACTATAAGTGCATACGATATGAACCGGTACTGATGTTCGTGTCGGAAGTTATGAAAAATTCCCCATTCCCAAGCCAATATGACTATAAATAGACTAAAATATATCGCAGTCGTATAGGACACAACAATGGCTTTAAATCGTGTATGGCACCATTGAGGCATTTTTTTTTTTTATGAAATCATTCCTTTTTCTTGATAAAATTAGGCATATTGTACGATATGTCACTTTTGAATTGGAATATTTAATTCTTCCGTGTCGTTTAACGGGCGATTAGCGATGATAATACAATGGTAAAAACAACACGAGTCTTAATTGGAGAATTTGATTAATTCAATGAGCTGTATATGCACTGTTTATTTTATTTTAATTAAACACTGACAAAAATAATGCATCAATTTCATATTTATAACCACAAGCACCCTCATCACCTATTAATTATTATCATTCATGACATTCTCTATTAATAATAATTTGTTTACGTAGGCATATACTATAACTATGGTTTACTTCAAACAACCATCCCTTTGAAATTCAAGAATGGATATCAATAATGGGCTAAGGGCCAAAAAAAATTGAGTTAGACCCGAAAAATCAAACTGAAATGCCATTGCTAGAACGTAAAAATAAATATTATAAAAAAATGAAAAACCGACTTCAAAATATAAAAAATTCTTAAACAAAAAATGCACTAAAAAGTAACAAAAAAATGGCGTATCCTTGCAGTATCTACAACTTACAAATTATTAAGATGATACAATGTACAAATATTGTTATTTTTGGAGTTGGTGTCAGCAAAGGAAATACGACTATTTTGGTACTTAGCAAAAAACGAGAATACCTTATGAAAATTATTTTTCAAATGAACTTTTAAACAATATACTCGAACTGTAACAATATCTAGCGACCTTTAAACTACAAAATACCAATTACCAACTAAACCTTTATACAATTTTTACAAATTACCATTAATATTTATTTTCTTGACAGACACCAATTCCAAAAATAACAATAGTTGTACATTGTATCATCCTAATAATTTGTAAGTTGTAGATACTGCAAGGATACGCCATTTTTTTGTTACTTTTTAGTGCATTTTTTGTTTAAGAATTTTTATATATTTTGAAGTCGGTTTTTCATTTTTTTATAATATTTATTTATTTCTCGCGTTTTAGTGATCTGAAGTTTGATAACTAATTTTATTTTCTTGAAAATGGTTAAACCTTCTTTAATATTAATATTAAAAGTTACTACATCATCCCTTTTTGCCCTTAAGGGTTGAATTTTTTTGCTTTTAAATGTAATAACAAAACTAAGTGGATTATTCTTTCCAACAGAAAAAAAATTACCAAAATTCGGTAAAATGTCACTATTTCATCCCCTATTTTCATCCTTAAGGGGTGGATTTTTTTCTTCAAATTGAAATGTGAACAATTTAAAGGTACGTTGCACGTAATAGAAATAAAATTATCAAAATCGGGTTAGCCAGAAAAAAATTATAATATTATTACATCTCTATTTTTTAACCCCTTATGAGTGGAGTTTTTTTTTTTTAATGGATAGGAGATTAATTTAAGGTTGTGTTCTACAAATATAAAAGGAATTATCAAAATCGAGCTATCCAATAAGAAGTTAATATTTCATCTCTTAGTTTTCAACCCCTTAGAAGTTGAAGATTTCCCTCAAATTAAAATTGGACCCCACGAAAAGCACCAGCTTTCAAATAAAAAAAGAATTTTCAAAATCGAGCTATCCAATAAGAAGTTAATATTTCATCCCTTAGTTTTCAACCCTTTAGAAGTGAAAGATGTCCCTCAAATTAAAATGAGAACACACGAGAAGCACTAGCTTTCAAATAAAAAAAGAATTATCGAAATCGAGCTATCCAATTAGAAGTTAGTATTTCTTCCCGTAGTTTTCAACCCCTTAAAAGTGGAAGATTTTCTTCAAATTAAAACTGGACCCTACGAAAAGCACCAGCTTTCAAATACAAAAAGAATTATTGAAATCGAGCTATCCAATAAGAAGTTAATATTTCATCCCTTAGTTTTCAACCCCTTAGAAGTAAACGATTTCCTTCAAACTAAAATGGGACCATTCGGGAAGCACCAGCTTTCAAATGAAAAAAGAATCATCAAAATCGCTTCACCCAGTCGGAAATGTTGAGGTAACAAACATAAAAAAAAAATACAGTCGAATTGAGAACCTCCTACTTTTTTTGAAGTCGGTTAAAAAGCGGACTAAATGCCATGATTATTAATAGTAATTATTAATATTAATATATTAAACTAGCTGATACCCGCTCGCTTCGCTGAGTGTATCTCAATTTAACTGATTGATTAAAAGATCCCCTACGCTCATAGCGAAATATAAAAATTAATCTATTTTGATAGAAAAAGATGATAGATATTTTCAGACTTTAGATCCAAAGAAAGTTTATCAAAATTCGTAAAACTATTTTTCAAAAAAAAGATGTTAGCTATCTCACATCAGCTTCTGTACGATTTTTAGTAAAAACGTACCTGCACTTGTTCCTGTAGGACTTGAAAATCGTTCATACCAAATGTCATTTAAAACCGTACAGCTATTTTAGGGGACATCCATTAATTGCCCGAGGCGATTTTTGCGATTTTTGAAATCCCATCCCCTCCCCGCTGGTAAGATGTCATGAGATTTGGCATAAATCATTCCTCCAATCCGCAATATAATATGATATTTTTTGAAACAAAAAAATACGTGATATTTGGGAGACCTTCCCTTTCCCCAAAGTATGATTAGATGAGATTCGGCTCGACCCTATCGACCCCTGAACGCCTCACGAAATTAATGTAGGTTCCCTTAAAGGAATAGATTAGTAGCTATCCTACCGGATCTTTTACAAAACTTCATTAAAATTCGTTTCGTTAAGAATTATTGATTTTTGAAATTTTCAGTTTATTATTTTAATACGTTTATTTCTAATTAATATATTCGACAATGAACAATGTAAAAATACAAATATTTAAAAATATTTCATTATTAATTTTATCGGGTGTTAAATTGAAATTCATATTTAAATTCCAGTAAAAATTGTCAATTTTTTAATTTCAACTTTGTAGAGATTTCTTTCATTATTGTCTAAAATTGGAAGAAAATGAGTTAAAATTGTATTTCACGAACTTTACCGAAACTTTTTAAATGTACGGTTCCTGTAGGATATAATTGTTTTGCCATCCCAAGGGAACTATATATTATTTTTGCCTTAAAAGTATAATTCTCACCCAAACTACCACATTGCAAAAATCATATCAATCTTTAACTCTGTGATAAACAAAAAACATAACTATCCCACGGGAATAGTACATCTCTCCTGAGTAAAAAGCAGGTCAAATCTTCTTAAGGAAAATGAGTTAAGACTCTATTTCGTGGATTCCAATGAAACTGCTTTTTAATACACGATTCTTATAGAATACATACTTGTTTTGCTATCCCATGGGAACCGTTTATTATTCCGGTATGAGAAATAATCTAGTTCATTTTCTGATTACGTGAAATTAATGTATAGGCGAAGTATAGGCAATCATAAATACATAATACAATTATTGTACGTATACCTAATACAATTTTAAGCTATTTATTTAAATTTACACTTTAAATATTGCATTTTCTGGGAACATTTAACATGGTAATGTATATTTTTATTGTACCATCAGAAAGTAAAGATTTTAACGAACAAAAAATCCACCAACTTTTTCAAAAAAGTAGATATTTTGACGTGAGAATTTTCGATTGAAAATTAAGGTGCATTTTCGATATTAAGTCAAAAAAATTAATGTTTTAAAACAAAAAAAAAAATAATACTGTGTTTGGGACATAAAAAAGTAAGTTTTCACCAAATTTCGCGAAAAAAAAAAATTAAAAATCAAAAACTTGGTAATTTGATTTTTCTCCATAAATTTTGAGGTTATATGTAAAAAGTGTTTAAAAGTTTCAGATCTTTTTATAACCTAAAATTTTGCTACATAAATTTCTTTCAAAGGATCTGTAGTTTTGCCAGAAATCAAGATAAACCGTTTTTACCCTTAAAAACTCACTCCCTTCCCTTTTCTGACCACTGATCACCCGTAAATTGTTTTTTCTTTCATTTTTATTATATTCTTTTCCGTTTCCAATGGGTTTCATTCTACTATTATTTTTTAAATCCATACTTCTTTAGGCGCGTTATGAAAAAATGATGAGAGTGAAATTTTTAGATGGGCGGCCAACTTGAGACAAAAATTAACAAAACGAAGTTGGCCGCAAAAACACTCGGTTTCTTGTCGCGCGTAATTTGAATTTTGGTTTTATTTATTTACTTACTTATTAATTTTTTTATTTAAATTAAAAATAATTATATATACAAATGACACATATTATTAATAAAAAATTATTACTTTTCTCGAATTTTGCAGTAGCTGTTATACTATTTTGAGGTTAGTGATGAAAATGACGTCTGCATTTCATGCATATTCTTAGTTATCACGAAATCTGGGATTCTGAAATGATTCAACCATCTTAGAATAATAATTTAGTAACACAAGATATGAATAAGATTAAGACGTTTTCTTTGACAAGTAGCTACTTACTTTATTTCGCAATTTCTATGAAGCTTCGTTTTCATGACATGCATGAATTGTTAACCAAAAAAATGATCCTGACAAATTTTATAAACGTCTTGCAGCTTCCATTGGATATTATATATTGATACAAATTAAAATATTATTCTCTTTATTTTATTTTTAATAATTATATCTTTAAATATATATTATTATTAAATATTAATTTACAATTTTTTAAAATTGATTATTTGTATGCAATTAATATAAAGTAATTTTTTAATGATGCCAAAGAAGTATAACTTCTAACGCGCGTACATAAGTACACGCAACCACTTTTTTTCATTTTTACTATTTTCAAAGCCTTCAGCCATGGTCTATATACTATACTTGATTTTTTATAATACTAAACTATTTTAAAACCCCAACATCCTAAACGGATGAAATTCTAATACTTAAAACTGAAAGCTTTTATTTTTTCAAATAGACTATTACGATATTTTTACAAAACGTTTTTTATATCCTTGTTATTAAAAATAATTAAATGGAAATTTGTTTTCCAATTCATTGGGCTTAAACGTCTAAATATAAGCTGACATTATAATTGGATCTAAATTGTATGCTGCGATAATTATTAAAATCAACCGTGATTTTTTTTTTTTAATTCTTTGCAACATTATTGATGTGCAGGGTTGTTAATCGGATTATAATTAAAAGTTCAAAAATGAATAATTCATTTTACATAATAATTTTACAAATAAAAAACGATGATCACCTACGTTGAACTAAATTGAGCGATTTTTTTTACTTGAAAATAAATTACATAGAAGCCATTAACAAGATTACATACATCAGTATTTAAAGGGGCATTTATTTTACTTGCCTTTAATGTTTTCATGAATTGACAATAAATCGCTTGTTAAAGATTAGAACCAGTTATATTTGTTTGTAATACTATCACTACTTTAGTCCATAACATAGATAACAGTGGGGACTCGTAACATATATCTTTGGAAGATATAGTTATTAAAAATAAAATTAAGAGAGTAATATTTTAATTTATATAAAAAATAATATCCAAGGAAGCTGCCTAACGTTTATAAATTTTTCTGGTTAACAATTCATGCATGTCATGAAAACGAAGCTTCATAGAAATTGCGAAATAAAGTAAGTAGCTACTTGCCAAAGTAAATGTCTTAATCTTATTCATATCTTGTGTTACTAAATTATTATTCTAAGATGGTTGAAACATTTCAGAATCCCAGATTTCGTGATAACTAAGAATATGCATGAAATGCAGACGTCATTTTCATCACTAAACTAGAAAAATGGTATAACAGCTACTGCAAAATTTGAGAAAAGTAATTACTTATTTATTATTAATATGTGTAATTTGTATATATAATTATTTTTAATTTAAATATAAAAATAAATACAACAAAAATTCAAATAACGCGCGTCAAGAAACCCAGTGGTTTTGCGAACTTCATTTTGTTGATTTTTGTCTCATGATGGCCACCCATCTAAAAATTTCACTCTCATCATTTTTTCATAACGCGCCTAAAAATGTATAACTTCAAAAACATTTTAAATTACTTCCTGATTAAATACCAAAGAACCAAGTTTATTCCTCCAATCAGATTTTTCCGGAAATTGTCCATTTATAAATCATGCTTCTCATAGAAGAAAGCAAAAAATAACTTTTTTTTAATGAAAAAACTGGATATTCATCAAATCACATATAACGGAAATGAGTTAAGCTTAACATTTTAACTTTGAAATCAGAGGCGGATTTAACTCTAGTGCCGTCCTTGGATACTGTAAAAATTGCCGCTTCGTCTCCATAATTTTGCATAAAGTGGATATTGGATAAAGTTTCGATACACAATTTTTAACCGACTTCAAAAAAAGGAGAGTGTTCTCAATTCGACTGTATTTTTTTTTAATGTTTGTTACCTCAGCATTTCCGACTGGGTGAAGCACTTTTGATGATTCTTTTTTAATTTGAAAGCTGGTGCTTTCCAAATGGTCCAATTTTAATTTGAAGGAAATCACTCACTTCTAAAGGGTTGAAAACTAAGGGATGCAATACTAACTTCGGACACCAACTCCAAAAGTAACAATAGTTGTACATTGTATGATCCTAATAATTTGTAATTTGTAGATACTGCAAGGATACGCCATTATTTTGTTATTTTTTAGTGCATTCCTTGTTTAAGATTTTTTATTTACTTTGAAGTTGGCTTTTCATTTTTTTATAATATTTATTTATTAAATAAATAAAACGATGTACGATGTACGTAATGGAAACAAAATAATCGAAATCGGGTTAGCCCAAAAAATTTACTATTTCATCCCTAATTTTTATAAGGGATTATTTAGGAATTTTTATTATAAAAAATGAAAATGAGATTAATTTAAAATTATGTTCTACCAATATAAAAAGAATTATCAAAATCGAAGTATCCAATAAGAAGTTAATATATCATCCCTTATTTTCCAACCCCTTAGAAGTGAACAATTTCCTCCAAATTAAAATATGACCACACGGGAAGTACCAGCTTTCAAATAAAAAAAGAATTTTCAAAATCGAGCTATCCAATAAGAAATTAGTATTTCATCCCTTAGTTTTCAACCCCTTAGAAGTGAATGATTTTCTTCAAATTAAAATGGGACCATTCGGGAAGCACCAGCTTTCAAATAAAAAAAAAATCATCAAAATCGCTTCACCCAGTCGGAAATACTGAGGTAACAAAAAAAAAAAAAAAATACAGTCGAATTGAGAACCTCCTCCTTTTTTGAAGTCGGTCAAAAAACTTAAACTAACAATAAGTAAGATTAATGTTTGTCCTTTTTTTTTTATGTTTAAAGTCGGTTTAACATCTAAGGTCATATCACATCTTCAGTCTAGAGGTTTGTTCGCGGATCTAATACTGAACCTATAAAACGAATCAGTCCAAGTGGGTTTAGGATAATGGCCAAGCCCATACACGCTTATGACGAGTTTGAAAATGTGCAGAAGTAAGATGAGGATTAACGAGAACCCACGAAAATTGTTAATTGAATTAAACGTTGATAGAGAAGGATAGAAAACTAGTCACAATTTATCAAACTGCGCATGAGTAAGAGAATCGAATTTTTCGTCCTAAAAAACCGAGTATTACTAGAACCAAAGTCCCGTTTCGCTGTCCTCTATCAACGTTAAATTCAATTAATAATTTTTGTGGGTTCTCGTTAATCCTCGTCGTACTTCCGAACATTTTCAAATTCGTTCGCGGAAAAATAACCCTTAATCAGTTCATAAGCGTGTATGGGCTTGGCCATTATCCTAAATCCACTTGGACTGATTCGTTATATAGGTTCAGTATTAGATCCGCGAACGAACCTTAGGATTCAACGGGGATCGAACCCAGAACCACTTGGCGCATGAAGCGGCGAGAGCAATTGATCTAACCACTGCGCCAATAGGAAGTCATTGTTCTTTTTGTTTCAACCTTATTTGTAATTTGATTTATTCTAATCTAATAAATTGCTTATCAAAAATTACATTGCTTTTATGAAAGTATTATTACATACATTAATATACATAGGCATGCTTTTCTAGGATATCTTTTGGTACATTATCCTTTTCCGATTTTCTTTTGTACGTCCTTATTTTCTGTAAAAATACAAATGTGAGAGAAGACCATAATAGTTTTTACATTGGTGATGCACATTAACCA
Organism: Sisyra nigra; assembly: GCA_958496155.1. Classification (NCBI taxonomy): domain Eukaryota; kingdom Metazoa; phylum Arthropoda; class Insecta; order Neuroptera; family Sisyridae; genus Sisyra; species Sisyra nigra. Next base: position 1,382,954 of record OY292317.1, read on the forward strand.
TTAGCCCACACAATTCTTCAAAATATGTATATAAAATGTTATACTTATTTTAAAGGGGTTGCTTGACTAATTAGTCTACCTACCCCGAACAAAATTTGTCAACTAACCCCGGACGCCATTTTGAATTTTAGCTGGGTATCATATGAAAACTCTGGCACTAACATGGAAACAATACTGTGTAATATAGAATAAAGCTATCATATTTAAATTTGGCATAAAAAAAATTGTTTCCAACAGATCCATAGCCACAATAACAAAAAAAGTACGAACCAAAAAAATACTTAACGACACCAAAAATACAACATGTGATGTCACACAAGAACGCTGCGTGACTGCAGCAGCTCACTTCACACAAGTAAGCGGGTCGCGGGGAGGCATCGTCGCTCCTAATGTGTTGATGAAAAACAATTGATGATGGCGAGTTATTGTCGCTTAGTCAACCTGCCCCTATAGCCAACTATCCCCGGTCTCCCCTACTTTAGAATAGGAAATTAACGAGAAAGCATTCATAAGCTGCTCGAGTTACTATATTGATCGTTACCAACAACGATAACACACCATTTAATAGTCGCCTGTTGCTTTCATGTCGAAGATATCATTTTTACAACCGTAATAAAGAAATATTAAATCAGACAAAGAAAATTGAATAGATACAATCTCAACGTAAGTCTCATATGCTATTTAATATTTAATATTAAATTTTTAATAAACATTTTTATTGAAACAATAAGTAGATAATACAAACTTTTCTTAATGCTTAAATATCATTAGAAATATTCAACGAGCAGGGAGAAAAAACGTAGATACTTCCCACCACCTGTAGCTATATAATACATAGACGAAACTTAGGAGAAGAAAGTGTAAAAATATGTTGAACTCTTATAAGTTTGAAAAGAATTTTTTTAAAGAAAATTAGGTCACAACTGATTGACCGAGTAGTAAAATCGATCTATGGACTATTTTAAATTTGTTATGTGCTTGTTAATAGTTGAAAATAATTGTTTCAAAGCTTTATTTTCCAGTGGAAATTATCTTGGAAAATATATTGGATGCTCCAGTGCGCAAGCGTTGCTCACATCATCAATGTTGCATCCGTTATAGTCGGAATAAAACGAAATCGATATGGGTTTTCGTAGGTCTAAATATGTATATACATACGTGCTACAAGTTATTTCTTCTATGTAAGTGTGCTACGTATACTACAAATCAACATAAGTAACCCATTATTGAAAAAAAATCATATTTTCAGTGGTTTTTAATGGAGCTTTTACGATTTGAACTTTCAAACAAACTCTAAACTGAATATCTTTATGAAAAACTTTCCTATTTTTAACCGACTTCAAAAAAAGGAGGAGCTTCTCAATTCGACTGTATTTTTTTTTTTTATGTTTGTTACCTCAGTATTTCCGACTAGGTGAAGCGATTTTAATGATCCTTTTTTTATTTGAAAACTGGTGCTTTTCGTGTGGTCATTTTAATTTGAAGGAAATCGTTCACTTTTAAGGGGTTGAAAACTAAGGGATGACATACTAACTTCTTATTGGATAGCTCGATTTCGATAATTCTTTTTTTATTTGAAAGCTAGTGCTTCTCGTGTGGTCCCATTTTAATTTGAAGAAAATATTTCACTTCTAAAGGGTTGAAAACTAAGGGATGAAATAGTAACTTCTAATTGGATAGCTCGATTTCGATAATTCTTTTTTTATTTGAAAGCTAGTGCTTCTCGTGTGTTCTCATTTTAATTTGAGGGACATCTTTCACTTCTAAAGGGTTGAAAACTAAGGGATGAAATTCGAACTTCTTATTGGATAGCTCGATTTCGATAAGTCTTTTTTTATTTGAAAGCTAGTGCTTCTCGTGTGGTCCCATTTTAATTTGAAGAAAATATTTCACTTCTAAGGGGTTGAAAACTAAGAGATGAAATATTAACTTCTTATTGGATAGCTTGATTTTGATAATTCTTTTTTGTATAACACAACTTTAAATTAATCTCCTATCCATTTAAAAAAAAAAAACTCCACTCATAAGGGGTTAAAAATTAGAGATTAAATAATATTACAAATTTATCCTGGCTAACCCGATTTTGAAAATTTTGTTTCTATTACGTACAACGTACCTTTAAATTTGAAGAAAAAATCCACCTCTTAAGGATGAAAATAGGGGATGAAATAGTGACATTTAACCGAATTTTTATAATTTTTTTTTCTCTTGGAAATAGTAATCCACTTAGTTTTGTTATTACATTTAAAAGCAAAAAATTTCAACTCTTAAGGGCAAAAAGGGATGATGTAGTAACTTTTAATATTAAACGGCGCTGCCTCATATGAGCAGCGCGTTTGGAAGGTTAACCATTTTCAAGAAAATAAAATCAGTTATCAAATTTCAGATCACTAAAACGCGAGAAATAAATAAATATTATAAAAACATGAAAAACCGACTTCAAAATATATAAAAATTCTTAAACAAGAAATGCACTAAAAAGTAACAAAATAATGGCGTATCCTTGCAGTATCTACAACTTACAAATTATTAGGATGATACAATGTACAACTATTGTTATTTTTGGAGTTGGTGTCAGCCAAGGAAATAAATATTAATGGTAATTTGTAAATTTTTTAAAAAGTTTTAGTTGGTAATTGGTAAATTGTAGTTTAAAGATCGCTAGATATTGTTACAGTTCGAGTATATTGTTTAAAAGTTCATTTGAAAAATAATTTCCTTAAGGTATTCTCGTTTTTTGCTAAGTACCAATATAGTCGTATTTCCTTGGTTGACACCAACTCCAAAAATAACAATAGTTGTACATTGTATCATCCTAATAATTTGTAAGTTGTAGATACTGCAAGGATACGCCATTATTTTGTTACTTTTTAGTGCATTTCTTGTTTAAGATTTCTTATTTATTTTGAAGTCGGTTTTTCATTTTTTTATAATATCTATTTATCACTATCGAATATAGAGTCGATATATCTATATACTTAGCTTATATAACGTTATTTATATAACCACACTAGCTGATACCCGCTCGCTTCGCTGAGTGTATCTAAATTTAACTTGAAGCGCAGTTTTTATTAAGTGATTATTTAATATTTTTACTTTTAAACTTAATTTTACAAATTATAATGTTTATAAGATTAACCATTTTCATATAAATTTTTAACAACACAACCAATCAAATGACGTATATAAAGTTTCTAAAATCACCACAAAATGTTCTTAACAAATAACCACAGATGTAATATAAATAATAATTTTCACAAGAAATAACAATAATAAATAGGGGAGACCGGGGCAAGACGAAACTTGGGGCAGGATGGGAAAAGTGTTTTTGTGCGTGACTGATGAACACAACAGAGGCTAACAAAGTGTCATTTGGGCGATGTTCGGTCACGCCACACGAGTCTGATCGGTTCATCTTTGTAACTACTTGTATTGGCTGCGTGGCGAAAAAAAAAAGCTTTTTGGAAAATTTTTACCAAGTACATGGTTTCTAAAAAGATGTGCACAGAAGTAGATATCAGTGCTATTGTAAAATTTTAAGACGTACTTTTAGTAATGGTGTAAGACTAATGAATTTAGATTGGATTTTTGCAGAATAATTTTTGTAGGTTGGAACTGTTGTTACTTTTACAAAATATGTCTAATGGGGCAAAAAGGTTGGGGCATAATGGGACTGCAACAAATAATAAAAATGAAAAGAAACCGGAAAGAAAAGCATTTGAATAAAAGGTAAAAAAAAGAAACTGAAACGGAAAGTAGTTCATCCAAAGAAGAAAATGATGACTGTGCTGGTATCTATTGCGGGTACCTATACTCAGAGTCAATCGAAGGTTGGGTTATCTGCATGCCATGTATGGGCACATAATTCTTGTGCTGGAGTTGATGGAGAAGATGAAGAAGGGCACACTTGTGAACAAAGTCTGACGGATTGAATATAATATGTAATATGAAATTTAATATGAATATGTCCTCGTTTTGCCCCGTAGCGTTTCCCATTTTACCCCACCCGTGGAGCAAGACGGGAAATTTGACAACTATTTTTAAAATTATATTTGTCAAAACACTTATGTGATTTGAGACGTTACAAGGTATAATTATATTAGATAAGTCTATACGTCTTATTTCTTTTGTAAAAGAATTTCAATAAAGAGTTTATTTTTCTTTCTGTGACGATTTTTGTCTTAGCTATCCCGTCCTGCCCCGTCTCCCCTACAATAAATTGTAACTATAAATAAACTACGAATATTTTAACCAATAATAAATTACTATATTTTTAAATAAATAATTAAACAACCCGAGAAAGGATCCGACCTTTTTCGTTACGTGCTGGGCCCGGATTGCCTTGTTTTTCAAAAATCCACTTTACCTTAAAAAGAAAAATCTTACAAAACTGAACTTAACGAATTGTGGCTGGACATTACATTTTCTACGCCACAAACTGATTGATTAAAAGGTTCCCTACGTTCATAGCGAAATATACAAATTAATCTATTTTGACAGAAAAAAAAATTGGTTGTCTGTAAATTCGGTTTACGGACGATAGTTTTACGTGATAACATCATAAAGAACACCTAATTGATGAAAAATTGCGTACTTTTATGAATTGAATTATTATCACTGAATTATCAATACTTTGTATAATACAAAGGAGTTAATTGAAAATTAACAATTTTTTCAAAATGAAATCAGACTGAAAATTATGAAGGAAAAAATCAATTTAATCTTATTAAGTAAATTGTAAAAGAAAAACACAAAACACGTTGTCTTAGGTAAGGGCACCAACTATCGATATATCAAAATATTGATAGTTGATACTTATTTCCGAATATCAAATTCGATATTTTTTCTAAGAGCCTTATTATATTTAATAATAATTATAATTTATTCCACTTATAGTTATTGATAATTTTTCAAGTAAGTAATCGCGTTTTGTGATGAAAATATCGATATATCGAAGTATCGATATTTTTTACTCTGCATCTATCGATATTGCTTGTAAATATCGATACGATATATATCGATATATTTTATACATTTGCCCATCCCTACGTTGCCTAGGATTCAACAATAATATCGTGCCTCTCTATCACTTGTATCGCGTTCTCGCTTGCACGCACAGGTTCAAATGTAGGTAACGTGACAAAATGGCCGAAATTTTTCAGACTTGTTGTCGTAGTTCATCAATTTATAAGACGTTATCACGTCAAAAAAATTTTAAATACTTTCAGACTTTAGATCCAAAGAAAGTTCATCAAAATTCGTAAAATTACTTTTCAAGAAAGAGATGTTAGCTGTTTCACATCAGCTTCTATACGATTATTAGTAAAAAAGTATCTGTATTCCTTCCATTAGGACTTGAAAATCTTTCATACCAAATGTCATTCATAAAACGGCGTTTTTTGCAATTTTTGAAAAACCATCCTCACTCTGGTAAGATGTCATGAAATTTGGCATACATCATTCCCCCTACCCGCAATCTAATGTGGTATTTTTCAAAATAAAAAATTACATGATATTTGGGAGACCTACATTATGCCCAAAGTAAGATTAGATGGGATTCGACCCTCGACCCTCGACCCCATCGGCCCCTGAAAGCCTCACGTAATAAATGGATGTTCCTTTAAAAGAATAGATTAGTAGCTATCCTACAAGATCTTTAACAAAACTTCATTAAAATTCGTTCCGTTAAGTAATTGTTGATTTTTTGAAATTTATAGTTTATTATTTTAATACGTTTATTTGTAATTAATATCTTCGACAATAAACAATGAAAAAATTCAAATATTTTAAACAATTTAATTTTAATTTCATTGGCTTTTAAATTGAAATTCATATTTATTTTCCAGTAAAATTGTCAATTTTTTAATTTCAACTTTGTAGAGATTTCTTTCGTTATTGTGTAAAATTGGAAGAAAATGCGTTAAAATTCTATTTCACGAACTTTATCGAAACTTTTTAAATGTACGGTTCCTGTAGGAAATAATTGTTTTGCCATCCCATGGAAACCAGGCATTATTTTTGCCTTAAAAGTATCATTCTCTCCCAAACTACCACATTGCAAAAATCATATCAATCTTTAACTCTGTGATAAACTAAAAAACATATCTATCCCACGGGAATAGTACATCTCTCCTGAGTAAAAAGTAGATCAAATCTTCTTAAAGAAAAGAAGTTAAGACTCTATTTTGTGAACTTTAGCGAAACCACTTTTAAATACTCGGTTCTTATATAATACATACTTGTTTTGCTATCCCATGGGAACCGTTTATTATTCCGGTATGAGAAGTAATCTATATCATTTTCTGACCACCAAACTACCACATTACAAAAAAAAGTTAATCTTTTGTTCTGTAAAAACAAAAAAAATATCTTTCCCACGGGAACCGTATATTTTTTCTGGATATAAAGTACACTATATGTTAAACCGGATAATAATCTATATCTATGCCAAATTTCATCCAGATCCATTCAGTACTTTTTGAGTGAAAGAGCAACAACCATCCATACTCACAACTCTCCATAACCACATTTATTTCCTTATTTTTTTTTAGTTATTTAAAAAAAAAAAAATATTTATCAACTACTACGAGTCGACCCTTAGTCCATTGACGTATATCGTGTGTTATTTAATTCAATATAATGTAACGGGATCTCTCAAAACTGTATATCGAACAATCTGGAATGCTTTATCCCTTTCTATGGCTGTTAGTTATAACAAAACTTATAACAAAATGCAAAACTGACTTTAAAATATAAAAAAAAATCTTAATAAAAAAATGCACTAAAAAGTAAAAAAAAAAATTACGTATCCTTGCATAGTGTCTACAACTTACAAATTATTAGAATGATATAATGTACAACTATTGTTATTTTTGGAGTTGGTGTCTGTTGCTAATAACCTGAGAAGTTGAAGCGATTTTAAATAATTGAAATAAATATAAAAAAAAAAATACCCCCACAAGTACTTTTTGATTGATATTGTAATTTGTATAATACACAAGAATAAGCTGCTCCGAATCTGTATTTAAAGCAATTTACCTTATATATCACCCGTCATTATATTATTGTCTTAATCATTTTCACAGACTACGGTAACATGGTTATAACGTTGTTTAGTATGTATCTAACTAGTTTACTTTGTTTATATGTGTCGTCTTAACAATATCGCTAATTAATTTAACAACATCTAACTGTTCTGTAGTGCAATATTATTTGAAGAAATTAATTAGTAGATACCTATTTACATATAAAATGAATAGCATTCGAGTCGAACAAAAAGAGCAAATTATCATAATGTAGTAGGTCGTTATTAATACAAAATGTGTGCAACAGGCAGTGACATTTAAGCTTAATATGAAATTGTTTCCAACAAGAAAAGCTAAAAATTAATGTTAATGAAGCTTTCTTGCTATTCTTCACACATATACCTACAATAATTCAGATTGCAACAGATTCATTTAAGTACTATAACAAAGCTCGGGTTTTCTGTTAAATTTTATCAAATTTCCCAAGTAAAATTTCTTACACGACATTTATTTACATTTTTATTTTACATAGTAGGAGAAAGTGCGGTATTTGAGAACAATAAACTTTAATTTATCCTAATTAATAATATAAAATAACAATTTTAGTAAACTTTTGCTCTAACATAAACTTTAACTTATCTACTTTAATAATTTGATCACAAAACTTTTTTAAATTAACATTAGAATAACAAAAATATAGAATATAAAAACTAATGCCATTCCTATTTCCCCGGTAGTGTGTGGGGTAATTGAAATCAATCCACGGGGGAAATAGAAACTGCATTGGGTAATGATAATATATATAATATAAATTTTAATGATTAACTATGTTTCACACAAATCACAGACGTAATTATTACACATGTATTGGCTGTTCGTGCATGCGTCATGAGCCCATTTCTTACATTTGGTACACATAATCCAGTCTTCTTTAGGGGGCGATTCATATTTTTCCGTGCAGAATATGCAATAATAGTCCACGCCGTCACTTTCCTCGAACACCGTTTTCAAATTTCTAACGACCGCTGTATTGTTGACTGATGGTGGGTTCGTTGTACTTCTTCGTTGTTGAATATTTTTATTTTTCTTTGCAGTTTGCCGTTTTGTTTTTCCTCTAATTGATGTTTTATGGGAGTGCTGGATAAAATATGAGAATGTTTTCTTTTTCTTCGCTGTGAAGTTTCTATTTTAGGAATGATCGGCACGTTGGCTATGTCAGAGAGGAGCACAGGAGTTAACGGAGCAAGAAAAGTGTATATGGTTAGATCGGTTTGATGTTCATGATTATGGTTGTGTGATGTTGTCAGTTGGTCGTCCACAGGAATTGTTTTCTCAGCTGATTGAAGACAGGGTGTCGTCCTTATATGGCTGTCACACACAGACACACAGAAACACACACACACACACATACACAGAGTCGCAGGAGCTAAATGGAAGGGTGGTGCGAAGAGGTACTGTTTGGTGGCTACATTGGACATCAGAAAGGCCTTCAATTCCGTCAATTGGGATTGTGTTTTGCGAGCACTAGAAGAAAAAAGCGTACCGGGATACCTGCGTAGGTTAGTCGCAAACTACTTCACAGATAGGCTACTGAAGTATAACACGAAGGGCGGTTCGAGGAAGCATAGAATAACTGAGGGAGTACCTCAGGGTTCGGTCCTCGGCCCGCTCTTATGGAATATAATGTATGAAGGTTTGTTGGGACTAACGATGCCGGGAAATGTCACTCGTGGCATATGCGGATAACGTGGCTGTGGTGATCGTGGCAAAGTATCCCGAAGAGATTAACCTCTCGTTCGACATCACTTTTGAGAGAGTTGGACGGTGGATGAGCGCGATGAATTTGCAACTGGCACAGCACAAGACCAAGGCGGTGCTTATCACCAGCAGAAAGAAAGCCGAGACCATCAGGCTGAGGGTTGGAGGGCACGAGATCACAACCCGGCCGTTTATACGGTATTTGGGGGGTGATGCTTAATGTCCGACTCAACTTCAAGGAGCAGGTGGAGCAAGTAAGCACTAAGGCGGCTATGGTGGGGGCAAGCTTGTCGCGACTGATGCCCAATGTTGGCGGTCCGAAGCAGAGCAGGTAGGGCATTGCTGTCGTCGGTGGTTACATCGGTATTGACCTACGGAATGCCCATCTGGTCTGACGCCCTCGCAGTACACGAAACAAGGAGGAGAATAGCATCGGTGTATTGGCTGTGTGCTCTGAGAGTAGCCAGTGCCTTCCAAACGGTGTCTGAGAAGGTGGTGTGCGTTATTTCTGGAGCGCTACCTATAGAAGTCCTAGCTGAGGAGAGACGGGCCCTCTACCGACGTAGGGGTTCGGTTTCATTTAGTCCGGACGGACTCAGAGCGGAGGAGCGGCGGCACAGCATACTCCGATGGAAATTGCTGTGGGATGCTGCAGTAAAGGGTAGATGGATGCACCATCTCATACCCCAGGTGGGAGTTTGGCTGAACCGAAGTCACGGTGAAGTTAACTACTACCTGACTCAGATGCTCTCGGGGCATGGCTGCTTTCGGGCATACTGCTTTAAGCACGATGATTCTCCAGAGTGCTCGTCCTGTCCCGGAGTTCCAGAAGATGCAGAACACGTGTTCTTCGAGTGTCCAAGTTTTGGCTCGCTACGAGATGTCCTGGAGAAGGCGCTGAAACCAGTACTTTCGCATAGGGAGTCCTTAAAGACCTGCGATGCGCGGAAAGGAGGAGAGCCGAAAGAAATGGCGGCTAAGGAGAAAAGCGACTGACAGCTTTACCCTCCCCCCGCGAAGTAATGCCTAACGGCGGTTTCCGTGGGGGAATAGAGGTTGGAGAAAGAGGAGGTATTTAGTCGGTATTGTATCTGAGTCCGACATACCAGGCCGAACAGCGGGGCCTGATGATACGTAAAGGTATTTTCCTTCCTCTATACAAAAAAAAAAAAAACACAGAAATATTTTTAAAAACCACTTTTTTGGACTCAGGGTACCTCAAAACATGTATTTCCGGTGAAAGCTCGAATTCGAAAATTCGACCCGATTACAATTTTTTTTTTTTTTGTAAGCCTGTATTATTTAAATAGAGAAGGTTTAACAGGAAGAAATATTTTTATAGATTTAGAATGGTATATAAAACTTATGATTTTGATTCAAGACTAAAGAATATTTAACATGAGAAAGTAATACAAGCATACATTTGTATTTAAATTTCATATTTGTGTTGTAAAATAAAAAAAAAGTTCATATAAACGTACTCAATGTTGTAATAAAATCTGTATACTTATATGTAATAAAGCTCTGTATTAACGGTTAATAATAGATACTATTTCATTATACCCATAAAATAATACTCGCACATCATATTTTCTCTATTCTATTAAACAAAGTAATATAATATTATAAGCAGTAGAACTAAAGGTTCATGTAACATTGGTTCTACTGCTCTTTCCGTTCCTTTTTTGTCACAAAGAAAACTTACAGTATTATATAATATATTTTCTTTGCAAAAAAATATTACAGAATGACTTTTTCTCCAAGACAATAACCATATAAGATTCGTATTCACGTTAAGATCTCTGTGAGGATTAATATCGCAAATATACCAATAGTATAAGTATATAAAGGTAGAACAGTTTAAATACAGGTTCGTGTAGGGAATTGGTATATTTGATCAGGTCTTAATAATGTTTTCTGTTTTAATAAAAACGAATACACGCAACAAATGGAAAAATAAAGAAAAACATTTTTTTCCCTAGAGTGAAGCAACTTTAGTTTCTCTAAAAAACATATTTGCGAGATATTAAGATATTCTCTTTGTTTTCTTCAAGTAAATTTTACATAAAAAAAAACAGTTCCGGAGGAACAGCTAGAATTAAATATTGAAAACAAAATGTACCATGTTCAAAAATCATTTACGAAAAAGTTTAATGAAATTTAATTATGGTTTTTATATTTGAACTAACAATTAAGTTACTACAAAATGCTATAAAAGGGGTGTATATATATAAGTATAAGCCTGACTGCTTTGTCAGTGCTTTTTGTGTTTGAATTATGAATAATAAGTAAACATCAATGTTGAAAGTTTTTCGACTCATTTCTGTTTGGAGTGTTACCCTATTTCAGTTAAAACTTTTCAAACCTTTTTGTTCATAAACAGAAAATACGTTGTTCTTAATAAATGTATCTTAATAAACATATAATGTATTTAGAATGGATGCTATCTAATTATGCTCTTGTTAAGTTTTTAGTAGGAGCAGAAAATAGTTTAAAATTTAAATACTATTACAATAGAGTTGGTAAGTTTTTACCAACAATTTATTTGGTCTTTACTATACCAATATTCTAAACCTTTAAAATTTTGCAAGAATTAACTTTTCTGATTTCTCCAAAAATAAAGAATTTTTAAAATTATAGTAATTACTAGCTGATACCCGCTCGCTTCGCTGAGTGTATCTAATTTTAATTGATTGATTAAAAGATTCCCTACGTTCATAGCGAAATATATAAATTAATCTACTTTGACAGAAAAAAATGATAGATACTTTCAGACTTTAGATCCAAAGAAAGTTCATCAAAATTCGTAAATCAACATTTCAAGAAAGAGATGTTAGCTGTCTCACATCACCTTCTATACGATTTTTAGTAAAAAAGTACCTGTATTCCTTCCATTAGGACTTGAAAATCTGTCATACCAAATGTCATTTAAAACTGTACAGCTATTTTAGAGGACATCCATTAATTGCGCGAGGCGTTTTTTACGATTTTTGAAATTCCATCCACTCCTCTCTGGTAAGATTTCATGAGATTTGGTATATATCGTTCCCTCAACCCGCAATCAAACGTGATATTTTTCGAAACAAAAAAATACCTGATATTTGGGAGGCCTTCCCCTTGCCCAAAGTAAGATTAGATGAGATTCGGCTCGACCCCATCAGCCCCTGAACGCCTTACGTAATTATTGGATGCTCCCTTAAAAGAATAGATTAGTAGCTATCCTACAAAATCTTTAACAAAACTTCATTAAAAGTCGTTCCGTTGGGTAATTGTTAAATTTTGAAATTTTAAGGTTTATTATTTTAATACGTTTTTTTCTAATTAATATCTTCAACAATGAACAATGCAAAAATTCAAATATTTAAAAACATTCTATTATGAATTTCATCGGGTGTTAATTGAAATTCATAATATATTTTTTTTCCAGTACATTTTTTCCATTTTTTAATTCAAACTATGTAGAGATTTCTTTCGTTGCTGTGTTAATTTGGTCAGGGTTTCTTGAGGAAAATGCATTAAATTCTATTTCACGAACTTTACCGAAACTTTTTAAATACACGGTTCTTATAGAATACATACTTGTTTCACTATCCGATGGGAACCGTTTATTATTCCGGTATGAGAAGTAATCTATATCATTTTCTGACCCCTAAATTACCACATTACAAAAAAGAAAGTTATTTTTTGCTTTGTAAAAACAAAAAAAATCTATCACAGGGGAACCGAAAATTTTTTCTGGATATAAAGTATTTTAAATGTTAAACCGGATTATAATCTATATCTATGTCAAATTTCATCCAGATCCCTTCAGTATTTTTTTAGTGAAAGAGCAACAAACATCCATTCTTACAAACTTTCACGTTTATAATATACTAGCTGATACCCGCTCGCTTCGCTGAGTGTATCTAAATTTAACTGATTGATTAAAAGATTCCCTACGTTCATAGCAAAAAATAAAAATTAATCGATTTTGACAGAAAAAGATGATAGATACTTTTAGACTTTAGATCCAAAGAAAGTTCATCAAAATTCGTAAAACTACTTTTCAAGAAAGATATGTTAGCTGTCTCACATCACCTTCTATACGATTTTTAGTAAAAAAGTACCTGTATTCCTTCCTTTAGGACTTGAAAATCTGTCATACCAAATGCCATTTAAAACCGTACAGCTATTTTAGGGGGCATCCATTAATTGCACGAGGCATTTCTTACGATTTTTGAAATTCCATCCCCTCCTCTCTGGTAAGATGGCATGAGATTTGGCATAACCCTTTCCCCCAACCCGCAATCTAATGTGATATTTTTCGAAACAAAAAAATACGTGATATTTGGGAGGCCTTCCCCTTGCCGAAAGTAAGATTAGATGAGATTCGGCTCAACCCCATCGGCCCCTGAACGCCTCACGTAATTAATGGATGTTCCTTTAAAAGAATAGATTAGTAGCTATCCTACAAAATCTTTAACAAAACTTCATTAAAAGTCGTTCCGTTAAGTAAGTGTTAAATTTTGAAATTGTTATTTTATTATTTTAATACGTTTTTTTCTAATTAATATCTTCAGCAATGAACAATGCAAAAATTCAAATATTTTAAACAATTTCATTATTTATTTCATCGGGTGATAAATTGAAATTCATATTCATTTTCCAGTAAAAATTGTCAATTTTTTAATTGCAACTTTGTAGAGATTTCTTTCGTTATCGTGTAAAATTGGAAGAAAATGCGTTAAAATTGTATTTCACGAACTTTACCGAAACTTTTTAAATGTACGGTTCCTGTAGGATATAATTGTTTTGCCATCCCAAGGGAACTATAAATTATTTTTGCCTTAAAAGTATTATTCTCACCCAAACTACCACATTGCAAAAGTCATATCAATCTTTAACTCTGTGATAAACAAAAAACATATCTACCCCACGGGAATAGTACATCTCTCCTGGGTAAAAATAGATAAAATCTTCTTCAAGAAAATAAGTTTAGACTCTTTTTCGTGGATTTTAATAAAACTTCTTTAAAATACACGGTTCTTATTGAATACATACTAATTTTGCTATCCCATGGGAACCGTTTATTATTCCGGTATGAGAAGTAATCTATATCATTTTCTGACCCCTAAACTACAACATTACAAAAACAAAGTTAATCTGTTGCTCTGTAAAAAAACAAAAAAATATCTACCCACGAGAATCGTACATTTTTCCTGGATATAAAGTATACTATATGTTAAACCGGATTATAATCTATATCTATGCCAAATTTCATCCAGATCCATTCAGTACTTTTTGAGTGAAAGAGCAACAAACATCCATCCAATATTTTACGTTTATAATATTAGTAAGAAGTAAGATGTTTCAAACCTGTACAAAGAATTCCATCTAGTTTTATCAGGGTTTACGGTGCCTCTTCAAAAAACACAAAATGTAAAGAACAAAAATAAGAGCTACCGTTAAAGTTGTGTAATAAAACAATTTTTACCATAGTATTACTTAAATTTTAATATTTAAAATTTTAATATAAAATTAAATTTAAGAAAAAAAATAACAAGAAGAAATTGATATTAAAGTTATAAACGAAAACTTTTAACGATACGAAAGAAATTACTACGTTGACCACAACGTTTCATAGCTTAATGTTTGAACGTTCTAATTTATATTTAAGCTCTGGTTTTCTCTTACAAATTATAAAGCTTTAGTTTCAATGTAAAAACTATAAAGGCTGCATATAAATTGCCAGTAGTCAAAAGATCAAATAATTTAATTTTAATTGCACTTCAAGTGATATTTTTACAGTTACAAAAATTTAATCAGATACTTACTTTACGTAATTGATAGAGCAAATAAATTTATTTTATTTATTAATTTAATTTATTCTATTTAAATTGCCCCTTTTATATATATATATATATATATTTTCCTCTTCTATTAAATAAAGCAAATCATTAAGCACCGTTTGTTCAAAGCTCGAGAAATTAAAGAGACAACATTTCAAGCTCATTTTCTACTATTGAATAAATAAACGATGTAACATTGTGTTGTGATAATTTACTTTAGTTTACAACTGGTTTAAACAACATTACCTATATCAAAGAGTATTTATCAAATGTCTTCAGAAATTATTTTAGGCTGTGTTTTCAAAAGAAACGAATCGCTCGAGACCAAGTCGCAGATTTCACAAACATAACACCATTTAGTTTAGGTATTTTAAACAGTCCAATAACATGGAATACAATGAATTTGTTCTGAGTAAAAAATAAAGTTCCCTCAGGGTGTGTCGCAGTTTATTAGACTCTTAATGTGATTGCTTTATTTATGTAGAGCCACATAAACACACTTAGCAATTTTCAAATATTTATATGTTAAACTAGCTGATAACCGCCCGCTTCGCAGAGCGTATCTAAATTAACCTGATTGAATAATAGAAAATTTTACCCAAAATAAGAAATTTAGCTATTTTTACAAAAAAAAAAGATAATTAGATATTTCTAGACCCTTATTTCATAGAAAGTTCAAGAAAATCCGTTAAACTACTTTTCCAGGAAGAGATATAAGATATCTTATAGGTAGGATCTTTACGTTTTTTTAAATATTGTAAAATATTAAGAAAATTTTAAGCCTGCAGAACCTTTCACACCAAATGTCATATGAAATAATTTATTAATTTTAAAAGAATGGATTAGGAGCTATCCTTTAGGAAGTGTATCTTTTTTAGGATCAATAATATTTAATGTGTTATCTTAAGATCTGAGGTATTAGGTTTGGTTGCCTTAGATTCATAAATCTAGGATATAGTATTAAGTCCATTATGTCTTATCGGCAAGTCTGTTATTTCCCGAGGTCCAAGATTAGACAACGAATTCTTATAGATCTTGCTAAAATAAATTGAAAATTAAGAATATAGTTTTTTTGATAAAAAAACAACGCGATGGTCACATCTAAGTTGCTATTTTCTCTTGAAAAATAAGTTGGGCTGGATTTCTTTTTGTTCTGGGGGCTCTACCTAACGGCTTCACCTTTCTTAATCAAACTCCTAATCGGGATCACTTAAGTCGAACTGTCTGTTTTTGTTAATTATTCTTACGGGTCTCATTTTTGAACAAAGATATTTATTTTTATGAATGAAATCATATTTACTGCAGAGGATTTCCTTCTTCTCCCTCGACAATTCGAACGTTTACTCAGCCGAACTATTAATAATATATTAACTACTCGCAAATTCACAATCGATTTATGGTTTCTAGGAATTTAACATATCGCTATACTTCTATAATGGTTATTATTTACAAATTTGCGAACATTAATTTATAATAATATCAAATTCCAAAGTTTGAAATCATATCGTCTTTACAATATAATATGGTATAAGTACATTGTATCACAGCTGCCTGCCGATGTATGTTTTTCGTTTTGCAGTTTTTATAGTTTTTATTTTTTTCTCAGAAAATCAACGTTTTTTGGAATAAAAAGTATTTTATAGCACTTTTTGTAATATTTACTTTTTGTAGTAAAAATCTCGTCCAAATCGGACTAGCCGTTTTCAAGTTTGCCAAGAACAAACAAACAGACACGGAAAACTATTCGAAATAAAAAGTAGCCTATAATGTAAGTTACAATATTTGATAACTTTTTGTGACAATTCCATTGAAATCGGCTCAGCCGTTTTCAAGTTTACCCTGGAAAAACCCTGTTATTATCCTGTTTTTTGGGAAAAATTACAATGTAAATGGTTTTTTTTGTATTAAATATATGAAAATGTAGGCAATAAAGAGTATTCAACAAAACACCTTAAATTTTTTAGATTAGATAAAAATCTTAGCTGGGAAAAATGATTCCGTTTTTCGTTTTCTCGCGCAGGTGAGATGAACGCGTTTTTATTATATATAGGTATTCAAGTAGTAAAAATTTTCAATCTTATTATTGGTATAGATATAACATTTAATGTCTCTTAATTAATCTAGAAACTTGATCAGTATGTAAAATATTATTAAAGAATGTATTTACATTTTAATAGGCACATAGTTTTTCTAATAATTTTCAAATTATATTTTACGAATCGTAAAATAAATTTAATGCGATGTATAAGAGTAGAAATCCGTTTAAAGTTACAAGGTATAAACATAAATAATAATTTTATTCTTCATGCTGTATAAAGCATTAGTAAGTTTTGCTGTTACGTTATGTATCTACACTTTAAGTAAATAATATGACAGTTGTGAATAATTATGGTTCACATATTTTATGAAAGGCACAGAAATGATAAGATACGGTAATGTTGATTGATGTCTCTTTTTATAGAATCGCGATAAAAATAAATCTCATTAAAGGAAAAGCAAAACGTTGACAAGGAATATATTCAAGAAAGTTTTTTTAACTTTTTGCCTTTTACATAATGTACTTAAATGGTGAATAATGAATGTATTTTTCAATTTATATTCTGTTGCTTTTTAATTAACCACAAATCAGATCCAAAAAAATTTCAGCATAAGAACAGCGAAAGCTAAAATAGTATCCATTCATAAACTTACACAAATATTGATATAAAACATAATCATTAGCATTATTATATAGCAAAAATATTAATTTTTTCACCTTATTATGACTTAATATCGAAAAAGCACCTCAATTTTCAATCGAAAATTCTCACGTCTTAACATCTGATTTTTTTAAAAGTCGGTAAGCTTTTTGTTCGTTGAAACCTCTACTTTCTGATAGTGCAAAAAATATATACATTACAATGTCAAATGTTCTCAGAAAATACAATAGTTAAATTGTAGAGGTTTCAACGAACAAAAAGCTTACCAGCTTTTTTAAAAAATCAGATGTTTAGACGTGAATATTTTCGATTGAAAATTAGGGTGCTTTTTCAATATTAAGTCATTATAAGGTGAAGAAATTAATATTTGAAATCAAAAATAACTGGTGCGAGGCGTCACACTACTTTCTTTTACTTTCATTTATGGAAATACTCGCTGTTAGTTAAAAGAAATATAAGCACTTTGTAACAATACATATAAACAGAACTTATGCATACAACCTATAGGGCTATATGTATATACGAATTACCAACCTTCACCCCAGAAGCGGTCTTATTCGAATTTTCCCAGGAAAAAGTTTCCAATAAAAGTTTTAGCCACTAATATGTCTAAGAACTATAGAAAGTTTAAAGAAAATCGTTGGAGCCTTTTTTCGAAAAAAATTGAAAAAGCTCAAAAACGCCAAGAGTAAAGTAGAGCTTTCGGTAAACCGATTTCAACCAAAAGCTTCGCGGTACAAGTAGATATAATATGGAGGCCAGATTCCAAGTTTGGTGAATTTCGGATAAAGCTTTCGATACGATATAGCTGTCACACACACACACACAGACATTTTTTTAAAAACCACTTTTTTGGACTTAGGGGACCTCAAAACATGTATTTCCGATGAAAGCTCAAATTCGAAAATTTGACCCGATTACAATACTTCCTTTACTATCTATATAGTAGTAAAAGAAAGTAAAAATTACTGTGGGTTGAGGACATTAAAAGGTAAATTTTTACAATTTTTTTTTCGTAAAAAATAAAAATAAGAAACTAAAAACTTGGTTATTGGAATTTCTCATAATAATTTTGAGGTTATATGAAAAAAGTGTAAGTAAAATAAGTGTAGATCTCTTTATTATCTACAACTTTGTCATTTAACTTTTTTCCATAGGACTTGTAGTTTTGTCGAAAATCGAGATAAACCGTTTCTATCCATAACCCTCCCCCCTTTCTTCTTCCCAACCTCAGATCGACCGTAATTTATTGTTTACAGAAAATTTGTTATAGTTTTTCAACAGACCTCGTAGGTAAATGTCAACTACTCGATGTACTCCTATACGAATCCCTCAAAATGCACGGTCAAAATTAATCAAAGAGCTCTGAATCTCTCCTATGCATTTCGTCTAAACAATATGCAAATTCAAAATATGCCAACGGATACCTTGTATTTATAGCCTTTAAATCGTACTTCTTACTTATATTATAAACGTGAAAGTTTGTAAGAATGGATGTTTGTTGCGCTTTCACTCAAAAAGTACTGAATGGATCTGGATGAAATTTGGCATTGATATAGATTATAATCCGGTTTAACATATAGTATACGTTAAATCCAGAAAAAATGTACGATTCTCGTTGGTAGATATTTGTTTGTTTTTTTTTTACATAGCAACAGATTAACTTCCTTTTTTGTAATGTGGTAGTTTAGGGGTCAGAAAATGATATAGATTACTTCTCATACCGGAATAATAAACGGTTCCCTAGGGATAGCAAAACAACTATACATTCTATAGGAACCGAGTATTTAAAAGCAGTTTTATTAAAATCCACGAAATAGTCGAGTCTTAACTCATTTTCTTGAAAAAGATTTGATCTACTTTTTACTCAGGAAAGATGTACTATTCCCGTGGGATAGATATGTTTTTTGTTTATCACATAGTAAAAAGATTGATATGATTTTTGTAATGTGGTAGTTTGGGGGAGAATGATACTTTTAAGGCAAAAATAATGCATAGTTCCCATAGGATGGCAAAACAATTACATCCTACAGGAACCGTACATTTAAAAAGTTTCGGTAAAGTTCGTGAAATAGAATTTCAACGCATTTTACACAGTAACGAAAGAAATCTTTACAAAGTTTATATTAAAAAATTGACTATTTTTACTAGAAAATGAATATGAATTTCTATTTAACACCCGATGAAATTAATAATGAAATTGTTTTAAATATTTGAATTTTTTCATTGTTCATTGTCGAATATATCTATATATTAATACGTGAAGCAAATTTTTTAATCCCTTTTACCGAATATTATACGAATGGAGGAGTATGAAATTTGGGACAATTGAAGTATATATGAGGAAGTTGCGTATTGAGATAATATTTTATTATAATAATGCTTCAAAATACCTTAAATTAATGAAATAAGACGTCACATACACTACCATGCGTTTGACACACACACACACACAAATATAATGTAGATTTTTAAATCTCAGTTGTTCAGTTTGACCACAGACTTCAACCATATTCCAAAAGTCATTATTTAAACAAAATATTGTGAGACGAATTTAAATTTTGAATTTGTAATTATTGAAATTGAAGAAAACAAATTTAACCAGTTATTTGATTATTGTGTAATATTATTAAAAATATATTTAAAAGATACGTATAACTTCAAATACACAACGTTTCAACCATTTTATTTGGTCTTCATCAGGTGTTTCTTGATTATTATATAACATTAATAATTCATACTATATTCTTTTGGCAAAATCATTCAAATATATTACACAAAAAATTAATTTAGATAGGGAGATACTATTTGAAAAAAAAGCTTAGCTTAATTCAAAGTTTTAAACAGGACTTATGCAGCCTATTTCCATTTTTTTATCTTTGGCTTTTAAATGAAAAAATCTAAACATAAAGGTACTTTTGTTTTACTTTTGAACGTAGAAAACTCACTTGAAATTACTTCTGATGTTTCATAGTCATATTTTTTTTTTGTTTGTCTAAAATATATTTCAGAATACTGTAATTTGAATTGACATACAACATTATAAAAAGAAAAATATCTGCTGCGTGGCGTCACAGTGCTTTCTTTTACTTTCATTTATGAAACTCGCTGTTGGTTAAAAGAAATATATAAGCACCTTATAACTATACATAGCAGAACGATATGCATATACAAGTATACAACATAATATATGTATTTATGAATTCCCAACCTTTACCCCAGAACCGTCCCTAATCGAATTGTCCCAGGAAAAAGTTTCAAATAAAAGTTGTAGCTATTAATAAGTCTAAGAACTATCATAAGCTTAAAGAAAATCTTTGTAGCTGTTTTCGAAAAAATTTGAAATAGCTCAAAAACTCCGAGAACAAAGTGGAGCTTTCGGTTAACCGATTTCAACTAAAAACTTCACGGCAAAACAAGATATAATATGAAGGAAAATTTCCAAGTTTGGTGAAATTCGTAAAAGCGTTCGATACGATATGGCTGTCACACACAGGCACACACAGACATGTTTCTACAAACTACTTTTTTGGACTTTTTTGGGGACCTCAAAACATGTATGATATGAACAAATTGATATTTAGTTTTGATATTTTTAGAGAATATTCTGAAATAATTTTGTAAAAGATTTATGGAAGAAAAAAAATAAATATTTTGTAACCTCTACTCCTATTTCCTTCCTTAACTTAAAATAAATATTTTCAATCATTAAATGATGCACTTTCTTTAAATGAACCTTGAAGAAAAAATTAGTAAAGAAATTATTTTCCAAACATTCGCAAATGCAATTCATTATCTGCTGTAGTTAGCTTAGTAACTAAAGTTTTTGAGGCAGTTACAAGTGAAGTGTACCCTTAGGTATGTAAAAATTGTAACGAATTATGGTCGAATTTCGAACACTGGACGACCTCCAGTTAATTAGAAATAAACGTATTAAAATAATAAATTAAAAACTTCAAAATTTACAACTTCTTAACGAAACGAATTTTAATGAAGTTATGTTAAAGATCTTGTAGGATAGCTACTAATCTATTCTTTTAAGGAAACACCCATTAATTATTACGTAAGTCGTTCAGGGGCCGATGGGGTCATCTAATCTAATCTTACTTTGGTCAAAGAGAAGGTCTCCCAAATATCACGTATTTTTTTGTTTCGAAAAATATCACATTAGATTGCGGGTCGGGGGAATGATATATACCAAATCTCATGACATCTTACTAAAAGGGAGGGGATGGGATTTCAAAAATCGTAAAAAACGCCTCGCGAAATTAATGGATGTTCCCTAAAATAGCTGTACAGTTTTAAATGATTAAAATGATTGGTATGACAGATTTTCAAGTCCTAATGGAAGGAATACAGTTACTTTTTTACTAAACGTCGTATAGAAGCTGATGTGAGAGAGCTAACATTTCTTTTTTGGAAAGTAGTTTTACGAATTTTGATGAACTTACTTTGGATCTAAAGTCTCGAAATATCTGTCATTTTTTTCTGTGAAAATAGATTAAAGGCTAATTCTAGGCTAGGAGCACTGTGGGCTCAATACCTAGAATAAGAAATAAAAGCAAAATAAAAAAAAATTCTAAATAAAACTTTATTAGTTGGTATATGTACACAATAAGTTCTCTAATGTAAACGTTTATATAATGACGGACGAAAGAAAATAGAAAAATTTATTAATATCATATTTTGCAAACAACTGTTGGAAAAAACATTTATCATATCTTTGCTCGTGGTATTGGCAATAAAAACAATAAAAAAGCTTCGTAGGTGCTTTTTAGTTATAAGTACTCACCGATTTGTATTTATTTTTATAAAATATAAAGTAAAAATAATTCATTACAATTATTTATTTGGTATATTATGTTGATTTTAGACAAACAGAATAATTTTGTAAGAATTAAGCCCACGTTTCCACAAAGATCAATTTTCTTTATAGGGTTTGTATTAAACACCAACGCGAAAATGTAATAATTTTGAAATTTAAGAGTTGGCTTCACAAATTGAACAAATACTTGCCATAAATAAAACATTTATGAAACCATTTCAACTCATTTTCGATTAAAAGAATCGGACTATTAAAAAGAATGTCTTAAATAAGATATTTTATTCTGTTTGCAATGAGAAAAGAAGTTATAATATAAACCATTAAATACATACATATTAATACATATACATTCAAAATTTCATAATGTGAATAGTTTATTTAAAACGAAGCATTTATTTCGGCCTATGTTTTCTTTCCCTCGGTTGAAAATATCGATATTATCATAAAGACATTTCTTTAATCCAATTTCCATAAACAAAAGAAAATTTACATTTTTGTATTTCATGCGATAGGTACTTCTACCAGTGGCGTGCGGTCCATACATGCTGTAGATGCGCCGCATGCCTTGGCATTGAAACAATTAAAACAATTAAATATTTTTTTATGATTTATTCATATTTTAATTTACGTAATTGCATGTATTGTAAAATAATTCTAAAAATACCAAATACTAAATATTTTTATCATTTATACATTTTTTTAATTTACGAAATTATGAAACGTATTGCTCATAAAATTAGCATAGAATACCACATCAAATGAACGGCAAGAGCCGAATTAATACGCAACGATCGTTGCATGCGATTGCTTGACTAGTATTGTTCGCGCATGCGTACTAGTATGGTTGAATAATATCTCTCTCGGCGTTTCACATTGCCGGTTGACGCTTGTAGATGCGTTTGATGTTTTCAATTTACTAATTGCTACTCATTGTTACTGATAATTTTCGTGATTTATTTATTTACCCAGAGGCGATACAAATGTTCTATTCTTTAGGATAAGAACTATTTTTGTGGTTTTTAAATAGATTATATGATGCGGTTATTGATGATTTTTGTAAGAAGGAACGTTGAAGAAGGCTAATTTTTAAAAATAAATGTATAATATAATACCATGTTTACCAATTAAAATATTAATTTTAAAATTTTGGTTTATATTTCCCCTCCCCGCCTACTGACCACATGCTCTGTTTCAAAACTTAACGCACGCCACTGACTTCTTTTTAAATTGGACCACAGTGGTATTAGAATAAACGCACGGCCATTTCTTAATACCAACTTACTATTTTCTTATAACACAATAATTTTCCGAGGAAAGAGTGTCTAACAATATAGCTATTTTACTTCATTTTGCTAAGCACCAATAAAGTCGTAGGTATTTTCTTGACTGACACCAACTCCAAAAATAACAATATTTGTACATTATATCATCCTAATAATAAGTAAGTTGTAGACACAGCAAGAGTACGCAATTATTTTTTAACTTTTTAGTGCATTTTTTTTAGTTTTATTTTTATTTTGAAGTCGGTTTTTCATTTTGTTATAGTTTTTATTTTTTAGAATTCAATAAAAGAAAAATCTTTTTAACATTTTTGTCAGAACGTGCTTTATATAATTAAAAGCTTCAACATTTATAAATTGATTAAGCTTGTTAATATCTCTAGTTAATGACATGAAAGCTTAAAGCTTTGATTTTACCAATAAATCAACGAATTTGTGTTAGCTGCACGATTAATGCTTTCATTTCATGCAAAATTACAAAAGCGTGTTTTCAAATAGTTTGTATTTTTCCGGTTTGACATAAATTGCAACCCTTATCTCTTTTTCTTTTGTTAATCTATTACTTAGCTAAATAACACAACCGTGAAGACTTATTTAATGATTAAGGATGAGTTAACAGAAAGCAAAAAAAAAAGTGGTTGCGTGTACTTATGTACGCGGGTGAGAAGTTATACTTCTTTGGTATCATTAAAAAGTAGTTTTTATTAATTGCATTCAAATAATCAATTTTTAAAAAAATTGTAATTTAATATTTAATAATAATAATATATATATTTAAAAATATAATTACAAAAAATAAAATTAAGAGAAAAATATTTTAATTTATATTAATAAATAATATCCAAAGACAGCTGCAAGACGTTTATCAAATTTGTCAGGATCATTTTTCTGGTTAACAATTCATGCATGTCATGAAAACGAAGCTTCATAGAAATTGCGAAATAAAGTAAGTAGTTACTTGTAAAAGTAAATGTCTTAATCTTATTCTTATTTTGTTTTACTAAATTATTATTCTAAGATGGTTGAATCATTTCAGAATCCTAGATTTCGTGATAACTAAGAAACTGTTTATTTTTAATTTAACGAATTTTCCGGAAAATTGTCCATTTTCCGTAAATTGTAATGACGGATTTGGCTTCAGCAACCTTTAGAACCCCCGGATAACAAGTTTTTATGAAACCGTTGATTTTGAATTTAAAGTATTTTCCGGAAAATTTCCCATTTTCTATAAAATTTGATAATGGATATTGGATAATTTTGAATTAATCATGATAGTCTAAAATGTATCTAAAATTAAATCATAAAATATGTTTCTTATACAAGAAAAGTTTTAACTGTATTTAAATTGGAAATATATTTTATTCACTTGTAACTGTAGACTAGAAACACGTGCTTATTTGAAATCATAGAAGCCTACTACACAAATTACAATAAGTTTGTATTTATGCTATAATAATGTAAATGTTTATGTTTGTAGTATTGTAAATACATATAAAGAATAAGGTATACGTATGCGTGCATCTTATTCATTCTTTTATCCTGAAAATGTTGTAAGTTGAATAGTGATAGCTTGCTGTAATGATTTATCTAGTCTACCTTAAATGGGAGGAGCGACATGTAATAGTTCCTAAATTTTACCACAGGCAGCATCGGATAATTCCAAAATATCGAAAAATTACTGATTTATATTGAGTTATAAAAAAGTAGCTTTTTAATGCATTATTTATGAAAATTTTTGAGAATTTTTTTTTTAATTTTTTTCTTAAGACTTGTCTCCAAGTTTGAGATTCATTAGTTTTTTCAAAATCTTGTTAGTTTCTATTCCAAATGAGTATTTAAAATTGTTCCCCTTTTTTACCATTTTCAATTTGTGTTCAGGAAAATTCTATTAAAAATTTTGATAAACTAACATATCCTAAACCTAGGTAATCATATTTTCTTAGTATTGCAAAAAAAATCAATGTTCTACATATCACTAGTTCCACAAAAACTTATCTTTTGAAACGCTTTTATTTCATATACAAATTCTAGGCATGGACTCGGCCTTAATCTTATTCATGCCTTGTTTTACTAAATTATTATTCTTAGATGGTTGAATCATTTCAGAATCCCAGATTTTGTAATAACCAAGAATATGCATGAAATGCAGACGTCATTTTTATCACTAAACTCCAAATAGTATAATAACTGCTACTGCAAAATTCGAGAAAAGTAATAACTTATTTATTAATAATATGTGTCATTTGTATATATAATTATTTTTAATTTAAATATAAATATAATTGAATTAGAAAATAAATACAACAAAAATTCAAATTACGGGCGTCTAGTTAAAAATACCGAGCCGTTTTGCGGGCTACTTTATCTTGTTAATTTGTGATGATAAAATAGAACGCTACAAATGCTTCTGAAACCGCGCCGCGATGCAGACGTTAAACTTCAAAAAGTACCTATAACAGCTACTGAAAAATTCGAGAAAAGTAATAACTTATTTATCAATAATATGTGTCATTTGTATATATAATTATTTTTAATTTAAATATAAAAAATACAACAAAAATTCAAATTACGCACGCCAGGAAACCCAGTGGTTTTGCGACTAACTTCATTTTGTTAATTTTTGTCTTAAATCTTAAAATTTCACTCTTATTATTTTTTCATAACGCGCCTTAAGAAGTATAAAAATGTCGATCTACTAAAATAATTTTTAAATCGCGTTTTTGTAAATTAATATCTGATATAGGTAGGTGAATAATTGAATGAAATAAAACCCCATGAGAATTCACGGACGTAAAATTGTAGGGAAAATGATCGTAATTTAAGTTTGTATCTTTCTCGGTTGTACAAAACATAACGCAATTATGAATTACCTTCCATTAGACTTGTGCTGTACGAAAATCCGTTAATGCATCAAAAACCGACAATAAACTCGAATACACTACCAATTTTTGTGAAAAATATTACCAAGAACGAATTCATGACCCTTGTATACACGGAAGAAATATAAAACGAAGAACACTACAAACATATTATAGATTTATTCATATCGTATAAGTATATCCACGAGTATATATGCGATATCTGAAGAAATCTGTTTAAATTGCCGTCCTGGTTCATTTAAAATTGGCATATATCCATTGCAGCTTTGTATATAGCGCCAAATTTTTTATGATTTATACGTGCGAGAAGACGTTTTTTTATTTTTTATTAATCACGTATGTTTGTATTCGAAATTCAAATTTATATTCATTTGAAAAGAAGAATTTAAAGAAAACTTTTGCCTGTTTTTTTCAATTTTTATATTCAGCTCATAAAAATAGAAAATATACTACAGAATAAGCTGCTTTGTAGCCTCATAAAGGTAAATTTAAATCTATACACTTGGTAAAAATAAATTCACTGAATTATCAGGATTATATCAAAATTTAACTTAAACAAAATAGACAAATAATACATTAAGTAAATTGGTATCCTTTAATTTAAATCTTTAATTTATAAAATCCTATATTTAAATTGGTCGCATTTAAATTCATTTATTTACTTGAACTTTGTTGTACTCATAGCGTTTGAAAAAGCTTATTTATTTAAACTACGTATAGACAACAAAAATAATTTATTTCATTCTGAGTTGATTTTAATTACACTCCTTGGGGTTTTCAAATTTTTATCTATAAAATGAATTGCTTTAAATCCATTACAGTTAATTAAAAATCATTCTGAATTATAATCGACTTGCTGATAGCCGCTCACTTTGCTGAGAATATCTAAATTTAATTGATTGATTAATTGATTCCTTACCTTCGCAACAAGATTTAAAAATTAATCTATTCTTACAGAAAAAGATGACAGATACTTCGAGACTTTAGATCCAAAGTAAAAGTTCAACAAAATCCTTAAAACTGCTTTTCTGGGAAGATATATTAGCTATCTTATAGGTTCATTACAATTTTTTATTATAAAATTTTCCTTTAGATTCGTAGCTAAAATCGTGCCTTTTTTAGGATGAATGGTATTCAATACCTTAAGATCTGAGGTATCTTTAACAAAAATTCATTAAAAGTAGTTCCTTTGAGGGGGTATTCTAGTCTGGAGGCCCGAATTTCGAGTGTTTTTTGGCAATTGATAACAAAAACGATTTGATATTTTTACTATCCATTTTTTTTATCATTTGTTTATTTATATTTTCAGAGTAAGTACACAAAATTAATTTAATTTTTTTTTCATTGAGTACTGCGTCTTAGAAGTAGAGTGGGGAAAAAAAGGCCGTGTCCTCGTCGCCATGATTTCTACCCTTGTGGTCATTTGAAAAATAAAACAATGATGGATTTCTTGATAAGTACAAATGTCGCTATCGCATGAACCTCTAAAACTGAAAAAAACATTTTTTTCACAAAATGGCGGCTACTCAAAAATAAACGTCGATTTTTTTACTAATTTTTAAACTTTGTCGAATTTTTTTAAAATATTACAAATTGCAAATTTTCATTTTTTGTTAGTTCAGGCAATAGAGAGATATTTAAAGAATATTCAAGCCAAATTTCAAGTAAATCGGCATAATAAAACTTGAGATATTATGGCGACCGCATTGAAAAAAGTAGTTTCGAGAAAAACGCGTTTAAAGTTTTACGTTAAGCCTCAACCGAAGTTGCCACGACACTAAAACGGCTATAACTTCGGAAATAATTTGAATTTTTAAAAAATAGAGATATTTTTGAATAAACAAACTATCGCATTATGAAAAAAAAATATTTTTTTATTTTTGCAAATTCCTAGACTAGAATACCCCATTAAGTAATTGTTAATTATTATTTTAAAATTTAGTATTTTTTTAAACGTTTGTTTCTTGTATATAATATCTTCGAAAATGAACAATAAAGTAATTCAAATATTTAAAAAAGTTTCATTATTAATTTAGCGGGAGTTAATTGTAATTCATAATATTTATTTTACAGTAAACTTTGTCATTTTTTAAATTTAAACTTTGTAGAGATTTATTTTGCTATTTCGTAAAATTGGTCAGGCCTTCTTGAGGAAAATGCATTAAAATGCTACTTCACGATCTTTAACAAAATTTAATGCAAATACTACTATAATACACGGTTCAATTGTTATGCTGTCCTTTTTTTTTTTTTTTGGTGTTTGGATTCGCTGTAACAGCTTAAGTCATATCACGACTGTCTAAACACAGAAAATTTCTGTTGGTCAATTTTAATCTTAGGTCTATGATCTTAAGTCTAGGATTCAACGGGAATCGAACCCGAACCACTTGACGCATGAAGTGGAGAGAACCACTGCTCTAGCCACTGCGCCAATAGGTGGCCCTGCTATCCTATGTATGGTGACTAACCGTACTCTTTTAAGATACCATGTACCTTATATACTTAATTGGTGTAGAATTTTGTTTTTGTCCTAAATAAGGACCAACATAATACTTTTATATTTATAAGTATATAAAAATATATATATTATATAAATAATAATATAAATCACGAATAATTTTTTTGTAATATGTAAAAGATAAAAATGGTTCCTGTAGGTTATCCTAGTGAGATAGACATATACAGTCGCGGATTTTTTTATCAATCTTTTTAAGATACATAATTTCGCCGCATATTAGTTTGATCTATCTTGTAAGGTTTAGCCAGCGTTTGTAATGTAAGTGCACAAAATTATGTTGATTATGACCTCACATTATAAATATTTGAATTTCCCCAACTTTTCTCTACTATAATATTCATGATTTATATCTACAAACCTTCTTCTTGAATCACTACATCAATTATTGAAAATTGCATTAAAATCCGTTTTATAGTTTAAAAGATCTAAGGGAACAGACAGCGGGAGCTTTGTTTTATACTACACGGGAAAAAATGTGTTGTAGTTTAAACAACATTCCTTGTTAATTTGACAACATTAACTAGTATTATATAGGATGACACCACGTGTGGTAACGTTTACCAGTCAAGTGTAATTAAAAAACTATAGTATTATTAACAACACGAACTAGTAAAAATGTAGTTGAATTTTTGACATTTGTATTTATTTGTCAAAATTATTGGTTATGTTGTACGCGCCGCATGCGCAAACGCCAAACTTTGTTAATTGTACAACACTCAGCTGTTGTAACTTTTCTACACTATGGTAGTTAAAAATACTATACGCTAGAGCTGTGGCGACTGGAAATTCCGATTTTGCAGTATTGTCTCTCGCATGTGTCCTGACGGAAATCTACTATAACCTTTAAGTAGTTTTATTTATTCTTGGCCAGTGCTGGCCTGTGTAATTTGTATATAATATCTATGTAAATAAACGTGGGTATCCACCCCCACCATTACATCTGGTGACCCCAACGTGATTTGAACACGCAAGTAACAGCGAGGACCATTCATTCTGCCGGGACCTGCAAGTTCACCTCATTTATGGATGCCGCCAGTCGCCAAATACATCCGGATCCCTCACCAGGGAACTCAACTATGGAGTAGCGGCATCCTGGTCTTCGGTTGAGCTACTCCATACTCGTCCCGCGTCGTTTTACGGACTCGAGCCCAGCAGCTCGTCCCAGCGGCCCCTGCTCCACTACGACTCCAGCAGCCCAGAGTCTCACGGCGCGACGACAATCGTGACCATCATCACTAGGAGGGGAGTGATGTGGAGACTGGAAATTCCGATTTTGCAGTATTGTCTCTTGCATGTGTTCTGACGAAATGAAATCTACTATAACCTTTAAGCAATTCTATTTGTTCTTGGCCAGTGCTGGCCTATGTACTTTGTATATAATATCTATGTAAATAAACGTGGGTATCCACCCCCACCATTGCAGAGCTCAATACAACACAGTGTGTTATCTAATGTTACATTTGTGGTTATAGTGAACACAAAGTGCAGTAAAAATATTACTAGTTTAATGTTGTAAATCTTAGATTAAAATCTTAGATAAATAAAATAAACTTTTATCCATGAATAAATGAATAAAATAGTCCTATACGAAATTTTAGTCTTCAATAAAATTTAAACTCAGTACTTTTATAAAATTTTTAATTAATCATACAAATTGAATCTTAAATTTCCCGATTTGAATAAAATTGAACTTTTCGATATGAAATTTAATCACTCCCAAAAAGGTTACACATCTAAAAAACATCATAAAAATAAATCCCTTAATAATTAAATTTGAGCCTTAAAATTTTTAAGCCGTGCATGATTTTTATAATTTAGTTTTCCAGAGATCGACTATCAAAACATCATTGGTTATATAAGTCTTGAGTCGATTTAATTGGTTGAGAAAATGCAATTAAGGGGCAAAAGAACGAAGACGGAAATCGATATGTTGATAATTAATTTTTGAACACATCATTCGGTTTGATTAGTAAGTATGTGGCTTATATTCGATTCTTGGACATTTAGCTGGAGGATATTTCGTTAAAACGGACATTTAATTGTATTATTGCTTATCAGATTAAAATTGCACTATTATATCCGTAAGGCATCATGATTTTGTTATTAAATACCTTATGTTAAATTCAGCGTTCTGTCGACGTTACGGCTTATAAGTTAGTTATAAATAGACTCTTAAAGAATATTTCCTGAAAATTATATTTTTCATTGTATATTTTTATATTTCCCAACAAAACGTTCGTCAAATTGCATTTTAGAATTAAAATTTTTAAAGAATAATAAACATCGTTTTCATCTATTAAAAACCATAAAATATAAGTCTTGATATACAGGGTGTACCAGCTAGACCAGCCATTAGATGTTTCCGGAGAACCTGAAATAATAGAAATCTAAAAATTGGGATTAAAGCCTAACTAGATTACCTATCTTCCTAAAATATTTTTAATTGTCTGACACTCCCGGTTATACCGGAAGTCGACACTAAAATCGTTATTTAAAATGGCATTTCAAATGAAATTTGGCAGCAAATGGGCGTCTTGTAAAAGGTCTGCAACTCTCACATTAAATTATGTAGGAAGCTCGACACAAGCTCGTTTGAGAGCTCAAAGATGCAGTTACACTCGAGATTATCAAAAACAATCAGTTGTTGTTACTAAATATCTCAAAGTGCATCGTAAAGTGACACGTGCTAAAACTTGAGAATACATAGCCCTAATGGGTCGAATCAACATGCTAAAAAATCAGAGATGTTTTGCGAATTTATTGTTGATTTTGACTGTCTTATTAGACTCATTAAAGTCGACAACTTTTTATGAAACTTTTTTTTTTTGGGAAAATTAAAAAAAAGAGGGCAGCAGTAAAGGCTGGAATTTCATATATTAACGAGTTTAATTTAAAAGGCATGTCTTTGACACGTTGCAGTTTTTTTTTTGATGTTATACCTTTAAAGGGCGCGTTATGAAAAAAATGATGAGAGTAAAATTTTAAGATGCGCGCGCATCATAAAGACACAAAATTAACATAATGAAGTTGGCCGCAAAACTGCTCGTTTTTTTTTAACTAGGCGCGCGTAATTTAAATTTTTGTTTTATTTATTTACTTATTTATTTATTTATATTTAAATTAAAAATATTTAATTCCTTTTATATATATTTTTAATAATTTTTTTTTGAAAATATTTATATATACAAATGACACATTTTATCAATAAATAAGTTATTACTTTTCTCAAATTTTGCATTAGCAGTTATTTTACTATTTGGAGTTTAGTGATAAAAATGACGTCTGCATTTCATGCATATTCTTGGTTATTACAAAATCTGAGATTCTAAAACTATTCAACCATCTTAGATTAATAATTTAGTAAAACAAGGCATTAATAAGATTAAGACATGTACTTTGAAAAGTAGCTATACTTAATTTATTTTGAAATTTCTATGGAGCTTCGTTTTCATGGCATGCATGAATTGTTAAAAAAACCAGAAAAATGAGCCTGACAAATTTTATAAACGTGTTGCAGCTTTCTTTGAATTTCATTTTCATTGTAAACTATTGTTTTTCACAGTACTTCAGCCATTAAATAGTCAAAAAATACAAATTTACTACACAAACAATGACTCGGAAAAACGTGTATAACGTCAGATTACTTTTAGGCTATAAGTACGGCGCGTTGTTATTAGAGGCGTTAGTATTGGTCTATTTTATATTTTTATATATATATTGTACATTGAACCGCCATCTCTGTTCAACGGCCGTACTAAAATTCAAATGAACCGCACCTCTCGTAAAAGGGTCGGCTCCACGAATAAATTATACTCAGTAGTGATTTAAATTAAATTTTTAGATGAATATTATTTACTATTCTTAAATATTAGTGAAAAAAATTTAGCTTATATACTTTTTCAAGTGCTGCAATATAATTGAGGATAACTATCTGTATGTATTATTTATTGATATAAATTAAAATATTATTCTCTAAATTTTATTTTGATAAATCATTTTTATGCAATTAAAAAAAAAACTACTTTTTAATGATGCCAAAGAAGTATAACTTCTCACGCGCGTATATAAGTACACGCACCCACTTATTTTGATAAGTATAGCTTATTTATCATTGTTTACTTTAAATACATTTGAATATTTTTTAACCGACGTCAAAAAAAGGAGGAGGTTCTCAATTCGCCTGTATTTTTTTATTTTTATGTTTGTTACCTCAGTATTTCCGACTGCGTAGAGCGATTTTGATGATTTTTTTTATTTGAAAGCTAGTACTTTCCGAATGGTCCCATTTTAATTAGAAGGAACTTACTTCTAAGGGGTTGAAAACAAAGAGATGAAATACTAACTTCTTATTGGATAGCTCGATTTTGAATATTATTTTTTTATTTGAAAGCCAGTGCTTTCCGTGTGATTCCATTTAATTTGAACGAAATCGTTCACTTCTAAAGGGTCGAAAACAAAGGGATGGAATACTAACTTATAATTGGATAGTTTGATTTCGATAATTCTTTTTTTATTTGAAAGCTAGTGCTTCTTGTGTGGTTCTATTTTAATTTGAGGAAAATATTTCACTTCTAAAGGGTTGAAAACTAAGGGATGAAATATTAACATCTTATTGGATAGCTCGATTTTGATAATTCTTTTTTTATTTGTAGAACATAATTTTACATTGATCTCCTATCCATTTTTTTATAAAAAAAAAACTCCACTCTTAAGGGGTTAAAAATTAGAGATGAATTAATATTATAAATTTTTCCTGGCCAACCGGATTTTGATGATTTTGTTTCTATTACGTACAACGTACCTTTAAATTGTTCACATTTCAATTTGAAGAAAAAAATCCACCCCCTAAGGAGGAAAATAGGGGATGAAATAGTGAAATTTAACTGAATCATCGAATTTTGATAATTTTTTTTTCTCTTGGAAATAGTAATCCACTTAGTTTTGTTATTACATTTAAAAGCAAAAAATGTCAACTCTTAAGGGCAAAAAGGGATGATGTAGTAACTTTTAATATTAAACAGCGCTGCCTCATATGAGCAGCGCGTTTAGAAGGTTTAACCATTTTCAAGAAAATAAAATCAGTTATCAAACTTAAGATTACTAAAAATCGAGAAATAAATAAATATTATAAAAAAATGAAAAACCGACTTCAAAATATATAAAAATTCTTAAACAAGAAATGCACTAAAAAGTAACAAAATAATGGCGTATCCTTGCAGTGTCTACAATTTACAAATTATTAGGATAAGATAATGTACAACTTTTGTTATTTTTGGAGTTGGTGTCAGTCAAGAAAATAAATATTAATGGTAATTAAGTACCAATATAGTCGTATTTCCTTGGCTGACATCAACTCCAAAAATAACAATAGTTGTACATTGTATCATCCTAATAACTTGTAAGTTGTAGATACTGCAAGGATACGCCATTATTTTGTTACTTTTTAGTGCATTTCTTGTTTAAGATTTTTTATTTATTTTGAAGTCGGTTTTTCATTTTTTTATAATATTTTTTTTTTAAAAATATGATAGAAAATTTTATAGTAGTTAGCACATATATCAACATCATATTCGATACAGATGTTATAAATACCAATACATACACCATAGAAATGTATAAAAAAACCATTTTAAAACGATCTTAAGTAAATATAATTTCTTTCTCTCGGTTTAGATCAAATGCAAACATACTTGCGGTAACAACAAATTGGTTTTCAGGTTTCCAAATTAAAAATAAAATCAATTTGTTTTACTCTCGATTCATGACGCACGCTCCCAGAACGTGGTTGCATATTATATGCACCTCTGCTATAAATATAGTCTAATAAAAGTAAAATAAATCTTTTGAAATAAAATATAACACGAGCTTATAACTACAAAAGAAATATTTTTTTTAGAAAACAAATTAATGAGAAGATAAAAAATAAATGATAATTATTTGTTTTATAACTAATACCCAAGTATAAAAGAGGATGTTTGTCAAATACAAAAATGGAGTATTACGCAAGAAACTTTCTTTTTTATACAGCTTAAGAAGTATTTATAAAGCTTTGAACTTTTCTTAAAGAAAAATTGTTCTCTTTGAGACGTACATTTTATAAGAACACTATTATTTATTTTATAATCTTCCACCGGTAAATCTTTTTTTTAAAGTTTCTATTTATTGCATATACTTACATTTAAAAGCTGTTCTATAGCCAGCCAAATAGAAATTGAAGTAATATTTAACAAATATTTATAAAGTTTTACAGAACTCATCGGTCACTTATTTCAAGGATAATATTGCAATAAACAAAACTTATTGCATTGAAGAAGTATAATTTTATGTTCACATTAAGATTTTTGGCGCTTCTTTATTCAACATCCAAATAAAATTCATACAATCTGACTTAGTCAAATTGAGAGAGTTAAAATGTTTCATTGACTCAACTTAAGTGCCTACACTTGTATGATAAATCTAGTTTTAATAACTTGCCTATAACCATGTAACGACATTTAAAATATGAACTATTAGTATGTATTTATTTTTAAATAAATATCCACTAAAGTTCCTTTTGATGTTACTGAAAAGATTCAGGTTAGAGCTTTCAAGCTTATTTATTTCTCTTTTCTGTGAGAGTTGCATTTTATAAATTGTGCTTTTGTATGTGCGACTAATATAATAAATCAAAATGGTGCACTAGTTATGAATTATGCTCATTTATTTTCCTACTACTGACTCATATAGTACATGGATGGATGTTCATATATTTTATTAAGAGCGTAACAAACTAATATATTTATTTAAATTATTAATTCATGGACATATTTATTTTAATACGACTGCTTCCAGGAAATTATAAAATCCGAATTATTCGCAAGAAAAATAAATGCTCCTGCATTAAATAATAACAAATACGAAAATAATTATGAATGCGAAATAAATATGAAAGCAAAATATTTGAATAATTTTTATTTTCACGTTATAAGACGACCAAAATTTATATTTTAAACAAAAATATAGATAGTATAAATTAAGTTTTTTTTTATATTTTTTTTAAAGTCGCTTTAACATCTAAGGTCATATCACGACTGTCTAAACACAGATACTTTCTGTTGGTCAATTTTATTCTTAGGTCTAAGATCTTAAGCCTAGGATTCAATGGGAATCGAACCCATACTACTTGACGCATGAAGCGCATGAAATAGGTGGTTAAAATCAAGTTTAATAATTAAGAAATTAAAATTTTTTTTCAAAATATTGTTAATGTTTATTATAAATTTATGGATTGAATCGTTTGCAGACGATTTAAATGCGAACTGACGAGGCAAAAAAGCACAGAGGTACTATAAAAAATAATGAGATAAAATGGAAGCAGACAAGTCGTAAAACCCTTTTCAGTGTTATTTGTCCTTTCGTTACAGCCGATAGATATCAGTGGAAATCGATTGAGATAATCCTACAAATTTGCTCGACTTCTCACGGTCTCTACAGACGTGATAGGTCTTCGCTGTAAGAGTAAAAGTTTTTAATGATTTTAATAATAATTTAATAAAAAACGGTATGAAATAGATTAACAGAAACATCTGCTTAATGCACTTCTGTTATAAAATTTAATTTTTACAGTCAGCACTTCTTATTTTTCTTACTTACAAACAACAAATATAAGTAAAAGTTTCGCTACTTTTAAGCAAAGGAAGTATTATAAACGGGTCGAATTACCAATTTAAAGTTTTTACTGGAAATACACGTTTTTAGGTCCGCGGAGTTCGGTAAAGTAGTTTTTAAAAGAAGTGGGTGCGTGTACTTATGTACGCGCGTGAGAAGTTATACTCCTTTGGCATCATTAAAAATTAGTTTTTATTAATTGTATACAAATAGTTAATAAAAATAAAATTTAAAGAATGATATTTTAATTTATATTAATAAATAATATATACGGATAGTTAACCTCAAATAAATTGCAGCACTTGAAAAAGTATATTTTAAGCACAATTTTTTTCACTAATACTTACAAATAGTAAATAATATTAATCAAAATATTTAATTTAAATCACTACTAAATATAATTTATTCATGGAGCGGACACTTTTACGAGAGGTGCGGTTCTTTTGAGGCGCGGCGTACTAATAGCCTAAAAGTAATCTGATGTTTAACACGTTTTTTCTGAGTCACCGTTTGTGCAGTAGGTTTGTATTTTATGACTACTTAATGGCTGAAATACTGTGAAAAACTATCGTTTATAATGAACATAAATTCCAAAGAAAGCTGCAAGACGTTTATAAAATTTGTCAGGATCATATTTCTGGTTAACAATTGATGCATGCCATGAAAACGAAGCTTCATAGAAATTGCGAAATAAATTAAGTATAGCTACTTTTCAAAGTACATGTCTCAATCTTATTCATGCCTTATTTTACGAAATTATTATTCCAAGATGATTGGATAATTTTAGAATCTCAGCTTTTGTAAGAACCAAGTATATGCATGGAATGCACACGTCATTTTCATCACTAAACTCCAAATAGTACCTATAACAGCTACTGCAAAATTCGAGAAAAGTAATAACGTATTTATTAATATCATGTATCATTTGTACATATAAATATTTTCTAAATAAAATATTAAAAATATATATAAAAAGAATTAAATATTTTAATTTAAATATAAAAATAAATAAATAAGTAAATAAATACAACAAAATTTCAAATTACGCGCGCCTAGTTAAAAAAAAACCGAGCGGTTTTGCGGCCAACTTCATCTTGTTAATCTTGCGTCACTCTGATGCGCGCGCATCTTAAAATTTCACTCTCATAATTTTTTCCTAATTACTAATTTAAATTTATGGAAGCAAAAAAAATAAATATTTTGAAACCGCTACACCTATTTCCTTCATTAACTTAAAATAAATATTTTCAATCATTATATGATGCACTTTCTTTAAATGAACCTTGAAGAAAAAACTAGTCAAGAAATTATTTTCCAAACATTCGCAAATGCAATTCATTATCTGCTGTAGTTAGCTTAGTAACTTAAGTTTTTGAGGCAGTTACAAGTAAAGTGTACCCTTAGGTATGTAAAAATTGTAACGAATTATGGTCGAATTTCGACCACTGCGCGACCTCTAGTAATAAGAAAAGTTGGTTTAAAATCAAATGACCTGTAAATATTGAAACGAAAAATTGAGATTAATACAAATTATTATTGCAGTTTTTAGTATAAAAACTGTTGATTTTTAATTAACTATATTTCTTTTTATTTTTTAAAAATATGGTTCTTAGTTAGTTCTTAAAATGAATAACCAAAATTTGATAGATTTGTAAATAATAATTAAAACTTATAAACCTACCAAATGAACTGACTAAGGTGCATTATTGCAATTGCTACCATATTACGATATAATGACAACGACAGTTTGTTTATAACTACATTAAAAAAAGCTTTTTTACACAAAAGAGTTTTAAAAAAGAGCAGAATACTTAATCAATAATAAATACCATAATCGTTTTTCAAAAATATTTTATAGTTCATATTTTAGATTTTAGAAAATTGAGTTTAGCACAACGACCTTACGAAAAAGTCATCATATAACATTACAAAACTTTATAATGCTTTCACTATTTAGCAATTTACGTAAAACTTTACAGTTTTAGCAAGATTAGTTTTCAAGCTGTATAGAAACTTTGATTTATTTATATAAGTATATAGCTAGAAAATCTGTGAATGAATAGTAATTATTGTATTAAAAAAATGCTTTTAAAAAAGTTTATTAAAAATACTTTTCAAATAACAAATTATTACCTGTTTGAAAAAGTAAATAGTAAAATTTTTGTATGCAATGAAGTAAATATAAAATAACAAATATGCAAGCCCACAAATTATGTTTAAACACATAATATAGATATTTTATACTAGAGAATTGATTTAGTATATTTTCAAAATTCATTTTAAATTTGTACACGTAGATGATTGATATTAATATTTTATTTGTTCATGTAAAACAGAATTGTGATGATGTTTCCTCTAATAATGTATAAGGTATAATAGAACGAGAAATTATTATCAAAATGGGGTTGGTGTATGCGCAAATATAAAAGTCGGCTTCATGAAATTACTAAAATTGATTTATTATTCATATTTACTTAAAGGCGTGGCTACGGGGTGCTATTCCAGCTTTAAAGTAAAACTTTTTTCAATTAGTCTTTGAAAAAATTTAATTTAAACAAAGGAATATTTACCAGACATGGAACTAGGGTACATTATAACCAATTAACATATTTAACTTATCGCTTTACAACCCCTTATGAAGGTTCTGGGTATGTGTGTGTGTGAGCATATGAGAAATTCATAAAATGAAACTTCTTATACGTACATACAACAATATTTCGAAAGGGTAATATTATAATTTGTTTAATAAATGCAGATATCTACAATATATATTTTATTACATCTTCATTATCTAAAAAATGTAAATACTTATAGAAATACTTAGTAGACTTGTAGGTATATACACCAGAGTCGATAATTTTTGAAAAAAAAAAATTATAGTAGAATGAAATCCATTAGAAAATGAAGAGAACATAACAAAAATGAAAGAAACAATAAATGACGGTCGATCTGAGGTGGGGAAGTGGAAAAGGGGGGTGTTTTTAAGGGTACACGGAAAAAAATAGTGGTGTAACATTTACAACACTAAACTAGTAATATTTTTACTGCACTTTGTGTTCACTATAACCACAAATGTAACATTAGATAACACACTGTGTTGTATTCAGCTCTAACGTATAGTATTTTTTACTACCATAGTGACGTAAATATATGTAGCTGTTACAACTGCTGAGTGTTGTACAATTAACAAATTTTGACGTTTGCGCATGCGGCGCGCACAACATAACCAATAATTTTGACAAATAAATGCAAGTGTCAAAAATTCAACTACATTTTTACTAGTTCGTTTTGTTAATAATACTACAATTTTTTTAATTACACTTGACTGGTAAATGTTACCACACGTGGTGTCATCTTATATACTAAGTAGGGGAGACCGGGGATATTTGGCTAGAGGGGCAGGTTGACTAAGCGACAATAACTCGCCATCATCAATTGTTTTTCATCAACAAATTAGGAGCGACGATGCCTCCCCGCGACCCGCTTACTTGTGTGAAGTGAGCTGCTGCAGTCACGCAGCGTTCTTGTGTGACATCACATGTTTTATTTTTGGTGTCGTTAAGTATTTTTTTTCGTTCGTACTTTTTTTGTTATTGTGGCTATGGATCTGTTGGAAACAATTTTTTTTTATGCCAAATTTAAATATGATAGCTTTATTCTATATTACACAGTATTGTTTCCATGTTAGTGCCAGAGTTTTCATATGATAACCAGCTAAAATTCAAAATGGCGTCCGGGGTTAGTTGACAAATTTTGTTCGGGGTAGGTAGACTAATTAGTCAACCAACCCCTTTAAAATAAGTATAACATTTTATATACATATTTTGAAGAATTGTGGGGGCTAATGGTTAATGTGCATCATCAAAGTAAACACTAATATGGTCTTCTCTCACATTTTAAAATACAGTTGTATTTTTACAGAAAATGAGGACGTACAAAAGAAAATCTGAAAAGGATGATGTACCAAAAGATATCCTAGAAAGGCATACATATGTATGTTAATGTATGCAATAATAGTTTCATAAAAGCAATGTAATTTTTGATAAGCAATTTATTAGATTAGAATAAATCAAATTACAAATAAGGTTGAAACAAAAAGAACAATGACTTCCTATTGGCGCAGTGGTTAGATCAATTGCTCTCTCCGCTTCATGCGCCAAGTGGTTCTGGGTTCGATCCCCGTTGAATCCTAAGGTTCGTTCGCGGATCTAATACTGAACCTATATAACGAATCAGTCCAAGTGGATTTAGGATAATGGCCAAGCCCATACACGCTTATGAACTGATTAAGAGTTATTTTTCCGTGAACGAATTTGAAAATGTTCGGAAGTACGACGAGGATTAACGAGAACCCACGAAAATTGTTAATTGAATATAACGTTGATAGAGGACAGCGAAACGGGACTTTGGTTCTAGTGATACTCGGTTTTTTTAGGACGGAAAATTCGATTCACTTACTGATGCGCAGTTTGATAAATTGTGGCTAGTTTTTCTATCCTTCTCTATCAACGTTTAATTCAATTAACAATTTTCGTGGGTTCTCGTTAATCCTCATCTTACTTCTGAACATTTTCAAACTCGTCATAAGCGTTTATGGGCTTGGCCATTATCCTAAATCCACTTGGACTGATTCGTTTTATAGGTTCAGTATTAGATCCGCAAACAAACCTCTAGACTGAAGATCCTAGAACTAAGATATACTTCCCCAACAGAAATTCTCTGTGTTTAGACAGTCGTGATATGACCTTAGATGTTAAAGCGACTTTAAACATAAAAAAAAGGTACAAACATTAATCTTACTTATTGTTAGTTTAAGTTGTTTTTAAATAGTTCAAAGAGACTTTTACCTTTGTAACAGTTCTTTATTAACCAAGAATGAATCTTAAATTTTAGTTTGTTTATAATTAAATAAAATTTTTCTGTCATTTAGTAAATTTTAATGTTTTATTTTATACTTAACCTCCTTATTTACACTAATTACTGCCTAAGTCAACCTACCCCATACTTATGGCTAACCTACCCCGGATATGGGGTAGGTTGACTAAGTTTTTTCAGTTTAAGAAATTGACTAAATAAGTATTATAATGATAAATTTTTAGGTTAAAGATTAGTATTTTAGGTACCTGAATAGTTCTTCTATCTGAATCAATTGTTTTTGTTATATTAAGTTAAACATCAGAGATATACGAGGTTAAGTCAAAAGTTAGTCAACCATCCCTGGTCTCCCCTACTAGTTAATGTAGTAAAATTAACAAGGAATTTTGTAAAATCTACAACACATTTTTTTCATATAACCTCAAAATTTATGTGAAAAAATCCAAAAACTAAGCTTTTGGTACTTAATTTTTAACTGTTACAAAAATTTTTTTTACACGAAATTTGTATAAAAAAATGAATATTTTAAATCCAAAAATTTACAGTGTGTTTGGGACATTAAAAGGAGTGTTTTTACTAAATTTCATGAAAAAACCATTTTTTTTATAGATAAAAATAAATATGAATTTCAATTTAACACCCGAAAAAATTAATAAGGAAATTTTTTAAAATATTTGTATTTTTCCATTGTTTATTGTCGTATATAATAATTAGAAATAATCGTATTAAAGTAATAAACTAAAATATTTAAAATTTAACAGTTACTTAACGGAACGAATTTTAATGAAGTTTTGCTAAAGATCTTGTAGGATAGCTATTAATCTATTCTTTTAAGGGAACATCCATTAATTACGTGAGGCGTTCAGAGGCCGATGGGATCGGGCGGAATCTCATCTAATCTTACTTTGGGGAAAGGGAAGATCTCCTAAATATCACGTATTTTTTTGTTTTGAAAAATATCATATTAGATTGCGGGTTGGGGTAATGATATATGCCAAATCTCATGAC
Source organism: Sisyra nigra (assembly GCA_958496155.1). Classification (NCBI taxonomy): domain Eukaryota; kingdom Metazoa; phylum Arthropoda; class Insecta; order Neuroptera; family Sisyridae; genus Sisyra; species Sisyra nigra. The sequence goes on from OY292317.1 coordinate 1,425,296, forward strand.
ATCTTACCGGCGAGGAGGGGATGGAATTTCAAAAATCTTAAAAAACGCCTCGCGCAATTAATGGATGTCCCCTAAAATAGCTGTACGGTTTTAAATGGCATTTGGTATGACAGATTTTCAAGTCCTAAAGGAAGGAATACAGGTACTTTTTTTTACTAAAAATCATATAGAAGCTGATGTGAGACAGCTAAAATCTCTTTCTTGAAAAGTAGTTTTACGAATTTTGATGAACTTTCTTTGGATCTATCTATCATTTTTTTTTCTGTCAAAATAGTTTAATTTTTATATTTCGCTATGAACGTAGGAATTCGAAGCGAGCGGGTATCAGCTAGTTCTTAATAAATAAAAGAAAAATGATAAAAATGCTTTTGTTGATGAAGACTGAAAAATAAAAATTTAATTTTAACAAGAAATGTCTGTCATTTATTTATTCAACCGATCTTTTAACTGATAAGATATTTTCAGAAAACAAAGATCAACGTTAAATATCACGATCGAAATTTGTCTTGAACTTTTTTATTTATTTATCCAACACAAGTTTCTTGGAACCTCAAGACTTAACATTTTTTTTTTAATTTTTATTTTATTTTAGAATATTTATTTCTATACAAAATTATAGTAAGCAGTATGATTATACAAGACTTAACAGAAAATTGTAGTCAGATTTGGAGGTGATCAGTAGTTCAACGAAAACTTGTTCAAACCAACTTTTTCAAGTACGAACTGCTACAAAATTAAATATTAATAAATTTTTAAAGACATTTGCTCAGTGAATGTCTAAACTTACTATATTTCTTCTTAATTATTTACATTTGAAATTCGCGAGGACGTATCATTACATTCCATTTTGATCTAATTGACATTTCTAGCCTTGGATAATGATTAAGCAAGTGTTTCAATCATTAACAGACATTTGAAAAATTGATTCAAAAATTCCCAAACAAATACTTTATATACATCCACACATGTTTATACAAAGCGTAAATTTATTTTCTTTTCAATTCAACACTGTCTTGTTTAATTAACGTCTTCGTAGTAATAACTATAGTGAGTCAGTGAAATGAAAACGAAAACATTTTTTTTTTCAGATTTTTTTTCACACATTTAATTATTGCCATAACATAAATTTGGATGTTTTATTACCATAAGGTCGCTGTTAAAAATAGAAACGCCGTTTCTTGCCTCTAATCGACTTTCTTCGAGATAATACCTTCACGTATTACTCGTAAAGTCTTTATTCCATCCAATGCTTTTATTCTTGTATGATTATATTGATTTTCGTGACGTTCATACAGTCAATCATGAATAAATGTAAAATAAATTGAATAATTATATCGCTATTATTACAATAATGAGCAGCTAAGTTGCTGAAGTTATTGCGAATTACATTTATTTTATTTATGCCCACTAAACTGAATAAATATTAAAATTGCCATGAATTCACATTATGTTTGACGCGTTTTGATTTTAGATTTTCTTTACTATTTCTATTTATAATATCTTTTATATAATTACGCCCGTTGTCGCTCCTAAGAGTAAATTCTCTAGCTGATAACCCGCTCTTGTCTTTCAAACATAGATATGCTATAATTTTGGCAAGTAACACTTAATTATTAAACGAGGAAATGACCAATTTTTTGTCGTACATATGCATTTATATACAGGATGTTGGAGATTGTTAAATGTATTTTAAGTATATTATGAATAATAAATGTTTTCTTTGGTTTCAGCTTTACGTTCAATATAAAACGATAAACACAATTTATACAGATTTAAAATTAGAATAAAATTATCCCTGAGACATAAATATGATATAAAATTAAGTGATGGTATCCATTTCCCATTGCCCAGCCGTAATTTTTCATGTCATTAAAACTTTTCCTGTTTGAAATTAAAGTTAAAAAGCGTGAAATAATTCGTTTTGATATATCCACCGAAGGCTCATTTCAAAGCGTATAAAAACATTTTTGAAGTTATACTTCTTTAGGCGCGTTATGAAAAAATGATGAGAGTGACATTTTTAGATGGGCGGCAATCTTGAGACAAAAATTAACAAAATGAAGTTGGCAGCAAAACCACTCACTTTCTTGGCGCGCGTAATTTGAATTTTTGTTCTATTTTTTTTAAGGTCACTTCAACTACTTTGGTCATTAGCGACCGTCGATTCCGAAAACCCAGAAAAAAATCTTAGGCTTTCATGGGATTCAAACCCAGGATCACTGGCGTATAAGGCAACTGTCTAGTCCACCACGCCACTAAGTGACTTGTTGTATTTATTAACGTATATATTTATTTTATATTATATATATATATATATATATAATTAATACTTCTTTAGGCGCGTTATGAAAAAATGATGAGAGGTAAATTTTAAGATTTAAGACAAAAATTAACAAAATGAAGTTAGTCGCAAAACCACTTGGTTTCCTGGCGTGCGTAATTTGATTTTTTGTTGTATTTATTTTCTAATTTATTTATTTTTATATTCAAATTATATACAAATAACACATATTATTGATAAATAAGTTATTACTTTTCTCGAATTTTTCAGTAGCTGTTATAGGTACTTTTTGAAGTTTAACGTCTGCATCGCGGCGCGGTTTCAGAAGCATTTGTAGCGTTCTATTTTATCATCACAAATTAACAAGATGAAGTTGCCCGCAAAACGGCTCGGTATTTTTAACTAGACGCGCGTAATTTGAATTTTTGTTGTATTTATTTGATAATTTAAGTATATTTATATTTAAATTAAAAATAATTATATATACAAATGACACATATTATTAATAAATAAGTTATTACTTTTCTCAAATTTTGCAGTAGCAGTTATTATACTATTTGGAGTTTAGTGATAAAAATGACGTCTGCATTTCATGCATATTCTTGGTTATTACAAAATCTGGGATTCTGAAATGATTCAACCATCTAAGAATAATAATTTAGTAAAACAAGATAAGAATAAGTTTAAGACATTTACTTTGAAAAGTAACTACTTGTCTTATAAATTAAAATAATACTGTCTTAATTTTATTTTTAATAATTATATCTTTAAATATATATATTATTATTGTTATTAAATATTAAATTACATTGTTTTAAAATTGATTATTTGAATAAAATTAATAAAATTAATTTTTAGTAATACCAAAGAAGTATAACTTCTCACGCGCGTACATAAGTACACGCAACCACTTTTTTCATTTTGATGTATAATATAACATATTTAACGAGATTTTGCTTTCAAACGAGATTGATTTTATTGTACTGCTGTTTACGCATACTGAATCATTTATATTTGAGCGAGAGAAAATTTCTTAAACATTATTTGTACAATTTGCTAAAGAATAAATAATTTGTAAACTAAGTTTTAGATTATCTAGTAAATTGAGCTAATTTAAATGGAGTGGCATGATTCAAAATTCATTCCAAAAGTTTGTTTGTAAATATCAAATATTGTAGTGTAAACTTTGTTTATATATAATTTAAAGTAACTTTTATAAACATTTTTTTATTGTGAATTGAACATAAAACATGATAAATATTTAAATTATCAGAATAAATTCTATAAGAACTATTCAATTTAACCATCATAAAATACTTTACATGAAAAAAGGGTTTATTAAGAATTTACTTAGTTTGGATTTCAATATGAAATGTAAACTGAATTTTTTACGCTATTAAATGTTTGTCAAAGTATCTGTTTAATACGTTTCAACCAATGCAAAACTTTTTTTTTGTCGTTTGCAGAAAACCAGGTTAGGACTCGTTCCCCCCGCACTGAAGCCTAAGGCTTATTGTACTCCTGTTCTGCTCATTCATCCCTGCTATGCAAGGATCCTTGCTTATTCCAGGTTCAGCATTCTGCCTAGCAGAAGCAGTCCTTGTACTAAGCTTGCGTGATTTGAGCCTATTTGGGCGTCATTTATCCCATACAGATGTCGCCACTTTGTGAGGCCTTTGCAGTCAAAAATGAAAAGGGCCGCGTTTTCCGCCCCATCCCCACACAATCTGCAATTGAGATCTTGTTGAGATACCCGAATAGTCTGCAGATGCTTTTTCAGTCCACAGATAAATAAATAAATAAATACTTCAGAAATTGACGGTATTTTGAAGACAGTTCAAGGAATGTTGCTTGTATTTCCTCGGAATTAATAAATCCTGAATTTTTTATTGAGCAGTCTACTATGGCCGTCAATTCACTTCAGGGTGGAAGAGGACTATCCCAATATAAAGTTTCAGTTTTTGTTGCTAATTTTCATACATCGTCTCAAATTTTTAGACCTGTCTTTAGCATGTCGCTAAATGTAACACATTCACGACAGGGAATCGGCAAGTGTTCGGCAGAGCTCGTATACATATTGTTAGCTATATACCATGTCGTACAGTCAATAGAAGAACACTTCGTGAATAAGGAATTAAGGAACTTTTACCAAGACACAAAAAAAACCAAACAAACTGGAAAGACAAACGCTATTTACTGTAGAGATAAGGATAGACTACTAATAGGGGAACTAAATGGAAAACTGAATAGATGGGCACAGTACTTCGAAGACTTATTGAACGAGGAAGAAGACGCCCCACAACAGCTTACTACGGAAGAAAACACAGAACAACCAAGAGTAGATGAACGAGAAATGGAAGAACCAACGATAGAGGAGATAAAAGAAGAAATAAAAAAACTCAAAAACAACAAAAGTGCAGGAGAGAATGGCATACCGATGGAAATTATTAAGGAAGGGGGACAAAACTACACGAAAGAGTGCATCATCTATTAAAAAAAATATGGCGAGAAGAGAAAATGCCGGAGGGATGGAATAGAGCCATTATATGCCCTATTTTTAAAAAAAGGAGACAAAACGCTCTGCAAAAACTACAGAGGAATTGCGCAGTTGGACACAACGTACAAAATTTTAGCAAGTCTAATACGCAAAAGACTTAACAAGTACGAAAAAGAAATAATTGGAGAGTATCAAGGAGGTTTTAGAGGGGGAAGATCCACAATAGACCAAGTGTTCACGCTTAAAATGCTCCAAAATGAAAGCTATGAACAAGCTCTGAGCCTACATATGCTCTTCATTGACTTCAAACAGGCGTATGACTCCATAGTGCGTAGAAAGCTGTATGAGGCGATGGAGGAACTAAGAATACCCCAAAAGCTAATAAGGCTGATAAAAATGACACTGTCCAGTACGAACAATAGAATTGCGGTGGAAGGAAGCTACTCGAGACAATTTAACATCAAGAGAGGTCTAAGACAGGGAGATCCTCTGTCCACGGACCTTTTCAATCTGGTCCTGGATATGATCATGAGGAAAAGCGGAATCCAGAGGACAGGACTGATCCGACATCACAAGAACCAAACTATAGCATATGCCGATGATGTAGTCTTGCTAACAAGGTCAAGGAAGGAACTGCAAAGGGTATTCAGAGGATTCGAGATGGAAGCGCAAAAGTACGGCTTACGCATAAACGAGAAAAAAACAAAGTATATGGAAATGGGAGTGGATGTGGCAAAGGAGAATGAGTCCGTGGAGTTCCAAAAGCATACAAGGTCGAGAAAGTGAACAAATTCGAGTATCTGGGAGTGGTGGTCACAAATAGAGGAAGCAAAGACGAGGAGATAGAGAAGAGGATTCTAAAGGCAAGCGGAGCAGTGGGGGCACTTACCACAGTACTGGGGTCAAAAAATTTATCAAGAGCGGCAAAAATAAGGCTATACGAGACCGTCATAAGACCAACAGTCCTGTATGCGTGTGAGACCTGGACTTTCAGAAAAGAAGATGAAGCTAAACTGGAGATATGGGAAATAAAGGTGTTACGAAGGATTTTTGGAGGGGTGAAAATGGCAGAGGAGTTGCGGCGCAGGCGGACAAACAGAGAGGTGATGAAGTTATACAATAGGCCCAAAATAATCCAAAAAATAAGAGCACAACGAGTTAGATGGCTGGGACATGTAATGCGGCTGCCAGAAAAAAGATGGGCAAAAAGTGTACTGCTGGAGGGTGGAGGTGGGAAAAGAAGGAGAGGACGACCTAGGAAAAAGTGGTTTGAAGCCGTGAAAGCTGACGTGGGGGAACTAGTAGGAAGCAGCTGGAGGGAAATGACAAAGGACAGGAAGAAATGGAAAGGACTCGTCAAGGAAATAGAAGCCAAAGGCCTACAAGGCCTATAGCGCTGCAATATATATATACCATGTTGTTTTCCCAGGTCTGTTGCGCGAGCTATTACTTAATGTAATGAGCTATTTTCCTCTGCATGACAACGTTTTATTATATTATAAGTTGTCATTAATTATCAATCATATTTGTATTGGTATTTTGATCAGTGTATTGATATAAATGTTATTGTTCTCTTGATCATGATAGACAAAGATACAGCTATTGAGAATAGTGCAAAATTATTCGACGGTGATGTTACAATAAATAACAACAGGCAGATGATCGATTTAACAATTATCAACAAATTCAATAATTAAAATAACATTCGAGTATTAACATCAATAATGGAAATTCAAAAATAGTTGCAACGGTGCGCGTTACGCCAGACAGTGAATTCATGTCACATCCCTTTCTTTCTATTCTATTTTCATACGCTAAATCGAATAATTTTCCGAAAATTTTCAGTTACTTAAGTGCCTCAATTCCGAAAAAAATTTCACTTGCATCGTCATTTCGTAAAACCACACAATATTTTTTTTTAACACAAAACTATAAAAATAGCTAACCAGTTAACTCGTCCCTATTTTGTTTAAATAGACAAAACTAAGTTACCAAAATATCCGTTTAATTCCCAATGGCTCGATATTCCAAAACCATTTTCCAACATTTCACTTCCTAAAATCATAATCTCTTAATTATATACTTTTGTACAATACACATTATAACTGAATCATAAGTTATTTTAAACAATAACCAACAAGCGTATTTATAAATCGATATTACGAATGTTTATCTCTGTTATATTAACTAGTTTTGAAAATTAAGTTTTAACTAATGGCTAAAAATAGAATTTCCAGTCTTATCCGGTATTACGTTGAGTTTTCCTTATTAATTTTGTGTAATATGTAATTTTTTCCATTCAAAATTCGGTGTTTTATTCATTTCAGTTAAGAATGAACAAACAGGAACCTTAAGTAGAAAATTATAGAAAAGAAATGATTAGTAGTCTATAAGGCATGTTATTAGAACCTAGATTATAAATTTCATTATTTAATAAATTAATTTGTATTACATCATTAAATTGCAAAGTTATGTTAGCATGTTGAGCAATTACCTATTGCTAAATTGCAAAGATAAGTAATCATCACTAACGACTCGTACTCTGTAAGGTCTAATAAGGTTGATGTACGAGTATAATGTACATAATATGATTTGTAGGGGATATATTAATAAAAGTTGTTGCATGTAAATTAGTTATGATCTTATCTTAAGGATTGTAGGTATATATTATTTGTATGCTCAAATTATCAATGTAAAAAAAATCGAAAAAAAATAATTATCTTATATTTTGAAACAGTTAAATGATATTGAATGCTAAATTGATATTAATCAGATAAAAAAATTTATCTAATTTTTACTTAGTAAGCTTACTATCCACCATATCAGAAAATTATAGCCCAAAAAGAACATTTAACATATTTTTTTTATTTATAAAGTCTTTGAGTCACTGATGTAAATAATGATTCATGCTTATTTTTTATACAAGAAACTTTATTAAATCAATAGAAGCAAACTGAGGATACATTTTTAAGATATTAAACATAATAAAATATTATTCTATAAATATTTAAAAAACTTCAATAGTCAAAAATTCAATGAAAACACATTACCTTATATATTTTTTTAAACTTTCTATCGCCTTTAAGCTTATATGAATTTATGTAGGCAAATATCTCTGTCATTATTTCAAAGGGAGTTTCTTAAAAGCTTTGACTGGAACAGATAAAGAAACGGCGGCTTTTATACAAGTTGGAGAGAAAAAAAATGGAACAGCCAAAGAAAAATATCGTATTTCAATAAATATCAGGTGTTTTCATAACTGTTATTAAATTGAAAAGTTGGTTTTTTCCAGCTAAGTCCAAGCAAATGTAATCTTAAAAAAAATATTTCACCTCAATACTTTAGAAATATTCTTTTTTAAGTAACATAATTTACGTGCTTTTCCAAGACCAATTTTGAAAATTTATTTTATACTTTCTAGATAATAATAGAAAATCATTTTATTTACGTATAAACAATTTAGGATTCACTTTTAAAACACACCAAGTGATTGAATGAGCTTTTAAAATGAAAGATTCATTCTTACTTTGTTGTGAGCTTTGAACAATCTTCTCTCGTACTTTAAGTATCAGTTTCTTTCTTTCTCGTTTTTGATTAGGTTTGGGCACAAAAATTAAACTAAAAATTGTTCCTACAAAAAGTGGCGGGTAAGTATGAACCCCATTAAGTCTGCAGTTGTACCACTCATTCTAAAAGTGAAACCATACAACTGCATCTAAACAGAACAGTCCTGCTATGTATCGTCGAAAATCCTCCAACATAGAGTTTTCTCGTAGTTCTTAAATAATTTATAATTAGTAAATAAAACACCATTTTATGGGAAAAACACTATGACATAAAAAAGACCCGATTTTTTTATATATTCAATTACATATTTTTGAGATTTACTATTTATCTTATTGATTGGTAGTGTGAAGTTATAGTTTTGTATGTGATGGTACATTGGGGTTCGCTCAAGGATCACTAGACGCGGCTCTTTGTGTCCAATCAGCTTTGCCCGACTTGAATCCCTTTTTATATATGGTGATACATTGGGGTTCGCTCAAGGATCGCTCGACGTGGTTCTCCGACTGCCCACTCAAAGCCTTTCATGTTTGTGGCTGAATCCAAAAACTATTTTTTTGTTATATATTTAATTATACATCAATTCGCTATATTGTTTTATTGTCATGTCGTCATAGCCTTCTTAGTATAAATATTTATTATTCTTCCGTACAGAATGTACGGAACATGCCATTTAAATACTTGGTTTAGTACCTAAGGTTACATCTGGACAGTAAACTAAGATGGAAATAACATATTGGTTAATAGGTTCTATGTGCGCATAAAACGGCTTAAATCTATGCTAGCTCCACCAGCAATACTAAGCCGAGAAACCAATTCCAAACTGATTCCACTAATTTGGTCATATGCTTGTGATCTCTGGGGTGCATTGGCCTTATGCCATTTAAAACGAATTCAGGTTATACGAAACCGGGTGCTACTGGTGCGCCATGTTACAAGGCTCAATTTGACACAATAACTTGGAAGTGGCATTAGTGAAAGACGTGATAAAAGTGACGTCTATTCATCTACACACAAGCATGGAAAATCATGAAAATGATCTAATAAGAGAGGAAGCTTTCCAGAATAGTACTAGAAAACAAACGACTCAAAAGAAAAAAACTTCAGGAATGCCTTAATTTTAATTAAATAATGATAGCATATAGTTTTTTTAATTATTGATTTAATTAAATAATTTCTTTCTGTGCGGAATTGTTAGTGGACAATTGCAATACAAGTGAATTAGATACTGTCACAGTCTAGGGAGCCTGAGGAGTTGGGCTTACGATTGTGTGGTCTGAGACTTCCCTCGTTAGACTGTCTTAGACCTTTTGTCTAAACTTCAGGCTGAGTACCCCAACGGAGTGTGAAGGGTGGATAAATGAAAGGCCATAAACAAAGAAACATTGAGAACATTCTTCAAAGGTCGGAACACCCGTCACGTAGGAGACTGACCAAAAAAGGATTACATGTTGGATGATGAAAGACAGTGCTGCCAACTTTTGAATAAACGTTCCCCAAAAAAGCATTTGACAAAAATCTCTAAAAAACCCCAAATTAAAAATACAAACATGAAGTCCTCTATAAATAAATACACGCAATAAGAACTTTTAATTATGCAATCAGTTATTTATTTTAAAATATATTATGATCTGACGAATTAAAAAATCCCAAAAAAATACCCTAAAAAATTTATTCCTTAAAACTTTCCCGCTATTTGCAAAACATCCCTAAATTTAGGGAAAAATCCCCCAACTTGGCATCACTGACAGAATAAGACAATCTTCTGAGGTATCTAAGTGAAATTCTTAATGGGTGGGAAAGGGACAGATCATAAGACAATAGAATCAAACGTTCTAGTAATTGAATCAGTGGGGTAGGAATGTTCTGGAAAAATGGCCGAGTTCTTTTTATAAACGAACGACAAGCTCAGTGAGGCAGTAATATATAAATCGTGAATCGTGAGTGTCAAATAAATCGTGAACAGTACAGTACTAAATAAATAGTGCATATAGTGAAATATAAGTAGTGAGTGACAATTAGTGTAATAGTGTACTTAATCATTGTTAACGAGTGTAAATAGTGAAAATAAATAAACATTTGATGATTATAAATTACTAGCTGACCCGCGCAACTCCGTCTGCGTCATATAAGAGTGAGAGAGGGTTAAGAGTGGGGAATCTATGGCACAATTCTAAAGGAGTTGAAACTTTCTTTGTTTTATCCACAAATCACTTAAGAACCATTGAAGAGATAAAATTTGGTATCTATAATGGTAATTTAAAACCACGCGGACGAAACCAAGAAAAACATTGTATGTCTGTAATGGGCAATATTTATTGATTAATTTGAAGACTTTTTTTTCTACGTTAAAAGTATAACATGAGCTATCTTAGGTACATCACACTATGATCGTAAGAGTGGAACTATAGTAAAAAATGTCACGGGAACGGGAATAATAAAGGAACGCTGCATAACACTACTGGGGTGTTTTATTGATAAAATTTACGTATGTAAACAATATAATGAAGAAAAAAGAATATATGAAACTTAAACAAAGAGTAACGTAAAAAAATTGAAATGTTATTTGATTATTGCAACGCCTGTAACCGTTGTAACAAATAATATATTTTAAACTTGTACTTCTGTATCTGATATAATATATTGCAAATAGCTGAATGCCTGAATGTCTAATGATCTATGAATCAGCTCAATACTGACTACTGAAAAAAAGTTAGAAGTGCACAAATATTGAGAAGGAAAAGCGCAAGCGCTGACTTAGCAAGCCTAACATATTTAAAAGAGTGGGGAGTCTTGAAAAGAAAAGTTTAATATGTAATTGTTGACTTTTTAAATGTAATTTAATACGATAAATTCTAAATATGTATTCAAAAAATAATAATGAAAGAAATTTCAACGTTTCAAAAATTTTCATTATTATTTTTCGGATGTTAAATGAAAAATCATATCTTCAAGTGAAAATTGTAATTTTTATTTTAATCCTAAAGAGAAAATGTGTTAAAACGCTATTTCATGAACTTTACAGATCTATTTCACGAACTTTTTTTTAACACATGGTTCCTGCAGGATACAATAATATCATGCTATCCTTTGAGCACCGTGCATTATTCTGACATAAGAAATAATCTATATAATTATCTGATCCTTCAACTATCATATCGCAACAAATCATGATTATCTTTTACTCTGTGAAAAACAAAAACATATCTTTCCCCCGGGAGTAGAACATTTTTCCTGGATAAAAAAGAGATCAAGCCTTCCTGAGGAAAATTCGTTAAAACTCTTATTCATGAACTTTTAGAAAACTCCTTTGAAATACTCAGTTTCTGAAGGATTCTATTTTTAGCCTATCCTACGGGAACCGTACAATATTTTAATGGTAATCTTTTGTTCTGTGAAAAACAAAAACGTATCTATCCTACGGGAACATACATTTTTCCTGGATAAAAAGTGGACTGTATGAAAAGAAAAATTATGATTTTGCCTTGAGGACCTTATGAGTTATTACTATAAATATATTGTACTCAGATAAAAATGTTTAGTTTCAGCATGATTTTTCTTCGAACCAGATTTTCTCTATTTTCCCGATGAAATGAGAAATTTTTCCAAAATAAAACGTGTTCTAGATTATGATTCGCATATTTATCACACTTATATATCACCAAAATCCATTTTCAACTAAAAATAGAGTTTATGCATAATTTTTTTCTCCAACCCGTTTTTCAATTTCCCGGATAAATGAGACGTTTTCCCGTAATAAAAAAAATTCGTTTTAATGACTCAGATTGTCATTTAACATCATACCAAATTTCAAAAAACCCGTATTTGTTTGGGTAAGAATTAATAATTTATTCTAAAAACAATTTCGCTAACAATGAATTATTTTTGAAACAACTTTAATAACCATTAAAAAGGTTATAGCGGGCCAACCTTAAAAAATAGACATATGTCGTTGGGGATTTTTTTGTAGAACTTTTTTAGAGGAACAATTTTGCTGCGCATGATTTTTGCGTAACTTTAACCCTTTACGCAGGGCAGGCCACGAACGCTCTAAAAAGGAAATTTTTTTCCTGATTTTTGCAACATTTTCCATCGATGCTCTGCTCCTATTAGTCGTAGCGTGATGTTATATTGCCTAAAGCCTCTCCCGATAATTAGGCTATCAAACATTAAAAGAATTTTTCAATTCGAACCAGTAGTTCCTGAGATTAGCCCGTTTAACCAAACAATCAAACAAACAAACAAACTCCTCAATTTTATATATAAGTATAGATATAGATTGTCATTTAAACCCAAATCCTAAGAACTCGTAAAATATAACAATACTATATGGAATCTATTTTAAACCATTAAAGAACACAAATGGAAGTCACTTAGTGACGTAAATTTAAGTTTTTGACCGTCCTGTATTTAGTCCTTGAGAGTGGCGTTTTATAACTATCTGAAAACTAACATCTACAAATATTTTAACGAGTGAAAATTTTAATTATGAAAACGGATAATTCTAAAAGTTCTTCTTACATAAACAAGTTACAACTTCATACTTTTAAAACTCTTGTACAACGAAAGTTTGATTACAAATCAAAATATGTCACAAACACGACGTTATATCTGTCTTGAAACGTAATTTTATTATTTATTATAATATAAAATTTTTTCTTAATGTCTCACACATGACGGAAAATTTAAATTCAAAAATTTTGAATTAGGTTACTGGACTACAACTATAAGTTCTATAAATAAATCGTAACTTTAGATCTATTAGAACCAATTAAATGACGCGATAAACACAATTTATTACATTGTCAGAAAGGCTTCGTAGAAATAATAACCCATCCAACCACAAACCGCTGCCAAACTGTTAACTGCCAAGTGTTTTCCTTTTTCCATATATCTCTAAACGATCAACAAAGAAAATTTACACATGTTATCATTCTTATGATGAAAACAATCAAACCACATTTTCCATTAAAAACGGCGTTCATTATAACGATTAATTAATTTTTCAAACGTTTTTAAGTGTACGCTTTATTTTACTAATGCATTTACCAAGATTTGTATGTTCAATTAGATATAATTTCAAGTAACTTCCTCCCATATTGTCGTATTTTGAAAGCTGCTAAATCAATTAACTGTTGAAAAATTAATAAAAACGTTACTTGTAAAGGTTTTCCATGTAAACTTTTACATGAAAAACATCATTTTATTAACAATAATAAAATGAAATCATAAAGGTAGAAAAAGTTGAAAATTACCATTTTGTTAAACTTCTAGAAGTAGGTCGTTGAATTTTTTCTACAAACAATAAGTTAAATAATAAGTTTTGAAAGTAATGTAAATTAATGAAGCAAGACAATTAGATTTACTTTTATTTTTTGTTTTGAATTGCTTTAGTAGAACTTTACAAGAAATTTACTAGAATATGATATCAAAACATTTTTTTTTCTTTTCTGAAATTTAATATTTCCTATTGACTATTTTGAGTTTCACATTATGTTCGTTGTTTGACAAAGTGAAATGTGCATTGTTTTGTTTGCTTTCAAAGACATGCGAACAATGCGTTGTCTGTATTATAGCGATATCAATTCATGTTTAATCATTTCTAATATTCGCCTAACCCTCAAGCCATGATTCAACACAGGGGTATTTTATGGGTGTCCGACCAGTTTTTCGAATCACAATTCTTCGAAACGCAATTTTTCGAATCACAATTCTTCGAAACACAATTTTTCGAAACACAATTTTTCGAATGCACAATTTTTCGAAATAATGCAGTCTAAATCAACTTCTACAGGTAGGGTTGGTGTTTTTGAACAAAAATCAGTGTAAATCAACCTCGATGGGTAGGGTTAATGAAATAAGTACATAAATGTGTCAGTACATATAACTTTTTTTTTCACTTTTTACAATTTTTGTATCTCTTTTCGTTCTGGAAATAGCGATAATGTAGTACTTAAAATGAAGGGGAGAGTAAGGTTAGCGTGGCACCATGAATTGACGACGGTTTCTGATAAAACAAGTCAAAAGAAAACGAAAATGAAGAGTGCTAATTTGCGAGTTTTCGCTTCGTTTTCGATAATAACCGGATTTCAAGACGCATTTTTCTTATGGGAAATGATTTTGATAAATCTGCCAATTAAGACGTAACTATGGGAACTGTCATTTATTTTAAGTTAATTCATATAAATTCATTCAACAATTTCCTACTACAAATGGCAAAGGGGTCCAGGGGGGCCCTCTGGCAGGGGTTTGGCGAAGCCCCCAACAAAAGAAATTGTAGTCATCTGAATTTCATTATTTGACTAAATGTGCACTTCCTGACACCACGAAGTTTTACACAAAATTAAATGTTTTAACATAAAAATTATGCTGCAAATATCTATGAGTTTTCAGAATTCATTGAAAATCTTTATGAATACAGATCCTGCATTATTAGAGCATTTTAAATTTATAGAATATTTTTAAAAACCTTAGTCATCTTTAAAGTACGTGGTATCTAAGGATTGTTTATTTTGCCTATTATATTTTCTATATTACTTGAGTTCAAACTCGTTAGAATTTCATTAATTTTATGGCGTTTTCTGTGTTTTATTCCTGAAATTTTGTGTTATTTGTGATGTTTATAAAATATGTGTCCTTTGAATTGCAAAAAAATGAAAATTATTATCACTCAATGGAAGTTTAATATTGAAAACGTGTTCGCAAATAAAAAATATTGAGTGTTCAAATTGGACCATCTAAGTTCCCAAAGTTAATCATACCTTGAATTTTGCAAATGGCTTGCTTAAGCCTCATGCTGACGTCAAAACTTATCGATTTCTATGGTACACAAAAGCATAACGTTGGGTGATTTCAAATTCTCTAAGCGCCACGCTAATCTTACCAAAAATGAACAATCTGTAAACTATAACTTATTGGTAAATAGGTACAAAGGTAAATTACATGTTTTTTTTTTTTTATTTAGTAAATATATGTTAAAATATCCATTATTAAATTTTAATTACTAAATAAAAGTTTTTCTTTCAATTACATTTGTTTTGTGTAAACTGGCAAATAAAACTAAATTTATTCTAATTATTTCGGTCCCTAAAATTATTTATTATTAATTTTTCGAAAAATTGTATTTCGAAAAATTGTATTTCGAAAAATTTTGTTTCGAAAAATTGTATTTCGAAAAATTGTGTTTCGAAGAATTGTGATTCGAAAAATTGTGTTTCGAAGAATTGTGATTCGAAAAACTGACACCTAAACATTTTATGTTATGATATCATTTTGGTAATGAAATATAATTCCCTTAATAATATTTCAGTTTTATAACGTAGGTAATATCAAACGTATTAATGGATATTCCCTTAAAAGAATTGATAAGTAGCTATCTCACAGGATCTTTAACAAAACTTCATTAAAATTCGTTCCGTTAGGTAATTGTTGAATTTTGAAATTTTTAGTTCATTATTTTAATACGTTTATTTCTAAATAATAGCTTCAACAATGAACAATGAAAAAATTCAAATATTTAAAAAAAATCCATTATGAATTTCATCGGGTGTTAATTGAAATTCATAATATTTTTTTTTTCCAGTAAATTTCGTCCATTTTTTAATTTCAACTTTGTAAAGATTTCTTTCGGTACTGTGCAAAATTTGAAGAAAATGGGTAAAATTCTAGTTGACGAACTTTATCGAAACTTTTGTAAATGTACGGTTCCTGTAGGATATAATTGTTTTGCCATCCCATGGAAACCATGCATTATTTTTGCCTTAGAAGTATCATTCTCCCCCAAACTACCACATTGCAAAAATCATATCAATCTTTTTACTATGTGGTAAACAAAAAACATATCTATCCCACGGGAATAGTACATCTCTCCTGAGTAAAATGAAGATCAAATCTTCTTAAGGAAAATGAGTTAAGACTCTATTTCGTGGATTTTAATAAAACTGCTTTTAAATACACGGTTCTTATAGAATACATACTTATTTTGCTATCCCTAGGGAACCATTTATTATTCCGGTATGAGAAGTAATCTATATCATTTTCTGGCCCCTAAACTACCACATTACAAAAAAGGAAGTTAATCTTTTGCTCTGTAAAAACAAAAATATATCTATCCCACGGGAACCATACAGTTTTTCTGGATATAAAGTATATTATATGTTAAACTGGATCATAATCCATATCTATGCCAAATTTCATCCAGATCCATTCAGTACTTTTTGAGTGAAAGAGCAACAAACATCCATTCTTACAAACTTTCACGTTTATAATATTAGTAAGATTTACAATCGTTAACAATGATTAAGTTCACTGTTTCAATAGTCACAGTCATAGTTACTTACTATTTATATTTCACTATATACACTGCACTGTTTACAATTAATTTTACAATCGCGATTCACTCTTTACGAATTTATCACTCACGATTTATGTATAACTCGGTTTGCGATTTATTTATGACTTACTCTCCGTTGAAACTAACATTTTTTTATAACAGTTTAGACCTTTTCGAGAACATTCTCTCCTATTATTCGTTGCCAGAATTTTCTATTGTCCTTTGTTGTTCTTTGATCTTTTTCTCATCCATAAGGAATCACGGGTAGGAAATACTAGAAGTTTTTTCCTTTTTTTTTTTAACTCACTGAATAATTGTTTTAGTCAAACCCTTAGCGCCACGGGGGTCCAAAAGTTCTAGAAGTTCTTGGAACTTTTGCAAGGTCTTTCCCATCATACAACCACGTCGGTCCTCATTAGCTGGTTGATTGGCTTGGCCCACCCACGGCTGAGACAGTTTAAAGAGCAGTTGCCACTCCAAAACTCACAAAATGGCGACATTCCCCATCATTAAGCTCCTTAGACTGGGACAATATAATACGATCACATTTAAGATTTTTTTAAAGATTTTTTATTTTAAAGATTCATAATAATGCTGTCACACCTTTATTTTATAATTAACATAACGATTGAACTAATTGAAAGTTTGTTTTTATATAAAATTGCATATTTGTGGTTAAACGATGCACTTTACAGCAAATGTAAATCAATATTTTTTCTAATGTTGTTGGATGGAGTTTAATGTAACATAATGTTTGAAGTAAAGAAAGTGTACACATGAAAACTTTTATTAATTACTCAATACTTAGTTCTTGGAGGGTTGTTTTGTGACTTGTCATATAAAAATAAAAAATAAATACAAAATAACGGATGTAAATTGTCTGAAAACAGTTCTATGAATGGACGATTTAATTAATTCAAACAAAGGTATTTAATTGCTACTGTAATTATTAGGTGTAATTAATTTAAATGGAAATGGTTGGTGCACATAGTATTTAGAATTGCAATAAATTGAACACTTGTAACAGAAATAGGATTTTTAAATAAAACAAATTGATTCCGTATCATTGCTATCTAAAATTGTCATTGTTCACGATGAAATAAGCATTTATTGTTGATGGATTGATGTTGATATTAGGGTGTATTTTTTGGAAGTACAATCAGAGTAAAATAAAAATTATTTGCTTATTTATTTAAAAGCCGGAAAAGTTTTAAATTATTTTTTCTCTACAAAAAGCTGCTCCCAATTTTTTATACGATTTAATGATACTGGTTAAAACAAATACTCTCACATGATAATTGAGTGTATTGATTTAAATTAAATGAAAGCTTAATACATGCTTGGCTACTGAAATTGACAATTTAGAAACTAAAATCCTCATTTGATTGTTGAATAATCTGCAAACAGTTTAAATTGGTTAACCAAATTATCATGGAATAAATCAACATTGATAATACGTATCCATATAAATAAAATAAATACCTGAACACAAAACTTTGGCTAGTTTTCAATCAAAATATTATTGTAATTAAAAACGTTCCACGATAAATATTTGTTTCGATTCCAAATCTATGTTATTCTTTCCATTTTTTTATTCACAAAATTGTATCACATATCCGACGCACTGACAATCTTTCACTTTCGAAAACGTACCTACACAAACGCTTTTGGAAAATTTCCTCATTTTGTTGAAATGAGAGTGAATAATGTGAATATCCAACCGAGCCACATAAACTGCAGAACAATTGCATTGGTGCATGAAAATTCCCCAAGTTGTGCTATTTCTCAAAATAAAGATACAAAACTGTATCACTGTAATAGGTGATTTAGTACTCTTTGCCTCGCTCCTTTGGGATTTCACGGAGGAATAAGTTTACGTCAATGCTTTGTTCTCTCAGAATTTTCTCAAGGTCATTTCAACAAGAAAAATATTTCTGATTGTACGTTCAAAAAACTTTTATCAAAAAATTAAAACTATACAAACATATTTTATATAAAATCGTATCCTTACTTAGCCCAGGGTAAATAATTTTTGAACAGAAAAAAAAATAGTAGAATGAAATCCATTAGAAAAGGAGGAAAATATAACAAAAATGAAAGGAAAAATAAATTACGGTTGATCTGAGGTGAAGAAGAAGAAAGGGGGGGGGGCGGTAAGGGTAGAAACGGTTAATTTCGATTTTCGAGAAAACTACAAGTCCTATGGAAAAAGTTAAATTGCAAAGTTGTAGATAATAGGTAGATAAAATGTATTACAAATGTATTACAAAAATATTGTAAAAAACTCCAGTAACCAAGTTTTAGGGTTTTAATATTATCTTTTCAAAAAAAAACAAAATTTTTTTCATGAAATTTTGTAAAAATTTACCTTTTAATGTCCCACGCACACTGTTATTTTTTTGATTTAAAATATTAATTTTTTTACCCTAAAATAACTTAATATCAAAAAAGCACCCTAATTTTCAATCGAAAATTCTCACGTCAAAACATCTGACTTTTTTAAAAATTCGGTGAATTTTTTGTTCATTGAAACTTCTACTTTCTGATGTTGCAAACAATATATACAAGACAATGTTAAATGTTCTCAGAAAATGGAATAATTAAAGTGTACATTTAAATAAATTGCTCAAAATTTTATTTTATTTTAATACATAATACAAATGTACATAACGAAATTTTGAACAATTTATTAAAATTTACATTTTAATTAGTGCATTTTCTGACAAAATTTAACAGTGTAACGTATATATTTTTGCACCATCAGAAAGTAGAGGTTTCAACGAACAAAAAGCTTACCAACCTTTTCAAAAAGTCGAATGTTTTGACGTGAAAATTTTGATTGAAAATTAGGGTGCTTTTTCGATAATAAGTCATTTTAAGGTGAAAAAATTAATATTTCAAATAACAAAAAAAGTGGTTGCGTGTACTTATGTACGCGCGTGAGAAGTTATACTTTTTTGGCATCATTAATATTAGTTTTTATTAATTGCATTCAAATAATCAAGTTTAAAAAATTGTAAATTAATATTTAATAAAATTAATAATAATAATTTATATATATATATTAAAAGATATAATTATTAAAAATAAAATTAAGAGAATAATATTTTAATTTATATCAATAAATAATATCCAAAGAAAGCAGCAAGACGTTTATAAAATTTGCCAGGATCATTTTTCTGGTTAACAATTTATGCATGTCATGAAAACGAAGCTTCATAGAAATTGCGAAATAAAGTAAATAGCTACTTGTCAAAGTAAATGTCTTAATCTTATTCATATATTGTTTTACTAAATTATTATTCTAAGATGGTTGAATCAATTCAGATTTCGTGATAACCAAGAATATGCATGGAATGCAGACGTCATTTTCATCACAGCTACTGCAAAATTCGAGAAAAATAATAACTTATTTTGTAATGACATGTGTCATTTGAATATACAAATATTTTCTAAATAAAATATAAAAAATAAATAAATAAAAAATTAACTAGTAAAACAAAAAATCAAATTATTCGCGCCAAGTTTAAAAAAACCGAGTTGTTTTGCGGCCAACTTCATCTTGTTAATTTGTGATGATAACATAGAACGCTACTAAATAGCCTAAAATTAATATTACATTAAACACGTTTTTTCTGAGTACCTATGTGTAATAAATTTGTATTTTTATGACTAAGATGGTTGAATCATTACAGAATGCCAGATTTCGTGAAAACCAAGAATATGCATGGAATGCAGACGTCATTTTCATCACTAAACTGGAAAAATGGTTTAACAGCTACTGAAAAATTCAAGAAAAGTTAAACCTTATTTTTTAATATGTGTCATTTGTATATATAATTATTTTTAATTTAAATATAAAAATAAATAAATAAGTAAATAAATAAAACATAAATTTAAATTACGCGCGACAAGAAACCGAGTGTTTTTTCGGCCAACTTCGTTTTGTTAATTTTTGTCTCATAGCGTACCTAAAGAAGTATAACTTCAAAAATACAATGTGTTTGGTACATTAAAAGGTAAGTTTTTACCAAATTTCATAATTTTTTTTTTGTAAAAGATAAAAATTAAAAACCAAAAACTTGGCAATTTGAATTTTTCACATAAATTTTGATGCTATGTAAAAAATTGTTAGAAAAAAAGTTGTAGATATACTAATTACCTACAACTTTGCTATTTATTTTTTTCCATAGTTTTGACGGAAATCAAGATAAACCGTTTCTACACTTAAAAACTCCTTCATTTTCCACGTCCCCACCTCAGATCGACCGTTATTTATTTTTCCTTTCATTTTTGTTATATTCTCTTCCTTTTGTATTGGGTTTTATCAGCTATAATTTTTTTCACATTTTACCATTTCTAAACGCTAAAAGTACTGGTCTATACTATCCAATTTTCAACACTAAACTTTTAAAATGAGAAAATATGAGGTTAAAAGAAGCTAATATCATAGAAGTGTGATTAATTTTCGTTCTGTTCTAAATCTATTGTCAAATATTATTTAGATGGACATTTTGACTTTATAACCTACCATCATTCAATGCTTGAACTTTTTTCAGATATCGCTGACGACATTTAAATTATTGTTTCAATTGAGAATGATGCAACAGTATCCGGACACTGTTATTATTTTATTGTTATTCTTTTTTTTTAATTAAAAAATAACTAGGTAGCTTCGTAATTGATCAATTAGAGACTACTCTGAATGCACGACCAAAGAACGATATGCAATTCATTGTAATGACAGTATATATAATTGATGCATTGTAATACAATGTGATTATACATAGTGTTATTCTATACAGCGTAAATCGTATGGGAATTTATAGATAAATGTGTATACACAAGAAAATACAATCAAAACGTATCAATTATTGCAGTTAAACATCTATTTACTGCTAATATGACATGAACGTTTACTAGGCTATATTATGGATTTGTGTAGGTAAGTACTGCAATGGATTGGTACTTGGTAGTAACATGTTAGAGATCACACAATATAAATGTTAATGTTTGTGAATGTATAAGAATTAAGTAACTAAGTAATTTAATATAAAACAATGGCTGTACTAACACAGTATCAGGCGTTTTGCTTCCCGAACAAAATATCCTCAAGTTAGGTGTGACCACCCGAGTCAAAATTTCAGACCTCTTTTGGACCTCCAAAAAGTAAAATGAGCCTCATATAGACCTAAACGATTCCATCGCCTTCATTTTAACCTACATGAAATTTTTATTATAATTTGTAAACATATCGTCTCGTCCTAAAAAAAGGTTTATGATCCTAAAACATAAAATATGGTTGTAAATTTCCTTTTTTTTACAATACCTATTGCAAATATTATTTACTAATAACACAAATTTTTGATCTCTCTCTTTCCTATATTTAGATGCTTAATATAATATTGTGTATTCGTGTATCCATTACTGGTTTGTCCCTTAATCCTGTTCACTCTGGTTCATTTTTACTCAGCTTTAGTCTCTTGTTAACCGTTCGAGTTCTACACGAGTTATTATACAACAATTGTATAAACTTATTTTACTACCTATTTGATTTATTTTTCAATATTGTCTATATCAATAGGCCTAAAAGTGTAAGTGTGAAGATTTTTTGCTTTAATTTATTATCTTGAAAGTAATCAGAGAGATGTTATACAATTAAATAAAATATTTTCTAAAGAAATGCGCATAGTTGGGAATATTGTGGATTATAATAAAAGGAAATCCTGGAAAAAAATGATGGCAATGGTGACAATAAAGGAGCTGGTAAACGAGGACAAGGAAATTAAGAATTAAGAACTGATATTTGTAATATTCTCATTACTTTTAAATTTATCGTTAATATTAATGAAACGTGTATACTTACTAAATGAATAAAAAAAACAAAATATTAAAATAAAAATCTTATTCTTTTTGAAAAAAACCCTACCAATAAAACAATAAAAGAAAGAGACAAAGAAAGGGTGGAGAAAAGAGAGAGAGAGAGAGGTCCATTTGAAGTTTATTCCGTCAACCTCTTTTGGGCCTAAACATTAAAAATATTTGTCTATACGTATTGTCTAAAATTTTTGAATACATTTTCACTTTTGAACCAGTAGATCAAAACGACAATTATTTATTCAATTTTACAAAAATTACAATAAGTGTATAAAATTGAAAATTATTTTCAATGTTTGAAAGTGATGAATGGCCTTTTGATTAAATAGGGAATTTACAAAATAATATATGGAAAAATATGATTTACTACTTTTACGTCATGATTAAAATGATCAATTTTACAACAAAAATGCTATATGCAAAATGAATATTTTTATTTGTTCAAAATTATTTATAGCTCAAACTAATTAAAGGAATCTATAAGAAGAAAACTGGTGAAAGATAAACCGAATAAAACATAGGAAAAAAAATGAATTTAAAACTTCTAAGACCATTATCATTTTTTATGGTTTTTGTACCCTTTCAAATGAATCAATCGCATTCTGAATTTATATTTCCCGATGGTGCTACTTTATTTTTTCTGAACGTTGAATTTCACAGCTATATTTTCTGCAGATCTTTGGTGTTGATAGACATTTTCTCTGCTTTAAGCTATGGCACTCTAAAATAGATAGCGGTTATCTTTTCCAATGAATCAAGAGTATGTTTGCAGTATTAGAGTAACGAAAATATTTCGAGGGAAAATTTTTATAATTAAGATAAGTACCCTTATTTTCCTTTCTTAAATACAATGAATGAAAATTGATTATTTTAATTAAATTGAACAGTTCTTCAAAATGCCCCGTTAATGGCGTAGTGATAAGATTTTTCTTCCATATACAACTGTGATTCTTATAGGATCGGATACCTATAGAAACCCTGGATTTGGATTGATAGATTTGGTGGTTGCTAATGATCAAAGTACTTGAAGTGGCATTTAAAAAGAATTACAATTTCTTAGACATTATTTTGTAATT
Source organism: Sisyra nigra (assembly GCA_958496155.1). Lineage (NCBI taxonomy): Eukaryota > Metazoa > Arthropoda > Insecta > Neuroptera > Sisyridae > Sisyra > Sisyra nigra. The sequence goes on from OY292317.1 coordinate 1,448,923, forward strand.
TATTTTTAGATAACTTTGATAAAATAAAACTTGTAAATATATTTTGAAAGTATTAAACGATCAATAATAAGTATACTTAAAGCTGCATTTCTTCACACCAAAGCATTTCATATTTAAAGATAATTAAATGCACTATAAACCGTTTAAATGAGAAATTCTTTGTATTTTATGGCCGTTATTTTGTATGAACATATTAAAGTACCTGTACTACTTTGTATGCTTGCAATATCGTTGAAAGTATTGCCTGCTCTTACTGGTACTAAGTACTAACTGATTATGATTAAAATAATTAATTGTAATTAATTATTGGAAAGTATGAAACATTCCCAAATTTCACTTATTCTCACAATAAGTGGACTAAAAAAGTGGTTGCGTGTACTTATGTACGCGCGTGGGAAGTTACACTTCTTTGGCATCATTAAAAATTAGTTTTTATTAATTGCATTCAAATAATCAATTTTAAAAAATTGTTAATTAATATTTAATAATAATAATAATAGTATATATATTTAAAGATATAATTATTAAAAATAAAATTAAGACAGTAATATTTTAATTTATATCAATAAATAATATTCAAAGGAAGCTGCCAGACGTTTATAAAATTTGTCAGGATCATTTTTCTGGTTAACAATTCATACATGTCATGAAAACGAAGCTTCATAGAAATCGCAAAATAAAGTAAGTAGCTACTTGTCAAAGTAAATGTCTTAATCTTATTCTTATCTTGTTTTACTAAATTATTATTCTAAGATAGTCGAATCATTTCAGAATTACAGATTTCGTGATAACTAAGAATATGCATGGAATGCAGACGTCATTTTCATCATTTAACTTCAAATAGTATTTATAACAGCTACTGCAAAATTCGAGAAACGTAATAACTTATTTATTAATAATATAATGATTTTTAATTTAAATATAAAAATTAATAAATAAATACAACAAAAATTCAAATTACGCGCGCCTAGTTAAAAATCTCAAGATGGCCACCCATCTAAAAATTTTACTCTCATCATTTTTTCATAACACGCCTAAAGAAGTATCACCTCGAAAAATTAATTTCTATGTAGGTTTCATTCCAATAAATAATATCTATTTCTATATAACGCATATATAATTATCACAATATATTTGCTGAATTTTTATAAACCTCTACCTATGTACCTAAGTGAGAAAGGTCCCCCCTATACAAGCTAGAAATTTGGGTTGGACTCTGTTATTATTATATGTGACATGGGGAGAGCTTTTAACTACAAATTATGAACAGTAATATTTTAAACTTTATGAAATAATAGTGACAATCATTCGAAGATTTTAAACTAATTCGTTTAATGCTTAAATAATGAACCTCAAACATTTTAGATGTACAAGATCGTACATTAAAATTGACTTAAGCATAATTGAAAAACAAACAAAGAAATTTATAAAAAATTAGGTCAAAAATACACGGAAAAAAATGTGTTGTTGTTTTAACAATATTCCTTGTTAATTTTACTTCATTAACTAGTATTATATAGGACGACACCACGTGTGGTAACGTTTACCAGTCAAGTGTTATTAAAAACTGTAGTATTATTTACAACACGAACTAGTAAAAATGTAGTTGAATTTTTGACACTTGCATTTATTTGTCAAAATTATTGGTTATGTTGTACGGCGTATGCGCAAACGCCAAAATTTGTTAATTGTACAACACTCAGCAGTTGTAACAGCTACATATATTTACGTCACTATGGTAGTAACAAATACTATACGTTAGAGCTGAATACAACACAGTGTGTTATCTAATGTTACATTTGTGGTTATAGTGAACACAAAGTGCAGTAAAAATATTACTAGTTTAATGTTGTAAATTTTATACCACTATTTTTTTCCGTGTAGTAAAATAAAGTTAATTACTTAACGATTGAATAGAATCGTACATATCTTATAACTAGATTTAAAAATGTACTTACATTTATATTGCAGTTCTGAGATTTGAAAACTAGATCTAATAACAGGATAGAGAAAAGAAAGATTCTTCGTGTTCCTTTTTATATAGAGTTACCGTAAAAATGATAAAAGGTAAAAGAGAAATGATGGGTTTAAAATTTCGTTCAATTTATTGAGAAATTGATGTTGGAGGATGAAGCGTATTTACAGAATGAAATTGATTGCTAATAAAAGTGATTTTATGAGAAAGAGTAATTTCATTGTAGTTACTAAAAGAAACTTCATTCGTACATATATAGGCACATGCAAGTGTAATAAAAAATTATTTTTTTTTTATTTAAAAAAAAAATATTTGCAATAAATGTATTTACATCATAGTAAAGAAGAAAAATTATATTGTGATAGAAATAATTTTGATAAAACTTTAAATAAATAATTAAAAAAGCAACCAAAAAGTCTAAGGTTATGTATCGAAGCGTTCAAAACGAGTCTGATCTGAGGTATCCTGGCTGAACCAGAAGAAAGCTCAGCTGCGGGAGGATGAAACTGGTCTCAGATGTAAAACTATTCATTGCTACTGATTCAAAAAAAAAAAAAAAACCCAGCTTGTACGTACTTTAATCGGAATCCGAGTATGGACAATAAACACGAAACCCAGAAATAACTTCCCAAACCGCTAAGAGGGAGGAATTATCTCAGCAAATTTAAACTAAACTATATCTCGATAAAAAAAAGTATAAACCTCTATCCACCTTGGGAATAATTCACACCAGCCATCAATTTAAAGCAAGTCGAACACCTTAAAAGTAAATACGGCAAAAAAGGCAGCCACCACAAATGGAATAGTAGACTCCGAACTCAAAACAAGTAAGAAGAACCTAAAAAAAAGTGACGAACGCTGCGACAAGCTATCTCTGAGACAAAACATGGAAAGCTCAACAAACTCAGTTCCATGATTGTTGATCCACTGTCCAGGAAAAATATTCAACAGTCACTAGGAAAAACCCAGACTGTGAATCAGGCACACAAACTATACATACCTTGTTCTACTCTCAAGGTGGGAAATGAAAGAGTGCCCTCAACCAAGAGATATCCATTAAGCACTTGCTTCTCCAATGTCCGGCGTACATCGATAAAAGCAGTGCAATCAAACTACCCAAAACAATGAAAGTTTGCATCTCAGTATAGACAAAGGTATCCTCCAATTTAGTATCTTAAAGAAATTAATATATACGACCAGGCATAGTGTCAAAGTCAAAATAACAACACACTGTTAGAGTCATTAATTCCACCCAATAAGCTTCATCCCATCATTTAGTAGTCTAAATCGAAACAATTTCGCCCAGTTAATCACATTGTTTTTCGTTTCGTACCATATCATCCAATTTAAGCCTCGACTAGAAATTTTACAGGCTTATATGAGGGGTCAAGCGACAAAACTAACCACCGGTAATGGTAATGTAAAAACCCCAAGAAAAATGTTCCTTTATACCCTAGAAGAAGTTTATAACGAGTACTCGGCTGTATAAACATCTAAAGAGAGTTTGACTTAATTTTAAATAAAATTCAGGTCAAGTAGCTTGAAAATCAAGTCAAGTAGTGAATCATACATATAAGATTTAGTGTTTTTAAGCAAACCTAAGTACATGATCAATTTAGTTTTATTTTATATTCTTATACAATCTGTATAAAAATTGAGGAATATTTTAACCTATGATTGAAGTTTTACAATAACTTATTATACTATAGTTTCTTGATTTTATCGCAACTAGTAGGTATTAGAGATTCAGTACAGTACAGTATATTCAAGCTTAGTACAGGGACTGCTTCTACTAGGCAGAATGCTGAACCTGGATGCAGAAGCAAGAATCCTTGTACAACAGTTCGGGGGGAACGAGTCCTAAACTAGTTTTCTGCTAACGACAAAAAAAGAAAAGATTCACTACTTTACAGGATTTTAAAACTACTTGACTTTTTTTCAAGTAACTTGACCCTGATTTGATTTCATTACAAGCCAAACAAGAGTCAAAATTGATATTTAAATTTAAAATCCAATCGAGTATTGACATCACTGGTGATTTTATTAGCATGTCAAAATATCAAGCATAATTCATTTCCAAAAATGTCCAAATACTTGACTCGATGAATTGCTAAATAGTAAAAAAGAATAAATAAGCATGAATAAATACTGGATAGGGACCACATAGTGGTATAGTGGTTAAGCTGTTGCTCTATACGCCAGTGGCTTGCGGGGAAATTTGCCAGTAGGGAAGCTATTTTTTACTATTGTAAATTTTACTATGAAAATGCCCGGTAAATTTGTATAGAAAGAAGCCATTAGACACCTCATGCGCATGCGCGAATATGTTGAATCGCCGTATAAAGTGGATTCTGCAACTCAAGCAGCTTCCACAGGGTATTTGCATAAGTCTGTCTCGTTTCATCATATCATTATGGTGTATAGTGACAACTCTGTTAAAGCCACGGATTTCAAATATATTTTTTGGTCTTATATTTGCTTGTTAGTAAGTTGAACGTTTAATAGTTTTAGATTTGTTTGACAGCTTACTAACGTTTAAAACTTAATTGGAATATTTGTCCAAAATTCTACTAAATAATGCATATAGTATTGTAACGTTTTTAATTATTTATATACACTTATTCACTTATTATTGTCATTCACTATTGCACTGTTTCACTTGATTTCACAATATTCACAATTTATTTGACACTGTTCACTTTCATTGTTTACACTCTAAGACTGATCACTTTTACTACTTATTTCAATACTGACTTCTTCGTTCAAACTTCTTTTTATATTAGTTTGTTCAGTTTCGAGAATGTTCTCTTCTATTATTCGTTTGCTAGAAATTTCCATTCTTTTGTTTAATTCTTCGTGCTGGGTGGTCTCGAAGACGAAGTTCTTAGAGAGAGAATTTTCTGGAATCCTTGGAATAGCATAAGGTTCCTCCCCATCCTGTGAAAACAGTGCTCCTTCTTTGGCTGGAGATTGGTTAAGCCCATCAACGACTGAGAGCAAGTGACACCACCCCCAGAGTCATTAAGTGGCGGCACTCCCGTAGACACATGGTGGCACATTCTTAGACTTGTGACAGTATGTACGCAAATTTGAAATATTTTGGAACGAAAATTATATATTCGTATATTTTCGAAAGAAACAAGGGAAGAGCCGCTTTCACAGCTTCCATGGACTTCAGGTCATTGCTATATGCAAGTAGTTTAAAAATAATGATCGAATATGAACTTAAAGCCCACTATAAGCCAGTATAAGCCCAGGACTTTTTGTGTTTTCGGATTTGACGGTTGATAATGCCGGTTAAAACGACCTTAAAAAATAAAATACTGAAATAGTGATGAAAACTCTGAAAAAAAGGAGATTTATCGTTTTTATTCATTTTTTTTAAACTTTTCATATCGTGAAATAAACGTCATATCTACAATTTTTCAGAGTTAATAGCATACAATTTCCTATGAAAATAAAGCAAAACGAGAGTTTAAAATTAGAGATTTATGGACTCGGAATACGTTCTAGTCGTATTTTTTATGTTGAGTTTGTTTGTATTTGGTTTGAACAACTGGTCAGTGTGCCGTTTTTCTTACTATCAGCCTGTTACAAATAATCAGAATGAAGCTTCTTTCCAGGAAATTTTCCTTGTGTAGGTATGTTACGTGTATGTGTGTGTGTGTTAATCTTATTATTGTGTTATTTCCTCTCTGTCATTTTTCACGTGACTCACAAATACATATAACAATTTTATACGTTAAAGTGCAACAGTTTTTATAACGTAAAATAAAATCAATAATAATATAGATGTTTCACTGTTAAATATACCCGAGTGTTACTTTAGTTAAAAGGTCACGTTAATTTTTTGCGAGTTTTAAAAGTTTTTTTTTTAATAGTTTCGGTCAATGGCATTGAACTCGTCGTTTTAATTATATGTTTGTATATATGAACAACACTTTTATTTAATATTCTAAATGTACATACTGTATAAAAATTGGTCTTATAAAAACTTAAGAACAACACAAGAGGTAAAAGTATTTTTTTCAATTTTTTATATTTTTATGTAATAAAACGTTTAAGTAAATGCAAACTTGTTATGAAATACTTGATCAAAATTTTTGAATACTTCACCTGCATTAAGCTTGATTTGCTTCTTGAGATAATAACCACCCTCATCTGAATCTTAGTAGCATGAACAAGGGAAAAATAACGGATTTCAACAACGTTTTTATTCCGACGATAATCGTGACTCGAAAAAATTTTTAATCATCTCAGATTTCTTTACACAATTTTCTTTTCGGTTCAAGCATTATGTAAGCGAATATTACTTGATTTATGAGATACTCTCTTTTACCAACCTCTAACGCAAATGTTTTCAAAATATATAAAATGTTAGCTAATATATTTAACTATAAACGTTTGTAACTGACAGTTAACAATTTTTCGTTTTTCTTGGTTATCGTATATAAATTATTTGCATGAATGAACTGACTATGCTTTTCAAACGGGAATTTCATCAGTGATTTTGTTGGATCAATCTAAAACTATGAACAGTTAATAATTGTTTGAAATTATAATTGAACAAGTCCTTGTGGTTAATAACTGTATTGAAAATATCAAATATATGTCTAAAATATCTGCTACGAGGCGTCACAGTACTTTCTTTTACTTTCATTTATGAAAATTGCTGTTGGTTAAAAGAAATATAAGCACTTTACAAGTATAAATTAAAAGTTTAAAGAAAATCGTTGGAGCCGTTTTCGAAAAAAAAATGAAAATGCTTAAAAACCACTAGAATAAAGTGGAGCTTTCGGTTATCCGATTTCAACCAAAAGCTTCGCGGCACAACTAGGTATAAAATGGAGGCCAAATTCCAAGTTTGGTGAAATTCGGATAAAGTTTTCGATACCAAGTGGCTGTCACACACAAGCCCCCCCCCACACACACACAGACATGTTTCTAAAAAACAATTTTTTGAACTCAGGGGGCCTCAAAACATTTATTTCTGGTGAAATCTCGAATTCGAAAATTCGACACAATACTTCCTTTACTATATAGTAGTAAAATTAACCAAATTCAAGGCACCCGAATATCTTTACAACATTATTGCCTTATTTCTGAAAGATCGGTCTTTTCAAACCAAAATTGAAAATAACTTTTCGTCGGCTAAACACTTAAGATCTGGAGTTCCCCAAGGCTCGGTGCTAGAATACCCACCTTATTTAACATCTATGTATGCATTGTACTGTCATCGTGTATGCTGATGATACGGCTGGTTGGCGATTTATTTATGATTCGGTTGGTGATTTATTTCTGACTCGGTTGGCGATTTATTTATGACTCGGTTGGCGATTTCTTTATGACTCGGTTGACGGTTTATTTATGATTCGGTTAGCGATTTATTTATGATTCGGTTGGCGATTCATTTCTGACTCGGTTGACGATTTATTAATGACTCAGTTGGCGATTTATTTATTTATTATAGACTCGCCTATGTTTGTCCGGGGCTTACGAATATATAGGATTTCGGTCATCCCTCTAGAAAATTCCTACCCAACTTATTACATTCTAGAATTTTGCTATTCTTCTTGGACCAGTTCATTTTGATTTTTTTTTATTCTGTCCTTTTTCAACCATCTTTCAAAAAGATTGTCCTCTCTTTCATACACCGAGTAATCTTTTTGGTGAAACCCTTCGCGCCACGGAGGTCCAATTTCTCGAGAACTTTCCAGGTATTTCGTAAAGTCTTTCCCATTCTACAACCACGTCGCTCCCCATTGGCTGGTTGATTGGCTTGGCCACCCCACGCTCACAAAATGGCGATGCTCCCTCATCATTTTCTTGCTCCTTAGACTGTGATAATATTAACGATTAATATTTCAACATATGCCAACACAAATACATATCCAAAATGATACAGCCATGTTGGAAAATGTAGAATTTAGTGGTCACAAGTAAAATACCTTTTATATTTCTTATGTAAAGCTTAATAATTAATTAAGATTTGGATTTTTAAAAGGGTAAAATTTAATTTCATTTTTTTGCTGACATAAAAGTAATTTTTCTTTAAATATCTCAAAAATTCATAGTTTAGTTTTTTATCAATGAACTATTTGATTTATTTTAAACGATATAATATAATAATGATATTTAATATAATTGTAGCGACTGGAAATTCATACTTGCAGTTATTGTCTCTCGCAGGTGTCTTTGTGGAAATACATTATAACCTTAAGCAATTCGATTTGTTCGGGGCCAGTGCTGGCCTGTACAATTGTAAATATATTATATGCAAATAAATGTGGGTAATCACTCCCACCATTACATAACCAATAGAAGTTTCACTTCTTACGCGTGGGTAACAATGCAATTTTTGGCATAATTAAAATTGTTGAACTATCGTTTATCTAAACTAGTACAAATAATTTTTTAAATTTCTTTTGATTTAAACGTTTCCAACGTTCATACATCTAGAATTTTTAACATTAAATTTAAATTCGTTACCACACTTAATTACTTCGTCTATCGTAATGAAATTTGGATTAACTTGTTCTCATGCTAAATTGAACTTAAAGCTTTTGCGCCATTCTTATTAAGTACACGCCGTTTTTTGCCACACTTTTTTATCGCTTGATTAAATTTAAAAAAAAAAACTCAAATATTTATACGAACTCGTGCATAATTGAATTTAATTTTGCTTTGAAATAATTTATGTGAAATCATAATTTTTCTGGCAATCGTTTTAACCGCATTAATTTCTCTGAACTTAAACAAAAAAACCGTAAATGCTTACACAAATAAAAGAAAATGAAAAAATAAATAATGACGAACAACCGAAGGCAAAATTAGTGATAATTTAGTATAAATAATGTTTTTTTTTTTTATATATTTTCCAAGTGGGACTACTGATACTTATTTTTTCAAACGGTATTTAATATAAGATATTTAATATCAAGAAACAACGTGATAAGTATTAAATGTTAATGTAAATATACTCGTACTCGAAACGATGATGAAATAATTTTATTTCAATTTGGAAACATTAGTATATTAAATTTTGTTCAGGTGAAACCAAAAGTAGTGATCCTATTTTGTGTGTTTAGTTTATTTGTGTTGGTTTTATTTGAAAAATAGGTTTTAGATTTAAATGTAGATACTGATATTGTACGCGAGTTTTGAAACATTCTGTTTACATAATAATTATAATTTGAAACGAGTCAGCTGAATGAATGACGTCTACATTTCTAGTTAAAATTTTTACTTGAAATGACAAAAACAGGTGTACATATACACTATACGTAGATTTATGAGTGAAATGTTAATCGTAGGTCAAGTAAGAAACGATTTAGAAAACGATATATTCATCTATATCTGATAACCTAAGTATAAGTATTTAAGCTGATGCAAAAATGTTACCATGCAAATGTTATCAAGAAATAATTAACTATAACGAACCATTTAATTATTTTCTAGTAGTGGTTACCCACATTTATTTACATATGCTTAAGGTATATAACGTCGTTTCGTCAGGACAGTTGCGAGAGGTATCACTGCATGTAATAATTTCATTTCTAGTCGCCACACAATATTTTTAAAGTTCTCGTAAAAGACTTTTTGAATTCTTCATAAGGAAATATTTTAAAATGGTGGTAGTGAATATTAAATACCAATTTTTTAAATATTTGTTTTTATGGATAGATAGACGTTAAAAAAGGAGACTAAAATAAATTATCGTTTAAGATTATCTTTTATCTATTTACTTGAATGTAACCATTTATTAGTCGTTGTCAAACAAACAACAATACGATATTTTATTAAAGTATCTACACAGTATATAAGAGTTGGAGAAGTGTCCTTAAATTGGTATAAAAGTGAAATCAAACAGTAACATGGTACTGATGAACACTTTACACACACTTTACAGTAGAAACTGGATAACTGTAATCTCCGTAGCTCTTAAGACAAATAAAGAAAGTAGTTAAACATTTTCCTTCCTTGATCCTCATAAACATGTGAAATTTTGATTTGTTCAAACTTTTTGGTGTACTTAAATAAATATTTTAAATGTAAAATTTTTATAGTCGCTCCAACATCTTTGGTTTCATTGCGACTTATAAAATATTATGCGATATTTCACAGGTTGATTTTTATTATATGTTTCGGTATAGTCCCGTCAGCTTTCAAACTTCAATAGTTTCCTAGATTAAGAGCTAGTACCGAAGAGTTCTTTCGATCGCAGCACTCATACAGTATTTCCTAATTTCAGGTTTTTGATATAGACCAGCGTTCTTTAAATCTAGGATCGCACGAATCCCTTCAAGAAAGGTGAGGCATCCCTCGATGCTCGATGTTCCCTATAGCACTGGTACTCCACAAGAACATGATAAACTGTCAGGGCGCCTCCACATTCCCCACAACCGATCCGTTTTCCAGTAATCAGGTGAGAGTGAGTCAAGGTGGTATGCCCAACTCTCAATCTGCAAGTAATTACAGAATCCCTCCTACACAGGTTTCCCAGAAGAGCTCGTTCCAATCCAGAAAACCTGACCCGCTGAAGTTTCTGCGGCTGGCCCCGTCAGATGGCATCCCACAATGTCCAAGTTTTTTTCCGGCACACATTTAAACTGTCCTCCAGAGAAAGCCCCCCCACCAGTTCATTATCTTCTATACCCTTATGTCCAGGTATCCACACAAACTCCACAACAAGCCCCCCCTTCTGCAATGTGCGTAACTTGACCTGTATATCCCTGATAATTGTAATTCTGGTATTGGCATTTGCTATAGCCGTTAGGCATGCCAGGGAGTCCGTAAACGTAACTGTTTGGTTCGAAATCGATAGTTTCTCCCTCATCATCTCTAAGCTCTTGAGAATAGCTGCTGCTTCACATGCAAAAATAGATGAGCCACCCGGCTATCTTTCAAAACATGCTTTTTCATCCGTAAAATACTGTCTATATTGGGAGTACTTATCAGCTATTTCCAAATAAAAGTTTCGGAAAACCATAGTAGGTCCTTCGGTTCTTGTGGAAGATGAAGTGCATTTTTCCTCTGGCTGAACTGTGGGCATTGAAAAATAATGTGCTGGGCTGTTTAGCCTTTACCGCAACAACTTGGTGGTTCTCCTCCCTCTATATAGCTTGAGTGAGTAACTTTCATGTGTACCAGAGCCATGGTGACTTGGTGTATTTGGTCATTTCTAGTTTAGGTGCGTTTCCAGATTTCAGGGAGTTTGTCGATCTTGTTTAGGTTCATATGTACTGTTGCTGAATCTTTCCACCATATTTTCCATATTTCCTCGATCCGGTTCCTGATCTCTCTTAAGTCGTCCTTGCTTGGTATAGTAGTAGTTTCCTCTTCAGTCATGGCTCTTGCAACACTTGACCACTTGCTTATCTCCAGCTTGGTGAATAACGCTAGGATCATCTGTATCAGTGGGTCGTCGGTATATTTGTTCAGTATAGCTTGTAGTACAGAATAAGTGTCAGGATCAGGTGTTTAGTTCCATGTTCAACAATATCAATCGCTTCTAGTGACTTTAAAAGGCACAATATTCACAAAAGAGGATGGAGTATTCATTTGGTAATTTGATGTGATTAACTTCTTCCTCTGTAACTACCGAACAGTCAGTTTGTCCTTCAATTTTTGAGCCATTGGTGTAATACCTTAAAAATCGACGGTAAAATAACAAGAAGACAGTTCAAGGATCAAGAAAAAATTCATTGCTACCATCTTCAAACTGAAATTGTAACTATTAGACCTGTAAGATGGGAGTGGTTACCCACATTTATTTACATCTAATATATATAATTACATTGGCCAGAACTGGCTCCGAACAAATTGAATTGCTTAAGGTATATAATGTTGTTTCGTCAGGGCAGTTGCGAGAGGTATCACTGCATGTTCGAATTCCATTTATAGTCGCCACACACCGATTGTGGTCGTCATTGTTGCATTTTCCACTGTGTATGATGGATTATTTTTTGGTAGGTCTTTTTGTTTGGCACCGACTCAAAAGTGGTTAAATTAATGTGATAACATATGTAATTAAATAGATCTATTTAACTATTTAGTTCTTATTATTAACGCTAGTGAAATCATTCGATTAAATAAACCGTTTTTTTAAATTTGTTGAAAAATTCGATTAATTTTTTAAAAGAGTTAAAATTTGGAGTTAATTAATATACCACTTGGTATATACCACTTAAAGCTAACTATTTCATTCCCCGCTTTTTCCCTTATAGGGTGAATTGTTTTCTTCAAGTTGTTTCTAATTTTTAACCGACTTCAAAAAAAGGAAGAGGTTCTCAATTCGACTGTATTTTTTTATGTTTGTTATCATAGGATTTCCGACTGGGTAAAACAATTTTGATAACTCTTTTTTTATTTGAAAGCTGGTGCTTTTCGAATGGTCCCATTTTAATTTGAAGGAAATCGTTCACTTCTAAAGGGTTGAAAACTAAGGAATGAAATACTAACTTTTTATTCGATAGCTCGATTTTGAAAATTATTTTTTTATTTAAAAGCCAGTACTTTCCGTGTGGTTTCATTTTAATTTGAAGAAAATCTTTCACTTCTAAAGGGTTGAAAATTAAGGGATGAAATATTAACTTCTTATTGGATAGCTCGATTTTGATAATTATTTTTTTTATTTGAAAGCTGGTGCTTTTCGTGGGTCCAGTTTTAATTTGAGGGAAATCTTCCACTTTTTAGGGGTTGAAAACTAAGGGATGAAATATTAACTTTTTATTGGATAGCTCAATTTTGATAATTCTTTTTTTATTTGTAGAACGCAGTTTTAAATTAATCTCCTATCCATTTTTGATAAAAAAAACTCCACTCATAAGAGGTTAAAAATTAAAGACGTAATAATATTATACATTTTTCTTGGCTAACCCGATTTTGATAATTTTGTTTCTATTACGTACAACGTACCTTTTAATTGTTCACATTTCAATTTGAAGAAAAAAATCCACCCCCTAACGATGAAAATAGGGGCTGAAATAGTGACATTTAACTGTATCATCGAATTTTGATAATTTTTTTTTTCTGTTGGAAAGAGTAATCCACCTAGTTTTATTATTAAATTTAAAAGCAAAAAATTTCAACCCTTAAGGTCAAAAAGAGATGGTGTAGTAACTTTTAATATTAAACGGCGCTGCCTCATATAAGCAGCGCGTTTAGAAGGTTTAACCATTTTCAAGAAAATAAAATCAGTTATCAAACTTCAGATCACTAAAACGCAAAAAATAAATAAATATTATAAAAAAATGAAAAACCGACTGCAAAATAAATAAAAAATCTTAAACAAGAAATGCACTAAAAAGTAACAAAATAATGGCGTATCCTTGCAGTATCTACAAGTTACAAATTATTAGGATGATACAATGTACAACTATTGTTATTTTTGGAGTTGGTGTCGGTCAAAAAAATAAATATTGATGGTAATTTGTAAAAATTGTAAAAAGGTTTAGTTGGTATTGGTATTTTGTAGTTTAAAGGTCTCTAGATATTGTTACAGTTCGAGTATATTGTTTAAAAGTTCATTTGAAAAATAATTTTCATAATGTATTCTCGTTTTTTGCTAAGTACCAATATAGTCGTATTTCCTTGGCTGACACAAACTCTAAAAATAACAATAGTTGTACATTGTATAATCCTAATAATTTGTAAGTTGTAGATACTGCAAGGATACGCCATTATTTTGTTACTTTTAGTGCATTTCTTGTTTAAGATTTTTTATTTATTTTGCAGTCGGTTTTTCATTTTTTTTATAATATGTATTTTTAAAGGTATAATAGACAGAAAATAACTGAAATCGGAATAGTCAGTTAAGCGTTACTGTTTAATCCCTCATTTTTAACTCTGAATGGGGGACAGTGTTTTTAAAATCTAAAATGAGATTAGCTTAAAAATATGCTCTGTCTAGTATAAATAATCCTCAAAGTCTTGTTATCCAATTAAAGGTTAATATTTCAACCCCTTAGAGGTGGATGTTTCTTTTTTCAAATTATCAAATTAGTATGGGACATCTTTGAAAGATTAATTTTATCACAATATTTGTAGCAGCTTTAATGTTTAATTTTGTATTTAATATGGACAAAAATCTTGTCTGAAAATACAATACCATTATTTTGTGATTTTTTAAATAATTTTGATTGAATTAAGATCGAACGTTCTATAGTAAAATTTATTTTTATATTATAATTTTTGCGATTTATGGAAGATATTCTAAAAACATTTTATTGGAATACTTTTAGGGATTTGTCCACTGATTTTCCTTGATTAAATTACATAGTGATTTTGATATTTGTAAAAAAAAAATTTTTTACAGGTAGTTCTTTATAGGCAGGTGCTCATTGTTTGATGATAACACCGAGTATTATAGGGTAGAGGAAGGAAGGAAGAAGTTCAGTGGATATGATCGTGGCCGCAATGATAAAGAACACGATGTAATGTTGACGGCGTACGTTCAATCTAACTATTGGCGTCGTCGCGTTGTAAGCGAATACGACGCCGTCGTCGTTCGCCGCCGATGTTCCAGACGCCGCGCACTGTCGTGTGTGAATCCTGTTTCAGTTGCCGGGACATTCACGTCGCGAATGTGTGTACTCGATCTGTGCGACGGACCCACATCATCATCATCATCAACATCACTAGTATCAACAACAATAACATCGACCGACTAAATGACCGACAATTTTAAAGCCGACAAGCCATAAAATTTTTTACATCGTCCTCATTGAAAGTTTATTTTAAAATTAACAAATAACCTGTGTACCTTTCACAATATAGTGGGATTATAAATATATTTTTTTTCCTGTGTAATTCAAAGTGAATAACGTGAATGTGCGCGTGTGTATTTTACATAAATTTAATTTTTCAAATTTTACTTCCTTTCAAAATTGTTCTATTCATCTCATCCCAAACCCACAACCTGTCTCCCAAAAACTATCCTTAAAACTAACCAACCCAAAAAATATCATAAATTCTTCAGACCAACAAAAATCTTACAACTTTAATGTAAGCATATAAAAAATTCAAAAAATCGTTCCTTCAAATTTTTATCGAGCCAATATAAATTGTCACCGTCATCTAACACAAACACGTGTTTTTAATTATTTTTAAGTAATACATATCGTTAAATAAGGCCACCAACATTATTCTTTCAACAACGAATAACACTGTCATTTATTTACTTTCTGAGAAGATAATAAAAATAGTTTGAAACTGTGCAAAGACCAAGAGATAATAGCGCCCTTGAAGCCCCAAAACTTGAAACAATTCGAATCTAATTCTCAAGTTCCTGCGAATAAAACAGTTTCGTTACAAAAGCCGATATTTATTCGTTAATGTTATGCAATGAACGCTTTAAACGTGAAAGCTAAGGGCGAGAGTTAACGGAAGCAACAAAGAAAATCACACTCTAATAAATATTCAGTTATCAAGACATGACGATTTTTAGCACTAAATTTTTTTTTTCACCCTCGTATTTCAATCAATTTGACTCAACTCGGTCATTCGTTTATACAAATAAATAAATTAGATTAAAAATTTAACGCTCGTTAATATGGTTACAATATAATGAATTACTTTTTAAAATTGATTGGTTTAAGATCGATTAGTTGAAAGGTGTTAAGTAATACTTTAAAATTCATTATTTTGCCCGCAAAGATAGGTGCATATCAGTGGCGTGCGGTGACATTTGAAACAGGGCATGTGGTTAGAAGTGGGGGGGGTATAAAAAATCACATTTTTTAAATTTATTTTTTTATTTGATAAACGTGGTGTTATAAGTATTTTTTTTTTAAATTAGCCTTATTCGACGCTCCTTCTTACAAAAATCATCAACAACCGCATCATATAATGTATTTAAAAACCACGAAAATAGTTTTTATCCTAAAGAATAGAACATTTTTATGGCCTTTGGGTCAATAATTCAAAATAACTCACGAAAAGTATCAGTAACAATTAAATTCACTGTTTAGATTCAAAACGGCAAACGCATCTGCTGACCGTTAATTGGCTATGTGAAATGCCGAAAGAGATAGTAATCGACTGTACTAGTGCGCATGCGCCACCAATTCGAAACAAACGATCGCATGCTACTGTCGCATACTCATTCAATTTGGCTTTTGCCGTTCATTTAATTTGGTAAACTATGCCAATTTTATGAGGGATACCTTTCATTATTACGTAAATAAAAAAATTGATAAATGATAAAAATATATCATTTTTAGAATCATTTTATAAATGCAATTACGTAAATTAAAAATGAAATGAATAAATCATAAAAAAATATTCAATTTTTAAAATCGTCTTGCAATCCCAAGGCATGCGGCGCATCTATAGCATGTAAAGACCGCACGCCTCTGATGCATATCTATCTATACCAATAATAAGATTGAAGTTTTCTACTTTTTGAATACCTATATAATAAAAACGTTCCATCTTACCTGCTCGAGCGAACAAAAACGTTTTTATTTTTCTCAGCTGAAATTTTTATCTAATCTAAAAAATATAAGGTGTTTTGATGAATACTCTTTATTATCTCGATTTTCATATATTTTATACAAAAAATCAATTCCATTTAAATTGTAACTGTCCCCAAAAAACATGGGTTGTCCAGGTTAAACTTGAAAACCTGGGCCTGGTCGATTTCAATGAAATTTTCACAAGAACTTATTAAATATTATAACTTACATTATAGGCTACTTTTTATTTCGAATAATTTTCCCTGTCTGTTTGTTTGTTCTTGGCAAACTTGAAAACGGCTCGTCCGATTTGGACGAAATTTTCACATACAGGTAGTAAACATTACACAGAGTGCTATGAAATACTTTTTATACCGAAAAGTTTTTGATTAATGAAAAACTGTGCAACGAACAACATACATCGCCGAACTTGAAAACGCTCAGTGAAGCGGGCGGGGATCAGCTAGTTTAAAATAAAATCGGGTATTTTTCATTTAAAAAGCATTTATTCGAGATTACTTTGATACAAAGCCTGTTTGAAACGCACCTTGATACTAATTTTTAAATTAAACGTGTACTTTTGATGCCTTAAAAGATTTCAGAAATGTCATGAAAATTACAACGATGAGAAAATAAATTACGTTCTCCACCAATGCGTTAAGTTTATTGATCATGACAGTATAAACGAAACGTTTTATAATTAGTTATTAAGGGTTTTTTTTTCCACAAATAAAAGTAGAAAATTATGTCAGTTATAATTTATAAATCAAATAATTTAAAGAAATATTGATTTTAAGTGGTTCATTTTGTCGAAATGTGTTTGATTTGAAGCAAAATTTTGACGATTTAAGGACATAATGAACTACAATATTTGAATAAATGTGCCTCTTGTTCATTTAATGTTGCTCCATGTTTACACAAACCTTTGATTACCAGTAGCACTGGCGCGTTGTTCTCTATTGATTTAATATTTGTCTTAATTAAATTGTGTAAACGCCTATTAATTTGAACGAAATGATTGAGCTATATCGTTGTGATAACGCGACAATCCACGTATTTTTGACTTTCAAACGAATATCGGTGTGTTAATTTTCTTTAATTATCACAGAATCGAAGTTCAAGGTTTTAATTAAAAACTACGAGATATTCGTTAATTATTTTACATTCCCCCATCGTTCTGAAATTGTATTTTTCAACGAGCGATTGCGAGAAAATGTATCGATTTTTTCGTAGAGCTTTACATTAAGTGTTATATCAACCTGTTGCGTAGTTATATTAGCTTTTTTGAACGTTTGTAAATTATGTTTTTTTTTTTTTTAAATAAACTTCATGAAATTCCTTTCATTATTGAAAGCATTTTCGTAAAAATTTAATATAAAAATCTTCAACATATTACATTAAATAATGATTTCGTTCAGTACTGAGCGGAAAAACTTTACGGAAAAACTTCCTTTAATTTTGTTAATGTTGAATAAATATTTGAATGAATTCAAATATATAATTTATCGTAATTCAATGAAATTATCGTATTTTATTCCGTTGTAAAAAGTTTCACTTTTAAGTTAAACATTTCTAAATTTGACTCAAGTTATAATGAAAAATTCTTGAATAAATTGAACGCCTATGAATGTTATTCAGGGAATGATAAAAAGTTGGTTTTGCTTTATCTTTCAACACTTAAATTTTTTTATGGTAATTAAAGGAATTTTCAATTTTACACCATTTTTCTAAAAAATTTAATTTAATTTGTTCTTGTTAATTCCAGAGACTAAAAACTATTTTAATTAGCTTATCTTTTACCATAAAGAACTTCATGTAATTAAAAAATACTTTTTTTTAAAATAAAATATAACCTTTTCATGTTGAACATTAAATTTTAGTTATTTAAATAGAAATATTGGTTTAAATATTGCCAATTGTGTTTCATCACAACTCAAATATTAAATAAATCAATTCTACCGAACAAATTGATACCAATTTAAATAAATAAAACTTTTATTGATTTTTTAAACCATTGATTTGCATATTGCAGTTTTTAAATTTAAAATGTCACGTTGTTTTATGAAGTGAGAGATCAAATAAATTTATATAATTGCAGTGTCTACAACTTACAAATTATAAGGATTTAAAAATTTAATGATTCAGTTAAACGTCACTATTTTATCCCCTATTTTCATCCTGAGGGGTAGATTTTTTTCTTCAAATTGTAATGTAAACAATTTTAAGGTACGATATACGTAAAAGAAAAAAAATATCGAAATCGGGTTAGCCAAATTTAGGTATCAGGTGTCTTGATCCCCGGACAAAATATTGAAAAATTAAAAAAATAAATTGTTGAAATAGTATTAGTTTATAGTTTAAATTAACCCCCATGTGTTCGTGTTAAATCCGAAAAAACTGTGTTAATTAATGCCAAAAGGGTCCCTTGGCGGGGGTTTGGGCGGAGCCCCCATCAAAAGAAATTATGGGCATTGCTCCATTACCCGATTTTAATTCATTGACTGAATATGCACTTCTTCACACCGCGAAGTTTTACATAAAACTAAATATTTTAATATCAAAATTATGCTGCAATTACGATTTGCAGTTATCTTATAAAGACTTTTTGCCTGAAGATATTTTGTCGTGGGGATATTTTATCGGAGATATTTTGTCATGGGGATCAATAAGCATGGAACCAAAATTTATAATTTCATCCTTAACTTTTAACCCCTTATGAGTGGAGGTTTTTATAAAAATGGAAATGAGATTCATTTAAAATTATGTTCTACCAAAAAAAAAAAAAAAAAAAAAAAATTTGTGTGGTTTAACGAAACCACGATGCAAGTGAGACTTTTTTCGGATTTTAGGCACTTAAATAACTGAAAATTTTGGTGTGACACGAATTCACTGTCTGACGTGACGCGCACCGTTGCAACTATTTTTGAATTTCCATTATTGATGTTAATACTCGAATATTATTTTCATTATTGAATTTGTTGATTATTGTTAAAGCGATCATCTGCCTGTTGTTATCTATTGTATTATCACCGTCGTATATTTTTGCTCTATTCTCACTAGCTGTATCTTTGCCTATCATGATCAAGTGAACAATAACATTTATATCAATACACTGATCAAAATACAAATGCCAATACAAATATGATTGACAATTAATGACAACTTATAATATAATAAAACGTTGTCATGGAGAGGAAATTAGCTCTTTACATTTAGTAATAGCTCGCGCAACAGGCCTAGGAAAACGACATGGTATATAGCTAACAATGTGTATATGAGCTTTGCTGAACACTTGCCGATTCCCTGCCGAGAATGTGTTACATTTAGCGACATGCTAAAGACAGGCCAAAAAATTTGAGACGATGTATAAAAAGTTTCACTTTAAAAAAGAATTTTCAAAATTGAGCTATCGAGAAGTTAATATTTCATCCCTTAGTTTTCAACCCCTTAGAAGTGAATGATTTCCTTCAAATTAAAATGAAACCGCACGGAAAGCACCAGCTTCCAAATAAAAAAAAAGAATCATCAAAATCTGTTCACCCAGTTGAAAGTTCTGAGGTAACAAACATTAAAAATGTCGAATCGCGAACCTCCTTCTTTTTTTGAAGTCGGTTAAAAATTGACTGTAAAACGGTTCTAGAAATGAAGGGCGAACACTTATACACATTTAATCCTAAGCTTTGAATCGGTATATAATTGGTCTGTTCTAGATTCTTCATCATTTTCATCAACTTTGCAAAGCGTGACTAAATTACAGTTTCAAATTCTAAAACCTCTAATTTTCATCTAGTTATAGAGCTATAGTCTTGACATTAAATTGCAATAAAGAGACATAGATTAACTTTTTATTGTTGGTTTTTTATAATATAATTATTAATTAAAATTGTCTTAATTGTCAAATATGCCAATGATCATTTCATATTCCAGTACATTTGGTAATGTTGGGCATATTGATACTCATTTTAGTGTTATTAAAACAAATAAAATAATTAAAAGAAAGTAAAATTATTTTTAAGACTGTTGGTAAACAGCATAAAAATTAATCGTTAAACACGTAATTTTTTTTTCCTGTATAAAGGGTTCACAAGATCTTAATGGATAGACGAAAGTCTACTTAATACGCAGCTTCCCTTAGATACATAAAATTGATTAAAAGCTTAACATCAATAAGCAAATTTTTTGCATTCAAAATTATTAGTTGCTCAAAGGTTTGTGCTGATATAAATAGAAAATTTGAAGAAACGATTGGCCAAATAAAATTGGAGATATTGTTTTCTGTTTGAGAAAGATTTCAAGCAAATCTTTCTTTGACATCTAAAGCGTTTGATGTTTGAAATCTAAGAACTGGAGACGATGACTTTTTGATTTTTATGGTCGCTAGTTTTATTGAATCACGAAATGTGATATTATATGATTTAATCCGCATCATTAAAAGTCTCGTTATACTATATGGCGAATCAATTTACAAACGAAATAGAGAAATGTTTCATTTTCCGGTTAAAAAAATAAGAAAACTATTTAGAATTAAAATTGAAAAATAAAGTAAGACCCTTAAAAACTGATTACACATATAGCCCAAAATAAAGATTTGCATCAATATAAGGGTTATTAGAAAGCGATCAATATGTCACTCATCAATCATTTGGAAGATGAAATATTAAGATGAACGTCTCATGTACTACAACATGATATTTATAAAGTCAAAACTTTATAGACATTTTACACAAAATTTGGCATAAATAATAAAATAACACGGAATGATTTATCGTGTCTAGAAATCAGATAAATAATGTGGCCTAACACGAGTTACCTTAGTAATTTAAATTGTAGCTACATTAAAGATAATTAAATCAAAATGAAAGTGACGATAACTAAGTAATTAAGACTATATATATTTCCATACTCCCAAGTAAATTTGAAAAATTAAATGAAATTATTGAATATATTGCAGTTTAAAAATTTCTCTAATAATAAATTATTTGGTTAGGTAAAAAAAAATCGTTGTGTTGATTATAAAAATTGTTGGCTTATGAAATAGTTTCGTGAAAAGTTGGGAATTATAAAACGTGATTGATATGAAGTGACGTTAGTGTTCCTATATTGTTTGGTTAATGAAAAAAAAAATAAGCACGTGGTCGAGATTATTTGCAACCTAATTATGGAAGTATGATTTTAAACGATGGCGTGAAAAATTATTTTATCTTCTACTAGAAAAGCCGTAGTGTTATCTCTAATCCTTTTGTCGCTGTATCAATATGGCACAAAAAATAAAAAGGAGTGGTCGAGGATTAAATGGGATAATGTTTTCTTAGCGTTCTTTAAAATCACGTTTTTTTTTCTGTTTTATTTTTAATTTGTTTTACAAACTTGGATATACTGTTAAGTGTTTTTGGATTCAATGCATTTGTTGTATGAGCGTTGTGGAACGTAAATTTTCTTGACATGAAGATTAAGTAAAACAGTCACACTGGTTGGGGGCGGCGTGTTTCGGTGTTGCCTGCCGTGCTGCGGTACGCAGGCAGATCAGCAGCCCAATTTGTCGAGTGTTACGGATGTAAACTCTGCCGTTCATTTCGGAGGCGAAATAACGTCATTGCCAATTGTTCCCACGACAACGCCACCGTTGAGAACAAGTAATTTACCTCAAACACCGCCACTTCTACAAGACATTGAAGAGGAAGAAGGTGGCAGTGATCCACATATCGATCAACTAGCTTTGGTTGCGACATACACGAACAATCGCTACAGTTTTGGAAAGAAACGTCGCAACTTATTTGGCCAGTCGCCATCGCCGACTTTCGCGGTCAAAGTTGCCGGCAAAGTTTGCCGGAAAACTAAGCTGCGTCAGCGTGCGAATATAACAGAAGCTCCTGCAGCGATAAATGCGAGTGGTGCTTCTGTTAACACAATTTCGGCTGTTTCCGTGGCCAATGCACCCCCATCTTCACTAAATTCCACTTCTTCTTCTTCGTCCAGCCCCGTACCAAAGATGCAAGCAGAACAAGGCAGCATTGGAGACTTGCAGAAATACCACAATCGTTACTTGCGCAACCGACGTCACACTCTCGCCAATGTCCGGTAAGATTTTTTCAATTTTTATTCTATACTATAAATTATTAATCATCACCAAATATCAATGTTGACATATAATATATTAACTTAATTAGTAATGATCATGGTTAATAAACGAAAAAGAGTTTTTAAAAATTTACACGGAAAAAATCTGTTGTAGATTTAACTACAATCCTTGTTAAAGTTACAACATACACTAGTAATATATAGGATGACACCACTTGTGGTAACGTTTACTAGTTAAGTGTAGTTAAATAAACTGTAGTATTATTTACAAAACGAACTAGTAAAAATGACTCCATGATAATATAATGTAGTTGAATTTTCGACACTGGAATTTATTTATTAAATATAGGTTATTTTGTAAAATATAATCATAGAAAAAGGTAAAGATGGCTCTGATGTTTTTTTTTGTCAGTCGTTTTACAAGGTTTTACTAAATAATGGAGTAAATTGTACATTGTATATAGAATTTTATACACCAAAAATTGTAACGATTACAGATTTGTTAAAATTCGTGGCGTAACAGAAACGCCACCATTTGTTAATTGTACAACACTCAGCAGTTGTAACAGCTATATATATTTACTACACTATGGTAGTTAAAATACTTATCAGCTGTTACATTTGTGGTTATAGTGAACACAAAGTGCAGTAAAATTATTACTAGTTTAGTGTTGTAAATTTTACACAACTATTTTTTCCGTGTAACCTAACCCTAAGTTCTTTCAGTTGGTAGTTAAATTGTCAATAGCCTTCAACATAAGAAATAATGTTATATTCGCCTAAACAACACACTTATGGTTATGGTCATAACCATATGATGCGATTCTGTTAAGTACTACTATAGTATATTACTAGTAATTTTTAAAATAATTAACAATTACTTAACAGAACCAATTTTAATGAAGTTTTGTTAAAGATACCTCAGATCTTAACGTATTGAATACCGTTAATCCTAAAAAAGGTACGGTTCTTGTAGGATAGCTACGAAACTATTCTACTAAAATAGCTGAACGGCTATAAATGACATTTGAAATGAATAATTTTCAAGTCCAAAGGAACATTTTATATTTAAAATTGTAATGAACTTTAGATAGCTAATATCTCTTCCCAGAAAAGTTGTTTTAAGGATTTTGTTAAACTTCCTTTGGATCTAAAGTCGTGAAGTATCTGTCATCTTTTTCTGTCAAAATAGACGGAAAAAAATGTGTTGTAGATTTAACAACATTCCTTGTTAATTTTACAACATTAACTAGTATTATATAGGATGACACCACGTGTGGTTTACCAGTCAAGTGTTATTAAAAAAACTGTAGTATTATTAACAACACGAACTAGTAAAAATGTAGTTGAATTTTTGACAATTGTATTTATTTGTCAAAATTATTGGTTATGTTGTACGAGCCGCATGCGCAAACGCCAAAATTTATCACTTGTACAACACTCAGCAGTTGTAACAGTTACATATTATATTTTCTACACTATGGTAGTAACAAATACTATACGTTAATGTTACATTTGTGGTTATAGTGAACACAAAGTGCAGTAAAAATATTACTAGTTTAGTGTTGTAAATTTTACACCACTATTTTTTCCGTGTAACCTAACCCTAAGTTCTTTCAGTTGGTAGTTAAATTGTCAACAGCCTTCAACATAAGAAATAATGTTATATTAGCCTAAATAACACACTTACCAAAAAAAAGTTAAAGTTACGTTTTTCAAATAAGATATCCATTACTATTTACTAGTATGCGTTATGGTCATAACCATATTATGCGATTCTGTTAAGTACTACTATAGTATATTACTGTTACTCTACTGTAGTATGTTAAATTCTTTCATGCTTATATTAAAGCCAATTAAAAATGGTTCTGACATCTCATCCAAATTATAGTTCTTTTTAAATTAAAGCAAACTTGTATCTATATAAGATTATAGTGGCTATCCAGGAATTTCTTTCATCTAACATTTGACCAAAAATCCAAACAAAACTCTATTTTTAAATTTAATACTTTGTCTATGAAAAGAGAAGCCATATGAGTCAACCTTTTGCAATAAAACAGGAAAAGTCTTTGTAAATTTCACAACAAAATGAAACGATGACTCAGTGCTAGTCTTCAAAATGTTAAGAAGTTACTACGCAGAAAATTGTTAATGAAAAAAAAAATGCCACAAAACTTGACGAAAAAAAAAAGAGACATAAGATCCAAAATTTAAAAATCTAACAATTCAAATAGCAAAAGATTTTTTTTTTTACTTTTTTATTCGTTTATTAGAAATTGAGCACAAAGTGCTCCTAGCCTAAATTATTGCGCCTCTTAAAAATTTAAAATATACCTAGTAATAATAATAAAAATATAAAAATAAAAATATAGTAAATAAATAAAAAATAATAACATAAAAAACTTGGGAAAATGTTAAAAGCAATTTAAATCTATGCGCTTTAGTCTTTTGAATGGTGGTTCTGAAGCAATTTTGACAGCCAATTTGTTCAAGTTTGCTTTTACTCTTTCCAGATATGTTTTGCCCAGCTGCTTAGTATATTTCTCTACCGTTTAAATTCCTACACGGAAAAAAACTGTTGTAGTTTGAACAACATTCATTGTTAGTTTTACTACACTAAATAGTATTATTTAGGATGACACCACGTGTGGTAACGTTTATCAGTCAAGTGTAATTAAAAAACTGTAATATTATTTACAACACGAACTAGTAGAAATGTAGTTGAATTTTTGACACTTGCATTTATTTGTCAAAATTATTGGTTATGTTGTACGCGCCGCATACGCAAACGCCAAAATTTGTTAATTGTACAACACTAAGCAGTTGTAACAGCCACATGTATTTACTACACTATGGTAGTTAATAATACTATACGTTAGAGCTGAATACAACACAATGTGTTATCTAATGTTACATTTGTGGTTATAATGAACACGAAGTGCAGTAAAAATATTACTAGTTTAGTGTTGTAAATTTTACACCACTATTTTTTTCGGTGTAGGTCGCGTTGTATTATGTAATTTCTGATATAACGGTTTACTCCAAGACGGGATCTTACAATTAGTATATCTTTGTAGACCATAACCTTCGAAGCTAGGTTCAGAGACCCCTTCCTGGCAACCATTGAAGATTACAGTGGAGACTTTTAACCTGTGCCATCTTTTTTTAATGTAGGTCTTTCACGTTAGGTGCCTGTCTAGGTAAAATTCCAGATATTTAACCTCTCCAGTGGAACCTCTCTGTGGAACACCCGCATTAATTTTGGACAGTTTACTCGAGTAGCTCCCATATAGAACGTAAAACGTTCTATCACGGAGGTAACTTTCTATAATTCCGTGATACTAGTAAGGCAGACATCTTCTCACCTTGTACAAAAAGCCTTCATGCCAAACACAGTCAAATACCTGAGCAATATCTAAAAAGAGCCTTGCGTAGTATTTTTTTTCCTCAAAGGCTCCCTTCAAGTAGTTGGTCCCCAGCAATGGACCTGCTCAACAGTACTGGGGGTTTTGTCTTAAACCAAACTGTTGGTCCGGAATTATTTTTTTCTCTTGTCGGGTTAGGGTAATTTTGTCTAGAATAAGTCTTTCCAAAATCTTTGACAAGACCGGGAGAAGACTAATTGGCCTATAGCCATATATGCAGGTTTTATTTTTTCCCGGCTTGTGGATGACGATTATTTTCGCCTTCTTCCAGGCAGAGAGAAAGTTGTTAAATACAAGAGTAAAGATATATAAAATTGCACGTTTTTCGTTAATGGGGAGTTCCTTGATGAGTTTTGCTGTGACCATTCAAAACCAGGCGCTTTGCGTAATTTTAAACTGTTTTTTTTATTTATTTAATAGTGATATGAGTTTGAACTTTAATTGTTTTGTGGTGGAATCAGGTAATATATTAGATCCCAAACTGGAAGTAACACTCTTAGCAGATTTTGGGGGGAAAACTGCTGCAAGGCGCTTGGAAAAAGCTTTAGCTTTTTCCGCGTCCGACTCCATCCAGTTTCTAAAAGGATCACGGATTGGAGAATCAGTTAATTAAGATCCTTTTGCTCACTTCGTTTGTTTCCTTAGCGCATATCCAGACTGAGAACGTAACAATAATTGCAAGAATAAGATTTGTAAAAATTAGCATTTAAAAGGAAGATTTAAAAATGTAAGATCGTCCCCTTTCTTAACTACTTAGGGATGTTTTTTCGAAAAAGAATTCCTTACCTGGCACCACAGTTCACTTAGGAATAACACATCGATTTAATGTTTGTATCTTCAATGGTTCAGCTTATTATTAGTGTCTGTTAGTCAATCATTTAAACCTTGTATATATTTTAATATTAAATCATGGAAGTTATTGAACCAAAAATATTTTCTGGTTTTAAATAACCGATTGAGATATAAGAAAGTATAAAATTCTCAAAAAATACATGATTGTAAAAATACATGGTACAAATTATTTTTGTAATCAAAGACGAAAATTTAACATTTTAATAGCCTAAATTTTAACCAAACACGATCAAGATGACAAAATGGTATTTGTAAAGTCGAAAATTTTATTATTTAAGGTAAATTCTCTTTAAAAATTGCCTTCTACCTTTATATATATTTGTATAAATAGACTTAACTACTCTAAAACATTAACAGTGGCATAATCATTGGCCTGTATAGTTTTTCATTCTGAAGAAACAAGATATAAAAAATTTAAAAAAAACCAACGCAATTCTTCTATATAATTATTCTTGATAAGGTAGAATGCATTGCTTAATTGATCAATTCTTGTGTTTTATAAGTCTGCTGTTCAAGGTTCAAATAGTAATATTGACAACAAATAATATATTTGCAACTCTTTTTATACGATGAATAGATCTTCAGAGTGTTGTATAAAAAAAAAATGTTATATAGAAACATTAGAGGATACCTACAAACGTTCCACAATATCCTATTTAAAAATCATTTACCGACATAGATTAATGAATTTGTTTTACTTCTTTACATATCAAAATGTTGAAATTTACATATGTAATTGATATTTTATATAGCTGATAACACGAGTAATTGATTTAATATAGTCAAGCTAATAAATTAAACAATTTGATGATGCAATATGTTATGTACATAGTATTAATATTATACAAGCGTAAACATCAACTCAATAGTTAAATTTAAAATCGTTTTGATCCAATATATATATATATATATATATATATATATTAAAAAGAAGTGGTTGCGTGTACTTATGTACGCGCGTGAAAAGTTACATTTCTTTGGTATCATTAAAAATTAGTTCTTATTAATTTTATTCAAATAATCAGTTTTTAAAAACTGTAATTTAATATGTAATAATTATAATATATATATTTACAGATATAATTATTAAAAATAAAATTAAGAGAATAATATTTTACTTTTATCAATAAATAATATCCAAAGAAAGCTGCAGGACGTTTATAAAATTTGTCAGGATCATTTTTCTGGCTAACAATTCATGCATGTCATGAAAACGAAGCTCCATAGAAATTGCGAAATTAATTAAGTAGCTACTTGTCAGAGTAAATGTCTTAATCTTATTTATATCTTGTGTTACTAAATTATTATTCTAAGATGGTTGAATCATTTCAGAATCCCAGATTTCGTGATAACTAAGAATATGCATGGAATGCAGACGTCATTTTCATAATTAAATATCAAATAGTATAACAGCTACTGCAAAATTCGAGAAAAGTAATAACTTATTTTTTAATAATATGTGTCATTTGTATATATAATTATTTTTAATTTTAATATAAAAATAAATAAATTAGATAATAAATACAACAAAAATTCAAATTACGCGCGCCAAGAAACCCAGTGTTTGGCGACTAACGTCATTTTGTTAATTTTTTTTCACAAGATGCGCGCGCATCTTAAAATTTCACTCTCATCATTTTTTCATAACGCGCTTAAAGAAGTATAATTTCCAAAAATAGGTAGATACATATACCTAAACCATGTTCTTTGTAATTAGTGTAAACGGGCCGAAAATTTAATTTTCATCACATTGATATTTTCATTTCTATTTATTATAAAGTGTAAATGTAAGTTGTGGTAAATATTGACTTAGGTTTACTGGAGAGAAAATTCATTATGTGAGCTTGTATAGAAAGTAGAGATATTATGTTTAATTTAGTAGACCTAAACAAAACTTTAGGACGTTGGAGTGATCGATTTGATTTCTAAAAATGGGTTACAAGTTCAAATAGTCTGTGAGCTTACGATTTGTAAGTTAAGCATTTTCCTCATGAGAAACGCGAAATTTGCACACGGCTGTGTAAGTTTCATGATATTAAAATATGCGGATGTCAAAGAACAAGTTGTGGAGATAGTTAAAATCGATAGTGATCAGTTTTGTTTAAGTTTTTTCTATGGTTAAATTCAGAAAACTGAATTCAACTTTTTTTCTTTTAGTCAGATTTAACTGGGAATATTTTACAGTCTTTATTTATATTACAAATCGTATATAAATAACGTAATAAATAGATAAATTGATAGTCGATGATGCAAACTGATGTAATAAAATTCAAAAACTATTAGACATATTTTTATTGTTTGTTTGTTATACTGCAAACTTGGATACTTCGTTTTTGTGGATAAGTAAGTTTATCATAACATTCCTTATCAATTTGAAGTATTTTACTGATATTCAAACAAAAAAAGAAATACGAAATGATGACAGCTTTACGCAAGAGCATAAACCACACTAAATTTTTTACATGCAGTAAATAAGTAAGCATATTTGATATCCGTTGCGTAAAAAAGAATATTCTCCAAAAAGAAGACGTTCAATGAAATGTACAGGAGACGAACCTGTTCATTACAAGCCTCAACTAGAGGAAACAAGATAGAGCGAAGTTAAGTTTAAGTATTGAATATTTTTGTGTGTCAATAATATGGTAGTTATTAGCTTTGTTCACGGGTTCCATTCTGAACCGATTGCGAATCAGTTCAACAAACGTAAAATTTGAGAATTGCTCCCAATTAAACGAGGATTAACGAGTACCCACGAAATTTGTTAATTGAATTGAACGTTGACAGTGGTTGATGCTACATTCACACGAGTTAACTTTAGTTGACCGACTTTAGTTGATCGACAATAGTTGACAATGAAAAACCTAGCGTGATGACTCGTTCAAACTTTTGTTTATCCATTTAAAAGTTGATCAATTTAATTGAAACAGAGATTCACACGAGGTTTTTCAATCAACTTTTGTCGATCAACTAAAATCGGTCAACTAAAGTTGATACGTGTGAACACGACATGACAGCAAAACTGGACTTTGAACTAGCCACGATTTATCAAACTGCGCATAAGTAAGAGAATCGAATTTTTGCCCTAAGAAAAATGCGAGAATGCTAAAACCAATTCTGAATCAACGGCGTATTACTTACTTTTACTACTATATAGTAAGTAAAGGAAATATTGTAATCGGGTCGAATTTTCAAATTCGAGCTTTCGTTGGAAATAAATGTTTTGAGGTCCCCTTAATCCAAAAATGTGGTTTTTAGAAACATGTCTGTGTGTTTGTCTATGTTTTTTTTTTACGGACGTTGACAGAGGGAGCTTTGTTAAAGTGGCCCTACGACGTCTATGTGTGTGTGACAGCCATATCGTACCGAAAGCTTTATCCAAATTACACCAAACTTGCAACGATGACTTCATATTATATCTAGTTGTGCCGCGAAGTTTTTGGTTGATCTCGGTTAACCGAAAACTTCACTTCATTTTAGGAGTTTTGGAGTTTCTTCATTTTTTTATCGAAAACGGCTCTAACGATTTTCTTTAAACTTGCTCTAGTTCTTAGACTCATTAATGCCTACAACTTTTACTTGAAACTTTTTCCTGGGAAAATTTAAATCACGACGGTTCTCGGGTTAAGGGTGGGAGTTCGTATATTTTGTACACATATAGAGGCATCATGCATATAATTCTGTTTATATAAGGTTTGTCCCAGACGTTGAAGCTAAACACATCTACGTAAGACAAAGAGCAAGGCACACTGACCAAGAGACAAGAGTGAGTGAAGAAATGTTTCAGCCCTCAGCCGCTTGGCCGCATTAGGCCGAGAGTCGAGCTATGAACGTACGTTTTCATGACAATAGCTTGCTTCGACACGGATTTGGAGGTGTTTAAACACCGAAAAACTGGTTTAAAATTAGGGAGAAGTGATGGCTTTATGATTTTTACTCACTCTTGTCTCTTGGCCAATGTGTCTTGCTCTTTGTGTGGACGTGTTTGAACATCATCAAATGGACAAGTGGAACAAACCTATAGTTATAAAGTGCTTATAGTTCTTTTATCCAACAGCGAGTTTCATAAAAGAAAGTATTGTGACGCGTTGAGGCAGATATTTTATATGTTACTTTCGGATTAAAATTTTTTTTTATTGTTACCTCTAATGTAGAGATGATTTATTGAAAAAAATATTTTAATGTTACCGTTAGACCATAAGATGCAGCCAATATTTAAGTCCACTTTTCTAAGTAAAAAAGTGCGTCTTATAATTTTAAAAATTACGCTTATTAAATTTAATAATTACAATTTTCTTTAATAATTATTATACACAATTTACTGTGATTTTTACTTCCAATTTTATTTATAAGTAAATTTTTCTACGCTTTTCTAAATTTTAACAAAGTAAGAAATTATTGCTGATGCATTTTAATGCAATTTAATACATAAAAGTTCCCCTTCGGCTGTTTTTTTTTTTTTTTAATAAATACCTCCTAAATATTTATATTTACAGAAAATTATTTTTCTTGAAAGTATATTATACGACAATATTGTCATTATATGAAAGGAACATAAATTTATCATTATATTGATTGAATAAACATTAATGAAACTCCGAAATCCAATAATCCAGCATCACTCAAACTTCAATAATATTGGATTATCGGATTTCTTCTAAATATAGATTTTATCCTTCAATATTGACACAAAACTTCGTGATAAAATATGAGAATGGAATTCGTTATAACGAAAATAAACAAAAATAGAAAGCAATCACGTTATATTCATCTCCTTATTTATTTTTCCTTGTAAAAAAAGGAAACTTTTTAAATACCTGAAAGAATGTAATTTGATGACAAATATGTTAAATATTTTTTAATAATACAGACGTGCATACAAAAATTAATATACATCTAATTATGATTTTGATATAAAAAAATTTTGTCAACACCGTAATTGATAATTTTAGAAAAGAATGTTGCCAGTGAAATGAATTATGTTTACGTTTCTTCCTCTCATTTCTTATCTTTCAAAACGATAAAAATAGAACAGACTACGATGTGAATACTCGTAGACACGTTTTTTTTCCTAAATCATTCAAAAAAGAATACTTAAAAATTAATTACAATTTAAAAACTTTTAGTTTTCAAGATTTGAATCCAAGATAAACATGAAGTTGTTTTAGAAGAAGGCACTTTAAACTTGTGTTAATTTCTTCTATATGAATAGGTTGACTATATGTAACGAAGATTTAAGATTAGCCTCATTTTCAAGTATTCAAGTATTCTTGACAAACTTTTCAGATTACTAAATAATTATTTAATGACTCATTTTTTTAAAAACCGAATTGTTCTAATTGTTTTACATATATGGGTAATTCTCATGAAATCTCGAAATTACCAATCAATAAATCAATGAAAAATATTTAAATTAATTCATCTTCATTTGCTCTTAAATTTGTACTATTTATCTTACTAGAAGTGACAAATATCTGAATAAATGAGTTTTGACGATTTAAATGTGAGGGAATGATGACGGAGGTGAGGAAATGATGATTATATTTTTTTTTCATATGAAATCGTATTATTTATTTTGACGTGATAACGTTTTATAAATTTATGAACTACGACAACAAGTCTGAAAAAAATTCGGCCATTTTGTCACGTTACCTACATTTGAACCTGTGCGTGCAAGCGAGAACGCGATACAAGTGATAGAGAGTCACGATATTATTGTTGAATTCTAGGCAACGTAGGGATGGGCAAATTTATAAAATATATCGATATATATCGTATCGATATTTACGAACAATATCGATAGATGCAGAGTAAAAAATATCGATACTTCGATATATCGATATTTTCATCTCAAAACACGATTACTTGAAAAATTGTTAATAACTATAAGTGGAATAAATTATAATTATTGTAAAATATAATAAAGCTCTTAAAAAAATATCGAATTTGATATTCGGAAATAAATATTAACAATCAGTATTTTGATATATTGATAGTTGGTGCCCTTACCTAAGACAACGTGTTTTGTGTTTTTCTTTTGCAATTTACTTAATAAGATTTAATTGATTTTTTCTTTCATAATTTTCAGTCTTATTTCATTTTGAAAAAATTGTTAAATTTTAGTTAACTACTTTGTATTATACAAAGTAATGATACTTCAGTGATAATAATTCAATTCATAAAAGTACGCAATTTTTCATCAATTAGGTGTTCTTTATGACGTTATCACGTAAAACTATCGTCCGTAAACTGACTTTACAGACAACCGATTTGTAAATATATTTTGAATTCTAATAGGTTGTATTAACTTATAAATTAAAAAGTTTCTGTAAGCAAAGATGCACGAAAACCGAGTCTGAAAGTCATTATTTCATAACTCATCATCCCCACACTTTTAATCAAAATGAGAAAATGACGGTGAGGGAATGACAAAACAAATCATAACCCAAAAAAATCTCGCAACTTAACCGTTCGTTAGCAGCTAGCCTTTTGCTACGCTTTCTACCTCTAAAACATACTTTCGTACGTCATCGAAATTGAAATATAATAATTACCTTTTTTATTCTTAACTGTGAGGGAATGATTGAATAAAATGTAATCTTTAAAATATTACAATGAAATCTTCTTCTAACAATGACTCTAACAAACTTGAAGTCAATTCACCATTCCGAACAAGTAACCGTACTACCAACTGTCAAAAACTAATGAGAGTGTTACCAAAGTCCTCAAAAATATACCTACTTATCGACTGTTGGTAATGTTGTGAGGGAATGATTATTTTTCATGGGACAAGTGTTGAGTTAACATTAGACAAGTTGTTGATGACTTATGATCCTAAATTCAGAGAAATTTTGAAAATTTGTTATATTTACAATAGAAAAGTCATAGTTACAAACGGATTTTTTAAGAACTTTTTAATAAACATTTTTAACAATGTTCTAATCTGGAGTTTGAGACACAGTGAGGGAATGATTTTCAGAGTACTATATATTTATTTTTCCTCGCAAATACCCCTACAATCCCAAAGTTATTACCAACATTTTTAGCCTTGATGATGTTCTTTCGAAAAAAAAATCCTAAGCCGGTTAGGTTTATTCTAAAAACTTCTAGGACAGTAATTTAAAGATTTCATGAGAATCACCCGTATGTATCAATGACTTGTTTTCATTTGGGCTAGGTTTGTTAATATCGAATGCATCTAACGTAAAACTAAACTATAACTAAACTGTTTATAAAACTGATATTTCTTTTACTATTTTTCACTATTGTGATTATTCTTTTGAATCCTTTTTTATAGCAGGTTTTAGCCTATTTAAAACTAAAAAAAATCCTGAAATTTGAAAAAAAAAAACCCTCCAAAAATACCTTTATTAAGTGATCAATTATGTAAATACTAACATTACTATTATACGTGGGTAAAATTGCAATAGTACTGATAGTTCTTTATACGCATGTACATTCATTCTTAGGTCATGCACCTACTCTTTTGTCTGCATCATAAAAAGATCACAAATAAAAGTTTTATTTGTCATAGCAACATTTACCTAGCTTTATTAAATACCTAAAATAGTTGAGGTTTTATGATCGAATTTCGTATATTTTATAAAATAACAATCGTTGTGATTTGAGCAATGAGTACAGCTTTAAAAATGTTTAATACAACAACTGTCGATGAAAACAACCCGTTTCAATGTCATTTAAAATTATTCTGCAATCGTTTGTAATAATAATTTCAAAGATCTTTATTTCAACGCACCATTTATATTCTTATATCAAATTATATCATAGCATATATCACTCGCTTATTTGCTCATCTTATAAACAGTAAATATTCGTAAATAAAATTGTTTTGAGTATCATTAGCTTGTTAATTTTACATTAGACAAAACTAGTTTAACGATCTTATGACTGATTTGACGTCAGAAATAAAGAGTATAAAACTTATAAATTTGGTATTTTAAACTTTCTATAGATATTAAAATGTTTTGCATTATTATTGCAATACCTACAAGCACAACATTTTGAAAAAATTATCAAAACAAACCAATAAATATTAACTTTAAAGCGTAACACCTCCTTTAAAAATAAGCTGACGATTTTCCAAAGTCGTATGAAACGTTTGAATTCGAGTTTTTCGATCAATGATGCTCGCAGTGATGCCCTTGAGAGTAACATATTTCTTTCAATGCTACAACTAGTCGGGAAAAACATTTTAAATTTTCTTTTATCGGATATGCGTGACTTGAAACATAAAGAAAATCGTAATTAAAAGAAAATCTTGTAATCATTTCAATTTAGTTTTATATTCACTCAAATGAAATTATAAATTTGAAAAAATAAGCAGTAAAACATGTTGATTGTTTTTAAGAACTTTACTTGATTATTATTATAAAGTAATCTTGTCACATAAGACTTGTTTACTTTTGCTTTACACAGAAACTTAAAATTACATCGTATAAAGTAAAGTTTTTGTTAATTCTTGAAGTTTGGAAAGTTTTGTTATAAAATTCGTTAAACTTTTCTTATATTCATCATTTATCTAGAAGAAACGTTAAGGCCTTTTTAAGGAAAAGTACGAAAAACTTCCTTTAAAATATAACTACTACGATATATATAGATACTAAACTACGAGTTTACAACTATTTGGTATAATAACGATCGCTATTTTATTATTTTACTAGCTGATACTCGCTCGCTTTGCTGCGAGTATCTAAATTTAAATGATTGATTAATTGATTCCCTATCTTCACAAAGAAATTTAAAAATTAATCTAATTTGACAGAAAAAAATGATAGACAATATTTTCAGACTTAAGATCCAAATTATTAGCTATCTTACAGGTTCATTAAAATTTTAAATATAAATGTTCCTTTAGATTTGAAAATTTATAACCGTACAGTTATTTTAGAAGAATAGATTCGTACATGGAAAAAATAGTGGTGTAAGATTTACAACACTAAACTAGTAACATTAGATAACACAATTTGATGTATTCAGCTCTAACGTATAGTATTTTAAACTACCATAGTGTAGAAAATATATGTAGCTGTTACAACTGCTGAGTGTTGTACAATTAACAAATTTTGGCGTTTGCGCATGCGGCGCGTACAACATAACCAATAATTTTGACAAACAAATGCAAGTGCCAAAAATACTGTACTTCTTTAGGCACGTTATGAAAAAAATGATGAGAGTGAAATTTTTATATGGGCGGCCATCTTAAACAAAAATTAACAAAATGAAGTTGGCCGCAAAACCACTCGGTTTCTTTTAACTTGGCGCGCGTAATTTGAATTTTTGTTTTACTTATTTATTTATTTTTATATTTATATTAAAAATATTTATATATACAAATGACAAATATTTTTAATAAATAAGTTATTACTTTTCTCGAATTTTGCAGTAGCTGTTATACCATTTTTCTAGTTAAGTGATGAAAATGACGTCTACATTCCATGCATATTCTTAGTTATCACGAAATCTGGGATTCTGAAATGATTCAACCATCTAAGAATAATAATTTAGTAAAACAAGATATGAATAAGATTAAAACATTTACTTTGAAAAGTAGCTACTTACTTTATTTTGCAATTTCAATGAAGCTTCGTTTTCATGACATGGATGAATTGTTAACCAGAAAAACGATCCTGACAAATTTTATAAACGTCTGGCAGCTTCCTTGGGATATTATTTATTGATATAAATTAAAAAAATAGTATCTTTATTTTATTTTTAATAATTATATCTTTAAATATATATATATTTTTATTATTAAATATTAATTTATAATTTTTGAAAATTGATTAATTGAATGCAATTAATAAAAACTAATTTTAATGATGCCAAAGAAGTATAACTTCTCACGCGCGTACATTAGTACACGCAACCACTTTTACTAGTTCATGCTGTTAATAATACTACAGTTTTTTAATTACACTTGACTGGTAAACGTTACTACACGTGGTGTCATCATATATAATACTAGTTAATGTAGTAAAATTAACAAGGAATGTTGTTAAAACTACAACACATTTTTTTCCGTGTAGCTATCCTACAAGAACCGTGCCTTTTTTAGGATAAAGTGTATTCAATAAGTTAAACTCTGAGGTATCTTTAACAAAAATTCATTAAAATTAATTCCGTTAAGTAATTGTTAATTATTTACAAATTTAGTATATTATTTTTATACCTTTTATTTTGAATTATATCTACGACAATGAACAATAAAGAAATTCAAATAAATTAAAAATAATTTCATTAATAATTTTATCGGGTGTTAACTGAAATTCATAGTTATTTTCCAGGAAACTTTTTCAATTTTTTTAATTTAAACTTTGTAGAGATTTCTCTCGTTACTGTGTAAAATTGGTCCGGCCTTCTTGAGGAAAATGCGTTATAATGCTTTTTCACGAACTTTAAAAAAACTTATCGAAAATATTACGAAAATACACAGTTCCAGCAAGATTCAATTGTTATGATATCCTATGTAGAGTGACCAACCGTACTCTTTTACCATACCTAACTGGTGTAGAATTTTTCGAGTTTTTGTTCTAAATAAATACTTATATAACATTTTTATATTTATAAGAAAAAGATAGCAATAAAACAGTCACTACGTATGACGTATAATATCCAGTCGCCTTGCTAACGCTTTTTAAATCTGTGACTAAACGGCTTCAAAGATTTTCTTTAAACTTACTACGGTTCTTAGACTCATTAATGGCTACAACTTTTATTTGAAACTTTTTCCTGGGTAAATTCGAATAAGGACGGTTCTGGGGTGAAGCTTGGGAATTTGTATATAATATATAATATATAATTTATATTAGATAGGTTGTAGTTCTGTTTATATGTATAGTTATAAAGTGCTTTGATTTCTTTTAACCAACAGCGAGTTTCATAAATGAAAGTAAAAGAAAGTACTGTGACGCCTCGCAGTAGATTTTTTTAATATTATCACATCAACATTTATCTTAAATGCAACCAATTTAATAATTTCGTTTATATTTCAAATCGTTGTTTTCCAAATGCATTTAATGGTAACTTATTGTTAAATAGCTAAAATTAGCAGAGGCTGTATTGTTTATTCAAAAATAAGAACGAACAATTTAATTGCCAATTATTGTTTCTACTGAGTAAATATTTAAATTACAACAATAACTTTATAACAGAGAATGAACGTTTATAAAGGCACTATTTAAAATCATTAATAATATTGCGATGAGTGATTCACTTTGAGGAAATTATTTACAATTACAAATGAGATAAATGAAAACCATTCCATCAATTCTTCAAACGTTCATTATTTATTAAGTAGACGTAATGAAACTATACTATAGTCTAAAAGGATAACAATGAGGGTTGGAAAATAAGACCTTGTAAAAATACATTTGAAATAAATTTAAATTTTTGAGTATTTTCCGTAAAACGAACCGACTACAATTTTTATCGCTGTGAAAATTGTATTAACGTTCTTTATTTGTTATCATTAACGTAATGGTTTGAAAAGAAAAACTTCTGCAAGTAGTACATAGTAAAATTAGTGTAGTTATTGAAAAATAGAAACAAAATTAATTGTAGTTAAATGGTGATTTTATTCAAATTCTCCCATTGTTATAACAAACGTTATACCTTTTTAGAATGGTAAGAACAACATATTGATGTGACGAAGGTAACGATTCAAATGGAAAATAAATTTTAATCCCTTGAGCCTTTTTCTTTTCCTTTCTTCTATAATGTTATATTGATTTTATGTGCTACGCATATATACATATTTAATAATGATATATCAAAACTAAATTATACTATTGGAAACATTGGATTCTATCTTTTATGTAAAATTTTCGATACCATTTAAAGACTGATTTAATCAATATTTACAAATTTATTATAAATATCATAATGTTGATACTTTAAATGGCGTTTTCAAATAGATGTAACGCAAGAAAGTTAATATATATATAAACTTTAAGATACTTTTTTTTTTTTATTTGAACAAACTGTAATTGAATTATTACTAAGTAAATAAAATTACCTATTAAAACACTTTGCTATTTCTTTTAAATTTGAGTATGAATAAAAGATCAAAGAAATGTAAATCAAATGACGAATATTTTGTCAGAACAAAATCCATATTGGATTAAATATTTTATGCTGTTCTTTTTAAATAATAAAGAAAGAAATATATAGTATATTGTTCAATGAAATAAAATCTCTCCGCGTTGAAAAAAAAAGTCGAAATTCTATTACACCTACACTTTTAAAAGCTTTTTAAGTTCAAGGTTATTACATTTGCATTGAGATTAATGGATAATTTGATAAACCCGGTTATTTGAGAATGCGGACTTTTTTATATTCAGATAACGATGCTTAGAGTTTATGGTTCGAAATACTTTTCATGATACTAAAATGTGATGATTATGACTTCCGAGTTTATGTTTATTATTTGTTCGTTTTATCTAATGTATATTTTTGCTTATAACAAACTTTTTAATAGGAAATTTCTAGTCGGTGCATTAGATTTTTTTTTCCAAAATCAACATAAAATTTGAGGGAAATTCTATTGTAGAACTAAGAAGTAGAAGAAATTTTTTTGCGTTTAAGACAGTATATATGATTTTAGATGTTAGGGTGACTTAAAACATCCCCCTTCCCCAAATTCTAAATGGAAATTTTTTTTCAACCATTGTATGACAGTCAATGTATTTCAGAAGCCACTTTGATAAATTTTCTCAACTTTTTGTTTAACACAATTAATCGATTCAATCAGCAATGAGCGTCTCCATCATCAGCCTATTTTATTTTATAATTCATACTAACTGATACTCGCTCGCTTTGCTTAGAGTAACTCAATTTAATTTAATTGTTTATTTGATTCCCTACCTTCACAAGGTAATTTAAAAATTAATCTATTTTAACAGAAAAAGATGAGAGATAATATTTTCAGACTTTTAATCCAAAGTAAATTCATCAAAATACTTAAAACTACCTTTAAAGGAATATATATTAGCTATCTTACAGGTTCATTACCATTTTAAATATAAAATATTCCTTTAGACTTGAAAATTTTTCATTTTGAAATGTCTTAGCAACCACTGAGCTATTTTAGTACAATAGATTCGTAGCTATCCTACAGGAACCGTTCCTTTTTGAAGTTATACTTCTTTAGGCGTGTTATGAAAAAATGATGAGAGTGAAATTTTTATATGGGAGGCCATCTTGAGACAAAAATTAACAAAATGAAGTTGGTCGCAAAACCACTCGGTTTTTTTTTTAACTTGGCGCGCGTAATTTTTGTTTTATTTATTTACTTATCTATTTATTTTTATATTTAAATTAAAAATAATTATATATACAAATGACACATATTATTAGAAAATAAGTTATTACTTTTCTCGAATTTTGCAGTAGCTGTTATACCATTTTTCTAGTTAGGGATGAAAATGACGTCTGCATTCCATGCATATTCTTAGTTATCACGAAATCTGGAATTCTGAAATGATTCAACCATCTTAGAATAATAATTTAGTAACACAAGATATGAATAAGATTAAGACATTTACTTTGAAAAGTAGCTACTTACTATATTTCGCAATTTCTATGAAGCTTCGTTTTCATGACATGCATGAATTGTTTAACCAGAAAAATGATCCTGACAAATTTTATAAATGTCTGGCCGCTTCATTGGATATTATTTTTTGATATAAATTAAAAAAATATTATCTTTATTTTATTTTTAATAATTATATCTTTAGATATATATATTATTATTATTATTAAATATTAATTTACAATTTTTTAAAATTATTTGAATGCATTTAAAAAAAAAACTTATTTTTAATGATTCCAAAGAAGTATAACTTCTCACGCGCTTACATAAGTACACGCAACCACTTTTTTAAGATATATGGTATTCAATACGTTAAGATTTGCGGTATCTTTAACAAAAATTCATTAAAATTAATTCCGTTAAGTAATTGTTAACTATTTAAAAATTTAGTATAATATTTTTATGCGTTTATTTTTAATTATATCTACGACAATGAACAATAAAGAAATTCAAATAAATAAAAAACAATTTCATTCTTAATTTTTTATTCTTAAATTTTTAAAGTCGCTTCAACTTCTAGGGCAATTAGCGACTGCGCATAGTGGTACTATGCCTAGTAATTAATTAGATTTTTGATAAAAATAATAGATTTGAAGTGAAAAAAAATTTGATATAAGCTGAATAGTGGTAACAATGATAATAAAATTAATAGTAGTGACGGAGTATTTTGTTTTAGATGATAGAATATAATGCTAAAATTTTAAAATACTAGTATTTAGCGATACATTTGTTTGATGTTTAATTAGAGAGTTTTGTAGAAGGTGGAGTTCTTTATTCTTCTCTAATGCTCGTCAAATTATCAAAATTAATTTATCAAATTAATTTTATCAGGTGTTAATTGAAAATCATAATATTTATTTTCCAGTAAACTTTGTCAATTTTTTAATTTAAACTTTGTAGAGATTTCTTTTGTTACTGTGTAAAATTGATCAGGCCTTCTTGAGGAAAATACGTTAAAATGCTATTTCACGAACTTTAACAAAACTTCCGAAAATAAATAGTTCCTGTAGGATCAAATGTTATGCTATCCTATGAGGGGTGACTAACCGTACTCTTTTAAAAGTACATGCACTTTACATACCTAATTGGTGTAGAATTTTTCGATTTTTTGTCCTAAATATGGACCAACATAACATTTTATATTGATAAGAAAAAAAGCAAAAAAACAACCACTACGTACGACGTACAATATCCAGTCGCTCTGCCAATACTGTTTAAATCTGTGATATCTTCTAAGATATTCAGTTTTATGATTTGCTGTAAAGGGCAATTTTGATCTACATTAAATGTACAACGTATCTAATGCATTTAATTGAATACGGAATAGTGGATGTTCAAAATAGCAAAAAGCAAAATTAAGTCTCTCCTTATGAATTGAGATAGTATTTAATTCTAATACTGCGTTAATAGTACAAATTCTTTGAAAATAAAGTGTTTTTTTTACTTTTAAGATTCTAGAAAATAAATTTAAGTTTGTGTTATAAAGTAAAATCTAAAGTTTAATTATAGAATCATCATGTTTTAACTGTTAATACTCTTATCAAAAAGGGTGAAAATGATGAGTTGCATATTGAAAAGAGATGGAATGTTCAACAACATTTTTTTGAAAGCGGTTTTACGTTCTGGAATGATCGACAATCGATTTAAATCAAACAATTTGAACAAAAATAGTTCTAGAACATTACGTTAAAGTATATAAAGGAGATGTGTTCTATCGAAATTCTGTTAAATTCAGTGTTAATTCTACACAAGAGATTTATAAGCTCATAAATTTAATGCAATTTGAACAATAAGTGGTTATTATTTATTATACAGATTTGAGACAAATGCCGTTTTAATAGAACAATGCATGAATTAATTCTAAAAATATTCAAAAGTCAATGACACCATGCATTTTTTTTTTTAAAAATTAGATCAATATATTTTTACTTGAATATTATTTCAGTTTCCAACTGCTACAAATATTGTTCTTTTTTTTTTTTAAATCAGCTGCAAACATTGATAACAATCGGCTGGGAACATATCATCAAAATAATCAAAAGCCGTTTTTATAAGGCGTAGGTTTTTGTAGGCTGCTTATAAAATGCGTCAGAACCGTTTTGACGACTTTGACGCGTCTTTTGTAGGACACATTATCAAGCTAGTGGGCGGTAAGTCTCACTGTATTCTAAAAAGATTTTCGTAAAAAAAAAGACAAATACTATTACATTTAAGTCTATTTCTTTTGTAACTTTTTTAATACAAACATAAAAAAAATTAAACACAATAACGAAGACTATGAGTTTTAAAAATAATTTAAAAAGATTTTATCACTTATAAAAATATATGTGTTGTTCTTTTTTTCAATTTTTGAGCCACTACATTCATTATAAATTAATCATTTAAACTTATTCATTATATGTATACATTTTTTAACTCTGAATAATATCAATTAATATCAATGAAAAATATCAAAAATTAAATTTTATATGAGGAATGAAATACTTCTATAACTTTTCTATACCTTTCTAAACTTTAATCTGGTCAATACAAAAAAAAATTCTAGGAACAAATTTAAACAAATTCATTTATAAAAAGAGAAACCTCCCACTGCCATTCTCTCTACGACTGGAATTAATAAAAAAACACCCTAAAATGAGCTTACCACCACTCTATTTTTAGGAAAAACCACCAACACCCCTGTGGGAGATTTCAAAAAACTATAAATATTTTAGAAAAAATGGGTAAGGCCAACACACCTATTCAACTACTTACCTAAACAGTCAGAGAGATTGAGAATAAGTACAACAATTTTGACAAATTCATCTTTACTGATGGCTCGAAAACAGAAGACAGTGCGGGATGCACCTTTGTAGTTGATCAGGAAGAACGGGGGATCAGACTGCCTAGTTAGAGCTCATCCTACACAACGGAGCTAAGGACAATATATATAAGTGGTACAATAAATATCGGGACAGCCGAGGGACAATTTTATCCTTTGCATCGACTCACTTAGTGCTATAAATTCGCTGAGAGTCTGGCGTCTTGGCCCACGAGTGACCTTTATGTGGGTTCCTGGGCACGCCGACATAGTGGGAAATGAGAGAGTCGACGTTCTTGCCAAAGAGGCTGCAAAAATGGCTTGAGAGATCACAGGGCCTCATTAAAAGGTTCCATGTGTTTGGATCCCCGGACAAAATATCCTTAGACAAAAAATCCCCATTACAAAATATCCTCAGACAAAATGTCCTTATAGAATGACTATATTTGCCGAATAATTTTGATGTTAAAACAGTTCGTTTTGTGTAAAACTTCGCGGTTCCAAGAAATGCACATTCAGTCAAAGAATGAAAATCGG
Organism: Sisyra nigra; assembly: GCA_958496155.1. Classification (NCBI taxonomy): domain Eukaryota; kingdom Metazoa; phylum Arthropoda; class Insecta; order Neuroptera; family Sisyridae; genus Sisyra; species Sisyra nigra. The sequence goes on from OY292317.1 coordinate 1,492,652, forward strand.
GTAAATGAACAGTGACTACAATTTATCTTCTCAAACCCCCGCCAGGGGGATCCCCTGGACCCCTTTGGCATTAATTAACAAAGTTTTTGCGGATTTAACACGAACACATGGGGGGCATTTTAATACGATTTACCAATAAATAATTGGGGGTCAATTGAACAAGTTTCTACTAAAAATTATTAAATATAAAATCTTAGTTATTGAGAGCAAAAAATTTTGTGTCCACGAAATTAATCAGAGTGCTCTTTTATGAGAAAGTTGTGCGGTTTTGAAATTGCATGAAATAATTTATCGTAAATATTTTGTCGGGCAATTTTGTCCAGGGATCAAAACGCCTGATACCCATTAAAGAATCGCTATCAAATATAGAGACCATACTAGAACGGAGCTGGCAGGGCAAGTGGAGGGTTTTCCTAGACCTTCTGCGATCGTCTAAGCTTCTAGCTGGGAGCTTAACTACTTTTGGTGATCTCAGAAGACGAGGGGAGATGGTCCCTACCCGCCTAAAAACTGGGAATACGAAGCTCACTCACAGTTCCCTATTAACATGGGCATTAAGGCGGCAATTTTGTACGGGTATCAAAAGGCCTGATACCCATTAAAAGACTCGCTATCAAATATAGAGACCGTACTGGAAGGGAGTTGGTAGGGTGAGTAGAGGGCCCTTTCCTGGACCTTCTGAGATCGTCTGAGCCTCTGGCTGGGAGCTTAACTACTTTTGGCAATATCGGAAGACGAGGGGAGATGGTCCTTACTCCCCTGATACCTGAGCATACCAAGCTCACTCACAGTTTGCTATGAACGAAAAGTTCGGCCATTTTGTCACGTTACCTACATTTGAATCTGTGCGTGCAAGCGAGAACGCGATACAAGTGATAGAGAGGCACGATATTATTGTTGAATCCTAGGCAACGTAGGGATGGGCAAATGTATAAAATATATCGATATTTACAAGCAATATCGATAGATGCAGAGTAATAAATATCGATACTTCGATATATCGATATTTTCATCTCAAAACACGATTACTTGAAAAATTGTCAATAACTTAAAATGGAATAAATTATAATTATTATAAAATATAATAAAGCTCTTAAAAAATATCTAATTTGATATTCGGAAATAAATATCAACTATCAATATTTTGATAAATCGATAGTTGGTGCTCTTACCTAAGACAACGTGTTTTGTGTTTTTCTTTTACAATTTACTTAATAAGATTTAATTGATTTTTTCCTTCATAATTTTCAGTCTGATTTCATTTTGAAAAAGTTGTTAAATTTCTACTAACCCCTTTGTATTATACAAAGTAATGATAATTCAGTGATAATAATTCAATTCATAAAAGTACGCAATTTTTCATCAATTAGGTGTTCTTTATGACGTTATCACGTAAAATTATCGTCCGTAAATCGACTTTACAGACAACCATTTTTTATGTATAAGTGGCTACTAATATTTTTTTTTGTACCTATATGATACATAATGCCTATACATAATGAAAGGCTCATGTACTCTACAAATAAGTAAACTTTTGTTAAATAAATGTTTGAAGTTAATTTCGCATTTATTGTTTAACACAACAAACTTTTGCTTAAACAAATATGTTCTGTATTTTACCAGGAAAATTATTTATATATAGGATAATACATCATAAGAACCATGCTATTATTTATTCAATTATATTCTCTTTAAAAGCTATTGTTACGAAATAATGCTTAGTGCTATTTTTAACTTTAATTTTCTACTTCTCTTATAAACTGCTAATACCTCTTCATTGTATGTTCTTCAGTATACATAAGATTTACAACTTATCGAATAATTTCTAACTATATGATAATTATATTACGACTAAAGCTAGAAACTTAATTATTTAATTGCAACTCAAAATGTTCATTATAAATATTTGAAGGAAAAATATTGAAATTTATTTATTTAATTAATTTTTATATTTTTCTATGCGATTAATTGTTAAAATTATTGCTATAAAAATATTTAAATACATACTCTATTTATTGTTTGATATAATATCTTTGCATAATGTAGTCAAAAAGACTAAATAGATATAATGGTTTCCCAGAGAGATTTTTACCACAAGTGATATCTTTTAGACGCTTTGATCTTTGAGTAGCTGAACACCTTTACAGAGTTGAAATATTAAATCTAAAGCATTTCCATTTGACCTCATAAAATTATTATAAGACTTACGTAAGCTAGCTCTCTTTGAAATTCGAAAACATTGTTTTAATTTTAAGATAGCCACAAAACAAATTTTTATAAAGACTTTAATCAAATACTTGTAGAAAGATGAACAAAACGAGAATAAAAATCAATACGTTATAGTCATTGTAGACATGTTGTATGTACCACAAATATATCATAATGAAACATTATCCCGTAAATTTGATACAAAACATAAACTTATCACTCAAAGAGGTGACCGATATATTTTCTTTCTTTTTTTCTACGCCTTATCAAATTTCTTTAGCTCCACTTAGTGCTATCATTAACTTATTGTCTAGTAACAAATATTCAATAGTATAAATGCTGTGACCCGTAGAAAATTTTAGCGTCCCCTTAACTATTTCCTCAATGTTGACTCGTGCTTTTCAATGCTTCCTTCCTGTTGACATCTTTCTACTTTCTAACTTGAGAAGTGTTCTTTATATTTGTTCTATAGAATATTATTACAAAAATTTGAACTGAAGAAAATTGTAGCTTTATAAAAGTTTCTTGTCTATAAAAACTTGCGATTATCCTTTGAGATCTGTTATCAATCATCGTCTTACACAATTAACTTATCTTTAAAGAAATTTGTATAGTAAATTCGTTACAATATATACATAGATTACATCGTTACATACATAGATTATACAGAAATTTTAGCATCTCGTAGATTAATTTAAAAACATTAAATTTAACTATACATTTGAACACTATCTCATCCATTACAGCTTGTAAGACACACTCGTAAATAAGTATTCAATGCTAGTAAGGGTTTTAAAATACAAGTTTCTCGAAAGATCCTCATCTCTTTTCAATGTGATAAACGTTTAAGGCATAGATTTTACCGAAAGCCTTCATGTTTAAAGAAACACAACTTTATTTAAATTTCATCAAACTTGGAACTTTCTCTTCATATTACATCTAATTGTACCGTGAAGCTTTTGGTAGAAATTGGTTGACAGGAAGCTTCACTTTACTCTATGGGTGTTTGAGTTTTTTCAAATTTTTTCGAAAACGACTTTCACTCTTTTTTGAACATTCTCATTTTTCACACCTTTTTGGACACTCACTTTTTCATCCTTTTTGGAACACTCTCTCATTTTTCATTCCTTTTGGGACAATATCAATGAGGGAAAACGCTATTGAGCTTTAACGTCGTGTCAAGGTTACCCTTACGAATTAAGGGTAATGTGAGGCAAACAAATGAAAATATTTAGATGACTTTCCCTCCTAATTTCCCCTGGAGGACTCTTGTGGGGGTTGCACTAAGAATCTTAAAGATAAAAAACATTCTCTGAGGTCCGGATAATAACTAATCCAAGTTTCATCGAAATTGGTCGAACGGTTTAGGAATGCATAAAGGTCAGATAGACAGACAGACATAAATACATTCATTTATATATATAGATAAGCGCTTTATCCACTTCTGTCCTACACATAGATTTAGTAATTCTTATTCTTCAGTTAACCGCGTTTACTAAACTCTTTGACTATTACTTGATATATTCCAAGACGTTGTATCAGAGCTGATATCTAAATTTTTTCTCTGAATCTTTTACCTCAAATTTTATATAAAGTTATCTATTTTTTCTATTACGTCTAACTTAAAATGTAACACTTTTAATCATATCTGATTTAAATTTAATTTTAAATTTGAAAAGAGAATTATCAGTGAGGTAATCGAAGTAACGAATTCGTTGGCTTATTTTCAAACTAAAATGTGTCTGAGTTTTTCAAAAGGTTTTTTGTTTGTGAAAAAGACTAAATTAGATTTAGGTAACTAAAACGAGTGCACGTTTCATTCGGTCGATACACAGAAACGTGTGCTTCATTACACTTGAAAGTGAAAATTAACACATAAAGAAAATTAACGTGTCTCTTTAATTTACTCCGGTCAAATGCAATTAACAAAGTTAAACTTATATTCATAGAATTTTTAAGGTTAAAGAAGTTTTTTTCGAACAAAAATAAATAGATGTCTAAGTTTGTGTTCAGTTTTAGAAATATAATGTATCGAGAATTTAATGTAATTGAAAAAAAAAATGTCTCGCTATATTTCATAGAATTAAACAGTAAATTATGAAATACTTAGCTCTGTAAATTTATTTTTTTTAAAAATGTTTTGTTAGGAGCTTAAAGCTTAAAAAGGTCACATCCACTTACACGATACGAAGAAACATTCAAAACAACGCCAAACAAAGTAAATAGATTCATCATTAGATCAGGGTCGATAATTTTTAAACTCAAAAAAATTGTAGTAAGACAAAACCCATTAAAAAGGAAGAGAATATTTAAAAAAAAATGGAAGGAAAAATAAATTACGGTCGATCTGAGATTGGGAAGTGAAAAATTGGGGGGTTTTTAGGAGTAGAAATAGTTTATCGCAATTTCCGACAAAAATAAAAGTCCTATGGAAAAAAATTTAATGCAAAGTTGTAGGTAATAAGAAGATCTACAACTTTTGTTCGAAGACTTTTTCACATAACCTCAAAATATAGGTAAAAAATTCAAATTAACTAGTTTTTGGTTATTAACATTTTTTTTAAATTTGGTAAAAATTTACCTTTTACCGTCCCAAACACACTGTAATTTTTTTGATTTAAAAATATTTATTTTTTCACTTTATTTTGACTTAATATTGAAAGAGCACCCTTATTTCCAATCAAAAATTCTCACGTCAAAATTTGTACTTTTTAAATAAGTCGGTGAGCTTTTTGTTTGTTGAAATCTCTACTTTTTAATAGTACAAACAAAATGTTGAGAGAGATCTTGAACGAGAATATAACAAAAATGAAAGAAAACATAAATTACGGTCGATCTGAGGTCGGGAAGTAGAAAAGTTCGGATTTTAAGGGTAAAAACGGTTTATCTCGATTTCCGACAAAATTAAAAGTGCTAAAGGAAAAAATTAAATAGCAAAGTTGTAGGTTATAAGAAGATCTACAACTTTTGTTTGAACACTTTTTTCACATAACCTCAAAATTTATGTGAATAATTCAAATTACAAAGTTTTTGGTTTTTTTATTTTTATCTTTCACAAAAAAAAAAATCATAAAATTTCGTAAAAACTTACCTTATAATGTCCCAAACACAGTGTAATTTTTTTGATTTAATATATTAATTTTTTCACCTTATTTTGACTCAATATTGTAAAAGCACCTAAATTTTCAATCGAAAATTTTCAGATCAAAATATTTACTTTTTTAAATGAGTCAGTAAGCTTTTTGTTCGTTGAAATCTCTGATTTCTGGTAGGATAGAAACAAATTTTCATGACAATGTTAAATGATTCCAGAAAATGCATTAATTGAAGTGTAAATTTTAATAAATTTGCTTAAAATTGCACATAATACAGTTATACAAATACAACTTTGAGCAATTTATTAAAATGTCCACTTATTATTTTACATTTTCTGGGAAAATTTAACTTTGTAATGCTTATTTTTTTGCACAACCAGAAAGTAGAGATTTCAACGAACAAAAATACCACTGAGTTATTTAAAAAAGTAAATATTTTGATCTGAAAATTTTCGATTGAAAAATAAGGTGCTTTTTCAATATTGAGTCAAAATAAGGTGAAAAAATTAATATATTAAATCAAAAAAATTACAGTGTGTTTGGGACATTATAAGGTAAGTTTTTACGAAATTTTATAAAATTTTTTTTTTTTGAAAAAGATAAAAATAAAAACCAAAAACTTGGTAATTTGAATTATTCACATAAATTTTGAGGTTATGTGAAAAAAGTATTAGCACAAAAGTTGTAGATCTTCTTATAACCTACAACTTTGCTATTTAATTTTTTCCTATAGCACTTTTAGTTTTGTCGGAAATCGAGATTAACCGTTTTTACCCTTTAAAAACCCCCACTTTTCTACTTCCCGACCTCAGATCGACGGTAATTTATGTTTCCTTTCATTTTTGTTATATCCTCTTCTTTTTCTAATGGGTTTATCCTATTATAATTTTTTTCACTTTTTACCATTTTTCAAAGGCCTTAGCTCTGGTCTACATTTTCATTAATTTAAATAAAATAAAAATTCTTAGAAAAAGAATTAGGTAACATGAAATAATATTAAAGCAAATCTACCAAAATGAAAGTTAAACTTTTATTTTTAGAGTAGCATCGAACTTTAGCTTATCGAACTGTATGAGTTTTTAACATCGAAAAATCAATGATATCGTATATTAACGTAATCCTTAAATTTTCACAAAATTAGGTTGATAACACCGAATGATAAGAAACCATACCAATACGATATATTTTTCCTATTTTATTCGCTTCATTTTTTATCTTATCTTTTCCACATATCTTTCACTGTTAGGGGTAGTAAGATTTATAATAATGCAAGTTGTTTTTTTTACCATTATTCGTTAACCAATTTCATATTCCAATCACTATATATATGTACATTAAAATAAATAATTTTAAATTGTTAAAAGTTAAGGGAATTGAAGTTATTATTTTGATCAAATTTTCATATTGCGCATCAAATAAATTGTTAATAAAATATTTCTCAAACTTGCAACGAAAGTATACTTTTATATTATATAATAAGTAGGTATTTATACAATGTTTAATATGCTTGCATCTACCTTTAAGTGACACAATACAAATAGATAAATGAAAAGACTTTTGTGAACGACGGAAATACAGTGAATGTTATCATTTAATTAATAAAGTTATCATGGACGAAACGCTGTAATGTAAATTATAAGTAGAGACCAAACAAATGTTTTGAATGAAACATACAATATATGGATGGGCTGTATATCGAACTTAGTTAGTTGTACCTTTTATTAACAAAAAAAAATTTATCAAAAAGTAAACAAAATCCTCTCCAATTTTTCTCAGATTTATTTTTTTATCAATAACTTTATTGTTTGGAAACATTTTCATACAAGCTGATAGGGGATTCGATTTAAAAATATCTATTATGTATATATTATACAGTAAATAAATATTTTTAATAACACGTGATTTGATCAAATGTACTGTATAAAATCGGTTTGATTACGCAATCAGCGTAATATATTAGCAAACCTTGACCTCAATCTCTTTTATTGGAAATTTTTTAAAAAGTAGAAAATTATTTCGTTTAAATTTTAAATTAAAATATCTCTTGTCCATATAGGCAACCTATGGAACCATAAGGGTGCAAAAATTGGCATCAATAAAATTAGTTTTTCAAATAATCAATTTAAAAAAACTGTAATTTAATATTTAATAATAATAATATATATATTTAAAGATATAATTATTAAAAATAAAATTAAGAGAATAATATTTTAATTTCTATCAATAAATAATATCCAACTGAAGCTACCAGACGTTTATAAAATTTGTCAGGATCTTTTTTTGGTTAACAATTCATGCATGCCATGAAAATGAAGCTTCATAGAAATTGCGAAATAAAGTAAGTAGCTACTTGTCAAAGTAAATGTCTTAATCTTATTCTTATCTTGTTTTACTTAATTATTATTCTAAGATGGTTGAATCATTTCAGAATCCCAGATTTCGTGATAATCAAGAATATGCATAAAATGCAGACGTCATTTTCATCACTAAACTAGAAAAATGGTATAACAGCTACTGCAAAATTCGAGAAAAGTAATAACTTATTTTTTAATAAAATGTGTCATTTGTATATATAATTATTTTTAATTTAAATATAAAAATAAATAAAGAAGTAAATAAATAAAACAAAAATTCAAATTACGCGCGCCAAGAAAACGAGTTGTTTTGCGGCAAACTTCATTTTGTTAATTTTTGTCTCAAGATGGCCGTCAATCTAAAAATTTTACTTTCATCAATTTTTCATAACGCGCCTAAAGATGTATAACTTTAAAAAAAATCTGATTTTGAATCCCTGTCTCCTATTTTATAATAATAGTAATGAAATCTTACTTATATTATAAACGTGAAAGTTTGTAAGAATGGATGTTTGTTGCTCTTTCACTTAAAAAGTACTAAATGGATCTGGATGAAATTTGGCATAGGGATAGATTATAATCCGGTTTAACATATAGTATACATTTTATCCAGAAAAAATGTACGATTCCCGTGGGATAGATATTTTTTTGTTTTTTACAGAGCAAAAGATTAACTTCCTTTTTTGTAATGTGGTAATTTAGAGGCCAGAAAATAAAATGGATCTATATGGATCTAATATGGACTTCTCGTACCGGAATAATAAACGGTTCCTATGGGATAGCAAAGCAAGTGTGTATTCTATAAGAACCGTGTATTTAAAAGCAGTTTCATTAAAATCTATGAAATAGAGTCTTAACTCATTTTCCTGAAGAAGATTTGATCTATTTTTTACTCAGGAGAGATGTACTATTCCCGTGGGATAGATATGTTTTTTGTTTATCACAGAGTTAAAGATTGATATGATTTTTGCAATGTGGTAGTTTGGGGGAGAATGATGCTTTTAAGGAAAAAATAATGCATAGTTCCCATTGGATGGCAAAACAATTATATCCTACAGGAACCGTACATTTAAAAAGTTTCGGTTTAGTTCGTGAAATAGAATTTTAACGCATTTCTTTTAATCTTACACAATAACAAAAGGAGTCTCTACAAGTTGAATTAAAAATTGACAATTTTTACTGGAAAATAAATATGAATTTCAATTTAACACCCGATAAAATTCATAATGGAATTTTTTTAAATATTTGAATATTTTCATTGTTCATTGTTGAAACTATTAATTAAAAATAAACGTATTAAAATAATAAATAAAAATTTCAAAAAATTCAACAATTACTTAATGAAACGAATTTTAATGAAGTTTTGTAAATGATCCTGTAGGATAGCTACTAATCTATTCTTTTAAAGTAACATTCATTAATTATTACGTGAGGCGTTCAGGAGCCGATCGGGTCGAGCCGAATCTCATCTAATCTTACTTTCGGCAAAGAAAAGGTTTCCCAAATATCACGTTTTTTTTGTTTTGAAAAATACCACATTAGATTGCAGGTTGGGGGAATGATTTATGCCAAATCTCATGACATCTTACCAGAGGGGAGAGGATGGAATTTCAAAAATCGCAAGAAACGCCTCGCGCAATTAATGGATGTTTCCTAAAATAGCTGTACGGTTTTAAATGACATTTGGTATGAAAGATTTTTAAGTCCTACAGGAAGGAGTGCAGGTACTTTCTTACTAAAAATCGTATAGAAGCTGATGTGAGAGAGCTAACATCTCTTTTTTGAAAAGTAGTTTTACGAATTTTGATGAAGTTACTTTGGATCTTAAGTCTGAAAGTATCTACCATTTTTTTCTGTCAAAATAGATTAATTTTTATATTTCGCTATGATCGTAGGGAATCTTTTAATCACTCAGTTAAATTTAGATACACTCAGCAAAGCAAGCGGGTATCAGCTTGTTAATAATAATAATAACAATAATAAGTAATTTTTTATTTGCTATTACATAAACATTTTTACATTATTAATATGTAATTCAGGGGTCTTTGAAAGTATTTTATACTAAATTATAAATAGCTTTTAAAAACTAAACTAAGAATTACATTATAATTGCTGATATATTGTCGGTGATTTACAAACTTAGAAGACAATTTCCTTTAGGATGATCCTTCGAATCTGCAACAATCGAAAATTAGTTTTACTATCAATTAGTACTTAATAATTCATATTTTAATTAATATACTTACAATCAATTTTCAATATTTTGACACCGTACTTTTCTTTCTTCAATGTCTCAGCATCCATCCACTTCAAACATGTTAAGACATGTTAAGGTGTTAACCTTACGGCTGACATTATAAATTATAGTTAAGTTTACATACAATAAGTTTAAATTAAATTAAAACTTAGAAGAAAGACTGTATAAAGTTTAAGATCTCTTAGAAAATAGGAACGTTTTAGGAAGTTTTTCCGAAGTTTCATACAGCAAAGAATGAAGTTTACACTGAATTAAAAACGGTTTTCTAATGTTTATGAAAATATTTAAGTAATTTTCAGGACAAAATGTTAGATGAAATTAAATGAAAAAGTAAAAGCGTATTTAATGTAAGTACTCTACGAATATATTGTACTTTAAACAACTTGAAATCGAATTGTAAATATAGTAGGTACTGTATATTTTCTCATTTTTCAACACTTTTTGTTTGACTTGCTTGAATTTATTTTAATTTAATTTTCTAATGGATTTTTTTGTTAACAGCGTTGCTGGTAGTCTTGCAGCATTGGCTAACGCTTTAATAAATTAAAATGAAAATCATATGTACATACTTTGCTTAAACTTGACTTCATCAAATTCAATGGTGAATAATTCGTTGGATTTCAACTACAAACGCTGTCATTAGATACTACATATTTTCAATGCAATTAGTAATGCGTTTAAACTACTATCCAGTTTCCTGGAATCAAGCCAAAATTATCCTAATTCCAAAACTAGGAAAAGAAGGAAAGATAAGTTCAAACTCAACTCATATAGAACTATCATTCTATTACCAATCCTATTAAAAATCTTCGAAAAACTAGAACACCTTAATAGCTGAATTAAAACTTATCCCTCAACACCAATATGGGTTTCGAATTTAAAAACGCTCTAGAAAATACATTGCTCTGTTCAGGTATATATCTTGATATGTCTCAAGCTTTCGACAAAGTTAATCACAATGGTTTGCTCCACAAAATGTACTCATTATTGCCAATCCAATACCATAAAATATTAAACAGCTTTATCAGTGATAGAACGTTTCAAGTTCAATTCAAGGCAAAGAATTCAGCTCTCGTTGGCCTATCAAAGCAGGAGTACTCCAGGGTAGTGTGCTGGGACCTTTTCTATACTTAATTTCCTTCCAACCTTCCAACAAATGACTATATTACAGCGACAACATGTGCAGATTACACACGGGTTGTATACCGCCGACTCCAGGATCATATGAACGTAAGAGTTTATTGGTGCAATCAATTGAGAATTAAATTAAATAATGAAAAATCTATGCAAGTAAATAACAAGGCAATTCCACAAAGTGTATCTGTTAGACACCTTGGCCTTTCCTTTGATCGTAGGTTAACTTAGGCATAAACACATATCAAAGAAAAAATGAATGTAATCAATAAAAAGTTACACTAGCTTTTAGATAAAAAATCCATACCTAAACTGGATACACAATTAATCCTGTATAACGGGATTATAAAACCCATAGGGACATATGGATTTCCACTATGGAGATCCACCAAAAACTCCAACCTACAAACTATCGATCGCTGTCAAACAAAAAAAACAAAAATCTTCTGCGAGGCGTTACAGTACTTTCTTTTATTTTATTTATGAAATTCGTTGTTGCCTAAAAGAAATATAAGCACTTTATAACTATATTATACGTATACAAACACAATTATATGCATACAGCCTATATGTAAACGTATCTAATATGAATTCCCAACTTTCATGAACCTTCATCCCAGAACCGTCTTTCTCCGAATTTTCCCAGGAAAAAGTTTCAAGTAAAAGTTGTAGGTATCAATGTGTCTAAGAACTATAGAAAGTTTAAAGAAAATCGTTTGAGCCGTTTTCGAAAAAAAATTGAAAAAGCTCAAAAACTTCTAGAGTACTCGGTTCGATTCCCGTTGAATTATAGATATTTCTTACAGAATATATGTTAATCTATTATAGTATTATACTATATACAATACTTTTATACTAATAATATAATATAATTCTTAAAGTTGAAGTTTTGTTGCCAAAAATTGTTTATTTACTACAAAATATTTGCTGTGAGGCGTCATAGCACTATCTTTTACTTTCATTTATAAAACTCGCTGTTGGTTAAAAGAAATAAACGCACTTTATAACAATACACTTTATAAACAGAACTATATACTTACTACCTATAAATGCCTATAAATGTACTCGTATATAGGAACTCCCAACCTCCACCCCAGAACCGCCCTTATTCGAATTTTCCCAGAAAACAGTTTCGAATAAAATTTATAGGCATCAATGTGTCTAAGAACTATAGTAAGTTTAAAGAAAATCGTTGGAGCCGTTTTCGAAAACAATAGAAAAAGCTCAAAAGCTTCTAGAATAAATTGGAGCTTCCGTTAACGAATTTTAACAAAAAGCTTCGCAGCACAACTAGATATAATATGAAGGCAAAATTCCAAGTTTGGTGTAATTCGAATAAAGCTTTTGATACGATATGGCTGTCACACACACATACACACACATACATGTTTCTAAAAACCACTTTTTTGGACTCAAGGGATCTCAAAACATGTATTTTCGGTGAAAGCTCGAATTCGAAAATTCGACCAGATTACAATACTTCTTTTACTATATATATATTATCTACTATATAAAAATAAGTCGGGTTTTCCTTCCTGACGCTATAACTCCAGAACGCACGAACCGATTTTCACGGTTTTGCATTCGTTGGAAAGGTCTCGGGCTGTGTGAGGTTTATAGCAAAGAAAATTCAGGAAAAATGTAAACAGAAAAGCGGGAAAATTTTTTTTCACATACAGCGCCTTCTCTGATGATACATAGCATGTACTACAAACCAATATTTTATGGTATCTATTTTTTTGCATGATATTTAAGTATGATGATAGCTAAATATGTGAATCATTATCTACAATACGTTTCATTTCGGAAAAATTTCTCATTTCAACGGGATTCTAGAAAAACTGGTGTAAAGAAAAATCATGCTGAAACTAAACGTTGTTAGCTGATTATAATGTATAAATAGTAATAACTCATAATGTCCTCAAGTCAAAAATAATTTTCTCATCCTACAGTCTTATTTTTATCCAGGAAAAGTGAGCGGTTCCCGTAGGATAGATATGTTTTTATTTTCCACAGAGCAAAAGATTACCATAATTTCTTAGAAGGTGGTGGTTAATTGAGAGTCAGAGAATAAATATAGGCTACCTTTTATGTCAGAATATAGCACGGTTACCGTAGGATAGGATAAGAATGGTATCCTTCAGGAACTGAGTATTTAAAAGGAATTTCGTGAAAGTTCATGGATAAGCGTCTTAACGAATTTTCCTCAAGAAGGATTGGTCTACTTTTTATCCAGGAAAAATGTACGGGCCCGTGGGCTAGATACGTTTTTATTTTTCATAGAGCAAAAAATCGACATAATTGTACTCTTCCCGTGGGATAAGACGACAATTGTATCTTACAGGAACCGTGTATTTAAAAGAAGCTTCGTTAAAGTACGTGAAATAGAGTTCTAGCGCATTATCCTCAAGAAGGCTTGATCTCTTTTTTATCCAGGAAAAATGTACTACTCCCGTAAGATAGATATGTTTTGTTTGTCAAAATGCAAAAGATGACATGATTGTTTGCTATAGGATAGTTAAAATATCAGAGAATAATATAGATTAATAAGATTAATTCATATGATAGAATAATGCACGGTTCTCAAAAGATAGCATAACAATTATTGTACTTTTCCTGTAGGATTCGTGTTTTTATAAAAGCTTTCCTGAAAGTTCGTGAAATAGTGTTTTAACACAATCACTCCAAAAAAGTTGAAATAACAATGAGTATTTTTACTGCAAAATATTATTTTTAATTTTACATCCGATAACATCGATAAATTAATAATGTAAATTTTTGAAGTATTGAAACTTTTTTCATTGTTAATTTTTGAATGTCTATAATGTTTAGAAATAAACGTGTTAAATTATAATCAAACAGTCAACAATTACTTCACTTACTCAACTTTTTGAACTATTGAAAAATTTGAACTTGGCGAAAAACTCAGTTAAATATTTACTACATTCAACATTTTCGAATTGTATTGCTACTTAAAGAACAGAAGTAAAGGTATTTTATAATATTCATAAAAACGTATAAAACCTATTAGTTAGCTCTTCTAGATAGCTATATGAAATATCTTCCTGGAAAAGTAGTTTATCGGATTTTCATGAACTTTCTATGAATCAAAGATCTAGAAATATCTATCTGTCTTTTTTGTCGATGGAATGAAAGTTTCTATTGTTCAATCACTTTAATTTAGATACGCTCAGCGAAGCGGGCGGGGACCAGCTAGTGTATATATAATAATAGTAAAAGAAAGTGATAATCAGAGTAATGGTTCTACTAAGAGACACAAACAATGAAACCGTTAGTCAAGTAGCGGTCAAAACAAGTGAAGCGTATAAGGAAAGTCTAAGAGTGCACCCTAATTTCACAGTAATGCAATTTTAACGATGAAAAGATTTTCAAGGCTCAAACGAAACGATCCTTTGAATCTGGCGAATTACAACAAATAATTACAGCGACCAAGTCACGTGACAGCAGCACTTACTCACTTTGTTCGTCACGCGGGAGGTGACAAGACGCAATTAGCTGTATCGTATATGTAATGCAGAGGAATATTTCAGATAGAGCAAGCGAGTACAGCATATACGTGAGTACAACGATAGAAAAAAGAAAACGATGTTGTCACAACAAAGGGTGACTTACGGCCGATAAGGGTTTAAAGTGCAAGGTTTACTTGTTTTCCGTCCTCGTCATCAGACAGCATTTTTTTAGTGTCATCTGCACCGGTCCAATACTATATGTTGTTTGATGGCAATTTAATTGTGGTCTTATTAGTTATCCCAGGATTGCAAAGAGTTAATTAAGTATAAATAAAATATTGCAATTTAAATTTTTTTCAATGTTAAATTAAACAAAAATTCTAGCTGATAAAAGGTATATAGTCCACCTAGTGGGATAGCGGTTAGATCTGTTAGATTTTTGCTTAATGCGTCAGTAGTGCTCGGTTCGATTCCCGTTGGGTTATAGATATTTCTTACAGAATAAATGCTATAGTATTATAGTATTATACTATATATAATACTTTTATAGTAATAATATAATATAATTCTTAAAGTTGAAGTTTTGTTGCCAAAAATTGTTTATTTACTACAAAATGTCTACTTTGAGGCATCATAGCACTATCTTTTACTTTTATTTATGAAACTCGCTGTTGGTTAAAAGAAATAAACGCACTTTATAACAATACACTTTATAAACAGAACTATATACTTACTACCTATAAATGCACTCGTATATAGGAACTCCCAACCTCCACCCCAGAACCGCCCTTATTTGAATTTTCCCAGAAAAAAGTTTCAAATAACATTTATAGGCATCAATGTGTCTAAGAACTATAGTAAGTTTAAAGAAACTCGTTGGAGCCGTTTTCGAAAAAAAATTAAAAAGCTCAAAAGCTCCTATAATAAATTGGAGCTTTCGGTTAACAAATTTCAACCAAAAGTTTCGCAGCACAACTAAGTATAAAATGGAGGCCAAGTTCCAAGTTTGAAGTTATTGTAATTCGGATACAGTTTTCGATACGATATGGCTGTCACAACTAACCCCCCCCCCACCACCACACACACGTTTCAAAAAAACCACTTTTTTGGTCTCAGGGGAGCTCAAAACATGTATTTCCGGTGAAAGCTCGAATTTGATTCGACCTGATTACAATATTTCCTTTACTTAAGTACCATATATAGTAGTAAAAGAAAGTAAAAAACTGGTAATGCTAAGAATACGTATGATAACAAAAAGTTATGATCGTTAAGAAGTATCGAATAAAACGTGATTCTGAACTGAAGTACGTAATTTTTTATTCGACATTTGTTATGAAATTATTTTTGTAACATAAACTTTTACTGTCTTCATCTCAAACTAAGTTTGTTTCAATCGGTTCATAAAAATCCGTTGGAAATAACTGGAAATTAATTGGTTAAATTAAAAGAAAATTGTTGATTTGTAAAGATGCAATAAGTGTGAAAGAAAAATCAATAAATATTTATTGTGTCTCACCGGTATAATTTTTAATAGAAAATAATTCATTTTACTCACGTTAAAGTAAATATAGAAATTCTTGTGTGAACGTGAACTGTAAATATAAAAACTAAAATACTTAAATTGTTTAAATGAAAAAAATTAAAACGCAATGGTTTGAGGCGTTTAAAGATTGCATTCGTAATTAAAAAAAAATAATTATCTTATGTCAACTAAATAAAAAAAAATAATCAAAGGAAAAAATACTTCGTTGATATTTTTAATTGTTATCAATCTGCCTTATTTCATTTTCTATACGTAGGTATATTTCTTTAAAAAAAATTGTCTTTATAAATGTAATCATCGAATATTTGACGTTCGAAAAGAAGATGAAAGGAAGTTATTATTCGTTATATCTCGTTGCTTTTTATTTGAAAAAAGAGAAGAGAAAAAAACTTTAAGAAAATATAAAATGACTTGAGCGCAAATATGTCAGAGCAGTGGATAAAAAACGATATTGGAAACTCTTAAAATAGTTTACCAAGACGCTGCGAGGATCTCTATTCTTTGACCTTTTCGACTTTTGTTGAATATACGAAGCGCCCATAACACATTTTTCCTGAATATAAAAAAAGAAAATGTGCGCCACAGGGGAATTTGTTTTTCTTCTCTGTGGCTTACCGAGGCTGCATACTCACCGAGGATACACCTCTTCATGAATGTGGATATTAAAGCACAGAGCTAATCTAAAAGGATATTTTGTATAGTCGTAATGCTTATATGAATAATGCTTCCGGTGTTAACAGTGCGGTTAAACCCTTCAAACCGTAGGTAGGTAAAGAAAAAACGTGAATAATTAAAACGTCTATTAGTATCATTCCAGAATTCAAATTCACATGAATACATTTGCACAAATCGATTTTTTATACAATTTAAATCATCATCATTTGAAAACGTTGTTGTAGGTATCAAATTTTACGTGGTAAAATTTTCATTAAGCCCATCTTTAAATAAACACGTAATCAATCTTTATAAAAATATAAAATTTTCTTTTAAAAAGATTCAAACATTATGTTATATATATAAATGCATTATATTTTTTACAATTTGCTGTACAATTTTGTATCTTATTTATTTAAAAGGTATCTTATTTAAATACCCAATCCAAGTAATTTTAAAGATAAAGCACAGGAGGACCATTTGCATTTGAATTTTGGACCTCATTTAAACCTACAAGTGGCATTTATCGGACAAAATACAATGTTTAGGTTCAAATTTTTTATATACTCTCTCTCACTCTTTTTTCTCCGCTCTTTCTATGTCACTCTCTTTTATTGTTTTATTGGTAGGGTTTTTTTCAAAAAGAATACGATTTTTATTTTAATATTTTTTTTATTCATTAAATATACAAGTTTCATTAATATTAGAGATAAATTTAAAAGTAATAAGAATATTACAAATATCAGTTCTTAATTTCCTTGTCCTTGTTTACCAGCCCCTTTATTGTCGCCATTGCCATTATTTTTTTCCAGGATTTCCTTTAATTATAATCCACAATATATCCAACCATTTGTATTTCTTTAGAAATTTTATTTAATTCTATAACATCTCTCTGATTACTTTCAAGATAATAAATAAAAGCAAATTTCTTCACACTTTTTCTTTTAAACTCGATTTTTTCACTTTTAAATTTTTTACATTTACACTTTTAGGCCTTTTGATATAGACAATATTGAAAAATAATTTAATAGTGAAATTAATTTATTCAGTTGTTGTATTATGATGAACATATAGCCCGTTGAACGATTAAGGAGAGACTAAAGCTGTGTAAAAATGAACAAGAGTGAACAGGATTAAGGATCAAACCAGTAATGGATACCAGAATACACAATATTATAATAAGCATCTAAGTATAGGAAAGAGAGAGATCAAAAATTTGGGTTATTAGTAAATAATATTTGCAATACTGTAAAAAATAGGTTTACAACCAAGCTTTATGTTTTATGATGATAAAGTTTTTTTTAAGACGAAACGAGTTACACAAAATATAATAAAAATTTCATGTAGGTTAAAATGAAGACCATGGAATATCGTTTAGGTTGAAATGAGGTTTATTTTACTCTTTGTAGGTTCAAATGAGGGTAAAAGAACCATTTTAGGGCCAAAATAGGTCTAAAATGTTGACTCGGGAAATCAAAGTCTTCATCGCTTTAATAATAGTTTTTATCGCAATTCTTACATAAAATGAGTTACAGATTATGTCAGATGTATCGGGTTTCCATAACCATATTAGATAGCATAATGAATAGACAAGGTATTTATTTTTTAATATATTTAAATGGAACATTTTTTAACGAATCATCAAATTTAACAGTAATAAATTGATCATCATAAGGTGTAGACTTCATCTTAAGTGCAGGTGGTATTAATATAAAATTGAAGTTCGCTTTTTAGTACATTTTGAGGTCGCAGAGCTGCAGTGCTTTTGCAACAATTTGAGTTTTGTAATAAGAAAAATGGTCTTGGTGTTTGCTTAGTAAATGATATCATATTTCTTTTTTTTTTTTTTTTTTGGTGTTTTAAGTCGCTTTAACAGCTTAGGTCATATCACGACTGTCTAAACACAGAAAATTTCTGTTGGTCAATGTTAATCTTAGGTCTATGATCTTAAGTCTAGGATTCAACGGGAATCGAACCCAGACCACTTGACGCATGAAGTGGAGAGAACTACGCCTCTAGCCACTGCGCCAATAGGTGGCCCGATATCATATTTCGTTGATTTGATTTTTAGAGTGATACAATGTTTGCCTATAGAATATCGATACATGGTATGCCCTGTATATCAATAGCTTAGTTGACACAGTTCGAATTGAAGGATGAAAATGTTCCTTCATATCGATATCTGTTACAATAGATGCTGTTCAAAAATTTGCCATTTTATCGCTTCTTGAATTGGAATTCAATATTTTCTTTTAAAATTGTATACATTCTTGATAAAAATTGAACTGAACAATTTTATACTTTCGTAGAAATGGCTCTTTCATCTGATGAGAAAAAAAATTATAGTTCCTGTCACAGTCTAGGGAGCCAAAAGGATTGGGCTCACAATTGTGTGGGCTGATACTACCGTCCTAGACCTTTTTTCTAAGCTTCACGCTGAGTACCCAACGAAATGTGAAGGGTGGATAAAGGGGGGGGGGGCGTAGTCGGCAAACAATAGAAATCTCGAACATTCCTTAAAAGATCAGCCATTCAGACCACCTGTCGCGAGGAAAGATTGACTAATAAAGGATTAATTGGTGAATGGCAAAGAACAAAAAGACTTCTAGCAATTTCTATGTGGAATTCTTGGAAATCAAATCGAATGTTCTAGTAATTAAATAAGTGGGGTAAGAATGTTCTGGAAAAATGGCTGAGTTCCTATATTAGCGAGGAAAAGCATACGCAGTGATAAATAAATCGTCGATACAGTGCTAAATAAATTGTGATTCGTCTGTGTTACATGAAGAGTGAATCGCGAGTGTTAAATAAATTGTGAACAGTGCAGTGCTAAATAAATAATGCATAAAGTGAAATAAAAACATTGAGTGACACTAAGTGACTGCGACTAGTGTAACTTAATAATTGTTAACGAGTGTAAATTATGTAAATAAATAAACATTTTTTGATTATAAATTGCTGTCATTCAAACACAAATCCTATGGACCCGTAAAAATGTTACATTATCAATGGTAAAGGCTATGTAAACCATATATGCAGTTTTATTTTTTGAAAGACGCAATAGTTGAAACACTTTTTACACCACTTTCCCCTATGTTATGAGCTACTTCTGGGTTACACTCGTAGTACTTTACCGATGACAGATGCTTGGTAAAATTTTAAGTTTCACCCTGAACTAAATTATGTTCCTCTTACACCTAAAGAAATTTCACTTCAAAACGCCTTACAACACCAAAAAGCAACAAATCCATATCCTGTTGAATATAACTTTTATTTTTTATTTGTATTTATATGCTCATCATACAGGTTTTGATTAAAATTTACTTATGCTTCCCAGATGAGACTTCTGAAATCTGTGTCAATCAAGAGTTTGTCAAAACTCACCATTTAATTAACTTACAAATCGTATACGTATTTTAAGTTTGTTACGTAAAGCAAATATTGCCGTTAGGTATATTGACAATGAAATTTCGTTATATCTAAATTAGGTTCACTTATATGTAAGTTATTATATAAGCTTTTCAAATTCAAAAGGGTGAAATATCAAGGATCAAGAATAAGCTGGAATATATAATATAATATATATAATTATTATATAACCAATAATAATTCTACGCAAGTATCAACACCTAAAATAAACGAAAAACTTTAAAGTATAAGACAGAAGAGTTTAAAAAATAAAATTTTTATATAAAATTGCATTTTTTGTAAGTTAAATTTTTTTTTTCACTAGATAAATAAAAAAATGTTGTTATGCATCGAATTTTAATAACATGTTGTTTGAGTTATCTATAATATTGTTACGTTTTTACGGGTTCGAGGATTTGTGTTTGAATGACTACAAATTTATTATTATTCACAAATACCACTCACTAAAATTCACAACACAAATTATAAATGAAAGCAAAATAAATGTAAAAATCACAAAACGAAAAATCCAAATTCTTTATTTTCTATCTCCAGTTACGTATTTCAAACGCCGAGAATTCTTCGAGACAATTTAATTTGATGCACTGAACGCATGGCGTTTGAAATTCGTATCTGGAGATACAACATTAACAATTTGGATTTTCGTTGTTGGATTGGATTTTGTGTTGTGAATTTTAGTGAGTGGTATTTGTGAAATATAATAATTAAGTCCGAAGTTGGTAAAATTTAATTTTTTATTGATAACAAATTTATTTTACAAGTTTAACAATGACTTAGTTTACTGTTTAACTAGTCAGTTTTCACAGTCACTTATTCACTAATTGTCACTCACTATTGCACTGTTCACTTTCACTTATTATTTTAACACTGATCACTTTCACTATTTATTTTAACACTGATCGAAGGTTTATTTCACACTGATCACTTTCCGAGAGATTGTTGACGTTGACGATTTATTTTCAGACTGACTCTTTCGCTCAAACGAACCTCTTTTTATATTAGTTTGTTCAGTTTCGAAAATGTTCTCTCCTATTATTCGTTTGCTAGCAATTTCCATTCTTTCTAATTTTCTTGGAACAATAGAATCATGGGGTAGGTGATGCTCCCAGGATCTGAAAATGGTGACGCTCCTCCATCTTTAGACCGTGGCAATATGATTTATATAATATTTTAAAGCTTTTTTGCGTTCATTCCATTGAAATTAATTTTGAAGAATCATAATGAATGTTCTTCAGCAATATCATAAAACTAAAAATCATCTCTGTGAAATAAAAAGTCCTGGAATCATGTTTATTAAAAGAAAAAATTCCAACTTTTCCGAGCTGTTATTTGAAAAAAAATTTCAACAGCCCGTAAAATTATACATTGTACAATACATGAATAAATATGCAAATTCTTACCTCATACCATAAATTTTGAGTATTTGAATGACTAAAAATATATTTTTAGACAAATAGATATGAGACGTACTGACTTACTAATGTTGATGTCCCCTATCACGGCAAGTATGTCTCAAATGTAATAAACTCACAGATATTATTTTAAAAAGAAGTATTTTATTTGAACGGTCTTACAAATATAAATTCAACCAATGTAAATAACTCGAGAGAAAAAGCTTTCTATGACAATTTTCAATTTGACTTGAACAAAATTCATTTATAATATGAAAAAAGTCACCTGAAATTATTTTTCTTCAATTTATGAAGGTAACCTAATCGTAACAATAATAAAATTGGCTGCCGACACCATATTGGCAACGTTGAAACAACGATTGCTTAAAATATTAAGAGTACAAAACAAGATTTATGTTAAGTTTTGATTGAATAATTAATGGTTATTACATTAGAAAAAAAAATCCCACGCGTGATATTCTGTTTTATACATACAATCTACGTATGTATATTTTTTTTTATTCGCAGACAATATCAATTATTTGAATCACTTTTAGATGACAGGTGGAGTAGAAAATGTGTAAGCAATATTTTAAAAGCTTTTCATGCTATATCATATAACACGATGAAAATGTAAAAAATATTTCAATTAAAAAAATTACAAATATTAATTTTGATTACGTCAAGATTGCGTTTTATGAAAACATTTACTTTATAGTAAAAAAAAATTGTAATTAAAATATGAAAACTCTTTAATCATTTAAGTGATGTAATTTGATAATTCACACCTGGATGTAAAAATAAATATCACTGTTCGGTTTGAAGTTATTTAATTTTTATGAAAAATATTATTACAGAACATAGAATTGGAGTGTTCTATAGCTGAAGTACTAAAAATCGACAACGCGTCCCTACCCCATTTATGTTTGTTCAATCAATTTAGAAATCAAATAATGATGGTAAATGGATTTCATCATATTTAACAAGAAAATCTTCCGTACACTTTTCGATTCGAGAATAATAAAATTCATAATTTTTACCAGAATAGTTCAATTCTATGTTGTCTGGATTTGTTGTTTTATTTGTTGAAGGAAATTTTCTTTGTCTCTTTATTTGAGGTCGAATTCTATCTCATAAAACTTTTTTGTCAGAATAAAAATGGTTATAAAAAAAGCAAAATCTGACTTTCGTTTGTCTTGCAAATTGTTCTCTTTTGGATTCCGGTGTCACGTTTAACCACAGGGTGTTAAGATTTAGATAAAATATTCACAACATACGAGTACAACAACCCTCAGTATTGGTTTTGCTGTTTCAAATAACATTCCATATGGTCGGTGAAAATTGACACAAAAAAAAAACATACACAAAAAGCTGTACCATTGTAAAATTTTAATAAAGCAGAAAATATTTTTATATTTGCTATTTTTGATATTAGAAGCAACTGTAACTTAGAAAATCACAAGATTTAGTATTGTATTGTATATCTAAAAATACTTTTTTAGGTCACCAACGCACTATCAATGTCACTCTTTTCTCTACCGAAAAAAAAGTTGAGGAAAATTTAAATTAATATGTCAAAAGTGTTAAAATGAAAGAAAAGAATGAATTTTTTACACAGCATTTATATTTCGCGCCATGAAATTGTATTCCACTCTATTAACTTTTGGTTTGTAAAATTGGCTTCATAGGCACATAACACACGATTTATCATTTCCTTAATAAAAACTTTTAAGTCTCTTAGATCCTATTATATTTTTTTCATAATATTAACACGAAGAATATTATATTATATCTAACGTGTATTGATGGTGCTCCACAATAACCATATTATTGTAACTAAGTTATCGATTTTTCTTTATTTGATTTTTATTTTTTTTCTATAAGGAATGTTGATTGAAAACATTTTAAAATATTTTTTTCGTATTCAAAATAAAATGAATTCCACAATCTTATTAAATACCAAACAATTATTATTGCGTGTTTCAATAAGTCAAGAATTCATCAATGAATTGAAGTAATTTTTTGCAAAGGGATATTTAAGGGGCTTGTGAGTAAAACAGAATACGTCTGATTTCGAAAAAAATTATGGTTCGTGTGAGGTAGTTGATTTTCACTTCTAATGTATGATAGTTCAACCAATTCTAAGGAAATGTGGTATAAAAGTGTCGTAGATTTATAAAAGCATACAAAAATCATTATTTGAAAGAAATACACACGAAAAAAAATGTGTTGTAGATTTAACAACATTCCTTGTTAATTTTACAACATTAACTAGTATTATATAGGATGACACCACGTGTGGTAACGATTACCAATCAAGTGTAATTAAAAAACTGTATTATTATTTACAACACGAACTAGTAGAAATGACTCCATGATAATATGAATTTTTGACACTTGCATTAATTATTTATTAAAATTATTGGTTATGTTGTACGCGCCGCATGCGCCGCATTAAAAATCTTAAAAATATAATTATAGAAAAAGGTAAAGATGGCTCTGATGTTTTTTTTCTCAGCCGTCTTACAAGGTTTTATAACATAATGGAGTAAATTATACATTGTATATAGTATTACTAGCTGATACCCGCGACGTCGTCTGCGTAGTTTAGAACATATTTAATCTACAGAGGAAAAACATTTAAAAAATTGAAAGCAAAAATATATTAAAAATAACCGGAAAGAACTTAGGAAAGAACATTTTTAATTATATGCCAAAAAATCGGCTATTGTTTCAAGTGTATACTTAGTTATTAGTTAATCAATAATTAATTTTTCAAAAATTTGTAAATTCAAAAATTAAAATTGCTATAGGTATAATCCAAAATAGTCACTTAAATTTTTTTTTTCAAAACGTTGTTACTTAAATGGTCGTTCCGGATCCGCAATTGTTCCAGGTGTATAGTTAATAAGTAATTCAATTTTTAAACTTTTCATGTTTATAAGATCCAACGGCAGTAGATGACGTCATAATACAACAATACATGTATAAATAGTTAAAAATAATTAATTATTAAAAATATTGAAAAATTTGATCAATTGCAATGCATGGGTAATGAACAAAGCAGTTAGAGAGCTTTAAAAAAACACAAAGAAGAAGAATTTAAGAATTTAATTATTAATTAACTATTAACTATACACCTGGAGCATTTGCGGATCCGGAAAGAGCATTTAAGGAGCAATTAAAAAAAAAACTGAAATTAATCAATTAATAATTATACACAGAAATTGCGGATTCTGAGGGAGCAATTCTTTGGCATATAGTTTAGTTTAAAAAAATAATGTGTCTCGCTAACTTAACTCTTTCTGGTTAAGAAATATATGCAATAATAAGATAGAGTGTTGATAGAGTGTGTATTTATAGTAAAATATAAAAAATACTAAAAGACCATTTTAAAAAAGCTACAAAAAATATTTAAAAAAATGCTAAACAAAAAGAAAATAGAATTCAAAAAATATTTATTAATCTAACATCTAGCTGAGCTGCATTAAGTCTACACTCAAATATAAAATAATAAGTAGGCAGTGAAAGGAGAAATATTCTCTGTGCAGCTCATGCGCATTCCACCATTTGCTCCACTCTATCAAAGCGACGAAAAATGCACCGCTTAACGCCTTTTGCTTGTAAAAATCGCATTTTTTAAAACTTTAATTACTTTGTTTTTAATAAAGATATCGTGATAATTCTTTTTTTTTAGATAAGAACCAAGTATATAAAAAGTTAAATGAAAAAAATTGATCGAAATCTGTCCAGTAGTTTTTGAGTTAAAAGCGAACATTAGAAAACAGCTATCATTTTATTTATGTAGATGTACACCAAAAATGGTAACGATTACAAATTTGTTAAAGTTCGTGGAGTAAGAGAACGGCCAAATTTTTTTTAATTGTACAACACTCAGCAGTTGTAACAGCTACATATATTTACTACACTATGGTAGTAAAAAATACTATACGTTAGAGCTGAATACAACACAGTGTGTTTTCTAATGTTACTTTTGTGGTTGTAGTGAACACAAAGGGCAGTAAAAATATTACTAGTTTAGTGTTGTAAATTTTACACCACTATTTTTTTCCGTACACGATTCCTGTGACACATCAGCATCATATTTTGATTGCAGCAGCGTGTTGAAACTATTTTCCTACAGTTTCGGTCTGAACATATTTATCAGGTGGTTTTTGTTGTAGACATTGTTAAAGAAGTCTTCTAGTGCTGTATTGTAAATTATATTAGCTTAAATTTGACAAGGAATATTTTTTCCCTATTACCTACCGATTTGAGATAAACAGGACTTTCTTAGACCCACCCCGACCCATTGAGACCACCAATAATATGGATAATGAGTATGTTTAGCTCCTAACTAGTTTTCATTAGATCCCGTCGTCAAAAATATTCTTCCTCCCAACACTTCCTCGCCTCAAAACTGGTCATATCAAGATGGACATATCCTTCGACAAGAGCCTCGGTTGTGTTGCATATTGTGTGGAGAGTCCTTATTATATCATGTTCAACATCTTATTTCGAAAAATAGAGAATTCGAAACTATCCAACCAAAGGACATATTAAATCCAGAGCAACTTAACCTTTTTCACAACTGGAAAATAATTACAGAAAGCACTTGCTAAGAGCATCTTTAATACTTCAATGTACTCGTACTATCAAACGATCGCAAAATAGTCAAGCAGTTGAAGCGGCTATAAACAAAATTAAATGTTAAGAATGAATCTTAAGCGAAACATATTAGACTTATTCTCAATGTTAAAACATATTGAAGGTCATTATTAAGTTCCATTGCGACAATTTATTAAATTAACTTACAATGAAAATATGAATTTAAAGGTATTAAGTTGAATGCGTTTTATATAAAAATTCAAACAAATTATTTACATCATATGGTTGAATAATGGATATTATATTAATGTACAGGCTAACTTAAGTTATCTTTTTTATGAAATTCTCTATAGATAGTCATATGGGTATCTAAAAAAATTCTTGTTTACTACTTTTAATACAAATAACGATACACACAAGAAAAATGACTTTGATATTAATCTAATAATTACCTTTCTATTTGATATTCATACGGCTCAATACGAAATTTAATGCTTATTTACATGAAATTATGATAAAAGTAAAAATTCTGATACAAAAACGTTGAGGTAATCGTTAGACGGATAGTAAAAAAAACCTATTCCATATTTACAGTTAATTTTTTACTGCTGGCATTCAGAATTGTTGCCTTGGACTTTTCTCTTTTCTATATCTATAAATAACGTGGAAAATTGCCATTTGCCTCATTTGATTTTTATAACTAGCAAATGATGTAAAGAGAAATAACAGGCAATAATTAGTCTTAATTTTTAATCATATATTAAAAATTATTTTTATTGTGAAATTAGTTTAACAATTATACTGTTGAAGGATTATATTCATTATTGTTTGAGTTTGTAAGAATTTTTCTATAAAACTTTTTTGTTTGAATATTCGACACATTATTTTTTAAAAGCAATTTTCTTAATGGAAAAAATATTTTGATGCCTTCACATCTTATTTAATACTAATGCTTTATAATTCTGTTTTGAAGCAGAATAATTCACTTTTCAAGAAAATTGCGATTTAACGACGAAGTGGTTTGGCTGTATGAAGAATATTTATTTTTAATTAGCTGGTTATCTTAAATCTGGGCTTCGGGATGTAAGCCTTAGGTGTTTCTAGAAAATCAAAGCACCCGGGTGTGTTCTTTGATTTGAAAACAACATGGAAATTGCGTCTCACTGGCTGCAAATTAGTTTCTTTATTCATTGATGCTCTGAATATAAAGCAGCATATCTTGTTTTCACCGACGTGATTCAAATATGGGGTATTATAAGCGACAATACAAAATACATAATACATTTTTTTTTTATATATAATATAAAAATGGGGAAATATGTTTTTAGGCTCAAAATTATATCTACTGGATTTAATATCAATTTTAAGACGAATACAAAATGTATTTTTAGAACATGAAACTAAACACGTAATAAACTATGTGTAGGAAATATATAATGTTTCAGAAATTCACCAAAGGTAATTGGAAATGAAGAAATAAGGCGAATCAAAAATTTGATCAAAATATTATCAAAGTTAGAAGCTTAACAAAACGTTTTTTAAATAATGATTAATAATAATTAGTTTATTTTTTTCTTGAGACGCAACTTGAATAAATAAATATAATAGCTACCTACTTCTGCAAATTCTTGGAAGCAAACTCTGCTAAAAAACATTTTAAATTTCCGTTTTATAAGTAAAATTACAAGCGGCTATTAATGACTTCGTTTACATAAAATGTGGCCAACAAAGTAAATACAATTCTGTTTTAAAAATCTAACAAATCAACAAAATGTACAACTATGGTTATTTTTGGAGTTGGTGTCTGCCAAGGAAATACGACAATACCTAACAATTAACGAGAATACCTTAAGAAAACTATCTTTCAAATGAACTTTTATTCAATATATTCGAATTGTGATAATATCTAGCAAACATGAAAATACAAAATACTGTAACTTTTTGACACTATTTACAGTTATTAACCACACGTTAACAATGATTTAGTTCACTGTTTTACTAGTCAGTTTTCACCATTACTTATTCACTAATTGTCATTGTTTATATTTCACCTGCACGGTAACACTTTATTAAACAATGCTCACAATTTATTTAACACTCGCGATTTACTGTTTACGATTTATCACTCCCGATTTATGTTTCACTGTCGTTGATGGTTTATTTAAGACATGATGTTGACGATTTATTTAAGACTGTTTACGTTCACGATTTATTTAAGACTCGACGTTGATGATTTATTTAAGACTGAACTGCTTGTCTTCCTTTTATATAGAAACTAGGAATTCTTCCAGAACATTCGATTTTATTAATTCTTTGCCAAAATTCTACTTTTTTTGGAACATTAGAATGTGCTAGAAGCTCCGTTCTTTCTTAATTCACCGAGTAATCCTTTTGGTCAACGCCCCCGCGACAGGTGGTCTCAAAGACTTGTCTTCTTGAGTAAGGATGTTCGAGAGTGTTCCGCCAGGTCACTTCCTCATTGGCTGGTGGGTTGGCTTGGCCCATCCACGGCTGAGATAGTTCGAGGAGCAGGTGCCACGTTAAAGCAAACAAAATGGTGACACTCCTCCATTTTTAAGCTCCTTAGACTGTGACAATACCAATAACTAATGAAACCTTTTTTTACAAATGACCATAAATATTTATTTCCTTGGCTAACACATACTCCAACAATAACAATAGTTGTATATTATATCATCCTAGTAATTTGATTGTCTTTTAAGGATTCTATATATATATATATATATATATATATATATATATATATATATATATATATATACATCAGAGGCGTGCGGTCCATACATGCTGTAGATGCGGCGCATGCCTATGGATTGTTAGACGATATAAAAAATGAATATTTTTTTATGATTTAAGTATTCATTTAATTTTTAATTTACGTAATTGCATTTGTAAAATCATCATTCTAAAAGTGATATATTTTTACATTTATACATTTTTTAATTTACGTAATAATGAAAGGTATCGCTCATAATATTGGCGTAGTTTACCAAATAAAATTAACGGCAAAAGCCGAAAGAATGCGTTGGCGACAGTAGCATGCGATTCTTTGCTTTGAATTTGTCGCGCATGCGCACTAGTACGGTCGAATACTATCTCTCTCGCCATTTCAAATAGCTTATTAACGGCCAGGAGATGCGTTTTCCGTTTTGAATCTAAACAGTGAATTTAATTGTAACTGATACTTTTCGTGAGTTATTTTGAATTATTGACCCAAAGGCCATACAAATGTTCTGTTCCTTAGGATAAGAACTATTTTCGTAGTTTTTAAATACATTATATGATGCGATTGTTGATGATTTTTGTAAGAAGGAGCGTCGAATAAGGCTAATTTAAATAAATATTTATAACACCACGTTTATCAAATAAAAAAATAAATTTTAAAAATGTGGTTCTTATACCCTCCCCCCACTTCTAACCGCATGCCCTTTTTCAAAAGTCACCGCACGCCACTGATATACATATATATATATATATATTTTAAAATATTTGGTTAGATGAACTCTTACTAAGTATTCTCGTTTTTAAAGTTATACATCTTTAGGCGCATTATGAAAAAATGATGAGAGTGGAATTTTAAGATGCGCGCGCATTTTAAGATAAAAATTAACAAAATGAAGTTAGTCGCAAAACCACTGGATGGAAATGACGTTTGCATCGCAGCGCGGTTTCAGAAGCATTAGTATAGTTCTATTTTATCATCACAAATTAACAAGATGAAGTTTCCCGCACAACGGCTCGGTATTTTTAACTAAACGCGCGTCATTTGAATTTTGGTTGTATTTATTTACTAATTTATTAATTTTTATATTTAAATTAAAAATTATTATATATACAAATGACACATATTATTAAAAAATAAATGATTACTTTTCTCGAATTTTGTAGTAGTTGATATAGGTACTTTTTGAAGTTTGATGATGAAAATGACGTCTGCTTTCCATGCATATTCTTAGTTATCACGAAATCTGGGCTTCTGAAATGAATCAACCATCTTAGAATAATAATTTAGTAACACAAGATATGAATAAGATTAAGACATTTACTTTGAAAAGTAGCTACTTACTTTATTTCGCAATTTCTATGGAGCTTCGCTTTTATGACATGCATGAATTGTTAACCAGAAAAATGATCCTGACAAATTTTATAAACGTCTGGCAGCTTCCTTTGGATATTATTTATTGATACACATTAAAATATTATTCTCTTAATTTTATTTTTAATAATTATATCTTTAATTATATATATTATTATTATTAAATATTAAATTGCAGTTTTTTTTAAATTGATTATTTGAATAAAATTAATAAAAACTAATTTTTAATGATACCAAAGAACTATAAGAATATAAGTATAAGAAGTATAACTTCTCACGTGCGTACAGAAGTACACGCAACCACTTTTTTTTTTGTAGATAGTTTCGATAGTATTTATTTTGAAGTCATTATTTCATTTTGTTATCATTTCTTTTTTAGATTATTTAACGAAGAATTTAAGAGGCCTTATATAAAAATTAATATTGTAAGAAAATCAACGACGTGTTCTTTATTTATGCTGATTTAATTATTTTCCTTAAACAACTTAATAGAATACTTAAGCCATTGGTAAGTTGTTACTTTATTTCTTCTATGAAATTCAAGGGTTACTCATTGCTGAAAAACTTGATGTAATTATCGCCATAAATAGATTAGATACAAAGTCAATACTACTTACTATTTTCATTCATTATCTTTCACATAATATTTTGTGAACTAAGAGCATATGATGAGTTAAGAAAAACCATTTTATCTTATCGTGGCATAATAGGAGTGGGAGCGAATAAAAGAAAAACTTTCTGAACTACTTAAAACTTATTTAAAGAAAATATTTTAGGTAAAAATTGTAAAAAAAACTTGTTCGTTAATTATCACAAATGTGGAACTAGAATTAATATAAATTTTATTTTTTTTTTTACAATTTTTGTTCAAAGAATACATTTTTTCATTACAAACAAATCAAGTTTAATCAAATAACGATATCATATTGCAGAAAAATATATTAGATTACAATTGAACTGGTTGGTGCTTCGGCAACTCCACACATATCAACATCTCGAGCCAAACGAACATATCCTTGTTCACCCCAATCTGCACCCCATGAATTTTTAGCGATCCAGTAACCAATATCTAAAAATAAATGTTTTCAATTAAAACAATATCACGATTTGTACGCACGATTTCTATGTCTTACTATGTTCAGTTCCATATCCAACTAAAGTAATTGCATGGTTTATATTAAAACCCCCTCGACAACTTTTATTTTTAATGATACCTGACACATACGTTAGGAAGGGATTTGCATTAACAAGAACACTAACAGGACCATTTTGGGCTAACCATGCAGCTAGTTTCGTTTCATCATTCGTTAAGTTAGTACCACCGCTTAGTTTGGCGATAACTTTGGATTTATCAAATTTACAAGCTTGATCTTTGTCCACAAAAGGATAATCAGCTTCAGTTTCAAGTCCTCCAATTTTTATGATGGCTCTAAAATAATTAAAAAATCATATTTCTATTTAAAAAATTAATCTAAGAACGTACTGATAAACTTCAATAGGCATATCACCACCAGCGCAATGTTCTCCATTTATGTCACAATCAGCTACTTCTTGTTCTGAGAATGACAGCAAAATTCCATGCTTCAACGCAAATTTCCCTTCAATGTTTGCTGAAGACAGAGATCAATAAAAATATTTAAACAAATTTATGTCATTTAACATTAATTATAATATTATAGATATAAATAGCTTTACCAATAGCTGAAAATATTCCAGCATTTCCACACGCTTCTTGGTCTTTAACTCCGGTAACAGCATTTTTATCTCTCCAATCAAAACTAGCGGGAGCACCTTGTGGCCATGGTGATGGCTTAGGAACAATAAAATTACTTTCTTTGTTCTTTATTCCGGTTAATGAACGAAACTCATCTTCAGTGAAATCAGCAAATTTATTAATTCCATAAATTGCAGTCCCTTCCTCAGTCTCTTGTAAATGCTTGATTTTTCCTAAATTCTTTACAAAAGTCCAATAGCGTAGTCGACGTTCTAAATTTGTTTTATAATGCCGGTCGTATTTAGCAATAAATTCCCTGAATAATTGCTATTTGGATTTTGTTAGTTAATGACAAAAAAAAAACCTAATTTTTAACTTACCAGTGGAGAATCCAGAGCTTCAATAGCTCCCAACACAGCTAAAACTGCTACAATTGTTATGATAACTTTCATGATGCTACTGAAACACGTAAACAATACTAAACGACGTAATAAATGGGCATTCACTAATTATATCTTTTTATACTATATCGATTCTTACAACAGATAATAAAGGTTTATTTTTGAGTATTTCAGAAAGATAATATTGGAAATATAACGTGATTAATGTTTTATCATTTAAATAAAATTAATCAAATTATTGATATTAAAATTTTAATTATAAGAGTCTTATACACAATGTATAAACGTAAGCTAAGATTTTTCGATGTCTTCTTACAAAGAAATTTTTTAGATCTCATAATTTTTTATTTTTGTATAACTTTTTTATGAATTTCAGTAGCTAAATGAATTATTAATATACTAGTAAGAACACAGCAGTCAACAGAACTGACTGCTGTTCTAGTGCATGATATCAGTGTATATTGACTATTTGCATTCCGTGGCAACTTCACTCCATTGGCTGGCACTGTTACGCAAAAAACCATTAAGCTACCGGCGACAAACTGACATATTTTTACCATCATCATTGATCAATACAAAAATCTTATGATCACTTGATACGCAGTACCTACTCTATTAGATTTAAAAAAAGTGTTTGCGTGTACTTATGTACGCGCGTGAGAAGTTATACTTCTTTGACATCATTAAAAATTAAGTTTTTATTAATTGCATTCAAATAATCAATTTAAAAAAAAACTGTAATTTAATATTTAATAAAAATAATAATATATATATTTAAATATATAATTATTAAAAATAAAATTAAGAGAATAATATTTTAATTTGTATCAATAAATAATATCCAAAGAAAGCTGCAAGACGTTTATAAACTTTGTCAGGATCATTTTTCTGGTTAACAATTCATGCATGTCATGAAAACGAAACCTCATAGAATTTGCGAAATAAAGTAAGTAGCTACTTTTCAAAGCAAAAGTCTTAATCTTATTCTTATCTTGTTTTACTAAATTATTATTCTAAGATGGTTGATTCATTTCAGAATCCCAGATTTTGTGATAACTAAGAATATGCATGAAATGCAGACGTCATTTTCATCACTAAACTAGAAAAAAGGTATAACAGCTACTGCAAAATTCGAGAAAAGTAATATTAATAGTAAATAAATTAATAATATGTGTCATTTGTATATATAACTATCTTTAATTTAAATATAAAAATAAATAAATAAAACAACAATTCAAATTATGCGCGACAAGAAACCGAGTGGTTTTGCGGCCAACTTCGTTTTGTTAATTTTTGTCTCAAGATGGCCGCTCATCTAAAAATTTCACTCTTATCATTTTTTCATAACGCGCCTAAAGAAGTATAACTTCAAAAAAATTTTATGTTAACATTAAAAGGCTTTCGGTAAGTTTTGAAAGAAAATATTTTAGCTACCAAAATTATTAAGAAAACAACACAAAAAGTAATGCATTAAGGGGATGATTCAGTTATTAAAGAAAAAAAAATACTTCACCGATGGAGTTTAATATTAAAAAAAAAAATCCAAGTCCATCAAAACCATTTATTAACTAAAAAAGAGCAATAAAAACAGATTTCAAATTGGCTGACTCTGCGAAAAGATATGTTGTTCTTAGTTTTCGTTTACACACTGTAACGATAACATTTTTTTTATTTATTTAACACCTTTTGCACATAGTCTGCCTTAGCGTTTCGAGTACCTAAGTTCAATATATTGGTTCCTTAGATAAGAATTGGATAGATTAAGAAGATATTCTTTACACTTTGTGACAATTGCAACTGACATTTAAATGCTTTTGAACAATATGATTACTAATCATTTTACTAATTTGTCAAAATCTGTCAAAACATTTTTTTTAAGTAAATTTGTTATCACTGTCAGAAAATTAGAAAACCAATTAAGTTTTCACAATTCTTTTATGTAAGAGAGATTAAAATATTTATGCTACACGTCTTAAGCGGCATTATGAAAAAATGCTTTAGTTAGAACTGAAAGATAAATGGATTGAAAGTCCACGTAAAAAATTGACAAATGTTTGTCAATAATTTTTAACAGTACGTGTTGAGATCCACAAAAAAAAGCCAAGTTAACTAGCTAAAACGTGCTGAATATATTTTCCATTTTAACGCGCTTTTAGGTTATTAGTATAGTGGTAATTGGTATGGGTTGGTTCTTTGGTTATATTAGAACGTTAAATGTCGCTCCAAATTCCCAGCCTCTGTTGGAAATAGCAAGTGTTCCACTGTTCTGGGTCTCCCATTACTTTCTTGAGGGAGCGTGGCGTACTCGTCTCTGGCACGAGTAAGATTAACGAGGCGCTTTGAGTATTTTAAATCGCCCAACTTTATGCTTCTGTGTAACCATAAAGTAAAGCCAATAGAAGCTAAATAGCGTTTCAATTGTCCCAAAATCGAAAATCGAAATTTCAAGAGAAATCGATAAATTTCATCGTCAGGATGAGGCCTAAGCAAGCCATTTGCAAAATTCAAGGTATGAGTAACTATGGGAACTTACATGGTCCAATTTGAACATTCAATATTTTTTATTTGCGAACACGTTTTCAATATTAAATTTCCATTGAGTGATAATAATGTCCATTTTTTTTGCAATTCAAAGGTCACATATATTATAAACTTCACAAATAATACAAAATTTCAGTAATAAAACTCAGAAAACACCACAAAATTAATGAAATTCTAACTACAGCAATAACGAGTTTGAACTCAAGTTATACTGAAAATAAAATTGACAAAATAATAGATGACAAGATTTTAAAAATATTCTATAAATTTAAAATGCTCTAATAATGCAGGATCTGTATTCATAAAGATTTTCAAAGACTACTGAAAACTCATAGATTTTTGTTAAAACATTTAATTTTGTGTAAAACTTCGTGGTGTCAGAAAGTGCACATTCAGTCAAATTATGACATTCGGGTGGCTACATTTTCTTTTGTTGGGGCCTTTTATTTTGTTATTTTGACTTGTTTTATTAGGAACCGTCGTCAATTCTTGGCGCCACGCTAACCTTACTCTCCTCTCATTTTCATCCCCAATCCTTTCAGGAGGTCACACTCGAATAAGTGGTTAGTGGTGAGTGGGGATGAGCATTTCATCCAGTTTGGAGGTTGAGTCCTTTGCAGAAGGTATCATTAAGTTAATTTTGTGTGTCCTATCTTTAGTCGGGTTACAATGACCTGGGTTGGTCGGAGGATGGTTTAAATGCGTGGTTTAGTCAATGTCGATTTTCTGATGGAGTGGAGTTTGAGGATTTGGGTTTTCCATTCTGTGTCCCATACCATCCTGATCCTTTTGCTGAGGTGCTTCTTGAAGTCGTCGAGTGATCCAGGTGTTTGGGTCACAGCAGTTTTCAAAGCTAGTTATTCTTCTAAAATAGTATTATAAATTTTCCAGAGTAACAAATATCTCGGCATAAGAGTTAGATTTCATTCTTAGATCATCAAAATTGGCAGAAAATCCGTGGTACTAGTTTTTAGAGACGCGAATTTCTACACGGAAAAAATGTGTTGTAGATTTAACAACATTTCTTGTTAATTTTACAACATTAACTAGTATTATATAGCATGACACCACGTGTGGTAACGTTTACCAGTTAAGTGTTATTAAAAATTGGTTGTCTGTAAAGTCGGCTTACAGACGACACTTTTATGTGATAACGTCATAAAGAACACCTAATTGATGAAAAATTTCGTACTTTTATGAATTGAATTATTATCACTGAATTATCATTACTTTGTATAATACAAAGGAGTTAATTGAAAATTAACATTTTTTTCAAAATGAAATCAGACTGAAAATTATGAAGGAAATAGTCAATTAAATCTTATTAAGTAATATAAAAAAGAAAAACACAAAACATGTTGTCTTAGGTAAGGGCACCAACTATCGATATATCAAAATATTGATAGTTGATATTTATTTCCGAATATCAAATTCGATATTTTGTTAAGAGCTTTATTATATTTTATAATAATTATAATTTATTCCACTTATAGTTATTGACAATTTTTCCAGTAATCGCGTTTTGAGATGAAAATATCGATATATCGAAGTATCGATATTTTTTACTCTGCATTTATCGATATTGCTGGTAAATATCGATACGGTATATATCGATATATTTTATACATTTGCCCATCCCTACGTTGCCTAGGATTCAACAATAATATCGTGCAATAACGTGACAAAATGGCCGAACTTTTTCAGACTTGTCGTGGTTCATCAATTTATAAGACGTTATCACGTCAAAAACTGTAGTATTATTTACAACACGAACTAGAACAAATTATTGAAATTTTTGACACTTGCATTTATTTGTCAAAATTATTGGTTATGTTGTACACCGTTGTAACTATAGAAAAAGGTAAAGATGGCTTTGATGTTTTTTTTCTCAGCCGTTTTACAAGGTTTTACAACATATTGTAGTAAATTGTATCTAGTATTGTATACACCCAAATGGTAACGATTACAGATTTGTTAAAATTTGTGGCGTAACAGAAACGCCAAAATTTGTTAATTGTACAACACTCAGCAGTTGTAACAGCTACATATATTTACTACACTATGGTAGTAAAAAATACTATACGTTAGAGCTGAATACAACAAAGTGTGTTATCAGCTGTTACATTTGTGGTTATAGTGAACAAAAAGTGCAGTAAAAAATATTACTAGTTTAGTGTTGTAAATTTTACACCACTATTTTTTTCTGTGCATTAAAAGAGAAGCGATGAATTTTTTTTAAAATTCGATATCTTATGCTTGATAAATAATTTGTTAGTAAAACAATCTTATTGGTGCCATTTTAATTTTATAGTTTAAATGTATGTTTTAAAAACTAAAAATGACATTATTTTCTTTGTACCTACAGAAGTGAAATACATTTCTACGTAAACTTACATAATATGAAATCCATTTAGTTACATACGATTACGTTGAATTTCCATAATTATTCGCAGTCCTTATCAACTACTGGTTCAAATACACGTTTATCATTCAATTACTCCAATACAAAAGCATTTTCAAGCGAAATTGTTTTCCAAAGTGTTTATTTAATGCTAGCATGTCGTGTACATGTTCATACACCCATACACACACACGTTTAGAACGCTTATCATAAACTGTGAAACACATTTTATAGCACTCTTTTGTGTACGAGATTCAGAACATTCTCCTGTTTACTGTTTACAAATCCTGCAATTTCTGGAATTCAAAATATTTATCTGTGTCAAAGCGTAATATATTTAAAACAGTAATTAATCTGTGTTGTGCATTACACTTTTCAACGGCTCTACTGCCTTTGTGGAACACGG
Organism: Sisyra nigra; assembly: GCA_958496155.1. NCBI lineage: Eukaryota > Metazoa > Arthropoda > Insecta > Neuroptera > Sisyridae > Sisyra > Sisyra nigra. The sequence goes on from OY292317.1 coordinate 1,530,375, forward strand.
TGAAATTCAAAAGATGTTTAAATTTATCGCAGCCGCAATTAATTAAATGTAAACTACAAATTTTAAAACGAAGCAATTAAGAATCCACGGAAAAAATTCAAGTGTTTCTTTAAGGCGAATGAAAATGGCTTGAAATTTAAGTGAAGATATTCGGTGAGAGATGGTAGTAAAGAGAAAGTTAACGTAGCTTGAAACTCTAAACGACATCAAGTGTATTCTTAATTAAGCTTTTGCATAACACGTCCAATATATTAATCATTTTTGTACAAACCAAAACTATAAATTTCAATTAATTATGTTTTGAACTAAATATAAGAAACAATAAATTGTGAATAATTTATTTATAATCGTGAATAATCTCTTAAGAGGATAGTAAAGTACTTGAGTTATATTATGTTTACATAAACATATCGTACAAACATCAATTATACAAATATATACGAGTATATTGGATATATTGAAATTGAAGCGCCTACGTTTTATACAAATAAAATATGCGATATATTTATCATTTAAATTCGTAAACACATAAAATGACTGAAAATTAAAAAAAAGCTATACTTTAAAAGTGTAACAGAAAATTTTAGTAATAATATGAGTTATGTGGATATATAATGAGTTACAATCAACTCAAGCTTTTTTAGATTTACTAGCGGACCCGACAGACATTGTCCTGTAGTACACCCGTCTTAAATACAAAAATTCAAAACTTTTTTAAATAAGCTGTAACAATCTAGACCATTTTGATGTACCAAAAAGTATCTCACAAATGTACAGAAATTTGTATTAAATCTGATCTCAGCGCTATCTACCGGAAAAAATAATAAAAAAAAAACATCTAGGTAATTGTAAATGAAAACATTTTCAAATAAAAAAAAATATCTAATTGTATAAATGTAAACCATTCTCGAATCCACTTGAACACACACAAAAAATGTCATCAAAATCGGTCCAGCCGTTTAGGAGGAGTTTAATTACAAACACACGAACAGAAAATGAAAACATTATTGTTAATGAACTGAACACTCTTACAAGATTTTATTTTATGAATTCTTTATTGTGACTTATATTTTTACTTTCTTTTACGACTTAATAAAGGAAGTATTGTAATCGGGTCGAATTTTCGAGTTCGAGTTTTTACCGGAAATACTCGTTTTGAGCTACCCTGAACCCAAAAAAGTGGTTTTTAGAAAAATGTCTATGTATGTGACAACGATATCGTATCGAAAGCTTTATCCAAATTTTCGAAAAAATTAGAATTTTTCCTTTATGTAGCATCTAGTTGTGCCGCGAAGCTTTTGGTTGAAATTGGTTTTCAGGATACCCTATTTTATTCTATTGGTTTTTGAGTTTTTCCAATTTTTTCCGAAAACGGCTGCAACGATTTTCTTTAAGTTTGCTATAGTCCTCAGACTCATCAATGTCTACACATTTTTTTTTTTGAAACTTTTTGCTGGGAAAATTCAAAGATTGTGGGTTCTGGAGTAAAAATGGGGGTACGTATATACATAGAGAATACTGTAATATTTTTACCGATTCTTAGATTTGTGTTTAAATGACAACAATTTATTCGAAACAAATGTTTATTTACACTATTTATACTAGTTAAGAATGATTACGTTCAAGGTTACACTAGACACTTTTCACAGCCACTGGTTCACTCACTGTTTATATTTCACTATTTGCGCTATTTATTTAGCACTGCACTGTTCACTATTTATTTAACACTCACGATTTGTTTAGCACTGTATCGACTATTTATTTATCACTGTATTGACGATTTATTTTTTAACTGAACTAGTAGATAAGAACTCGGCCATTATTCCAGAACATTCCTATTCCACTTCTTCAATTGCTAGAACATTCTCTTCGATTGTCTGACGATCTATCCTTTTCCCATTAATCAAGAATTCCACACAAAAACTGCTAGAAGTTTTCTTCTTTGTCATTTGCCAAGTAATCCTTTATTGGTCATCCTTGTGCACGATGGGGGTCCGACAGAGATAATCTTTTTTTAGAATATTCCAGATGTTCCTTTGTTTGCTAGCTTTGTTAGCCGAGACGCCCTTTTTATATCTCTCACGCTTCGTTGAGGTACACAGCGTGAAGTTAGACAAAAGGAGGGAGGCCTCTTCCCACACAATCGTGAGTCCAACCCCTCAGGCCCCCAAGACTGTGACAGTACGTTCAGTTTGCATAGACAAATATGTAGGTATAGTCTTTTTTTCAATCAATTGTGGGTTTTATTTATGTTCCTAATTTTTTGTCCTTTATAGGTAGATTTCAAAGCTTCTAAATCTGGTTTAGTTTTGAAACTTGTATTTTATTCCGTCTTTTTTTTTTCATTTCACGATAGCTTGATGCATATTCCTGTCAGCCTGTGCTTCTCTCCATTCAAGTTAAAGCTGCACAATCTCATCGGATCAAAAGCGTATTTTATTATTACGCTTGCCACCAAATCTTGGTGGCACATTTGATATGCGTTATTTTGTTGACAGGCTGTTTGTTTACGTAGCTTTTATAGTTATAACAGCCATGATTTTGTAAAAAGTTTTTTTTCTTCAGTATTTCTAAATCCCGATTATTTCTTAGTGTTTATGATTTTTTCAAAACATTTTTTTTTAAATTGTCGCATAAAAATTAAAAAGTTTTTTGATACAATCAGCACCTTACAATCCAACTTCATTTTGTATACTAAGTTTTTACGAAACTTTTAATTATTATGATCCAATTAATTCCGCCTTTTACTGGTTTTTGCTAATTAACTTATGATAATCGCCAATCATAGAATCACCTAGATGAGAGCTCAAATATAAATTTAAAATAAAAAAGTGCTTCTCTTCGAAACGTTTCTAACCAACTTGTTTTAGTTATAGCTAAGTTTAATGAGGAACATCCTCGAAAATGTTATTGTAGAAAAGTAAATTCAAAAAAATGAATATTTTGTTATATTAAAATGAATGCGGAATATAACAAGTTAATATCAAATTTGGAAAAGCAGAAATTAAAGAAGAGTAAAAAATTCGAAGTTGAGGGAAAGTTAAAGTGCTTTGTGTTAATAGAGCTTGTTACGTTTATGTCCGAAGATTACAGCATGTGAACATTTGTGTATAGTTATGCACATTTCAGCATAAAAGCTATTTAAAAATTCCTTTATACCTATAAATATTGCTTTTTTAATAAAAATAGTTCCAAAAATAAATTCAAAATAATTTATTCGCTATATTAACATATAATAATTGAGATTATCTACCTATTTGTTTTATGTAAGACTAGCTGATACCTGCGATGTCGTCTGCGTAGGTAATTATGTTAAGAACATATTTATTTTACAAAGAAAAAAACATTTAAAAAATTGAAAAAAAATATATTAAAAATAACCGGAAAGAACCTAGCGTAGAACGTTTTTAACTATACGCCAAAGAATTGCTCCTAAATTGCTCCTTCAGAATCCGCTAAAGTTCTAAGTGCATTAGTTATTAGTTAATTAATAATGAGTTTTTCAAAAATTTGTAAATTCAAAAATAAAATTGCTATATAATCGAATATAATCAATTTTTTATTTTTTTTTCAAAAAATTGTTCCTTAATTACTCTTTCCGGATCCGCAATTGCTCCAGGTGTATAGTTAATTAGTAATTTAATTTTTAAACTATTCATGTTTATAAGATCCAATGGTAGTTGAACCGTCATAGTAAAACAATACATGTATAAGTAGTTACAAATAATTAACTACTAAAGTTTGAAAAATTATTTGCATAATAAAAAGAGCAGATAGAAAGCTTAAAAAATTCAATTAACAAATTATTTTGTGTTTTATGGCGATTTTATTTCTTGAGTTTTAAAATTTTTAAAAAATTTAAGTATTAATTAACTATTAACTATACACCTGGAGCAATTGCTGATCCGGAAAGAGCATTTTATGAGCAATTTTTTAAAACATAAACTAAAAAGTGACTCTTTTGTATTTTACAGCAATTTTAATTTATCGTTTGCAAATTTTTGAAAAATTAATTGTTAGTCATTTAATAACTATACACTTGGAGAAAATGCGGATTCTGAAGAAGAATATTTTGGGCATATAGTTTAATTCGAAAAAAAAATGTTTCTCGCTTACCTAACTCTTTCTGGTTAAAAAATATATGCAATAATAAAAGGGAGTGTTGAAATGTAATTTGATTTTTGTAACAGTTAAAGCTTAAAAATGTATTTTTATTTTTATTTACAGTAAAATATAAAAAATGCTAAAAGAGAATTTAATAAAAAAAGCTACAACAATATTTTAATAACTGCAACACAAATAGAAAATAGAATTCAAAAAATCTTTATAATTCTAATATCTCGCTGAGCTTGCATTAAGCCTACGCTCAAATATGAAATAATCAGTAGGCAGTGAAAGGAGAAACATATTCCCTCAAGCCTATGCGCATTTTATCGTTTGCCTCACTCTATCAAAGCGACGATAAATTCACCGCTTAACGCGTTTTGCTTGTAAAAATCGCAAACTTTAATTACTTTGCTTTTAATGAAGATATCGTAATAATTCTTTTTTAAGATAAGGACCAAGTATATAAGAAGTAAAACAAAAATAAAATTGATCAAAATCTGTCGAGTAGTTTTTGAGTTACAAGCGAACATTGAAAAACAGCCGTCATTTTATTTATAAAGATGCAAATGTTAACTAATTGTAAGTTAATGGTAAAAAGTAGATTATCACGAAAAAATCACGTTAAAATGACAATAAGCTCTGTTGTCACTAATCAGGGAAATATCAACTGATAATTTTTATTAATTACTTTGAAAGAAAAAGAAAGAAATGTTCAGAAAATCGGAAAACAAATCTTGTCATAAAAACTTTCTTAATTTAATTAATTAAGCTTTGTTTGGCAGAGTTCTGTACTTCTTTTCAGACTATTTTTCCTGTACGTTTTATTTTAGCTTTTTGTTGGATTATTATTTTTATTCTTAAAGAACTATTTATTTAAAACGACAATTGTCACGATTATAACAACAACTGGTGGCTTGGTCCCTGAAAACTCACAGGTATAGTTGTATATACTACAGATCTTGGCCAATAAAAGGTTTTCGCAACTATGCTTTTTACCAGACGCCATAAATAGACGACGGATTCTTATAGATCTCGCTAAAATAAATCGAAAATGAAAAAAATATTTTTTCGAGTTTTTGCTTAGTTTCAGTATATCAAATCTTAAAAGCTTCATCGGAAACGCTATTTTCAATAAAAACAACGCTGATCACAACTAACTTATTATTTTTTCTTGAAATTTTAATAAAACTTGGTGCAAAAACTTCGTTGTTTTGAAAATGACAACACTCATAAAATTTATCTCCTATAAGAAACAAGTCGTAAAACATGCTTTTTACAGCATCTTAAGCCTTTTAAGCTTCACATCTGTGCATCATAAATAATTTTTTTACTTTTTTGATCACTAATTTTATTAGATCTATTGAAGTCTATACAAGTCTATTGAAATCTATTGATGTCTATATTGAAATCTATAGAATCTATTGAAGTCTATGAAATTTGTGGTGACGACATACATACATATATAGCCCGCACATTACACATAGCAAGCAGTAAGTGTAGAAAAGGCTTAAGAAAAACATTGCAGTCGAGCTACTAAGATACTATTTGTCTCGAAAACTAAGCAAAAATTGTGCTTTTAATTTTCGTTTTATTTTGGCAAGATCTGTAAAGGTCCGTTTTCAAATTTTGGCGCCTGAGATGCAGCAGACTACCCGAAAATCCCGCATTTTATTATTAGCAATAGCTCGACTTTAAATACTGTTGACTGCGATAGTTTCTCATATATTCTTTTCTATTGTCACGATTCAGCAGTTTTCAGCAGTTTGTATGATAAGTGGTGGGGCACGAATAAATATTGAGCAGCCCCCTGTCACTTAGATACGAGAAAGGCTAAAGAAACGTGACTGATTTCTACGGAAATCGGTGTTGTTATAAGAGTCATACGTCTCAAAAAAAGCCCTCTACCGCTTAAACGTCTCAAATACTTATCCAATTATATATTATTATACATTATTTTTAAAAATTAATTATCAATAAACATCTTTAAATATTATTATTATCACTTATATATTTTTTATTATTTATTTATGATTCGTTATTGTCACCAATGACAACTTCATAATTATTCTCATATAATAACAATAAAAATAATTTATCTGACGTATAAAAATATTTATTTCTAACCTCCGACTTCCGTAAAAGTCTTCGGTCTTCGTCAGTCTTTGTGGTCTTCGTTCAACTCGTGGGCAACTAATTGGCACCTAGTGATTGCAATCCAGTAAAAATGGTCACATTTTTGTAACATGGAGTTGTAGGGGGCTGATATTGAGTATCACGGAGTATAAATACAGGAGACCGAACGCAATGTTAAAATAATGGTCCCATTCTGAGCCTTTGATCACCAGAGCGCGCTACGAGTCATAAGATACTCGTGTTTAAATAGCAGCGCGGGAAATATTATCTCTGTTTAGTGGCGGTAAAGAAATACATTTATTTACTTATTAATTGTTACTCAACTGTTGTACAGGAAAATTTGTAAAAAAAATAAATACAAAGTATTACTGTATATAAAATTTATAATTATAAAATTATTATTAAATATTAAAACTGCAATTTATAAATAAAATTTTTATTTATTTATTGTAACACGCCAATCAGCAATATACATCAAAGGTTCATATGAGATAAACATTAATTGAAATTAAAAATAAGTTTAGCCTATAAATTAATAATTATTTTTAATAACTAAAATATCTAGCATCACAAAATAAAGACTAGTATGTTAATAGTTTTCTATTAACTGCGATATGAAATGCACAAAAAGATCCACCGAAAAGTTGGTCGTATTGTGAAGATAATTCACCGGGATGGCTATCCTATTCTTAAGACCGTTGATAGACCCGGAAAAATTCGAAGCTGGTTACCATATCTGAGGCATCAACAAACCTGTTGAAAACTTAAAAAAAAAAACGTTGAGTCTGCAACCCGTATTCGATAAAATTGCTATTAAATCCAAAATAATTAACTACTTTTTTCAAAGTTGTTTTATTATTCTATTGCTTAGGCAAAAATATTATCGAATTTTTACAATATACATAATAATTAATTTTTATAAACTATTTGTATATATTGTTGCTCTAAGACGCCATCAATTATCGTTAGATCGGAATATTTTTTTACATTATTAAACTAGGTATATGTCTAATCGTTATAACATAAGACATAAATATTATGGTGAACTTCTAATTGTCACAATGACAACTCATGGAAAGGAAAACTTATTAGTTTTCATAAGATCCAACGACAATTGATGACGTCATAGTGCAACAATACATGTACAAATAGTTTATAATTGTTAATTATTTTAAATATTCCTAGTATCCGATAGTTTATTTGTGTAAGCAATAGAGTAATTACAAAAAAAAAAAAATAAAAAACCAAAAAAAAATGGTTATTTATTTTTTATTTTATGCCAATTGTAATTTTTGAAAACCTATAACCAAATTTTCTTAAATTTATATTTAATTAACTAATAATAATAATAACGCGTGGAGCAACTGCGAATCTGGAAAGGGCATTTAAGGAGCAATTAAAATAAATATTTCTTTAACGATGGAAATAATTTAAGATTTTATTTTCACTAATCACAATTAAAAAAATTCATGTTGTCAAAAAAAATGCACACTTTCGATATTTGTTTTAATAATTGTCAAGTATTTCTCGTATAATTCATTATTCAATACATTTTTTTATAATAATATTTTTGAGGTAACTTACTTTCGGTGCTTTGAATATACCTCGTGGTTTCAATAATGCTTTTTTTGCACTTCCCTTTCGGCCACTTAAGCAGCCAGAAATTGCACAACACTTACCCATCCCATATTTTAAAATAATTATTACTTAGCTTACTTAATAGCTTTAAAACAATTATTTAATTGTATTAACTTTTCTTTCTTCAAATAACTTACTAGACAGACGGCCTATATTTAAATGTATATTTCTATGCAATAACGTAGTAATAATAATCATAATAACGGTGCTTTGGTGCCTTCGGTTTCGGTGCCTCTGAATCTGAGCGCCACGAGCGATAAAAAAGTGTACTATAGTTAAATTTCATATTTGCGTACATAAATATCGTGAAATAGACTATGTCGTTCGGACTCCTGATATATATATATATACTCCGTGTTGAGTATGCTCAATGAACACGAATAAAATCGCATGCGAATAGAAGTTATAGTCGAGATAATTCCCTCGTTGTGTATATAGAAAAATAAAATTAGTTTATTTTTCGGAATAAAATCGCATACGATTTAAAATTCTCGAGATAATTCCCTCGCAGCTAGAATGGGAAAATACGTGTTGTTTACAACCTTGAAAACTCGTAATTATATATGTTGATATTTTGAGAAAAAATAATTAAATCCAATCATTGCTGTTGACAAACCAGATTTACTCCTCATGTCATCCTGGAACACTGAATACCCTATTCTCTTAACCTTAGATGTAATTCTCAAAAATCATTTATAACACAATTTCATACACAATAAAATTCAAAATATAAATATATATGAGGTAGTTATCAGAAATAAATGAAAAAGAAATTTTTTATTTGGGAAAAATTTGATGAATAGGGGAAAAGGGATAAAAAGTGGTTGTGTATCCATTTCATATAAAATAATTTGAAAGGAAATCCCAAGTAATATTAATTGATCATCATTGGTCAATTGACATAAATTTTGTACGATTTTTCATTTAAAATACTAAATAATTAGATCTTTGCCAAACATTCAAACGTAAAATTTTATTTTTAATTACACGTACCCACGTTTCTCTTAAATATCAATATTTACGAGACATTTCGCAGTCTAAACAGCTTGCATGTAGAACACAGGTGTGTTTAGTTACAACTCTGATAGAAATATCGTACCGATTATTTTTGTGTTTCTCGTATACTTAACTAAATATATTTAACTAAACTCAATTTGATCGCACAATAATATACAACGAATTCAATTTCAAAAGTGCAAAGATTTGCAAGTGTTTACGAATTCCAGTTTGATTTATTAGCAATTAATAAGATATTTACGAACCAAATTTTCGAAACACAATTCAACTCTAAAAATGTTTTCATAAAGTGTTTCAATGCTTTAATGAAAAACGCATTATTGGAATTTCTATTTTGAAGCTTACGTGCACCAGACGTTTTATTTGAAACGTGAACTAAAACACTCCTTAATTAAATGTTTTTTTCTAAATAACATTTTATCCTTAGGTCAATGAATTTTCTTCCCAAGAGAATGTTCATTTTGAATTTCCCATGCCTTAATTAATATTTAGACCGCAAATAAGAAATGTGAAATATTCACTAATAATATTTGCAAATATTTACAAATAGGGTAGTGGAAACTTTTGACGCTTGTCTGAGTATATAGTTTTGTCTTTGTAATATTGTTACTGAAATGGTTACGAGAAAGCATATTCTTCAATGAAACGTAATTTAATTTCTACGTTGTTCAAATTGTCTCTAACCAGACTATGTACTTATAGAATGACTTAGTGCAGTAGTTAAGAAATTGTATGTTTGTGTTTGAAAATGGTTTTAATTTAAACGTTCTCCTGTTTATAAAATGACGAAAATGGAATAAATTTGAATAAAGTTGAAAATTCAGATAAACGCTTCAAATGCACGATGAATTGAAATGAGAGGCTAATTATAATTCTTTATTTTATATCCTTGTAAAATTATTAAAGCGTTTAATAGCTTTTTCGTTCAGAATCATAAATGAGTTTTTTGTATGGATATTAATGGGATCAATATCTTTTTTAATGTTTTAGAGTTAATTTTTAAAACTTTTTCTTTGTACTATAAAATAAGAAAAAAAATCTCTTTATAAGTAATGTACTTGTATTGCTTAAATTATTACATAACGTTTTTACGGGTTCTTGGATTTGTGTTTGAATGACGACAAATTTATTTTTAATCAATATTTATTTATTTATCTTACACTATTTACACTTATTAACAACACGTTAACAATGATTTAGTTCACTGTTGAACTAGTCAGTTTTTACAGTCACTTATTGACTAATTTTCACTCTTCATTGCACTGTTGCACTTTATTTAACAATGTTCACAATTTATTTAACGCTCGCGATTCACTGTTTACGATTTATTTATTACTGGTTGACAATTTATTTCAGACTGCTCACGTTACAATTTATTTAAAACTCGATGTTGACGATTTATTTAAGACTGTGCTTGTCTTCCCCTTATATAGGGACTTTAAATTCTTCCAGAACATTCGGATCTATTATTCGTTGTTGTCCATAACAGATAACGATAACGTGTTATTGGTAGAAAATACTAGTAAAATTGTTCTCTCTCTCGTACACCGAGCAATCCTTTTGGTCAAACCCTTCGCGCCACAGGGATCCGAAAAGTTCAGGAGAACTTTCTAGAATTCATGGAAATTTTGCAAGGTCTCTCCCCATCCTACAACCACGTCGCTCTCATTGGCTCGTTCGGCCCATCCACGACTGAGATAGTTCGAGTAGCAAGTGTCAGGCCCAAGCTCACAAAATGGCGACACTCCTCCATTTTAAGATTCTTAGACTGGGACAATATTTTGATTGCAGCAGCATGTTGAAACTATTTTCCTACAGTTTCGGTTTGAACATATCTATCAGGTGGTTTTTGTTGTTGACATTGTTAAGGAAATTTTTTTGTGCTGTATTGTAAATTATATTTACTTAAATTTGATGACTCATGACTCACCGATTTGAGATATAAACTATAGAGCGAAAAACAGGACTTTCTTAGACCCACCCCGACCCAGTGCGAGCACCAGGAATGGGATAATGGATATGTCTAGCTCCTAACTAGTTTTAATAAGATACCGGAGTCAAAAATGTTCACCCTTCTAACACACTCTACAAATTATTCATAGCCTACTTTGTGCTAAGTTCTATAATTTTTTCCAGTTACATAATTGGCATACAGGCAACTTTAACAACTGATTTCGAGTGGCAGGCATTCAAATTCATTTTCAGTACTGTTTCTAGAATCTGTATGTGAAATTTGATCCACATTTACACATTCCACACGTTAACGATTTATTTAAGACTAAACTTGCCTTTGTTGATCCGGGGTTAAAATAATATTTCGGTTCTCTCTCTAGAAAGTTGTCTCCTATTATTCGTTTGCTAGAATTTTCTATTCCCTTTGTTTTTCTTTTGTCCTTTTCTTATCCATAAGGAATTTTGGGTAGAAAATACTAGAAGATTGTCCTCTCTCTCATACACCGAGTAATCTTTTTGGTCAAACCCTTCGCGCCATAGGTTGTCTGATGTCGTGAAATTTTTCTAGAAGTTTTGCTTTTGTTCGCTTCTCCTTTGACTAGTTGATTGGCTTGGTACACCCACGGCTGAGACAGTTGACACCCCCAAACTCACAAAACGGCGCCACTCCTCTATTCTTAAGATATGGATGGAGGAGTGTCATTTCTTGCTTCTCAGACTGTGACATTATTCTCTAAGTATCGTTTCAATCTAATGAAAGTTAATTATCAACTGATTGCGTTCTTTCAAAACTAAATAATCGAACAAACCTTGCTCGTGTTATCAAGGACAATATTTTTAGTTTTAGAGACCAGTTAATACTTATTTAAAGTAAATATTTTTTCTGACACTTTAAATTTTGTAGGCATACACTAGAGCTTTGATTGTAAAGTCTTATTAAATAAATAGTTGATTCAATGCCAGATTTTTCATTTACCAAACAACATTGCCACAGGAAAATGATTATAATTTTTACTAAGCATCTTATTGTCAAATATTTTCATTTGCGTTTAATTCATACAAATAAATAGCACTTCAAGAATGCCTCAATATAATAACTGTGGGTAGATATGTACATCTGCAAAAGTTTTATATTAAATATTTTTATATACCATTCTTTTCGAAAATAATAATATAAATATTTAATTTGGTCGTTACAATACATTTAAATGTTACACGGGAAGAACGTGTAATTTAATTTAACGCTGGATTTTTTTTATAGAAAAATATCTCATATTGTACGCTACTTTGAGTAATTTGTCAACTCAACTAAATATAAGAAGTTGCCAAAATATGATGTTTGTATATGAGGTTCATTTAAACAAGAGCGAAAAATATAATGACTTCTTTAAATTTAACGTACAATGCTAAAGAAAGCCATTTATTATAAATAACTAGCTGTATAAAATTTATTTTAATTATGAATTAATTATTTTTTTGAAATTAATTTATTTGTACATCGTGCAGTCGAACTAATTGCTATAAAATAATTGGTATATCTATATAATGAAATGCTATATATTTTAACCGGCTTATGGCTTATGCTTTTTAAGCTTATTTTTTCTTATTACTTTACCTTTTAATTAATAAAAATTGCAAGGAAAAATATTGATTTTTCTTAAAAAACACCAGAAAATGTATATTTATTATAATAAGAAAGATTTTGTGAGATAATCTTAACTCCCAATATACAAAGTTGAAATATTTCTGATTTTATCGATTTAACACTTTAAAAATAGATTTTTACCTTCAGTTTAACGTAGCTATTTATTTTTCAATGAGAAATGCACAAAAGAAAGAAAAATTATGTGATGCGGTTGGTACTAGTTTGTACTTTGATAATATGCCAATATTTATGCTATATTTGTGTTTAACTAAGTGGGTTATTCATGATAAACAAAAAGAAACTTAATTAGGCAAAAAAGTCATAAAAGTTACACGCAAATAAAGAGCTTTGTGAATAAATAATATTTTTTTAGAATATTAAGTAAACATTTCATTTTCTATACAAATAGTTTTGGATATAATTTGTATACTAAAGTAATGCTTAAAAATATTGTTGGTACTGCTAAAAATTTAAATAAAGCAACAGTACAACCTCAAGCCATTGGTAACCTCAAAATAATGTGGTCAGTCACTGAGATTTAAAGTCTTAGCAATCCATTTATTTTTATTCACTGTCTGCAATTTTCTTTGGTATAAAGTCCACTATGGAGGAGGTTATGGTATGATTTTTATGTACAAAATCTTAAATACTAATTTTCAAGTCTTAATAGTTTCATATTTTAAGCAATTATCAGTTAAAAAGACGAGTTTTTTGTTTTAACAATTTATTTTCTTTCTACACTACGTTTCGTCGGTGTTATTCCGACTTCATCAGGTATTATATTTGGTATAACAATTTTCAAGATACCTGTTGAAGTCGGAATAACACCGACGAAACGTAGTGTAAAAAGAAAATAAGTAATTAAAATAAAAAACTGGTCTTTTCACCTGATAATTGCTTAAAAAAAATCTTAAATTGAGAAATGAAATGTCCGATCAGAAAAATAAACAATGAAACAAATATAAATAATTTTTGTATTAATATGCGGAGTGTCCTCTACTTTCTTTTTTCTCCCAGACTTTACGCTATTCGAGGTCGCCGTTCCATATATTTTCCCTCCATCTATGTCATATTCTTGGTGTCCTCCTTTATCAGTCCCTTTTCTCTCATGTCTTCTGAGACACAGTCCTTCCATCTCTTCCTCGGTCGTCTTACTGGTCTCCTTTCGTCCACTTCAATTAAGTCCACTTGCTTCCCAAGATAGTCCTCTCCTCTTCTTGTCACATGTCCAAATACCACCGCAGCCTTCTTTCCTGTAATTTCTTTGAGCACTCTACCACTCCAACTGTCTCCCTTATCCTTTAATTCCTGATTCTATCCTTTCTCGTCTTTCCCAGCATCCACCTTAGCATTCCCATCTCTGGGACATCAAATTTCTTCTCGTGAGCCCTCTTGGTTGCCCAAGTCCCACTACTATAGATGAGCGCTGGCCTCAGAACCGTCTTGTATAATTGGCTCCTGACCTTACTGGCTATTTTTCCATCGCACAGCACTCCGAATATTCTTTTCCAGCTCCTCCACCCAACCTGAATCCTATGGTTCACTTCCCTGTCGAGGTCGCCATCTTCTGTTACGAACGACCCCAGGTATTTAAAAGAGGTTACCCGCCCCAATTTCTCTACCTGTAACTCTACATCCCCTTTGTTGCCACTTCCTCCAAACCACAGGTGTTCAGTTTTCGTCCTGCTAATCCCAAGCCTACCAGCCTCTATAGCTTCCCTCCACCTTTCTAGTTGTTCCTCAACTTTCTCTTTGCTACTTTCCACCAGCACAATGTCATCAGCAAAGAGCCTTGATTAAGGTGCCGGCTTCCTACAATTCTCCGTCAAAACATCCATGACCAGGTTGAACAGATATGGACTCAGGGTGGATCTCTGGTGAAGGCCCACCGTCACACTTGTGATTAATAATCGGAGTGTAATGACATTAAATTAAAATTACTATAGGCTTTTTTCCAAGGAAAGTTTTTGGTAGTAATTTATATGTTACCCAAAGATTGATAGGGTATATTAAAACAAAAATGTTGGCGCCAAAACGAGCTATTCATATCAATAATAAGATTTTCGTCAATTCATTTTTTTATTTTCCACATTTTCCATTAAAGAATAACATAGGAAATTTTTATTTTTAAATTTTCTTACTTTGGAACACATTATTCTAACAAAAATTTAAAAAGAGGAACCTTAAGACAATTTCAGGCTCGACTAAAAAAGGTCCTAAGATTCCTAGGATCAACCGTTTCAAAGATATTCGAGTTTAAAAATAACATTAAATAATTTTTTTTAAATATATTCCAACTTTGTTCGAAGGGAAAACTTCATGTAAAATTTCTTTTAAAATATTGTGGTGAACTTTTCGAAAGCTATGAAAATTACAAAAAAATTGTCTTATTAAAATAAATAATGGAAAATGAAGAAATAAATGGAGGAAAACTACTTCTGATATTAAAAGCTCATTTTGTCATAGATACCTACCTAAATATGAATAAATCAATAAATGATTTTAAAGGCTTTCTAATGAGGGTAGTAAAAATACATTCTTAAAAACTTCAATCAACTGATACTCATCTTAATAATGTGCGTAGGTATATATAAGATTTATTTTTATAAATTAATTTTGAATTAGGTTTCAATGAAATGAAATGCTTTTGGTATATAGACTAATATATTTCCCAATTTTCCGTTCAGGTGCTAACCAAATAAAATTATTCTTGAATAAATACATTATCGAAATATATATGACGGTTAGTTTTCTCATTCAATTACACCATTTTAATTAAATAAGATTCTAACTTGTGAATAAAAACCTTTTTCCGACCGAATGAAATACATTCAAGCTTTATTCAATCTCTTCACAGCTTCATATGTTTACTTTTCTTAAAAGCAACTGACAATACCAAACAACTAAATCATTTTAGTTAGGAGCCAGAATAAATCGATTTTGATTTTTTTTTTTAACAAAAATTACTTTTTCAACTTGTGCTTTCACTTGACAATTGAAGAAAAACGGTTACTTCAAATGCTTTAAATGTGATAAGCAATTGATATAACGTTCATGTTATGTTGACATTATAAAAATATTCGCTAGACCTGGAGCTGTAAGACTGTGAAAAAAAAAACATGAAATATATTAAATTCTAAGTTAGGCAAAAATTAGATAAATGTTTACTGGCATAGTACATTTCTTAAAAACCATAGTTAAATTTTCTCAGAAATGCAATAATTAAAGTGTAAATTTTAATAAATTGCTCAAAATTGTACATAATTCAATTGTACATAACACAATTTATTAAACTGTTAGTATTGAATTAACAAAAAACATTTAACATTGTAATGTATATATTTTTTGCCCCATCAAAAAGTAGAGGTTTCCACGAACAAAAAGCTTTTTAAAAAAATCCGATATTTTGACGGGAGAATTTACGATTGAAATTTAGGGTGCTTATTCGATATTAAGTCATTATAAGGTGAAAAAATTAATATTTTAATTCAAAAAAATTACAGTTTGTTTGGGACATTAAAAGATACATTTTTACAAAAATTCATGACATTTTTTTTTTGTAAAAGATAAAAATAATAAACTTAAAAATTGGTTATTGAAATTTTTCACACAAATTTTGAGGTTATGTGAAAAAATTTTTATCACATAAAGTTTAGATCTACTTATTATCTATAAATTTTCTTGTTATGTATATATATTTTTTGCACCATCACAAATTAGAGGTTTCAGCAAACAAAAAGCTCATTTTTGGTTTGTTGAAAAAAAAACTTTTTTCCATAGGACTTGTAGTTTTGTTGGAAATCGAGATAAACCGTTTGTACCCTTAAAAACACCCCCTTTTTCCACTTCCTCACCTAAAATCGACCGTATTTTTTTTTCCTTTTAATTTTTGTTATATTTTCTTCCTTCTAATGGGTTTCATTCAACTATATTTTTTTTTCTGTTCAAAAATTATCTACCCTGGTCTATAAAGCTTTTCATAACACTAAAAATATCACACAAATAATAATGTTTGTTATATTTTAAAAACAGTTATTACGAACCTTAATATTTCACCAATTTTGATTGAAGAATTTATAAAAGTAGAACTAAATTCTTTACATCAACAAAATATGAAATTATTTTTTTTAACGATTAAAGATAGGTCTGAAAACCACTTTCAGCATACGGTGTGATATTTTTAATGTAGGTATATACCTTTTTTTAAAAAAAAAATTATTATATAATTTTTTAAAAACCATAGTAAACTGTTTTATTCGTAGTGCTTTGAATGATTCATAGAAAACCACGAAAGTTATTAACTCATTGTTTTCAATTAACATTTTATTTGATATTTTATCAATTCTTAAACTTTTGTTGAAGGAACTATGTTTTAACATTAACTTAATTTAAATTTAAGTGTAGTTGGAGGTTCAATTTGTGAAAGTTCCTAAGGGAACTTCCTTTCTAGCCTCTTGTGAGTTCTATATTCACCAAGATTGGGATTTGTAGCAGTTTCACATTATTTCGTCTACATCAAGTTATTCTGGTCAAATTTATAGCGCAGCCTTGGTGGATTTGAACGTCCCGGGTAAATGGTTCTAACAATGGTTATTCTGAAAACTCTGTTTTGAAAAACTTGTAGTTTCGAGATATTTTTTTTAGAGTTTGAAAGTGGAAGTATCTTACAGTACATGCATGTGCTATAATTAATGCATATGTTGTAATTATACCTTCATGCACATTTATACATTTCTGTACGTTTTGTATTTTTTTTTCGTTTTACGGGGCCGAGGAAATCCCTTTCTTTTATCAACGCGACCAAAGAGGTCTGTTGTGATGTGACCCTTTTATAAGAGATATTTCTTCCATATAACAACAATTTATTACCATATAATATGAAATGAAATACTTGCTTATATAGATAAATTTATGAAAATCAATGTTACTATAATATGATTCTTGTAAAGTTTGTTAAATTGCTATTAAATTATTAAAGATTTGCAAGTAACCCATGGTCAATCAATACTGCGAAGTGGTTTGAAGGTAGCTATTTCAATTTTTGTGCTATTTCCAACAACGTTAAAAGCCGCGTAAATTCCATGATCATTAATAGTAGTTATTAATCAGCGCTTTAAAAAACCCGGAAAAGTTTGAAACCCGGTTTTCGGTTTTAAACCGTTTGTTTTAATCAAAAACTATTTGCATATTATTTCAAATACAATGAAAAAGGAAACCTTCAAGACTAAGTAAAAGAAATCAAAATATACACAACAAAATGTATATATTATAATATATATATTATATATTATATATTATATTATTTATATAGATAAACTGTTTACAAAATGCTTTAAGCTATAGGTAAATATAAGAAGAAAAATAAAATTTGTTATCACTTGAATAAACGAAAAAAAAAGTAACTAACTTTGATTTTTTTTTTCGGTTTTTCAATGAAAAATATGTTTTTCGGTTTTTGAAGTTTGGATAAAAATTCGGTTAACCGGGTTCGGTTTTAACCGGTTTGCAAGCCCTACTATTAATGTATTAGGTTAAAGTATGTATTGGGTTGTTGTAACTTAGCTTGCTTTTTTGGGGTCAAACTTTTTTTTGGCACTTAGCCCGTTATTGATGCCCAGTATTAAAAAATAGTTTTATATAATAAAAAAACGCGAGTAAATGAAAAGTTCTTCTTGGAATGAACCAAATAACTAAGCTTTCATAAAGGGATCTTAATATTGTAGAATCCTAGATAATTAGGTACCTACTATATATAAATATGTACAAACCATCATTAGAAATGATGGTTGACACAGAAGATTCGAATCTGTATTTTAAAAATAGTTTTAAATTTAATTCATTATGTTTAAGACATAGTTTTCTCAACCTAGATATACGTAATGTTGCAAAATATTAATAAGCTTTTATACAATAGGATTGTTATGTAAAATTTAAACAAGCTTGATTTGAGATTCACTTCCTTATTTGATTGTTAAGCTATTTGCTTTTAAATCAAGTAAAACTTAAGCCTTAAGCCTCTTACATACAAGCAGCTAAGGGATGTGCCAGTTTGTCACCGATAGCTTATCGGTTTCTTGCGTAACAGTGCCAGCCAATGGAGTGAAGTTGCCACGGAATTCAAATGGATACCATGCATGCAATTATCATTTTTAAATTCAATTTCCATGACAATTAAAATTGATAAAAAGTGGTTGCGTGTACTCATGTATGCGCGTGAGAAGTTATACTTCTTTGGCATTATTAAAAATTAGTTTATATTAATTGCATTCAAACAATCAATTTTAAAAAACTGTAATTTAATATTTAATAATAATAATATATATATTTTAAGATATAATTTTTAAAAATAAAATTAAGAGAATAATATTTTAATTTGAATCAATAAAAAATATCTAAAGAAAGTTGCAAGACGTTTATAAAATTTGTCAGGATAATTTTTCTGGTTAACAATTCATTCATGTCATGAAAACAAAGCTTCATAGAAATTGCGAAATAAAGTTAGTAGCTACTTTTCAAAGGAAAAGTCTTAATCTTATTCTTATCTTGTTTTACTAAATTATTATTCTAAGATGGTTGAATCATTTCAGAATCCCAGATTTCGTGATAACCAAGAATATGCATGGAATGCAGACGTCATTTTCATCACTTAACTAGAAAAATGGTATATCAGCTACTGCAAAATTTGATTAAAGTAATTACTTATTTATTAATAATATGTGTAATTTGTATATATACTTATTTTTAATTTAAATATTAAAATTAATAAGTAAGTAAATATATAAAACAAAAATTCAAATTACGCGCGACAAGAAATCGAGTGTTTTTGCGACCAACTTCGTTATGTTAATTTTTGTCTCAAGATGGTCGCCCATCTAAAAATTTCACTCTCATCATTTTTTCATAACGCGCTTAAAGAAGTATAACTTCAAGAATTCAAAATTCCCAATATCTAGAACAGCATTCAATTATATTGAATGCCGGGTTTACTAGTGTTAAAATATGCTATTGGTGAATCAAAAATAATATGACTGATAATGGTTTATTTTAGAAACCTTTCTGGGCCCCTCTTCGATCTGTGCCCTGGGCAAGTGCCCCTGTCGCCACTGCCTAGTTACGATCCTGATGACTATAGCACTTAATGTAAGCCCAATGCAATTTGCCCAAAATGTACTTTTAAATGGTTTCATATCGTTGTTAGTGAAGATAAAACGAAAGTTACAAACATTTATTTTCACTTAAATAAATTTTGGTACTTACCAATAACTGATAATTAATTATTTAAGTTTCTCTTTGATCTAAATTGTCTCTTTTTGAGATTATTTTCTCTTAACAACTTTTCTCTTAATTAATATTATGATAAATGGAATGTTATAATACAATGACATTCAAAAGATATTCTGTTAAATATGAATAGAATTATTTAAACATTATTGTAAGTAAATATTAGCATGAAAACCATTTTAGTATCTAATAATATTTTAATTTGAGCTATTTTAAGTTGCTGTTCAAACAAGAATTAAGTACTTATATTTAAATGTTAAAAATTTACGATTTAATATTTTTAAGCTGAAAATAATTTGGAAAAAATAAATAAAAATTATATTATCTTAAAATAAATATCACACAACAGGAGTATTTTCAGTCATAACTTAACGTTTAGTAGAAAACTTAATTAAATAACCTTAGTCTAGGAAAATTATCCGGAAGGTATAAAATTCCCGATTATATGCATAATAAAAATAAAGAACAATAGCGGTAAGTAGAAGCATTATCTTCTAAGTTATTTGTTCTTCGTAGCTAATACAAATCTAATTTTAGATAATTTTATTCGCCTAAGTGAATTGAGCTCCCTTGTTATATAGAACAAAATGAGAATTTTACACATGTGAGGTTGCCTTAAGCCAAACAAGGTAGATACATGACTATAGCGACAACCTGTATCCTTTATATCTATTAAAGTTGTTGGATGCTTCATTCCCGTTCGTTTTGGGTTCTAAACAGTGCTCTTGTGTGACGAGTTTAATTAAAGATTGTAGAAAATAAGACAATCTTTGTACATACACCGTGCCATGTATATACGTCTTTGATATCGAGATATATTGTGTACTAGCTGATACCCACCCGCTTTGCTGAGCGTATCTAAATTAATCTGATTGAATAATAGAAAACTTTACCCAAAATAAGAAATTCAGCTATTTTAACAAAAAAGATAATTAGGTATTTCACGACCTTTATTTCCTAGGAAGTTCATGAAAATCCGTTAAACTACTTTTCCAGCAACAGATATAAGCTATCTTATAGGTAGGATTTTTACGTCTTTTTGACTATGGTAATATATTAAGAAAAGTTTAAGCCTTGAGAATCTTTCACACCAAATTTCATATGAAATAATTTATTAATTTTAGTAGAATAGATTAGTAATTATCCTTTAGGAAGTGTACCTTTTTTAGGATCAATAATATTTAATTTGTTATCTTAAGATCTGAGGTATTTGGTTTGGTTGCCTTAGATTCATAATTCTAGGATATAGTATTAAGGTCCAAGATTCGACAACGAATTCTTATAGATCTTGCTAAAATAAATTGAAAATTAACAATATAGTTTTTTGGTAAAAAAACAACGCGATGGTCACATCTAACTTGCTGTTTTCTCTTGAAAAATCAGTTGGGCTGGATTTCTTTTTGTTCTGGAGGCTCTGCCTAACGGCTTCACCTCTCTTAGTCAAACTCCCAATCGGGATCACTTAGGTCGAACTGTCTGTTTTTGTTATTTATTCTTACGGGTTTCATTTTTGAACTAAGATATTTCTTTTTATGAATGAAATCATATTTACTGCAGAGGATTTCCTTCTCCTCCCTCGACAATTTGAACGTTTACGCAGCCCAACTATTAATAATATATTAACTACCCGTAAATTCACAATGGAGTTATGGTTTCTAGGAATTTAACCTATTGCCATACTTCTAGAATGGTTATAATTTTCAAGTTTGCGAAATTAATTTATAAGAATAACAAATTACTTAGTTTAAAATCATATCGTCTTTACGATATGATATGGTATATATACATTGTATCACAGCTGCCTGCCGATGTATGTTTTTCATTGCGCAGTTTTTATTTTTTGCTCAGAAAATCAACATTTGTTTGGAATAAAAAGAATTTTAAAGCACTTTTTGTAATATTTACTACTTGTAGTAAAAATCTCGTCCAAATCGGAACAGCCGTTTTCAAATTTGCCAAGAACAAACAAACAGACAGCGAAAAGTATTCGAAATTTAAAGTAGCCTATAATGTAAGTTACAATATTTAATACATTTTTGTGAAAATTCCATTGAAATCGGCTCAGCTGTTTTCAAGTTTACCCTGGACAAACCCTGTTATTGCCCTGTTTTTTGGGGAAAATTACAATGTAAATGGCATTTATTTTTTTGTATTAAATATATGAAAATGCAGTCAATAAAGAGTATTCAACAAAACACCTTAAATTTTTTAGATTAGATAAAAATCTCCGCTGGGAAAAATGATTCCGTTTTTTCGTTTGCTCGCACAGGTGAGATGGAACATTTTTATTATTGGTATAGATTTTCCAACTAATTCTATTGTAGATTCAAGCTTCAATTCTTTTAATAAATCTTTTTGATGAAATTCATTGAACTTAGGCCAATATTTAAGGGTATAAAATAAAAAACCTCTTTTTCTTTTGTATAATTTTCAAGAAGAAAAATTAAAAGTTCATATTTAGATGTATAAATAATAAGCTATAAAAGTGATTATTAATTATTTTCTTGAAAATTTATTTAAGCTTTCAAAGTAGCAGATTAGGTGCATTATATTGTGAAAAACTGTTTCACCGATACGAGTTGGTTACGCAAACACTAATCCAATTAAATTTTTTTAGTAATGAAAAGTAAACTAACGATACGTTAAAGTATTTCATGGAAATCTACATATATATATGGTTCTTAATACTTTGAAGAAAGCTATTCCAAGTCTTTTCAAATGGATTTTGTTAGTATCCAAGTGTTAAAACATTTAAAATGTTAAAATAATATACAGAAGAGGGTAGTTATTGATTTGTCTTCCTCTTTTTTATTCTCTCCCTTTTATAATTTTTACTTATAAACTAAAGAAAGTATTGCAATCGGGTTAAATTTTAACTTTGAGTTTTCACTGGAAATACGCTTTTTGAGTCCACTGAGTTCGAAAAAGTGTTTTTATTTTTTAGAAAAATTTCTGTCTGTGTGTGTGTGGATCTATGTGTGGCAGCAATATCGTATCGAAAGGTCTATCCGATTTTCACCAAACTTGGAATTTTTACTTTATATTACATCTAGTTGTGTCGCGAATTTTGTTTGAAATTATTTAACCAGAAGGTTAACTTTATCCTATGAGGTTCTGAGATTTTTCAATTTTTTTTAAAAAGCGGCCTCAACGATTTTCTTTAAACAAGCTATAGTCCTTAGATTCATCAATAGCTACAACTTTTAATTGAATGTTTTTCTTGAGAAATTTCAAATAAAGGAGATATTGAGGTAAACGATGAGGGTTTGTATACAGAATGTATTCATATATTTCTATTTATGATATTTATATGCTCTTCTATTTATACGCAATTTTTTTTTAACGCATTGTGTTTTTGGAATACAGAAGGTTTGAGAACGATCAGAACGATGCACAGACACGAGCAACAGACAAAGAGAAAGACAAAATTGACCAAGAGACAAGAGTGAGTGAAGAACTGTTCCAGCAGGTTCGTTCCCTGCGACCATCCACTCCCATCCAGCAGTCAGTACAGCCATTTACATACATTTTCGTGCAACGGCGTGATGAACGCTTATTTTAACACTGTTTTGGCGATGCTTGTGCACTACCTTGTCGATCCTCGGCCTAAGCTGAAACAGTTCTTCATTCATTCGTGTCTCTTGGCCAATGTTGTCTTTTTCTTTGTCTGTTGATCAGTGTTTGAACATCACCAGAAGAACGATTAGAACAAACCTTGAAATTGCTACTTTATAATTTGGAACTGTTACGAAATATCAGGAGTCGTAAATTAAAAAAAATCAATAGTAAAGAAAAACTTCTTCTTATCCAACGCCCACTCTTGACATTTCTGCCATTCGGTGCCGTGCCGTCCAGTAGAGGTTAGAGAGTAGTTTGTTTTAGATGTTTTCATTTATTATGAAATATAGGTAATTGTATTGGATCTAAGTTTTGTACAACTTATAAGTCATTGGCTGTATCCAAACTTTACAGATTTCCGCCTATATAAACTTGTAAATTTGCGTATCGTTAATAATAAATAATCGTAAATAATCGTTATAATAGTAAAATTAAGAATAACACTCACAACTTGTCTAAGTGCAACAAATGTCAAATTTCATGGAACACTATTATAACTTATTTTTATAAAATTTGTTTAAACAATTACCTTCACTAGAAATTAAATTACGTGGAAATGGGAAAAAAAATTTGTATAACATTTGAGATTGAATATTACTGTATAATATAAAGGTGGGTTGTTATTTCAATAAATAACACGTATTTCAATTTTGTAATGCCGTTACATAGATACATTCATATTTGCAATTGAAAAAATAATGAAAAAATTTTACGCTTTTATAGCATTGTGGTGGAATGATCACAGAACAGAAAAATGATTCGAACGGTTTGAATAGATGTATCAATAGTTTCATATATTTTATATTGTTTGTTCTCTATGCATACAAATACAACTTGATATAGGTATACGTTCTAAAATTTATACTAATCATCTATTTGTGTGGATAATATTTACACATTTACACATTTTTAATAAATTTACAGTGTTTTATCTTGTATCCAGGATATAAATTTTATTTTGTTCTCTTTAACTAATATCTTTGTTTTAATGTTATTCTAAATCCTTAATATGTAATTTTAAAAGTCGTTATTATATATTCCATTGCCATTATACCTATTACTAATATTGTAAGGTAAATTGGAATGTTCTGGCAAAACGAATAAATGTAATCGGATTGAACTAATTCAATTATTAAAATGGTTACGATGGATCACTTTTAAGATTTTCCGTTTCACTTTTAAAACATTACGCTAGCGATACACATTTACAGAACTTAATTTCTTATCATACGATTTGACAGGCTGAAGTTCTGGAGTCTGTTTCCGGTCGGATATTGATATTTTACGTCATCCTACATACGTATGTTGATGGTTGGCGTGGTCTCATTATAGAAGCATATCAGTTTTATGTAAATATATTATATCTGTGATTTCGAATTTATGATGATTGAGTTGAAAAATCTGTCAGTTAAGGATAAATAGTGGATATTGAAAGCTAATGAAAATTGATTTTTCAAATAAAATTTGAAAATTTGAAATGTGCATTTTGAAATGTGACAAAATGCAACTCTAGTGCTTTTAAAAGTCAATATAAATTTGAGGTAAATTTATTTTTTATTATAGTAGGATGAAACCCGTTGCAAAAGGAAAATATAACAAAAATTAAAGGAAAAACAAGTCAATCGTAAAAAATACTTTTTACAGCATCTTAAGCCTTTTAAGCTTCACATCTGTGCATTATCAATAAATTTTTACTTTTTTTTACTTATTTTATTAGATCTATTGAAGTCTATAGACGTCTATTGTGGTCTATTGAAATCTATTGAAGTCTATGAAATTTGTGGCGACGACATACATACATAGTCCGCACATTACACATAGCGATCAGTAAGTGTAGAAAAGGCTTAAGAATAAATTATGGTCGATCTGAGGTGGGGAAGTGTAAAGGGTAGAAACGGTTTATCTCGATTTCCGACAAAACTACAAGTCCTTTGGAAAAAGTGAAATAGCAAAGTTGTTGATAATAAGAAGATCTACAACTTTTGTACTAACATTTTTTTTCACATAACCTTTATATTTATGTGAAAAATTCAAATTACCAAGGTTTTGGTTTTTAATTTTTATCTTTCACAAAAAAAAATTGATGCACAAAATTTGGTGACAACTTACCTTTTAATGTCCCAAACACACTGAATTTTTTTTTATAAAAAATATTATTTTTTTCAGCTTATAATGACTTAATATCCAAAAAACACTCTAATTTTAAAACAAACTTTCTCACGTCAATACATCTGATTTTTTTAAAAATTTGATGCGCTTTTTGTTTTATGAATCCTCTACTTTCTGATAGAGTAAAAAAAATATACATCACAACGTTAAGTTTTCTAAGAAAATGCAATAATTAAGTGCTTAAAATGCATTAATTGAAGTGTAAATTTTAATAAATTGCTCAAATGTGTACATAATTCAATTGTACATAACACAATTTTGAACAATTTATTAAAATGTTATTAAAATTTTCTGAGAACATTTAACATTGTAATGTATATATTTTTTGCACCATCAGAAAGTAGAGGTTTCCACGAACAAAAAGCTTTTTAAAAAAATCCGATATTTTGACGTGAGAATTTTCGATTGTAAATTATGGTGCTTATATTCGATATTAAGTCATTATAAGGTGAACAAATTAATATTTTAAATCAAAAAAGTTACAGTTTGTTTGGGGACATTAAACGATATATTTTTACAAAAATTCATGATTTTTTTTTTTGTAAAAGATAAAAATAATAAACCAACACTTGGTTATTGGAATTTTTCAAACAAATTTTGAGGTTATGTAAAAAAAGTTTTATCACATAAAGCGTAGATCTACTTATTATCTATAAATTTTCTTGTTATGTATATATATTTTTTGCACCATCACAAATTAGAGGTTTCAGCAAACAAAAAGCTCATTTTTGGTTTGTTGAAAAAAATAAACTTTTTTCCATAGGACTTATAGTTTTGTTGGAAATCGAGATAAACCGTTTGTACCCTTAAAAACACCCCCTTTTTCCACTTCCCCTCACTTAAAATCGACCGTAATTTATTTGTCCTTTTAATTTTAGTTATATTTTCTTCTTTCTACTGAGTTTCATTCTACTATAATTTCTTTCTGTTCAAAAAGTATCTACCCTGGTCTATAAAGCTTTTCATTACACGAAAACTATCACACGAATAATAATGTTTGTTATATTTTAAAAACAGTTATTACGAACCTTAATATTTCACCAATTTTGATTGAAGAATTTATAAAAGAAGAACTAAATTCTTTACATCAACAAAATATAAAATTATTCTTTTTAACGATTAAAGATAGGTCTGAAAACCACTTTCAGCATACGGTGTGATATTTTTAATGTAGGTATATACCTTTTTATTTAGAAAAAAAATTGTTGATGTGTTTGGGAAGTAAGCGTTCCACCTGTAATTAATTATCAGGAAAACTAAAAAAAAAAACGTTTTTCCGCTTTCAGGAAAATAAGTTATTGATTAAGAGCAAAAAATAAAGCGTGAAGTTTACCGATAACCAAGAAATTCATACTAGAAATGATTGATGAAAATTAAATAAAAAAATACTTTTATGAAGTTGTTTAATATTTTAGTTTGAGAACTTTTAATTTGAGATTTCATCGAAGCCAAAGATAAATGGCAAATGCCAATTTTACTTGTTAAACTTTTCCACATTAAATTTATACATAAAAAGGCTGATTAATGGCCAAATGTTAATTAAAAATATTATCAAATGGTAAACCCTTCAATATAAAGAAAATGTAATAACATTTATTGAAGAAAGTATGTAGATATCTTACAATTCATACATAGATATCATGTTTGAAATTTAAATAAAGTTTCATATCAAAAGTCAGTTAGTTGTCTCATTTTCTCGAGTTTGAAGCATATCACATTTTAGTCGTTGAAGTTCATATATACGTGAATATGCTTTGTGTATAATAATAATAATAATAATAATAATAATAATAATACTTAAAACACAAGTTCTCTATGATGGAACACGATGTTCTAAATTTTCCACAAAAACCAAACTCATGATATTGCTTTTATGCAACAGCATAGTAACACGTTTTTGTCGTTATTAGACTGAATATTTCACCGAAATGTTCTATTTGAGTATTGACCTCATAATATGCTGTGTGAAACCTGTACACATACCTTATACGTTGTACCTACATGGAACTGGAGAGTCATAAAACTGTTAAACATGAACAAGTGCCAACATAAAACCATAATTTCACTTTTATTACAGAAATTTATGTATGAATTTCATCTCTAGGATTTCTAGCATCTGAAATATGAGCCATCAAACTTTTTAAGCGAAATGCTTATATCGTATCGCAAATAATACCACCGTTATCTACTTATACGTTTCATAGGAAAAAGTTAAGGAATACGTTGAAATACATTTTAAAATTACCTTAAATTTTGTTGCAACGTTGAAACTTCTCTGAACAAAGCTGTTGTATTTAGTTTTGTGCTGAAAAATGTCATATTCAATAAAACATTTTTAAACTCACATTAAAAAATTTATGATTAAATGAAGTTAATGTGTAGACTATTTATATTTCAATATTCACTTTGATGTGTGACAACAAAATAAATATTTATAAAATTAAAAGTATTAACATTAAATATTCACTATGAAACTCATATTGGTAGATATTCAAATAAAATGATTCGCCAAATGTACACATTGTACGATGGTTAGTTATGTGGCGACTAGAAATAGAATTCGAACATGCTGTGATACCTCACGCAACTGCCCTAACGAAATGACGTTAAATACCAATTCAATTTGTTCGGGGCTAGTGCTGGTCACTGTAATTGTATATATATCTGTAAATAAATGTGGGTAACCACCCCCCACCTTACATTCTGGTGATCCTGAATTGCAGCATGCAACGCAGCAGCGAGGAACGGCCATTCTGCCTGGACCTGCAAGTTTTGCCACATATTTTGGACGCCATACAGTTGCCACATACATCGAACCCCCTCACGTAGGACTCAATTATGGAGTAGCGCCATCCTAGGTTTCGATTGTGCTACTCCATATCTGTCCCATGCCGGCTCCAATCACAGCAGCCCAACGATGACAATAATCGATAATCGATGGGGCGACTAGAAATGAAATTTGAACATGCAGTAATACCTCTCGCAACTGAGATGAACAGTTAAAACAATGTTTTGAGTTCACTTATGTTAGTCCATAACAATATAAAGAAAATCGTCAACAGTGTTTCAAATAGATACACCATGCAAATTAAGGAATCCCTCTTCCTCAAACGTCTTTCTTAAATCTTTGCTTATACTGACGCAACCAGATCACATCTACAAGACACTTAAAATATAACAAGCATAACTAAAAAGGTTGACTTAATGTCTTAATCAAGAAACTGTTTGAAAATTGGATATAATCAAAGAATTGGTTCCAAAGACTTTCGTAACACAAAGTTGAGCAGCTTTGACTAAGAGACCCTTACTAAATTACTGAGTGGTCACTCTCGAATAGCCTACGATTGGCTCCTTGAACGAGGACATCTTAAATTATGCTAGGTATGATAACGATCTTTATCTAATACCTCTTAATTGGGTGAAAAGGTATATTCAGACAGCATAGAACATCAAGGGAAGAAGATTTGGATCCGAAACAAATGACTCTTGCACTGCTATTCACAGACATCCAAAAAACTGAATAGAAGATATGACTAGAAGTAGTCATAAAATAGACATTTACAAATTTTTTATTGGTAATCTACCTCTTTCTTTCCTCATCTATTTCCATTCCTTTGATATTGAATGCTAAATATAAGACTTCTAGTGGCTTGGCCGGTTAAAAATCACAGGTAAAGCTAAATGTACTACAGATGTTGGCTAAAAAAATATTCCCGCAACTCTGCTGTTTTACAGACGCCAAAAGTTGACGACAGGTTCTTCTAGATCTCGCTAAAATAAATCGAAAAAGAAAAACAATTTTTTCGAGTTTTATATATTATATAAGAAAAAACATTGAAGTCGAGCTACTAAAACACGTTTTATTTTGGCAAGATCTATAAAGGGCCGTTGTCAAATTTTGGTGTCTGAGACATAGCAGAATTCCTGAAATAATGCACTTGATTATTAGCAATAGCTCGGCGTTCATTTAATTGTTGCCTTGTAAGATTTAAACGCTGTCTTAAAAGTTTGTGTGATAAGTGGTGGGGAACCAACGAATATTGAGTACTGACTGGTACTGACCAATAAACACGAATAAAATTGCATACGAATAGAAGAAGTCGAAATAATTCCCTCGCTGGGAATAGAAAATTAACATTAGTTTGTTTTTCGGAATAAGACCGCATACGATTTAAAATTTTCGAGATAATTCCCTCGCAGCTAGGATAGGAAAATACGTGTTGTAAACAACCTTGAAAAGTCGTTATTATAGCTGGGGAACCCAAGCGGGGATTTGGGGATTTACTAAAGCGCGGCAGATTGATATACAGGGTGATACTTTGTACCCAGTTAAGTACTTCCACCAAATATTAGCCCCATAAATATATATATGGCCGCCCGTTAAGGATAAAAGATCAGATTAGTAAAAAAAATTGATCATCTGATTTTCTCGAGCGCGTCAGATTAAGATAGGGTGAGTTAGTTACATGCTAAAAGGTGTATATTCCACTAATCTGACAATTTGAGAGTGACGTAAAGAAGGGGGAGGGGTACAGAGTTGTAAAAAAAACGTCATCTCTACATTCTCGAGCGCGCCTAAAATTTTCTTTATTTTGAAGGGAGTAAATCAAGGATTACGAAAAATATATAATCTGATGATTTCCATAAGTCGAAGTAACAAAAAATCATCGATAAAGTTTAATACGGAAAAAGTTTCAAATAAAAGTTGTAGCCATTAATGAGTCTAAGAACCATAGTAAGTTTAAAAAAAATCGTTGGAGCAGTTTTCGAAAAAAATTTGAAAAAATCGAATTCATGATTTATTTACAAAAATATTCGGTTCCGTTGTTCCTGTAGTAGATCTCCTAGAGGACCTCCACAAAAAGATGTCTGACGGTGAGGAAGATATCTCTGATCCAAATTATTTGAAATAAAAAAAACTAAAAGACTTATTTTTAGGATAGATGAATACAGATAATGATCGATGGAATAGTCAAAATTTTTATTTTTGACAAAATGGCGGCTTCCCAAAGAAAAAAATCGTTTTTTTCAAGAAAATTTACAGTTTAACGTGGCTTAAAAAATCGAAATTATTGTCAGAAACCTTATTCCTTCGATCCTTACCTGACACAAATATCGAAGAAGATTGTGTGAAAATTTCAAGCCGATCGGTCCAGCCATTTCGGAGGAATGTTCCTCATCGACTTTGAAAACACCGTTTCGAGAAAAACGCGTTTAAAGTTTCGGGAACGATTTACACTAAATTAAAAAAATTTTTTTCCAACTTACATCGTGTCATCTATTCCAGGACTATAATAGGAACCCTCTGCTTCGTCTTTGCCTCTGAAATATTCAGCTGTTGTTGGACGCGCGTGGACCCGAAAGGTATAGGGAATATAGGGAAGGTGTAGGGACAACGAGAAGCAGCTACTACTCCGGCTTACGCTCCTACTTTCGAACGCTCGGAGACGTCATTACTATGACGCTCATATCTCCGAGACTAATTATCGGATTAACTTCAACTTTTCGGAGAATATTCTCAAATATATGTACATTCAAAAAATGTAAAAAACAAAAAATCGATTTTTTGAAAATGACAAGTGGATATAACCCCTTAACGAATAACTTATCAGCTAACATGAACTAAGAAATATTTCTTTTTATCACATCAATAAATGAGTTTTTATTTTCATTTTCTAACGTTATTTTTAAGAAGCTATTATTTTGTGTAAACTTTGCCAAAATGTTTTCTTCTGAGATTATAAATGAGTCACTATTTATCTTGTTATCGCAAGTACGTTCATCTTTTAAATGCAATAAAAGTTTGTTGAGATTGAAAGACAAATTTAATAACTATTCATTTTTCAAACAAAATACCTTTTTTATAAGCTACAATGCTTTTATGCATTGTATATTTTGTTGTTATAGAATGCCTAATGCTTAAAATGACATAAAAAATGCTCAAAATTTTTTTAAGAAATAAAATTTTATTAAATATTGCAATATCCAGAGTCACACGTTAATCATAACAGCTTTAGTAAGCACTTAGTTAATTACTGTTGTAATAATTATGCACAATTTATGGTTTTGATTTGAATTGGTATCTTGCTCACATACTGATTTAAAAATAAACTATAGATAATTTAAATATAAAATATAAATGAAATATAAATATAAAACTATAGATATTTAAATGTTGATTAGAAATCACATTTAGTTTAAGTGAACTTCTTTGAAATATATTTGCTTCTGGATATTTTAATTACAAAACGTAATGAATTATGATTTGACCCATTTCAATAAAACGATTGTTTGTATTTAATTAATCGTATAATACTATCGATTCTGTCTTACAATAAACAAAACAAAACTTGAATAATTTAGCCATTTGAAAGGTTTTCATAATTTGATAACTTTTGCATTCGATTCGAGAATTTGCATGTTAAATGTGTTAAATTAAATACAATTGAATTACACCTACAATTTAAACTGTTTGTAATCTAAACACAGAATACATACTATGAATTAAAGCGTAAGGCAGATAAGCGTGAAGAGTGGAGGAATGATGCCAACTAACCCCTGGGCTATCCCCGCAGAAAAAAAAATTAATCATAATAAAAGCTAACTAGAAACTATTTTGTGAAAAACTTTCGTTTGCAACAGAACAAAATATTTAATAAATGCATTGATTTATCTACCTGCATATTTATACATATTACATACGATCATAAATTGTTTAAATATTTGTTGCATTACTCATCAAATTATTTCAATTTTTGACTAACCAAATTCCATGAAGTAAATTTTGTATAAGTTTAATTATTCAAACGATTTTATTAGTGGAAATTCTAACAGTTTTTTGAAATTTTTATTACAATAGAAATTCGTTCACACACAGCTTTTTGTATTTCAACATTTTAGTTACTTCGTTGGTTTGAAATTGAGATAAAATTTTTGAATGTATCTAAATTAAAAATTAGTTTGTTGTATGCAAAGCTATGGATTAATCTGTTTCGTTTTATTGTGTTGTCTTTGAATGGGAAAAATTCAAGCAATAATAAAATTTACTGAACATGGAAATTTAATACGTGATAACAGAAAAGTGTTAAATATTGAAATCTATATAATACGGTTTTCGATTGTAAAATTATGAATCCGACTAAAAGGTATAATATTTAAAATTTAATTTTAACATTGTATTTATCTTGAAATGTATTTGTTGAAAAAAATATAATGCATCGTTTAAAAATATTTAAACGGCACTTTTAATTAATGAAGAAGTGCATAATACAAAATAATTAATTTGATGGTAACTATTAAATAGAGTAATATATCATGTTCTCAAAGAATAATTTAAAAAAATATTTTTGGGTATTTATAGTCGCTTGGAACGTCCAAGGTCATCAGTGACTTACTCTAGTTTTATAAATTCTCACTTTTCACTCACTCATTCATGTTGAAGCACAGTTGCATTCCCCTTGATCACATTTATACACTCACGAGCCACATTTCACTCACAAAGTTTTATAGTTCGGTTAGGAGGTTGCCCTCTCTGAGGAAGTTCAGGCATGTTGAAATCTCCTTCTCAGTATTCAAGCAGTTAGCAGTCTTGTGTACCCCACCCTCAGTCTTCAAAGGTTTACCTCAAGGTTTCTTGGTAGTTCTTGCACAGGTAGTTTCTCTTAGGTGGATCCTCTAATTTCATTGGTTTTTTGTGGTTGGGATCACCAAAAACCGTCCCACAGCCGTCTAGTTGCTTCCCTGCACTGCCTTATTGCAGCTTCGACTGACAATGTCAGTCCCGGTTCTAGGTTGCCATTTGTGGCTTCTTTTGCTGCCAAGTCTGCTGAGACATTGCCAGCGATATCCTTGTGCCTCGGAATCTATATTAATTCTACCTCCCTGGCGTGGAGCTCTCTTAACTTGCGCTGAACTTGTGCCACTGTCGTATTTTTGTTTTCTCTACTCTTTATGGCTTTTACGCATAATAAAGAGTCAGAGAAAATGGCTATCTGTTCTTCCGCTGGGTCTTTCTATATTTGTTCTAAGCATTTCAAGATCGCTTTGGCCCCACAAGTGAATATAGAGGCCCCATCTGGCATTCGTACTCTGATGGTATCACTGGAGGAAAATATTGCGGATCCTGACTCTCCATTACACACTAATTCATCAGTGTAACCTTTTTTGTGGTCTCGGTTCATGGTGTTTTTGAAATATTTGAGGGCTGGTGTTATCTAGTGAGTGTTTGGAAAGGGATAGGTTTACTTTTGGATTCCACCTTTCCCACGGAGGGGCATCAGGCAATTTTCCGGTAGCTGGTAATGGTAGAAGGATCTGGAGCTCCCTGATATACTCCTTAGCAAAAAATAACTCTAGTAAGCTTATTTACGTTAGTGGCGTAGGGGTTAAAACTCTAAGATCCCAGCTCCATATAACAATGATGGTCGGGTCGATTTCTATTGATTCCTAAATTTTTCGATAATTAGGATAAATAACAGACATTTTCAGAATTTTCTGGGTTTTGACCGTCGTGATATGTATGACTTTGGATGTTAAACCCATTTTAAACAAAAAAATATAATGATTCATTTTTTTTTTTAAATTTAAAACTATAGTTGCTATGAATGCAGGGCCATTTCACGACTTCTTGGTTGGTTGGCATAATGACTGTAGAGTTGGGAGTTAGATCTGTCGATAGTAAGGTGATTTTTTCATTGACTTTTATCTTTGTTTGAAGCCAAAGACTTCCGGGCCACCATATTCCCAAGATCTTATTGAACGGAAGAAGAAGGACAACCAGGGTCGGACCTTACCAAGTGGGGAACGTCAATAGGCTCTCCACAAGTCGGACAAACTGGAGCCGTTTTCCCAACAAAAAAAATGTTTGCGTAGGTAACTCCAGTATCATCCGTCCTTGTCCTCAATCTTCTAAGAGCTACCTTTTCAACTCTTCTGAGGTCTCCAAAATCAGCCATCGTTCCTACCGAAGACTTAATTTGTCTCAGCTTGTCGAATGAGTAGTCCCAACGACATTGTCAATCTATGATAAGGGTAGATTTTACGTATCTTAGATAGTCCAATTATGTGACGTCATCGTTTCTAATTCCATTTGAAACGGCTCTTTTAGCTAGCTGGTCAGCTTTTTCAATGATTCTTTTATCTATTCGTAATACATTTGTATTTGTAATGAATAAATTTATCCTCAATAGTTGTTACATACACAATGTGTTGTGGGATTAAATTTGAAAAGAAATTCAAAAATTTTTTTTTCATTAGGACTAAAAATTCCTACAATGTTAATCTCTTTTTATTATAATTTCTGTTTTGAGGCTTTCTTTTCAAAACTTTTATTATTTATCTATTATAAATCATTTTTTTTTATTTTTGTGTATATATTAAATTCGTAAATTTTATTTGTTAAGGGTTAGAGATTCATCAAACCAAGTAGTTGAACTTCTTATAAAATTAATTGAGTTCAACATTTTAAATTAAAAATTAAATTATTTATGATTTTCATGTTTAACTTAAATAATTCGATATTTTAATTTTTGACTTGGGTTTGATTTAATTTTGAGGTTAGAGTTTTTTTTTTGGGTTTTCTAGGCAGTGGGGTTGTTTATTGCATTTTGCTAGTGTGTTTCAAAAATTTTTGTAAACAAATATTATATTAAAACTTCATACTTAATGAAAATAACACAAAAAAAGATCATTGAAAGATAGTAGAGATAAAATTAAATGAGATATGTATATATATATATATATATATATATATATATTAATTACATCAGCGTCAGCGTCCTGATTACAAATAGATGTATGGAAAATGTGCTACTTGTGTCGTGTAGTCTCCTGGTTTCTGAAGAGCTTTATGCATCAAGGTTACGTTTTATAAGAAGCGATATTGCTTTACATGCATTGAATGCACAGTATAGTTTTAATACAACCTGTAGTACATACCGATAAAATTTGTTGAGAGTAATTACATAGAATCCAATGATGCGTTACGTGTGCTGAATACTTGAACATTGAAGTGTTTTAGTATCGAATATATGCTTTTTACCGAACAGGTTAATTCTATTATCTACTTCTTACAAGCTAAAATTTTCTATTTGTTAAAATGGAATTGAATGATAATAAATCATTTTATATGTTTTTTACTACTTACTCAATCTTAACTACTTGAAGATACTTGATATTTTTAAGTTTCCAAGCAGCAAAGTATACGCTTGTTTGTATCCCAAGGTATTTCAGCAATCAAATCTAATATAATAAATCCAGCACTCCTTTTAAAATTGATGTGAAATGCTGAACGTCCATTCATTTTCTTTGTGTTTTATATAATTATTTCAAGCTCACTTAATCACGTGGTAGAGTACTTTAATTACTTAATTTGATTTTTTTAAATTTGTTCTCTATCTTGAGTAACATGAAAATTCTAAGAATAGGAAAAATTGAGAACCATTTTTTTGATAATGATAAAATATTACATTATCATATGACACGATGAGACTTCATCAATCATTTTCACAAGCTTTCTTTTTATAATCTTTACCAATAATAAGATTAAAGATTTTTGCTATTTGGATACCTATATAATAAAAATGTTCCATCTCACCTGTGCGAGCGAACGAAAAAACGGAATCATTTTTCCCAGTTGAGATTTTTATCTAATCTAAAAAATTTAAGGTGTTTTGTTGAATACTCGTTATTGACTGCATTTTCATATATTTAATACAAAAAAATTAATGCCATTTACATTGTAATTTTTCCCAAAAAACAGGGTAATAACAGGGTTTGTCCAGGGTAAACTTGAAAAATCTGGGCCGATTTCAATGGAATTTTTACAAAAAATTTATTAAATATTGTAACTTACATTATAGGCTACTTTAAATTTTGAATAGTTTTCTCTGTTTATTTGTTTGTTTTTGGCAAACTTGAAAACGGCTGTTCCGATTTGGACGAGATTTTTACTAAAAGTAGTAAATATTATAAAAAGTGCTTTAAAATACCTTTTATTACAGAAAAATGTTGATTTTCTGAGTAAAATAATAAAAACTATAAAAACTGCGCAACGAAAAACATATATTGGCAGGCAGTTGTGATACAATGTATATATACCATATCATATCGTAAAGACGATATGATTTTAAACTAAGTAATTTGTTATTCTTATAAATTAATTTTCGCAAATTTGAAAATTTAAACCATTATAGAAGTATAGCGAAAGGTTAAATTCCTAAAAACCATAAATCCATTGTGAATTTACGGGTAGTTAATATATTATTAATAGTTCGGCTGAGTAAACGTTCAAATTGTCGAGGGAGGAGAAGGAAATCGTCTTCAGTAAATATGATTTCATTCATAAAAAGAAATATCTTAGTTCAAAAAAGAAACCCGTAAGAATAAATAACAAAAACAGACAGTTCGACTTAAGTGATCCCGATTAGGAGTTTGACTAAGAGAGGTGAAGCCGTTAGGCAGAGCCCCCAGCACAAAAAGAAATCCAGCCCAACTTATTTTTCAAGAGAAAATAGCAACTTAGATGGGACCATCGCGTTGTTTTTTTACCAAAAAACTATATTCTTAATTTTCAGTTTATTTTAGCAAGATCTAAAAAAATTCCTTGTCTAATCTTGGACCCCGGGAAATAGCAGACTTGCCGATAAGACATAATGGCCTTAATACTATATCCTAGAATAATGAACCTAAGGCAACCAAACCTGATACCTCAGATCTTAAGATAACCCATTAAATATTATTAATCCTAAAAAAGATACACTTCCTAAAGGATAACTACTAATCCATTCTTTTAAAATTAATAAATTATTTCATATGACATTTGGTGTGAAAGGTTCTCAAGGCTTAACATTTTCGTAATATTTTACAATATTCAAAAAAACGTAAAGATCTTACCTATAAGATAGCTTATATCTATTCCTGGAAAAGTAGTTTAACGGATTTTCATGAACTTTCTATGAAATAAAGGTCTAGAAATACCTAATTATCTTTTTTTGTTAAAATAGCTGAATTTCTTATTTTGGGTCAAGTTTTCTATTATGCAATCAGATTAATTGAGATACGCTCAGCAAAGCAGGTGGGTATCAGCTAGTCAGTAATAAACGTTAAGACAAAACTAATGATAATTAGAAACAGTCAACTAAAACGTTATAGCTTATACACTTTTATAGCTTGACCTATTAGATTTATCATTTGAACGTTAAAATTAGGATATAATTGAGAAACAAGACATTGAACATAGGTCATTTTAAATACATGGTGAAACACAGACAATATGTAATTTTAATATAACGCGTTAACGTTACTTAATCATATAAATTCTTAAATTTTAATGAGAAAATGGCAGTAATGACATCCATTTGCTTACTTGAGTAAGATATGCATGGCATAGTTAATTTAAAAGTTTTTCAATTGTGTTCTAGATAAAATTTGAACTTAATATTATCTACAATGTCTAGCCCAAAACTTGATGAACGCTGTAATGAAAATATTTGTATGCAAACAACGTAATTATAGTAAAAAACAGACGGTGCCATAACTTGGGTAATATTAATATAACATAGCTATTGTATTATTTTTTAAATAAATCATTTGTTGAACTAATTAAAAATATGAGGCATCTTTAAAAATAAAGGAAAATATTTACTTTGGGGAGCAAATTATCGATTTTATTTAGATAAATAGTAGAAAAAAACAGTTATAGTTTTATCTCATTATAAAGGAAGAAGCTGATTGAAAGATACGTTGGAGGCTAAACTAGTGTTGACGGGTTCTTGGATTTGTGTTTGAATAACGGCAAATTTATTTTTAAAAAATGTTTATTTATTTGCACTATTTACACTTAAACAATAATTAAGTCGCCTGTTACAATAGTCACTATTATTTTTCACTGTTAACACTGCTCTGTTACACTTTATTTAACTATGTTCACAATTTATTACACACTCGCGATTCATTGTTGACGATTTATTTATCACTCCCGATTTGTTTCACTTACGATATCAATTTATTTATGACTGCTCACTTTAACGATTTATTTAAGA
The DNA here is from genome assembly GCA_958496155.1 of Sisyra nigra. NCBI lineage: Eukaryota > Metazoa > Arthropoda > Insecta > Neuroptera > Sisyridae > Sisyra > Sisyra nigra. The sequence continues at coordinate 1,568,976 of OY292317.1, forward strand.
CTATCTTGCCTATATTTGTTTTCCCCTTATATAATAACTCGACATTCTTCCAGGACATTCGATTATATTATTCCTTTGCCAGAACATTCAATTTTTTTTGGAACAATTCGTTTTATTGTTTCCATTCTGCCTTTTTTATAGAAGCTCCGCTCTCCCTTTAATTCACCGAGTAATCCTTTTGTCCAAACCCTTCGCGCCACGGGGGTCCGATTTTTTGAGAACTTTTTAGAAGTAAGGTCTTTTCTCATTCTACAACAACATCGCTCCCCATTGCCTGGTTGATCCACTCGGACCACCCACGGCTGAGATAGTTTAAAGGGTAGGCACCCCCAAACTCACAAAATGGTGACATTTCCCCATTTTCTTAAAATCTTTCCTTTCTCCTTAAACTGTGACACTATTGAGGATAGAAACATCAATTTTTAAAGTGTTATTTCTTAGCTGATAGTAATTTCTACTAAGGAAGGATTTTTCAAAATTCAACCCCGTCTTTCTTCTGAAATTATTTTTTTGAAATAATCAATCTAAAGATGCTCTGCTATTTGAGTTTCTTTATCCGTTAAAGGTTAAAAATAATTTTTTGAAATTTCAAGAACATCCCCATAGAAATGGCTTCACTGACTTATTTATTATTTACTAGTGGCTTGGCCCGTGCAAAATGACGGGTAGATATTGTATATATGTACTTCAATGGTGGCTCATAAATTGTTTAAGCAAGTCTGCTGTTTCACGGACGTCATAATATGTTTGACGGCGGATTCTTATAGATAGCGCTACAATAAATCGAAAATAAAGAATACAATTTGGCGAGTTTCCGCTAAGTTTTCGATATGCCAAATTTAAAAGTTGCGTCGATAACGCCTTTGATTAAAAAACAACGCGATGGTAACACTTAACTTGCTATTTTTTCTTGAAAATTGGGTACGGATGAGTGTCTTTTTATTTTGAGGGCTCAGTTCCATATCCCCGCCAGGGGTTATATTATCAGGTCCTGCTTTTTCGACAATTGCAAGAAGGTATTAAAACTTTGTACTTCTAAAAATGACCGAAGTATCAAAAAGAACGTTAGTGACGTCAGAGAAAGTTAAAGAGAAGACCCCTTACCCCTTGACTGCAACTGACCAATGAACACGAATAAAATCGCATACGAATAGAGTCAAAATTCGCTGTGCATATATTTAGAAAAAAATGGCATAAGTTTATTTTTCGGAATAAAATCGCAAATTCTCCAGATAATTCCTTCACAGTTTTAAGATAGGAAAACGTGTACTGTAGATGACTTTGAGTCTCGTAATTATATTGTTTGATTTTTTGAAACGAGGTTTTTTAACTCATTTGAAAAAAATACATAAAATAAAAAACAGAGCTGCTAGTTTAATATATGGAAACCCTCCTTGGTTAAATTTAACATCCAAATAGTTTGAAATCTACAATAAAAATAATTGAAATAATTCAATCCGATTCATTATTAGAGTTGAGATTACCGAAATATTTTCAGTTTTCGTCAAGAATTGTTTACTGACTGAACCATCGTGCACACCAGACATGAGTTAATTTACAACCAAGCAATTTGTGAATCTGGTAAATCTGCACCTCCCATAAACCTCATGTATTAGTGATAATGGAATGTTGTTCGTACTATAAGGTTAAAGCAATGACATTTACAATTAGTTTGATTGAATTATAAAGGCCTTGATGAATTTTGGTCAAAATTTACAATACACCTGAAAATACAAATAGAATACAATTACTACATTTAATACTAAATCGAATAACGATAAATTCCTTTCATCATTCATCATTGTTCATAGCTTGAGAAATCGATGTAAATATAACTTCAAAATTGAGTTCTAATTGAATTATTTAAGGATAATTAAAGGAGGGTTGTCGAGACTAATTAGATCATCTTCATTTTATTATTTACCAAACGAAAGAAAGTTCGTTTTTGTGTTTTAAATGAAGTATGAAAGCAAATATTTTGTTTGGCTAAGATAAAGGGCATGGGAGGTTAACTAGAGGATTACAGATTACTATTGGTATGATAGCGTTGTACGATCATACGTGAACGGAAAAAGCGTCATCTCAACGGAACATTTGATAATCGGTAAAGACTTCACAACCCCCCATAACCCCATGTTTATGTATTTGTTGGTCCGCGTGTTATTCTGTCGTCAACCCTCTAATCCCAAGAAATAATCGATAAACCGTTATATTAATGATAGCGTGCATATAAATGTTATGAACACATGAAACCAATTTCTGTCTTGTTAAGGGGAAAATAAAATTAACAACAAATTGGAATTACGTGTGACACTGTAAAGTAGTAGACTTATTTTATTAGTTAGTTAAATTAAAAGTTATTTACATAATTCCATTCCGTATCTTATGTATTATTAACTGTGGGTTTTTAACATTTTATGAAGTTATAGTTCTTTAGGCGTGTTATGAAAAAATGATGAGAGTGAAATTTTTAGATGGGCGGCCATCTTGAAACAAAAATTAAGAAAACGAAGTTGGTCGCAAAACCACTCGGTTTCTTGTCGCGCGTAATTTGAATTTTTATTTTATTTATTTACTTATTTATTTATTTTTATATTTAAATTAAAAATAATAATACATACAAATGACACATATTGTTAAAAAATAGGTTATTACTTTTCTCGAATTTTGCAGTAGCTGTTAAATTAGTTTGAGGTTAGTGGTGAAAATGACGTCTGCATTCCATGCATATTCTTGATTATCATGAAATCTGGGATTTTGAAATGATTCAACCATCTTAGAATAATAATTTAGCAAAACAAGGCATGAATAAGATTAAGACATTTACTTTGAAAAGTAGCTACTTACTTTATTTCGAAATTTCTATGAAGCTTTGTTTTCATGACATGCATGAATTGTTAACCAGAAAAATGATCCTGACAAATTTTATAAACGTCTGGCAGCTTTCTTTGGATTTTATTTTCATTGCAAACCATAGTTGTTCACAGTATTTCAGCCAATAAATAATCATAAAAATACAAATTTACTACACATACTCAGAAAAAAACGTAGCGTTCTATTTTATCATCAAAAATATGAACAAGATGAAGTTAGCCTCAAAAACACTCAGTTTCTTTTAACTTGGCACGCGTAATTTGAATTTTTGTTTTATTTAGTTACTTATTTATTTATTTTTATATTTAAATTAAAAATAAATATATGTACAAATGACACATATTATTAATAAATAAGTTATTACTTTTCTCGAATTTTGCAGTAGCTGTTATACTATTTGAAATTTAATGATGAAAATGACGTCTGCATTTCATGCATATTCTTAGTTATCACGAAATCTGGGATTTTGAAATGATTCAACCATTTTAGAATAATAATTTAGCAACACAAGATATGAATAAGATTTAGACATTTACTTTGAAAAGTTACTACTTACTTTATTTCGCAATTTCTATGAAGCTTCGTTTTCATGACATTCATGAATTGTTAACCAGAAAAATGATCCTGGCAAATTTTATAAACGTCTGGCAGCTTTGTTTGGATATTATTTATTGATATAAAATAAAATATTATTGTCTTAGCTTTATTTTTAATAATTATATCTTTAAATATATATTATTATTATTTTTAAATATTAATTTATAATTATATTATTTATATGAATGCAATTAATAAAAACTAATATTAATGATGCTAAAGAAGTATAACTTCTCACGCGCGTACATAAGTACACGCAACCACTTTTTTTTATCTCGGTTAGTATAGAATGGATTGTTGAGTATCAGTCGCTTATGCTTCATTTAACAATTTGGTTTTATTATTTCTTATTCCCATACAAAAAATATGTTGAATCGAATACTCGCGTACTTTCACACAATTCATTTTTCTGAAACCTTGATAATTTAATTTCCTCATTCACAAGCTAATAATATTTGAATCAATTTTTCATTTGTGTTTTCTCTTTTGTACTTTAACTGCATTCGAAGACAATTATAATTATATTAATGTTCGACGTTCAACGTTACAATAACAGTGATTGAGTTAATCTTTGACTAAAACATTTTAAAATGTCTTGCATGGAACAAAAAGTATTTATAAGATTTTTTAAAAATGTATTTGTTCAAATGAAGTTTTATAAAAAAAAAAGTTTTCAATAACGCTAAACTTTAGTTAATTATATTTTTTGTTGGAGCTTTTATTCTTTCAAGGCTCAGTATATTTACTGAAATCTATATAACTAAAGAAAATGTCACCTTACCTCTCTTTATTATTTTTCAGACGAAGGTCTCAAAAATATCTTGGTGGTTCTAAATCAATGAACGAAAATTCTATTTCAGGGTGAGCTGTAATATCTGTATAGTAGCTATAGTGCAACAGGTCTATTACGTCATTAAATAAAAGGGTTCCATGCGTTTCGATCTCCGGAAAAAATGTCCCCGATAAAATATCCCTATGACAAAATATTCTAAAACAAAATATCCTCAGACAAAAAGTCCTTAGACAAAATATCCTCAAACAAAAAATTTCAAATAATGATAATTACTTGCTTAAAAAAAAATCTGTAATAAAAGACAGAAAAAACGAAAAATTAACGACATTCTAACTAAAGAACTAAGGCTTTTCGAGCTTGAACTCAAGTAATAAATAAAAAAGTGACAAAATAACAATCCTTCAATATCACGTATTTTCTTAAAGATCACTAGATATTCAAATCATTTTTTAAATTTGAAAACTAATAGATTTCACAGGAATAACTGCAAATCGTATTTGCAACAAGTGCATATTCAGTCAATGAATGAAAGTCGGGTAAACGAACAGCGTCCATAATTTTTTTTGGGGACCCCTCAAACCCTCACCAGGAAGACCCCCTGGACCTCTTTGGCATTAATTGTTGGAGGTGTTTATATGAATTAACTTGAAATACATGACGGTTCCCATAATTACGTCTTCATTGACAGATTAACTAAAATACTTTCCCATAAGAAAAATTTGTCTTGAAATCCGGTTTTTATCGTAAACATGGGGTTTTGTACCCCAAGTTAATTCATATAAATACCTCCTACAATTAATGCCAAAGGGGTCCAGGTGGTCTCCCTGGCGGGGGTTTGGGGATCCCCAAAATAAATTATGGACATTGCTCGTTTACCCGATTTACCCGATTTCATTCATTCACTGAATGTGCACTTCTTGACACCGCGAAGTTTTACACAAAACTAAATATTTTAACAACAAAACTATGCTGCAAATACGATTTGCAGTTATTCCTACGAAATCTATTAGTTTTCAATTTCCAAATTTAAAAAATAATTTTAATATCTAGTGATTGTTAAGAAAATGCGTGATATCGAAGGATTGTAATTTTGTCATTTTTTATATATTACTTGAGTTCAAGCTCGAATAGCTTTAGTTCTTTAGTTAGAATGTGGTCATGAGGATATTTTGTCCAGGGATATTTTGTCCGGAGATCAAAACGCCTGATATCAAAAGAATAGCAGGGATATAATATATTTTTTGCATTTAATATGAGATTTTTGTTTCATCACAAGCGATTTTTTTCCATTTTAAAAGAAATTTATGACCGTTTAGTTACAAAAATTATATTTTGTAGTAATCGAATATTGTTTGAAGCGTTTACGTATAAAGTTTCATAAATCGATTAAGTTTTTAAGCCACGACGTCTTAGATTTGGATGTAATTGAAGATTAAGTATAGAATCTTAATTATAACTTTGATATTAATTGCTTTTAAAGTGCTTATAATAATGAAGTTTTCAACTTTTAATTAAATTCATACATTTCTATAGTTCAAGTTTATATTTTAAAAATATACGTGAAGGCATAGCTTAAAATTTTATCAAGCTAAGAAATAATTATTTAAGTATCCATTTTTCGTAGATCTATTCTTTAGCTTTTAATCGCACATTTTCAAGCGCACTAAACTTTTTATTAAATGGTAATTTAGTGAAGAAAGATTTAAGTCTCAGAAGCGTATAGCAAAATTTTGTCTTTCGTTGGTTTTCAGTTCCTCAACCCTTGATTGAATGATGTAACTACGTAAAAGAACTGTTTTTGATTATTGAGTAGGATAAAAAAATTTTATAACAGAAAAAAAATCTGATGTTACACGTCACAGAACTTTTTTTTACATGAATGATTCTTTTACATCTCGTTGTTTCTTAAAAACATAGAAAGCCTATTATTGTTAAAAAAAATTATAAATAAATATAATATAATTTATATATTAATACGTGAAGGAAAACTTTATGGTACCTTTTTACGAAAATTACACGGATGAAGCAGTTTGAAATTTGGCACAAATGAAGTTTATATGGGGAAGTAGTGCATCTATTTAATATTTTTTTATGTAATAATGCTTCAAAATACCTTAAATCAATGAAGAAAGACATAACACATACTACCATGCGTTTGATACACACAGACACACAATACATATATATTTAAATCTCATTGTCAGACTTCAAAATGTCACTACCAAATGTCATTATTTAAATAAAATGTTGTTAGAGGAATTTCAATTTTGCAATTATAATTATTGAAATTGAATGAAACAAATTTAACCAATTATTTGATTATTGAGTAATTATATTATTTAAAATATTTTTACATAATATATTTACTATTAAATATTTTAATCTAACCTCTTAACCACTTCTAAACCGAGCTTAAGCCCTGTCTAAGAGAATGTTGTGTACATGATGGAATATTCAAGGATTAAAACATTATGAGCTTTTGAAACCTAAGAAAATGCTCAATTCGGGGAAGTACTGTCAACAATTGGATGATTTAAGTAAAGCTTTTTAAAAAAGAGGCTAGCGGTGTTCAATAGGAAGGACATTGTATTGCGACATGATAATGCCAGACCACATGTAGCTTTGGGGACTCGTCAGAAAATTGCACAGCTAGGCTGGGAAATTATGCCGCACCCACCATACTTTCCGGACCTAGCGCCCTCCGGTTATCACTTGTTTTTGTCATAACAAATTTTTTGAAAGGAAAAAGAATCAAAACCGAAACAGATGTTAGATGTTTTCCAACCATAAAGTACTACTGTGACTAAATTAATTAAATTTTAGTAATGTATTAAACTGACTACTTGGAAGAGCATGAGCTTTAAGAGGTAATGACATTTTTCGAAGAAGTGTTTGAAGAAAAGTTGATTTTTCATCGTCGACGTTGAATTTACCTATTAATTGAAAATGACCCGTATAGTAGTAAAATAAAGCCAAAAAATAAGTTGTTTAATTGTTAAGTGTTTGAAGATTCATTAATTGAAGATTCAAATGAGCTGCATGCTTTGTACAATGTACAATGAACGTGATATTTTAAGCTTACTAGAGCCGTCGCGTCACTAACAAGAAACCGTTTCATATTTTTCTGCCATCATAAAATACATTTTTTTTTTTTATTAAAAAAAATACCAATTCAATTTTTATTTACGAATATATAAATTTAAATATAACATTTTTAGATTGAAGAAAATTTTTTAGCAAAAAAAGAAAAATTGTGTTCTGAATGGTATGTTTTTATTCGAGATGACATTTTCTTGCAACACAGAGTAGACATAAAAATATGAATATATATCGAAGTTTTTATTCATGTGTAAAACTCTTCTTCACGACAATTGAAGAATTGTAATATTTATCGATATATACCTACGCTTTACGTGAGTATTGTATTTCGTGTATGCATTTTAGTTTAATCCTTAAAAATATCAAAATTATTACAGCATTAATAATTTACAAAAGAAACAATTTTATAAAAGTTTTTTTTATTTTTTTTTTATTAGTTTTATTTAAAGTCGCTTCAACAACTTGGCCATTAGCGACTGACATCCTTGAAGGATGAAGTTTTTAAATAATTACAATTTTTTGTTAGAATGATCATTTTGTATTTTATTCTGAATTTATGAATGAATGTCAATAAATTCAGAAGATGAAGTGTGAATTTTTTTTTTAAAGAAACATGATCATTTTTGTAATAAAAAAAGTAAAATGAAGAAAAATCAGCGTTACAAAAATCTTTTTTACTAATTTTTATTTATACATTTTTATTATTTTAGTTCATAACATCTTACTAATATTATAAATGTGAAAGTTTGTGAAAATTGATGTTTGTTGCTCTTTCACTCAAAACGTACTGAATGGATCTGAATGAAATTTGGCATAGATATAGATTGTAATCTGGTTTAACATAAAGTATACTTTATATCCAGAAAAAATGTACGGTTCCCGTGGGATAGATATTTTTTTGTTTTTTTACTGAGCAAACAATTAACTTCCTTTTTTGTAATGTGGTAGTTTAGGGGTCAGAGAATGATATAGGTTACTTCTAAAACCGAAATAATAAACGGATCTAATGGGATAGCAAAACAATTATGAATTCTATAAGAACCGTGTATTTAAAAGCAGTTTCATTAAAATCCATGAAATAGAATCTTAACTCATTTTCCTTAAGAAGATTAGATCTACTTTTTACTCGGGAGAGATGTTCTATTCCCGTGGGACAGATATGTTTTTTTGTTTAGCACAGAGTTAAAATTTGATATGATGTTTGATATAGCTTATTTTAAACGCTTGAATAATGCATGATTCCCATAGGATGGCAAAACAATTATATCCTACAGGAACCGTACATTTAAAAAGTTTCGGTAAAGTTCGTGAAATAAAATTATAACGCATTTTCCTCCAATTTTACACAATAACGCAAGAAATCTCTACAAAGTTGGAATTAACAAATTGACAATTTTTATTGGAAAATAAATAATTAAATATTTATGAATTTCAATTTAACACCCGAAAAAATTAATAATGAAATATTTTTAAATATTTGTATTTTTTCATTGTTCATTGTCGAAGATATTAATTAAAAATAAACGTACTACAATGACAAACTAAAAATTTCAAAATTTAACAATTACTTAACTGAACGAATTTTAATGAAGTTTTGTTAAAGATCCGGTAGGATAGCTACTAATCTATTCTTTTAAGGGAACATCCATTAATTACGTGAGGCGTTCAAGGACCGATGGAGTCGAGCCGAATCCGATCTAATCTTACTTTGGGGAAAGGGAAGGTCTCCGAAATATCACGTATTTTTTCGTTTTGAAAAATTTCATGATGATTGATTGGAGGTTGGGGGAATTATTAGGATTATGTCAAATCTCATGACATCTTACCAGAAGTGAGGGGATGGGATTTCAAAAATCGCAAAAAACGCCTCGCGCAATTAATAGATGCCCCCTAAAATAGCTGTATGGTTTTAAAGACATTTGGTATAAAAGATTTTCAAGTTCTAAAGGAAGGAATACAGGTAATTTTTTACTAAAAATCGTATAGAAGCTGATTTGAGACAGCTAACATCTCTTTCTTGAAAAGTAGTTTTACGAATTTTGATTGAATTTGATTTGAATTTTGAACATGTTTATACAAAGTTTTTAAATCTCTTTTTCATGTCAATAACTGAATTTTTTTATTTAAAAAAAAAATACTAACATGCGTTGAATCCAAAATTATTCATGATTATTCTGAAAAATGGTTAAATTGTGCAAACGCTGCTTTTTCATGCGTATATGCAAACGTATTTTATGTTTTTTATACTGTACAATATATCTTAAATCTACAAAAATGATTTCTTGCTTTTTATGTCAAAAGAAATTGACGAGAGATTTTTTCTTTCAATAAAACCCACGAAGGCATCGATATTATAAATTTCACTGATATACGCACAATTTATATAAAGACATAGATTATAATATTTTTTCGTACTTGCAAATAAAGTCTTTTTTTCTTCCTCAAGGCTGTAATAATATATCGTATTATTTATTGTAAGTTATTATACTCATAGTTATGGCTTGCATTAAAGTTAATTAAAAAATCGATAATGAAAGCTAATGAAGATATATTGGGTACGTCTATGGAAAATATGTAAACGTACTGAAACGTGAAAAGGTTATTTTAAATTGTGTAAGGTCTCGACTATTAAAACAAGCTTTAAATGATACTGTACACCTGAGACATGAATGTGAATGCAATACAAATAAAACCTACCAACTGGTAATTTAATGGTAGCATTTAAAATGTCCTTACAGCAAAAACTACTATGAAAAAGTTAAAAAATTGTGTTTGTACGTAAAAAAAAATTCAATGGGCTTTACATAAAAATTTAATTGTACATTTAAAAATCTAGCATTTAGTTCTTGTCTGGTAAATGGTTTTGAAACTAAAAGGATAACAGCATATTAAACTTAAAAAACACCTTAATTTTTTTTTATTAGAGTCGCTCTAATTACTCGATTTTAAATACTTTCGATCTTATAATATTGTACATTTTATTTTGGCAGTTTTCAGTGTCTTTTTTAACTAACCACTAGAAACCATTAAGGAACTGATTTATTTTAAGAGATTACAGTAAACAGAATAATTATGTTTTTGGGGTTGCAATGTTAAAACCATAAGCTGTTATGGTTTTGTGGCAACTAGAAATGGAAATCAAACATGCAGTGAAACCTCTCGCAACTGCCCTGACGAAACGACGTTATAAAGATTAAGCAATTTGTGCGGGGCCAGTGCTGGTCAATGTAATTGTATTAACATATATGTAAAGAAATGTGGGTAACCACTCCCACATCATACGGGATGATGTCCGGGATAGTGCAGGAGATAGCATATATAAAAACTGGCTGACCTAAAATACTCTCTCGAAAACGTTGCTAGCTCTTAAACTATTACAGTTCTTCTAAGTGATGGAATTTGATTGCAGTTTTGGTGTCTTATGTAAAAATCTCTGAATTGTAAAATTTAATAATTATCATAAAAACACATCCAAAGGATAGTTTCAAATAAAAATAAAGCCGTATACGATAATCCTGTAAAAGTATATTATTAGTTTGTTGATTGAGGAATGTCAGTACACGGAAAAAAATCAGTTGTAGATTTCACTACAATCCTTGTTAAAATTACAACATACACTAGTAATATATAGGATGACACCACGTGTGGTAACGTTTACCAGTCAAGTGTAGTTAAATAAACTGTAGTATTATTTACAACACGAACTAGTAAAAATGACTCCATGATAATATAATGTAGTTGGATTTTTGACACTTGAATTTATTTGTCAAAATTATAGGTTATGTTGTTCTGTTGTTTCTGTTCACTGTTCTGATTTATACTTCACTTGCTGGGTATTTTATTCATACACATTTACTCCTCATCTTCGCAGATTTACAGTTCAAATTCACAAAATTTAGTTCATACTGGCACATTTACTGTTCACATTGAAAAATTTTCTGTTGATATTCACACATTCATGGGTCACGTTTACACATACACTGTATCACAGCTCGGTGAGAAATTTGGCCTTCTTGAGGAAGCCCATAAGCTTGCTGTAATCCACTGCTTTGTGTTCAACCATTCTTTCAAGCCTTGAGGCACCGATCATCTCATTCTGAGGCTCTCCATTTCTTGGTATTCTAGTAGCAATTGTCTTACGAATATATCGTATCCACAACTGTTGCATCGCGACACTATCCTGCTGAACAGGTGACTGTGGGTCAGTCTTGTGCACCCCGCCCTCCTGGCAGCTCTTGTCCAAGTGATTTCTCAAAGGTGGATACTCTGATGCTAGTGAGCTTTTGTGTTTGGAATCGTCAAAAGCTGTCGTACAGCTCAACTGTTCCTTCCCTACACTGCCTTAGTGCATCCTCGACAACCAGCGATATCCTTATGCCCAGTAATCCATATAACATACTTCTATGAACCTAGTGTGGAGCTCTCTTAGTCTGTTTTATATCTGTGCCACTGTCGTGTTTTAATTTTCCCTACTTTATATGGCTTCATTGAGATTTAAGGAAGATGGCAATTTGCTCCTCCGTTAGGCCTTTCTCTACAGCTTCTAGGCATCTTACGATGGCAAATATATATAATTTTCATGCTCGTTCTGAACCTTATATTTTGGATTGATGAAATTGCTTTAATAGAAATTAATATTGTTTTTTTTTCAGGTAAGTCGCCGAGATAAAATTCTTTCACAATGACTTCATTCAAACAGAGTAAGCTACTTAATTCCTCTACTTTACAATTTTTATCTGTTACAAAATTAAAGCAATATTTAACATTATTCTTTTAAGAAGAAGGTTATTAGAATTTCGTTTATAAAACTGTTATTGTAGAATTCTAAGCGTTAGTAGTACTCGAAAAAGTAGACTTTTATGATTGACGAGGTTGCTCGTTAAACTTAACCGATATGAATAAAATCCTGGGGTGCTATCTACGTTACTGTCTGTATGGTACCTCCAGAAATGTCAGACGTTTCAGTCTAATAGTCTTCTCGCTGTTATCCAATAGATTCATAGTCATGGTCATTTAAGATGGTCATTTAAGCGTCCAAGGTATGTGGCGCTGAATCGGATGCCTTTTCCATGATGATCACAATGCCTAAATCTTAATGGATGTCGAAGTTCGTGATATACCAAAGGGCATCAACAATGAGACGCAGTGTTTTAGACTAAAACGTCTGCATTATTCCAATATTAGAGCTTCTGGCGGTTCCCCCAAAGTTGTATTCTATACGTCCAGATCGGCTTTATAGACCATTAGCTTACTTTCCAGGGTGCGATCCACGCCGTAATAATCATCGCAGATCCCTTAGGTTGTGCTCCAGTTATAAAATAAAATTTAAAATAATAAACTAAAAAATTCCAAAGGAGTTCACGGTTAGCTTCTCTTAGCGGAGGTTTGAGGACGAAGTTCTGTAAAATAAAACTTGACTACCTCACTGTTCATGTACCCGAGTTTCATGATTTCACTGTGCGTGCATTTATCATGGTCGAGTTATGTACACGGAAAAAAATAGCGGTGTAAAATTTACAACACTAAACTAGTAATAATTTTACTTCACTTTGTGTTCACTATAACCACAAATGTAACAGCAGACAACACACTTTGATGTATTCAGCTCTAACGTATAGTATTTTTTACTACCATAGTATAGTAAATATATGTAGCTATTACAACTGCTGAGTGTTGTACAATTAACAAATGTTGGTGTTTCTGTTACCCCACGAATTTTAACAAATCTGTAATCGTTATCATTTTTGGTGTATACAATACTAGATACAATGTACAATTTACTCTAATATGTTGTAAAACGATGTAAAACGACTGAGAAAAAAACATCAGAGCCATCTTTACTTTTTTCTATAATTATATTTTTAAGATTTTTAATTGTGCGCATGCGGCGTACAAAATAACCTATAATTTTGACAAATAAATTCAAGTGTCAAAAATTCAACTACATTATATTATCATGGAGTCATTTTTACTAGTTCGTGTTGTAAATAATACTACAGTTTATTTAACTACACTTGACTGGTAAACGTTACCACACGTGGTGTCATCCTATATATTACTAGTGTATGTTGTAACTTTAACAAGGATTGTAGTTAAATCTACAACAGATTTTTTTTCCGTGTAGAACATCGATTATGTTAGATTTAAATTTATCTAACGAATCGTAGTTAAAGCTATCCAGAAAGAAACAAATTCAGTTGATTCATTATTCGGTAAAAACTATCGAAAAAAATGTTTGGAATAATAATCATTGAGGAAAATGTCCTTTCTTGGGATCTGCATGCCATCGAAATTTCAAACTAACGCTACGTGAACGTTAGCGACGTTCGGCTAGTTTATTTAAAAAATACCCTTAATATAATTGACTTGTTAGGAATTTGAAATTAACAGGACATTTATTATAACAATTAGTTTATCTTTCTAAAACTTTATCGGAAATGAAATCATGGTATATGTGTCAAAGTTATGAGATTTGATAAAGGTCAGTTTAACACAGATGTTAATAACAGATATTTTATGAAGTGAATTGTGGCTTTTATAGTATGTTTAAAACAAATAACTTAATACATCTGTGAAAAGTTTTACTGAATGCTTTGTATGTAAATAGATTACAAATTCAAATTCTAAAATTTACATTTAATTTTTGTACTTTACTGTAATTTTTACAAATTATTTGGAAATACAAATCAAGTAAAGAATGTAAAAAACTCTTGTATGAAGATTGTAAAGATTTTTTTTTTAAATAATAATTTTCAATTTTTTCTTATTACCGTACAATTCAATTTAAAAATGTTCATTTCTGAACATTTTTATGGTATTGGTATTATATAATTGGTTTTTATATATCCAGCTAAACTCTATACGAAAACCCGTACGTATTGAATAAAGAAAATCAAATTTATAATTTATTTTTTATGCTCTTATATCCAATCCGTTGAAGAAAATTGCATTTTGAAATCACACATATCAAGTGCTTTAAGGCTGTCGGAACGAATGCGACAGCTTTCTGCCATTCTAAACAAGCGAGTTAATCCACAGATTTCGACGAGAAGCATAGAAATATTATACGATCATGTAAGCAATGAAATTTCCTTACGATGAAACGACCAAACGTTTGTATCCGCCGTTATCTTTCGCTTTGACTCGTCCACTGTGCCACGTTAAGACCACCAAAATGACCATTGAAAATGAGCTTTAAAGTGCACCAGAAAGATTTCACAACTTTATGAAAGGAAGATTTGATTTAACGATAAACTTTGATAGTTTAACACACAGTAAAATTTTTCTGATTCCACTTTCTAAAAGAAACGAAATGAAAAAATGAAATTATAAAATACAAGGGCAGATTTAGGTAAAGCTAAGCTTACGAATATGCGAAACATCGAGTATCTATACAGGTTAAGATTATCGTTGTCATGGATCTACCACGAGATAGCTATTTCATTTCCACTGTTTTATTGGAATGATAAATCATTCCATTTAGCTCTTATACATTTTATTGAAATGCGATTTTGCTCCATTTAACCGCATTTAAGTCTGATGTAAAATTAATAATTCAGCTATTCCCAATTTTGTATTTATTTTAATCGAGTTTTAGCAATACTTCCAGAAAACCGAAATACAATTGGAACTATGTGTTTAACATTTACGCTACAAGATAAAATTGAATACCTGGGTACATGTTAAAATTAAAATTTTAGTAAATACCTAAAATTTATATTCTGTGATTTTTTATTATAGAAATAAAATGAACTTAGAAGAAATTTAAACATTTAGATTTCAAAAAAAAGTGGTTGTGTGTACTAATGTACGCGCGTGAGAAGTTATACTTCTTTGGTATTATTAAAAATTAGTTTTTATTAATTTAATTCAAATAATCAATTTTAAAAAACTGTAATTTAATATTTAATAATAATAATATATATATTTAAAGATATAACTATTAAAAATAAAATGAAGAGAATAATATTTTAATTTGTATCAATAAGTAATATCCAAAGAAAGCTGTAAGACGTTTATAAAATTTGTCAGGATCATTTTTCTGGTTAACAATTCATGCATGCCATGAAAGCAAAGCTTCATAGAAATTGCGAAACAAAGTAAGTAGCTACTTGTCAAAGTAAATGTCTTAATCTTATTCATATCTTGTTTTAGTAAATTATTATTCTAAGATGGTTTAATCATTTCAGAATCCCAGATTTCGTGATAACTAAGAATATGCATGGAATGCAGACGTCATTTTCATCATTAAATTTCAAATAGTATAACAGCTACTGCAAAATTCGAGAAAAGTAATAACTTATTTTTTAATAATATGTGTCATTTGTATGTATTATTATTTTTAATTTAAATATAAAAATTAATAAATAAATACAACAAAAATTCAAATTAAGCACGCCAGGAAACCCAGTGGTTTTGCGACTAACTTCATTTTGTTAATTTTTGACTGAAAATGCGCGCGCATCTTAAAATTTCACTCTCATCATTTTTTCATCACGCGCCTAAAGAAGTATAACTTCAAAAAAAAAAAATAAAATTCTGAGATATTGCTGAGATGTGCATTATTAACAAATTGATTTTGTATACGGATACGTAGACTTAGATCATCCCGACATTTTTCGAAATTTAATATTTATCTAATATGAAATACAGATTATTTATTTTTCAAACATTATATAACAAATATATTGTGAGATTCTAAAAAGTTTTCGTCGCTAATGACCCGCTAATAGTAGTTGATGCAACCTTAATTAAACCAAAAAAAAAATAGTTTTCTTTCTGAAACGATTCATGTTTTACATACTCGTATATTTCGACGTACGGTGTTTTCAGCGACATAAAGAAATATGCCGTACGTCTTCTTGTACCTAGTTGTGGAGACTGGAAATTCAAACTTGCAGTTCTTGTCTCTCGCAGGTGTCCTGATGAAAATCCATTAAAACCTTAAGCAAATCAATTTGTTCGGGGCCAGAACTGCATAATACAATTGAATATATTCATATGTAAATAAATGTGGGTAACCGCTCCCACCATTACTTTCTAGTGACCTTCTGGTGACTTTCTGGTGACGCATAACCTAGTAGCAATTCCATTGACAACAGCTTTTCGAGATCTTAGTCCTATTCAAAACATAAAACTGTAACGTTTAACGGGTTATTTGATATTGTGTTTGAATGAAGACAAATTTATTTTTTATAAATGTTTATTTATTTAAACTATTTAAAATTTAACAATGACAAAGTTCACTGTCATAATAGTTACAGCCACTAATTGTCACTCACTGTTTATATTTCATGAAATCCACTGCACTGTTAACAATTAATTTTACACTCGCGATTCACTGTTTACGGTTTATTTATGACTGACGATTTATGTTTCACTCATGTTGACGATTTATTTAAGATTCTTAGCGATTTATTTAAGACTGACTCTTCGTTCAAACAAACCTCTTTTTATATCGGACTGGACATTTTCTCTATTATTCGTTGCCAGAACTTTCTCTTTTCCCCTTTTTGTTCTTTTTAACCGACTTCAAAAAAAGGAGGAGGTTCTCAATTCGACTGTATTTTTTTTTTTTTTTTTTTTTTATGTATGTTTACCTCAGTATTTCCGACTGGGTGAAGCGATTTTGATGATTCTTTTTTTATTTGAGAGCTGGTGCTTCCCGAATGGTCCCATTTTAATTTGAAGAAAATCGTTCACTTTTAAGGGGTTGAAAACTAAGGGATGAAATACTAACTTCTTATTGGATAGCTCGATTTCGACAATTCTTTTTTTTATTTGAAGCTGGTGCTTCTTGTGTATTCCCATTTTAATTTGAGGAAAATCTTTCACTTCTAAAGGGTTGAAAACTAAGGGATAAAATATTAACTTCTTATTGGATAGCTCGATTTTTTTAATTCTTTTTTTATTTGAAAGCTGGTGCTTTTCGTGAGGTCCAGTTTTAATTTGAGGGAAATCTTCCACTTTTAAAGGGTTGAAAACTAAGGGATGAAATATTAACTTCTTATTGGATAGCTCGATTTTGATAATTTTGTTTCTATTACGTACAACGTACCTTTAAATTGTTCACATTTCATTTTGAAGAAAAAAATCCACCCCTTTAGGATGAAAATAGGGAATGAAATAGTGACATTTAACCGATTTTGATAATTTTTTTTCTGTTGGAAAGAGTAATCCACTTAGTTTTGTTTTTACATTTAAAAGCAAAAAATTTCAACCCTTAAGGGCAAAAAGGGATGATGTAGTAACCTTTAATGTTAAACGGCGCTGCCTCATATGAGCAGCGCGTTTGGAAGGTTAACCATTTTCAAGAAAATAAAATCAGTTATCAAACTTTAGATCACTAAAACGCGAGAAATAAAAAATATTATAAAAAAATGAAAAACCGACTTCAAAATATATAAAAATTTTTAAACAAGAAATTCACTAAAAAGTAAAAAAATAATGGCGTATCCTTGCAGTATCTACAACTTACAAATTATTAGGATGATACAATGTACAACTATTGTTATTTTTGGAGTTGGTGTCAGCCAAGGAAATAAATATTAATGGTAATTTGTAAAAATTGTAAAAAGGTTTAGTTGGTAATTGGTATTTTGTAGTTTAAAGGTCGCTAAATATTGTTACAGTACAAGTATATTGTTTAAAAGTTAATTTGAAAACTAATTTTCATAAGGTATTCTCGTTTTTTGCTAAGTGCCAATATAGTCGTATTTCCTTGGCTGACACCAACACCAAAAATAACAATAGTTGTACATTGTATCATCCTAATAATTTGTAAGTTGTAGATACTGCAAGGATACGCCTTTATTTTTTTACTTTTTAGTGAATTTCTTGTTTAAGAATTTTTATATATTTTGAAGTCGGTTTTTCATTTTTTTATAATATTTTTATCCCTTTTCTTATCCATAAGGATTTACGGGGAAACATACGAGAAGTTTTCTTCTTTTTTTAATTCATCAAGTTGTTCTTTTGGTCAACCCTTCGCGCCACGGGGGTCCGAAAGTTCTAGAAGTTCCTAGAAATTTTGCAAGGTCATTCCCATCCTACAACCACATCGCTTCCCATTGGCTGGTTGATTGGCTTGGTCCACCCACGGCTGAGACATTTTAAAGAGCGGGTGCCACCTCCAAACTCACAAAATGGCGACTTAAGCTCCTTAGACTGTGACTATATGAAGCTAATGAAAATTGAAGTGGAACGTAAAGCACTATAAAGTAAAAAAATATTTCTTTCCTTCATAAACCTTTTGTCAGGTCGGAAATTTGTGCCTCTTCATGACATTATTTTGATCATGAAATTTTGACATGTCTTATCTATGTGGAACTATCTTCATCGAAGTATCACAATTCCGTCAGGTCTTTGGGTTATTTCCTTTTTCGCTTCCTCGCCACAAGAACTTATCCTAGAAGTGGGATTAGACGTTTGATTAGACGTTTCAATCATAATGAGTGCTACTTAAGGTTTGTTCCACTTGTCCATTTGATGATGTTGAAACACGTCCATCAAATGACAAAGAGTAAGACACATTAACCAAGAGACAAGAGTGAGTGCAAATCGTGAAGCAAGGGCTTCACCCTAATTTAAAACTGGTTTTGCGGTGTTCAAACACCTCCATATTAGTGTATGGGCGAGCTATTGTCGTGTAAATGTATGTTCATGGCTCAGCTCTCGGCCTGGTGCGGCCAAACGGCTGAGGGCTGGGGTATTTCTTCACTCACTCTTGTCTCTTGGTCAGTGTGCCTTGTTCTTTGTCTTACGTGGACGTGTTTTACTTCAACGTCTGGAACAAACCTTTGATATCTCATTGATATTATGTTGACTGTTCAAAGAAGGTTTAAATCTGCCGTTTTACATACTTGACCCAGAAAATTATAACAATATATTGGTTTAGCATGTACCAGCGCGTTTAGTTAAGTGTTTATGGAAATAAATGGAGATTGCATCAGTAAATTGAGTATTTGTTGATGTTTTCTAGTTCAAGTAATAGAAATAGTTACCTAACAATATTTTTTTCCATATACTTACACCTTTTTAAACGAAATATACAAACGTTCAGTAATTTTTATGCTATGTATCAAGATATGTGGCAGGTGTATTTGAATATATGTTCTGTACTCTTAATTCTTAAACAAGCCGCAGGCATCCACTTGGTTGGCTCTTGTTAAGCTGCGTATCAACTATGAGAATTGAATGACAAATCGTCGCCAATGTCCGCCTGTCTCAAAGTCTCTCTATGTTAACATAGACAGGCGAACAATTAGAGCAAAAAGTAAAGATAGAAAAGAAAGAAGACACTCTAACAGATGTCATTCTCAATTCCAAGCATTCACGGTGATTCGTCGGTCTATCTTTTATTGTTGTGATGAAGCTTTTGATTTGTAGGAAACGTGAGTTCAGTGGTAAAAAAACACTTCAAAGTACTTAAATGCTTCTACAGTTGCTTTTTTAAGAGCACTTCTCTATAATTGACTTCTAAGAATTTATGTTCTTTTTACGAGTCTTGCTTAGTTAGTGACCATTGATAACAGAAACCAAGTTTTCTTAGAAAAAAAGATTAAATAAAATTTAATTGGTCATTAATAATGGTATTAAAATTATAATTTTTTAATTAATTATTTTTTTCAATACGAAACATTTAGCTAATGTTTGTTAAAATATAATTGGGAATATATTTTTAGGACATCGTTTATACGTGGGATTAATATTTTTGTTGTACCAAAAGAAGAAGAGTAAGACAGGGTTGTTCCTAATGTAATTTATCCTATTTACAGATTTTAATAAAAATTAACAGAAAAATCAATATGATTGTAAGAAAACATTATTTTTTAGGGTTGAGGATAGTTCTGAACCAAGATATAACTAAAAAAAATCATACTTCAACAGTAAAATCTTTACATGGGCTCTTATAGAACAGTGAAAAGCTCCGATAGAACGGAAACTCTGAAAAAAAAAACAGTTTATAGAAATTGACGGAACTTTGTGGTCAAAGATAAAACTATTAAAGAATATAATGAATTATTTTCTCCCCAAGCATATTGGGGTGTATGTTTTATAGATGAAATATTCTTGAAAAACTTTAAAGTTCACATACGGCGAGAGGGAATAGAGGAAAAACGATCGTGAAAGAGAAGGAGCGGACTTTGATGTAGTAATGATTAACAAAAGTGACTTCGAATGTATGAGCATTGAGCATATAATGTATAGAAACAATTGAGGGAGAAAAACTATAAAAATAAATGTGTTTATTCTTTTTCTAAAAATAAACCATAACACCAGTATTAACATGAAATTTGGATGCCACAAAAAAATAAGTAAAAACAACTTTTTGCAAAAAAATTACGATGATTTACCTTATACCTTATATTGTACTCTATTTGATTAGAATTTACACTCATATTTTTATAATTCATTTCTAAAAAGTTAACAAGTAAGTCATATACTGTGTCTATCATACGCTCCTTAAAGTTAACAACAAGAATACAATAAATTAACTGTATTATTTAAATATCAACTTTGTGTGGTTGAGATCTTGTTACATAAACTACAGTAAAACTTAAAAAATAAAACCCCTAAAGTGACTAAAGTGTGGCCATAAATGCAAGAGGTTTTAGGTTCTCAATAGAAGCCCAGGATTTTAATCTTGGGTTTTTAGACGTACTGGTGGCTGGTGACCAAAACGATTGTAATAATCTTAATGTATGGTAATAATAGAGAAAATATACTGAATTTACAGGTGGAAAAGACTGCATCTCCTAGAAGGGGTATCTTAAGGTGTTAGTGGTACTCTAAAAGGTAACTCTAGAAATGAGACGCGATTCAGCCTTCGATGGTGGCCGGAATTATCCAGGAGGTTGACAGCCAAATAGTTGGGAGGTTCGTTCAGTCTCTGCAAGTATTTTTGACTAAATTGGCTATCTTATTCCTCACTTTGAGAGCCCGATGGATGGCGTGATTGGAGACGTACCAAGGAGCGTCAGTTATTGTCCTCAAAGTTTTAGACTGGAAGCGTCGAATTGGAGCCACGGGCGGCTTGACACAGCTCTACCCGATATGTCCGAATGGGTTTAGATATGGACTTCTATGTTGTAAATTTGCTGTCCAGGGACAGTTGAGACTTTCCTCGCAAAAGCCACCAAAGTTTTCGGATAGTAATGCTCAGTTGGTTACGTTTGTGGAGAATGTGTTAAGACCAGGTGATACGTCTCCAGATGCATTCCAAGATACTTGGCCTCCCGGGCTATTTTATGACCATGTAGTGAGAGAGGACGACAGATTATTCCTTTTTGGTGAATATCACTTGGGCAGGTTTGGTATCGTTGATAGTGAACCTCCTCTTACAGAACCACAGCTGGAGTTCGTTTAGTATAGACTGGAGCTTCTCGGAGGCCATTCTGGGACAGTCATGCAATTATTTGAAACATGTTTTTTGTTTATATAAGGTCGCATCAACTACAGTTAGCGACCGTCGAATCTGAAAACCCAGAAAAAATATCTTAGGCTTCCATTGAGATTAGAACCCAGGACCATTGGCGTATTAAGCAACGATCTAGTTCACCACGCCACTAAGTGATCTATTTGAAACATTATATTGGAAAGTTTAGTTGTAAGTTGCTCTCAAAATATTTGATACTTAATACTGCTTCATACGTTTAAAACATTTGAAAACTTTAGTTACAATTTAAAGAAAATAAATATATATATTAGTTATATATAACTATATATAATTATATATAATAATATATAAAATAATTCTAGGAATAGGAAGTTTTATTTAGATTAGTCTTGTATAGGATATGACACAGTTTGATGAAACTGATGAACTGATGTCAAATGGTTGTAATCCACGTTTTATAAGATGCTCTGCCTTAAGTGAATGTAAACACTAAAAAGCTGATTTAAAATGAAGCTTAAGCCAGGTACCATGCACTCAGAAGGAAATAATGAATTTTCAACTAGAACCAATGAGTGAAGTAATCATATAAAAGTGTGGGAAAATTTTTTGAAAAAAAATATTGTATTGTGTATGTACTAGCTATGTGAACATTAAACTTGTTTTTGTTTTGATAATATATTCAAATAATTAATCTTTGTCGATACAGCTTTATGAAAATGCATATGCACGTTCCTTATCATTTATGCATCGTCTCTCGTTGGTAATTTGAAATAAAAATAGATTCAAAAATAACAACAAAATTTTTTTTTGTAAGACCATTTTAAAATACAGCTTAATATAATATTAGTAAAAAATGTAAGGCTTTTTTTCTATTTATACCTGTATATTTATAATTTCTGAATTATAAACACTTGCATTTTCATTTGGAAATCGGAAATTCCAAGGTGGAAATTAATAGATTCAATTGTAGATAATAATCTAGCATGTTTGTTTTACCGATTCCTGTATACAATATTACGTGTTAGCTCCACAAAATTTATAGTATAGGAAATCAATATTAATTTAGAGGATTGTATATTAGGTTATTAATATGTATCGAACGTTACGTGTATGTAGTATTCAATAATTTATGATGCTTTTGTAAATAAGTTATTAATGCGATAAATTTTGAAAAGCTTATAGTTTTTGATTGAAGATTATTTCACTTTTGATCTACGAGCACATTCATATCGTTTAAACTGCATAATGGAAAATGCTCATTTTGTTTATCTACAAGCTTTTGTATTGAAAACTTTTAAGTATGTGTTGTTTGCTTTCATTTAATAAAATTTTACTCTATCTTTTTAAGGACGAAATAAATGTCAATTTTTTCGTTTCAACCTTGATATGTTCGTGACACCATCGACGCAACGCGTTGACAAATTCCATCGTACGTGAAACCCCAGTTAGACTATTTTTTTATTTATAACATGTTAGCGACAAGGAAAAATTTATTGCCTAAAACACGTACGTAAAACTCAAAAAAAAACTAATGTTATTTCTTCCGTAAAATAATATTATTTTATTACATGGTTTTTTTCACTAAATATTTTGATTAATATGAATATTGAAATGGGAACGTTAAAGCTGGGGTACGATGAAATTTGCGGATGTGTTTTTCGTTATATCTGACAATGAGAAGTCGTTTCTAATGCCAAGACATATCACTGTGACAAATTTACGAGACTGTATAAAACAAATTTGCCATTTTGACATGTTTAAATGTTTTTTTACATTATTTACTATTCGTATATTTTTGTAATATGTTTACATATCCGGATCTTTCGTTCAAATTGTGCGTTGCAAAATGTTTAAATTGTTTTGAAACTATATTACGGTTGATTAATTAAAAATTATTTTTATTACATCTGGCTTAGACTCCACGTCAACTATTTCATATTTGCTGTATAATAAATAGTAATTAATGCTTATCTATTCAACTTTCCTCTATAGATAATTCATGATCGTTATTTTCTCTGCTCTATAAAATTTGTAAGAATCTAAACAGATTTATAACATCTAAAATGCAACGTTTCGAGTAATGTTAGGTTTTATTTCACGTCAAGGATTATTTTATTCAATGGAAATATTACTAAAACGTTTAAATGACAAAATGACCAAATAAAGTTATATATTTAAAACTCGGTAATTGACAATTTATAACAATGAATCACTTTTTATATCGTTCGAATTACCTTTACTTTCGCTGACTGACTTATTTAGGATTGACTGTGCTTTCTTATATATAATTGCGTAGGCAATTCACTTGAGAGTCTTTTAACATCTAGAGAGTTCCTTGTGAATCTTCTAGATACTTCCAAAAACCGTTGGCGTCAAGAATGAATAGTTAAAATATATTAAAACAAGCTGATACCCGCTCGCTTTGTGTAGTAGATAGTAACTAAACTAAATTGATTGATTAATAATTGATTCCCTACCTTCACAAAGAAATTTTAAAATCAATCTATTTTGACAGAAAAAGATGATAGATACTTTTAGACTAAAGAAAGTAAGTAAAGACTTAAAGTAAGACTACTGTTAAGATACAAAGTTAGTTCATCAAAATCCATAAAATTACTTTTCTAGGAAGAGATATTAGCTATCTTACAGGTTCATTACAATTTTAAATATAAAATCTTCCTTTAGACTTGAACATTGTTCTCATTTCAAATGTCATTTATAATCGTTCAGCTATTTTAGTAGAATAGATTTGTAGCTATCCTACAAGAACCGTGCCTTTTTAAAGATAAGTAGTATTCAATACGTTAAGATCTGTGGTATCTTTAACAAAAATTCATTAAAATTCGTTCAGTTAAGTAATTGTTAATTATTTAAACATTTAATTTAATACGTTTATTAATACTAATTAATATCTTTGACAATGAACAATACAGAAATTCAAATATATTTAAAACAATTTCATTACTAATTTTATCGGGTGTTAATTGAAATTTATAATTTTTATTTTCCAGTAAACTTTGTTAGTTTTTGAAATAAAACTTTGTAGAGATTTCTTTTGTTACTGTGTAAAATTAGTCAAGCCTTCTTGAGGAAAATGCATTAAAATGCTATTTCACGAACTTAAACGAAACTTACCGAAAATACTACGAAAATACCCGGTTCCTGTAGGATTTCATTGTTATGCTATCCTATGTACCAACCGTAGGTGCTCTTTTAAGAGTTCATGTACCTTAGATGCCCTGATTGGTGTTTTTGTCCTAAATAAAGACTAACATAACATTTATATATATATATATTTTATAAGAAAAAGATAGCAATAAAACAGCCATTACGTACGACGTATAATATCCAGTCGCTCTGTAAACGCTTTTTAAATCTGTGATATCTTCTAAGATATTCATTTTTGTAGTATGCTGTAAAGGACAATTTTGATCTACATGAAATGCACAACGTTTGTGATGTATTTAATTTGATAAGGAATAATACTGTATTGTTTGAAAAAGCAAGGTAAATAACAAATAATTTTTTTAGTAATTTGTAAAAGATAAAAATGGATCCTGTGGTTTATTCTTACGAGATAGACAAATACCGTCGCGGACTTTTTTATCAATCTTTTTAAGCACAGATTCTGTAAGTAAGATTCTGTGCAGTTTTTGTAAGCACAGATGTACGAAAACCAAGTCGATTTAGTCTGAAAGTCATTACCTCATAACTCATAATCCCCTCACGTTTAATCAAAATGAGGAAATGACGGTGAGGGAATGACAAATCATAACCTAAAAAAATCTCGCAACATAATCGTTCGTTACCAGCTAGCTTTTTGCTACGCTTTCTACCTCTAAAAACATACTTTCGTACGTCATCGAAATTGAAATATTATAGTTATTTTTTTATTATTCACTGTGAGGGAATGATTGAATAAAATGTAATCTTTAAAATATTGCAATGAAATCTTCTTCCAACAATTACTCTAACAAACTTGAAGTCAATTTGCCATTCCGAACAAGTAGCTATACTACCAACTGTCAAAAACTAATGAGAGTGTTACCAAAGTCCTCAAAAATATACTTACTTATCAACTGTTGGTAATGCTGTGAGGGAATGATTATTTTTCATGGGACAAGTGTTGAGATAACATTAGACAAGTTTTTGATGACTTATGATCCTAATTTCAGAGAAATTTTGAAAATTTGTTGTATTTACAATAAACAAGTCATAGTTACAAACGGATTTTTTAAGAACTTCTCAATAAAAACTTTAGACAATGTTCTAATTTGGAGTTTGGGACATAGTGAGGGAATGATTTTCAGAGTACTATATACTTATTATTCCTCACAAATGCCCGTACAATCCCAAAGTTATTACCCACATTTTTAGCCTTGATGATGTTCTTTCGAAAAAAAACATCCTAAGTCGGTTAGGTTTATTCTAAAAACTGCTAGGACCGGAATTTCAAGATTTCATGAGAATTACCCATAAGCAGGATAACGAAATATTGATGGCAGTAGGTATACAATAAACCCATCGAAAATTATGTAGACATTTTTCTTTAAAGTTTAACCATGGCCTTTTTGAAATAATATTTAATCTCCCGTGAATTTAAATTAAATTTTGAAAACTAACGTTGATTCTTTCTTAAAACTTAAAGATTATATTATAATTTTTAATTTACATAATCCTCGGCTACTACCAATTTAAAACTAAATAAAAATAGCGCAGTTTTATATGCCATCTGCATTTTACATTAATCTCATCAAACTTTATAATCTATTTATATACATTTTTAATTAAATATATGAAAAGTCCTCACTGCGTAAAGTAATATAACTTTTCTAAATTATTTCAATAAGATAGAATCTAAATATAAGAAGAATAAAAGTGTAGAAATGCTAAAGTATTTATTAGAATATTGAAAAGACCTAGGAAATGTATTGTGAAATTTACATTTTAAGTAAAAAAAAAGTTTTTAAACATATTCCTAGAATGATGACTTTCCCGAAACTTTTTACAGTGCCTATTTTTTCCAATTTTATCATAAAAAATAAACTATTTTGTTTGTCAACAAGAACGTAATTGGAAGAAGCCTTTTTCATAAGAAAATCTCAAAAGCTTAATGCGACAATGTTGTGAATTAATTAATTATTTGGTGAGTTAATGCTTGCTCTTAATTTGCTAGTTACCAAAAAAACTTGATTAAATTGTAACATGAATAATAAAAAAAAAACCCTTTTTACCTTTATATTGTCAAAAAGGAAGGAGTTGTGACTGCTAGTATCGCTTTGACCTCTGTTATTTCGAATTGTCCTCGTTAGAAACGCCGGAATAAATTTACCTGTAGGTAATGATGACGCCATGAATGAGGCTTTCAAGAAAATTTATCTGAATTTCGCTTGTACCTATTTATCCTTCTCGTTCGTAATCCTAAATAT
Organism: Sisyra nigra; assembly: GCA_958496155.1. Taxonomy (NCBI): domain Eukaryota; kingdom Metazoa; phylum Arthropoda; class Insecta; order Neuroptera; family Sisyridae; genus Sisyra; species Sisyra nigra. The sequence continues at coordinate 1,596,166 of OY292317.1, forward strand.
TGATTTTTCAGATAGCTTGCGTATGTGTGCATGTTATGTTACCCTCTAGAATTTTTTATGGCTATATAGTGCTATCGTTGCGAAGCTCAACACAAAATGTTTCGTTCATTTTCCGTAAAAATTAAATTCAATATAATGAATAAAATATAACCCTCTCTATCAATATTCACCACGAGCCTACAGGAATATTTTTTTTTTCTAGAATAAAGAATCGAAGTATCTCATGTGGCAACGAGTGAAAGTTTCAATGAATTAATTTTTGCCAAAGCTCATTTTAAAACAAAACCGGATGCTAACAATATTTCCATTCCCATTAACAAATGTTTCAAACAAACTGAATTTTTAATGCTTTATTGAATTTTCAATTTATCTGACACAAATGGAAATTAAATTTGTATACTAAATAATTTCATATTTTTTTCTTTAATATAATTTCCCGGAAGCAAACTTTAATTAAATGAGAAGCGCAACTGATTATCGAAGACGGTATCATATTGGTGTTTATTAAAATAAATCATCTTTTAAATTAATTTACAGCACCTGATGAACTTACCGAGTATATATACGTACAAGATTCTTCTCAATATAAGCACAGAGGGAAAGTAGATGAACGCGTTATATTTATAACTACAGTATGAACTTATATATAGGTAGAACATTTATGAAGCAATAAGTACAAACGATAATAAAAATTTAACATAAAGAAGAAAATAAAATGAAATAGGGATGATTAAACTTTTGTTTTGTTTTAATATCTGTAAATGTAACAATTATATAAGATGCTAATCTGACAATGAGGAAAAAATAATCGATATTACTGCTATAAATAGGGGCGACAGTTTTTAAAATATATCTCGGTTATAAAGTTTATAAAATAAAATATATTTCTTGACATATACCTTGATAACAGAAGGATGGTCATGGATTGCATTACGACGTTTTTTATTCGAGATGTCGTACATTGCCTATTTCTGCTTTAAATCTTCAAAGAGTATCGTTAGAAATCTGCTTTGTTACTTTGTTAAGAACAACGTCAATATGTTGGTTCTTTTGAAGTTATTGTAACGTTTATGGGTTCTTATGTTTGTGTTTAATTACTACCAATTTATTTTTAACAAATGTAAATTTATTTATCTTACACTATAAACACTTTCACACTGATTGAATTCACTGTTACAATATTCACTAATTGTTGTCACTCACTATTGCACTGTTTCACTTTATTTCACAATGTTCACAATATATTTAACCCGGTTCACTTTCACTATTTATTTTCACACTGGTCGGATGTATTTAGACTGTTTACGTTGACGATTTATTTTCAGACTGACTCGGCTTTGTTTGTCCGGGGCTTATATAGGATTTCGGAAACCTTCTCGAATATTCTTCGGTTCTATTATTCCTTGGTAGAAATTTCCATTCTTTTGTTTAATCCTTCGGCCTAGGTGGTCTCGAAAACGAAGCTCTTCGAGAGAGAATAATGTAGATTTCCTGGAATTTCATAACATTACTCCCCATATTGTGATAACGGTGCTCCTCCTTTGGTTGGTGATTGGTTCGGCCCATCCTTGGCTGAGAGCAGGTGACACCACCGCCAGAGTCATAAAATGGTGGCACTCCCTTAGACACATGGCGGTACATTCTTAGACTTGTAACATTATTTTTGGTAATTTTTTTTTAATATTTGAAGATTCTTAGATGTGTTTAAATCAAGGCTTCGGAGCGACCATTTCTTTGAGTTGTTTTACTCCGACTCCGCTCCGGCATGAACGTACTTGCTTCAGTTTCCTTCAATGCACCGTTTGAAAAATAAATTAATCCTTTTTACTTAAGCTACTAACTGTCATAAAACGTATTTTATTTAAATTTCCTACTTCAACCTTCAAAACTATCCCTAAAAATTGTTTTTTTTTTTTTTAGAAAGAAGTTTGTCATTGCTTTTTGAATTGTATAAATGTGCCATTTTTCGAAATCTTTTGTCGACTAGATTCGGAGGAAATTGGCCGTGACAGACTAACATCCACCTAGACAAGCAGCAGGTGATATCATAAGGGTTTCGTTTCCCGTTTTTTGACGTACGACACCCTTAAAGTAGATATAAACTCAATCATAATAAATATTAGTGTCAACAAAATCATCAAATACGTATAATTAAATGCGAATAATGTTAATAATAACAGAATATAAAAGAAGACATACATAACGTAATGTATTAGGCTGTTTGGAAAGTAATTACGATGAAAAATGAAAGACACGATAAAGGCATTAGTTGATGCAAATCGGCAATAACTACACGTGAGATCGGTGAGAGATTAAAATCAAGTTAAACTGTTTATGACCACTTGAAAGGCCCGGGATTAACCTCGAAGCTCCATAAATGGGTTCCTCATGTTCTCACAGAAAGAAATTTGTGTCGTCGCGTTGACGTCTGTGATTCGATTCTCAAACGACACGAAAATGATTCATTTTTGAAGCGCATCACTACTGGGGTCAAAATTGAGTCGTATATAACAATGTTAAATGCAAGAGATCATGGAGCAAAAAAATGAACCGGCTCAAAGCATTTCGAAAGCCCATACCCATCAAAAGAAGGCGATGTATTCTGTTTGGTGGTATTTTAAAGATAACTTCTTCTTTCTCCTAGACTTTTCCCTATTCAGGGTCGCCGTTCCGTATATTTTCCCTCCATCCTGTCGTATTCTTGGTGTCCTCCTCTATCAGTCCCTTTTCTCTCATGTCTTCTGAGACATAGTACTTCCATCTCTTCCTCTGTCTTCCTACTGGTCTCCTTCCTTCCACTTGAATTCTGATCCACTCGCTTCCCAACATAGTCTTCTCCTCTTCTCATCACATGTCCACACCACTGCAGCCTTCTTTTCTGCATTTTCTTTGAGCATTCTACCACTCCAACTGTCTCTTTTATCCTTTCATTCCTGATCCTATCCTTTCTCGTCCTCCCCAGCATCCACCATAGCATTCTCATCTCTGCGACATAAAACTTCTTCTCGTGGGCCCTCTTGGTTACCAAAGTCCCACTGCCAAAGATGAGCGCTGACCTCAGAATCGTCTTGTATAATCGACCCCTGACCCAACTGGCTATTTTTCCATTACCCAGCACTCCGGATATTTTTTCCAGCTCCTCCATCCAACCTTTACCTGTGGTTCATTTCCCTGTCGAGGTCGCAATCTTTTACCGGATAACACAAGAATTGATTCGGAAGTCTACTGTCATTATCTGGAAAAACGGTATGATGTACTTCAACAAAAAAAGGCCAGAATTAATCAACAGAAAAGGTGTAGTGTTCCACCAAGATAACGTGAGACCTCATACAAGTTTGGTCACTCGCCAAAACCTTTAACAGCTTGAATGGGGTATACTGCCATACCCACCTTATTTTACAGATCTGTTGTCTTTGTATTATGATTTGTTCCGGTCATAGCAAAATATTTTGGACGGTAAAACCTTTACTTCAAACGAAGAGGTCAAAAATCATCTAGAGCATTTTATGCCAGCGAAGACCAAAAACTTTATGAGCATGGAATTATGCTACTACCAGAAAGATGGCAAAAGGTGTTGGACCAGAATGGGCAATACATAATTTAATAATATATTTATTCATTATAAAAAATTTGTATTTCATTTCCCCCCCCCCCCCTCAAAAAAAAAAACGAAATTACTTTCCGAACAACTGAATATTTGCACAATTCTCTTATTTGCTCTTAATAGGATCAGGCAGCCAATACAATAATTTCATTTGGTAATTTTACCAATATTGGAAACTGGTACCAACATAATTTAAGCGTGAGCAAATTAAGTGATCTGCGATGATATTATATATTAGCTAATTCCCGCCCGCTTTGCTAGGCATAGCTAAATTGAACTGATTGATTAATAGAAACCATTATAGCAAAATATAAAAATTCATTTTAGTTATGTTGACATAAAAAGATAAAAATTGTGCCTCAGGAATCGTAAATTTTCCAGTGTAGGTAATAAATAATAATTGATTCTCCTAATCGAAATCACTTAAGTTGAACTGTCTGATTTGATTATTTATTCTTATGGATATCATTTTGAAACTTGACTATTCAGTTTTCAGAATGAAATCATATTCACTGCAGAGGATTTCCTGATTACTCCAAGCTTTACTCTCAATGAAGGGATCAATGAATAAATAAAACTAAACCTTCGATAATTTAAACGCTTACTGAGCCGAACTATAGATAAGATAACCAACTATAAATTCACTATGGATTTATGGTTTCTAGGAATTTAACTTATCGTTGTACTACTATTATCGTTATAATCTTCTTTGCGAACATTAATTTATAAGAATAAAAAATTAGTTTTTTTTTTTTATTAAACATATGAAAATGTAGGTAATCAAAGAGTATTCAACAAAACATCTTACATTTTTTAGATTAGATAAAAATCTCAGCTGAGAAAAATAATTCCGTTTTTGTTCGCTCGCGCAGGTAAGACGTAATTTTTTATTATATAAGTATTCAAAAAGCATAAAATTTCAATCTTATTATTGGTATAGACAAGTACATTTGTTTTAAATTTTTAAAAAAAAAATAATAGAAGATAGAAATAAAATAGACATTTAATTTATAATAAAAATCGGAGGAAAAAAATTTTTATTCTTCAGCTCCGAGTAAAAACCCTTTGTTCTACTGCTTCTGCTCTGAAGCCTGGTTTAAATCAATGAGTGGAGAATTTTGAAGTTTGGAATGTGTTTCCTACCCAAACTCCTTCTAAATAGCAATTTCTTTGAAGAAATTTTAACTTCAATTTAACATTTTGATGAACATTTATTTGATTGATTTGAACTGTTTATTTAAAAAATGTAAATACATTAAAAACTTTCAGCATTAATGAAGTTAATAGAATACGTATTATTTAAATTGATCATCCAACTAATTTGGACTAATTGCAGTTTTTCAGATCACTATTGATCACAAGCAATGAGAGTGACAGTAAATTAATGATTTTTTTGGTCTCTATCCCTCTTATTTAAGTTTCAGTTAATCGAACAACGTCACATAATACATGATGTTTGGAAAAGAATCAAAGTTTCGTCAGTTTTGTGATTAATGGCATGAAACCAATTTATCTCAATAATTGCATGTGAAATTAATTTTATTGTGCATTTAAAAGAAAAAATCAAGTTTGAAAAAAATAACAAATATTTTCAAATCTGGGTTTTATACTCAAACAAATTGCTTAATTAGCCATAACGTATGAATTAATGCTTTGTTATATATTATTCAGTTATTTATATAGGTAAGCCGTTGTACGTGTTACACTAAATAATAATTATACTTCAGCATGTCTAATGAAATATAAATTTAAATTATCTAATGTCATTAAATATGCAGGATCACAAATCATAAAGTAATTAGTTAACTTTTAAAAAATATTCGTTATGGATTTTTATGTTGGAAGCTAAAGGTTAATGAGAGTAATGTTTATTTTGGTGAATTATTAATTGAGTTTTCAATTAATGAGATATATTTTCCAAAAATATTTTTTTCATCTTCTTTATTCATTTTTTATACTTTTATTTCTTACAATCACGAAGTGTTAAGATTTTTGGTAAAGTATATTATATAATCAAATACGTTTATAATAATAAATCGTTTAAAAGCATATTTTTTAGTAATTGAAAAATTATAATAAAATGCTAATAACTAGAAACAATATCACAAGATTTATTTAAAATAGCTTAACAATGTTTAATTCACCAGATTATACGACAGATTGTAAAATAATGACCTTAATACTACTAAATGGAAACATTATAGTCTTGGAACAAGAAAACTTGCAAAAACCCGAACTTTTATATCATCACATCAAATTTCATTTGACAGAAAAGTAAGATATTTGAAAAAGTTCAACACACGAAAATCCAGACAGCATTAAAAGCTTTCACTTTTCTGGAGTAATAAATTGGAATTGACAACAATATTGAATTATAAGAAAAGGTAGATACATAGAGTTGGGAAAATATAATAATGTATTCGTCTATGAAAAAAAAAAATGCTCTAAAACTTTTTAAGACAAGGCACAGATTTTCGACACTTAAACAAAGCTAGTATTATATTTTACTTTCGAAAATCTATACATAAATATAGTATATAAATCAATTGCTGTTCGTTAGTCTCGCTAAAACTCGAAAACGGCTGGGAATTTTGATATTCTTGATCTTGAAATATTTGTGGAAGTTCAGGGAAGGTTTAAACGGCTAGAAACATAAATAATAAGTAACGAAAAATATTAAAAACGAGTAAAAATATTAAAATAATATAATCTTAATGAAAAATGTGACGTCAGATCTATTGTTTTATGTTTTCATAGCGACAAGGAATTCTACGTAAAATATTACTACTAATTATTAATACTTAATAATTTTCAGGTCATAATATTTTACTATGTTACGAAAAACTATCAGGTGAAAAAGTTTACATAGTTTTTATTTATATATTATTATTGTTAGACCTTTTAATTTAACTTTACAAATTGTCCGTTATTATTTTTTGTTAGATACCGGATGAAGTCGAAATAACACCGAAGAAACGTTGTATAAAAGAAAAATAAATTGTTATAAAACAAGGTTATTGTTATAAGCTAAGCAGTACTAAAAATTAACATTAACGTTAAATTAGAAGTTGCACCGTTTTTTAATTGAATTCCAAATCCAGTGATCTTTCGATAAGTTAAATAGCTAGAAACCATAAATTCATAGCTAATTTATAGGTGCTTATCGTATTTATCTCTAGCTCAGTTGAGTAAACGTTCGAATTATCGAAGGAGGAGTTTTATTTATACATTGTTCGATTCATTGATAGTAAAACGTGGAGTAATTAGGAAATACTGTGTAGTGAATATGATTTCATTCTTAAAAATAAATATCCAAGTTCCAAAATGACACCCGTAAGAGTAAATAAGCAAAACATACCGTTCGACTTAAGTGATCCCGATTGGAAGTTTGCCTTAGGGATATGAAGGCGTTGGAAGTTCGATTCATAGAGGGGAAAATACACTGAGTTATATAGGGGTGAATTGGAACAAAAAAAAATCTTATACACCCAACTTATAGGGAGTTTACATCATTAATTGAAGCAAGTGTTTTTTGAAGTTAAACTTCTTTAGGCGCGTTATGAAAAAATGATGAGAGTGAAATTTTAAGATGCGCGCGTATTACTAAGACACAAAATTAAAATAATGAAGTTGGCCACAAAATTGCTCGTTTTTTTTTAACTAGGCGCGCGTTATTTGAATTTTTGTTTTATTTATTTACTTATTTTTATATTTAAATTAAAAATAATTGATTCTTTAAATATATTTTTAATATTTAACTAAGAAAATATTTATATATACAAATGATATTTATTATTAATAAATAAGTTGTTACTTTTCTTTAGTTTTGCACTAGCTGTTACCATACTATTTTGAGTTTAGTGATGAAAATAACGTCTGCATTCCATGCATATTCTTGGTTGTCACGAAATCTAGGATTCTGAAGTTATTCAACTAACTTAGAATAATAATTTAGTAAAACAAGATAAGAATAAGATTAAGACATTTAATTTGAAAAGTAGCTACTTCCTTTATATAGCAATTATTTTTATTCTATAACAGTCTTTATGTACCACCAAACAATGGCAAAATAACCAAGAAGTTGGAGCGACTATAGACATATTATATTTTTATAAAAAGAAAAGTAAAAAAATCAAATTAAAACTTTTAACTGTATTGAAATTTTTTAAAAATGTTGTTTCTCGTATGTATTCGTTGATATTTAAAGTTAGATAAATAATATGGAAAAGGTACACATATATTAGTAGAATGATACAGTTCAGCTGGTCACGTAGTTAGATGAGACTATTTCGTAGTAAATCAAAGTTTATGTAAGAATGTTAGTACCAATGAAAGTGTGCTGATAGTATGAATGCATTATTAATACTCGTAATCGTATGATACGATGGATAGCTTTTCTTTTTTGCCATCAATAAACATTCAATCGTTTATAGTACATACATTATAATCTTAAAAATGTATTTTTCTAAACAATAATTTTCCTTCATTTAGTAGACATGAATATTACTATGATGTCTTAAATATTTGTTTTTTTTTTTAATTTAGCAAAAGTGATTTCAAAAATAACTTTCTCGCTAAGCCTATGTGAGATCAATTACAAATCTTGTGCTTATATATTTCTTGCCAAATCTATGTATCATATACCCCATTCAAAGTAAAATTAAATGTTTAAAACGTGCTTATTATGCTGAATACTGAAATATTTCAAATATTTGTTTCTTCAAACATTTATATTATTAAGTATGTATGAAACTTATATGATGTTTGATTTAAACTGTACTACTGGTTTCTCATATCTTATAATAATCAGCTAGATGACAAATATTCATTCATAAAAATTAAAAACGAAAAAAAAAATTAAAACTTCTTCAACAAAGTACTTAAATAATATTTTCAATGAAAAAAATTATTTTAAATATTTCAGAGAAAATTCAAAAATAAATTTTATGGCTATATTAGGGTTTGCAAAAAACCGTATTTTTGTTAAAACCGGTTTTTCGGTATTTTCGTATCTTAAACCCGGTTAACCGGTTAAAAACCGGGTTATTAAGAAAATTTAATCTACAATAAAACTATCACCTCCCCCTTATTGTATTTATTTACAAAAAAACACCATTAATGTAACACTGTAATTTTACTCTTTTTTCGAAAGAAAATAGTATTTTATAAATAGTAATGCATTTATTGAGTCATCTCCAAGACGACTTCTAATTTTATTGCAAAAATTTCCTGACACAAAAAATGTTCTTTCTGAATTCGGCGAAGTTGGTTTAACTATGAATAAGGCATTTAAAAGTAATTCTAACTTGCTCGTTCTTTTCCCGATTGTTTCAAATAACTTCCATTCTTTTCTAAACGTGTTTACATTAACAATACTTCAAGAAGTTTTTGCACACACTCCTTTTCGATAGCCATGTTGAGTTCATCATTTAGCGACATTTCCACTTCATTCACATTTATTATTTTAATCTCACTATCCTCACCATCCAAACTTTCTGGTTCTGATTCGTATGAACTACGATCACTATCTTACCATTTTCGAAAAAGAAATATAAAAAAAAAACTACGAATATTAACTCATACAAAAAAGAAATAATAAAACAGAAATTGAACATTTATCGCATTAAAATTATCAGTAAAAATTATTTATTTATTGTGTTTTATTTTATAAAATTTATATTTAATAATTTTACAGTTAAAAAAACCAATTATTTATATTGAATAACCGGGTTTACGGTTTTGATTTTTACTAAAAAAAAAAAACGGTTTTTTAAAAACGGTTTTAATTGGTTTGCAAACCCTAGGCTATATAAGTTATTATTATTAAACAACACCATTTTGAAATGTAGTCTCCCTGTAGGTACATAACTTATTATTTTGAATTTTTTCAATTATTTTTATTTTTATTTAAAACCCGCTCGCTTCGCTGAGTGTACATATAAATTTAACTTCTGAATAAATAGATTCCCTACATTCATAGCGAAATATAAAATGTCATCTATTTTCACAGAAAAAGATGAAAGATACTTCCAGACTTTAGGTCCATAAATTCATTAAAAAGTATTTTTATTCCTTTAAGACTTGAAAATTTTTCATACTAAATGTCATTTAATACCGTTCAGTTATTATAAAGAGATATCCATTAATTACGTGAGGTGTTTTTGGTTATTTTAAAACCCCCTCACTGGTAAGATGTAGTGAGATTCGGCATAAAACCCTCCCCTAACCCCCAATCTAAAGTGAGATTTTTCAAAGCGTATGTTTCTAGTGTAAATGCGTCGCGGCATTTGCAAAACCACTATAATATATCTTTCATCAAAGTAGGATTAGGTGAAATTAGGCTAAATCCCCCCTCCCCTGAACATTTTACGTAATTATTGAACACCCCGTTAAAAGAATAGATTACTTACTATCCCACAGGAACCGTACTTTTTTCGGATAAATTATATTCAACATGTTAAGATATAAGGTATATCTTTAACAAAACTTCATTTAAATTCCTTCCGTTAAGTAATTGTTATTTTTTTTTAAATTTTAGTATATTATTTTAACACGTTTATTTATATTTAATTTCTTCCACAATGAACAATGAAAAAATTCAAATACCTTATAAAATTTCATTATTCATTTTATTAGGTGACGGATGTTAATTTGAAATCATATTTATTTTCTCGTGAATTTGTCATTTTTTATTTTAAAGTTTTTAGAGAACTTCTTTTATTACTGTGCAAAATTGGTCCGGCCTTCTTGAGGAAAATACGCTTGATTCTGGTACATGAACTTTAACGAAACTTCTTTTAAATATACGGTTCCTGTAGGACACACTTGTTTTGCTATCCCTTGAGAACCGTACATTATTCCAGTCTTAAAAGTAACCTATATCAGTCTCCCCCAAACGACTATATACATTGCAAAAACATAAACAAAACAAAAACATATCTATCTCACGAGAATAGCACATATTTTCTGAATAAAAAGTAGATCAAGTCCTCTTGAGGAAAATGAGCTAAGACTCTATTTTGTAGACTTTAAGGCAACTGCTTTAAAATTTACGATTCCAATATAATACAATTCTTCTGCTGTCCCATGGGAACCGTTCATTATCCTGTTATAGAAAGTAACCTTTATCATTCTCTAAATCTTAAACTACCATAATACAAAAGGGCAGTTAATATTTTGCTCTGTAAAAAACAAAAAACAAAATCTATTTCACTGGAACCGTACATTTTTCTGGATATAAAGTATCCTATATGCTATACCGGATTATATACTGTATTTATGCCAAATTTCATCCAGATCCATTTAGTACTTTTCGCGTGATAGAGCAACAAACATCCATATATCCTTACAAATTTTCACGTTTATAATATTAGTAAGATTACATGATATCTTCCGAGACTATATTGTACATGTATAAGTAAATAACTACATATTTTATTTTTGACCAAACATAGGAATGTAAAATAAACTAAAAAAGTATTCATAAAAATATAATTGAAAATGAAAAAAAATTGTATATGAAATTTTTAAAATTTTCTTTACTCTATAATTGTTATTCTCCATAGTCGAATTTTTATTTCAGGCGTACAAATAAAAGACTTATCAAAAAGATTTTTCTAATTTAAAATTGTGTGTTATTAATGATAACAGCAAGACGTTCTTTACGCGTATGCAAATTAATGTTAATTGAATTTAAAGGAATGAAAATCTCAATAAAGATTGGAACGAGAACTTTTCTTTTTGGCTCTATTTGAAAGACTAGTCCCAGTTTCGGTCGTGGTTGTGTCTTTATGATCCTCAAATGAAATAATGATATAATTACTTTTGATTACTTGGCAAATTTGACTCGCGCTAATTGAAGCTTAAGTAAAACTTAAAAAACAATTAGGTGATATTAAATTTAAATTAGTTAACAGAATTGAAGTATTCAATTATAAATTCTGATCTCTTTTCTAGACATCGTTCAATGGTTTTTGTCAGCGATCAGTTATCATTTAATGCAATAAAAAATCGTAACATTTTGTTGTTTAAGTAATTTAAATATAGTTTTTAGTCAAGGTTGAAAAAATGTAATAAAAAATTCAACAAGTTTTAAATTCAATTCACATCCTTTTATTCAAATCATTTACAGATTTAATTTAGAATTTTATAGTTTATATGAAAGATTTACAATGCACCCATCAGTATGTTTAAATGAATGAGCGGATGGCGTTGACAATTGTAACACATATTCGCACATATTTATATTAACTTCGTTTAAATTACATGTTTTATTGAGCTTTGAAATTTTATTTTTATATTTCTTTCAAAGTCTTTATTTTGATAGTTCAATTTTAATTATAAAATAGCTTTAGGGATTATTTAATGTTATCATACCTATGACAGTAAACATGAAATGCGTTTTTATGAAATACATTTCATTTAATACGACTCGTTGGAAATTGATAATATAATTTATGTGGTTTTGCCAACCGTAATGTGCTACATTTGTCACATACATTTTATTTAAATAAAAATGAAATTGTAGCATGTGCCATTATGTTGTTAAATGTAAAGTTGAAAGAATAAAGAGCTTTTGTGTTTCCCTTTTTTCTTGCACAGTCCTTTCAACGCGGAGAATAATAGGGAAGATTGTCTACGAACAAAAAGGAAATCTAGGCAGAGAAACTTCCATTCAAAGCATATATAACTATTCTTCTGAGATTTAGGTGGTTATATACAGTTAAAAATAATTTTCCTTACGACTTATGTAAGAGCTTTGATTGGCCATGCTAAGAAAGTTAAATAAATTCATTTAAATGTGTGAATTTGGTGTGTAATATAAGTTGCTAACATTTTTTAAATTATTTTTGTACTTCAAAAAATTTCTGTGTGAATTTACAATATTAATTGAATGGATAGTAATTGAGAAAATCAGCGATACCAAATATTTTTCTTCTTTATACCTAGTATAAAACAAAGTTGCTGTCTGTTCGTTTAGATCTTTTAAACTACAAAACGAATTTTAATGCAGTTTTCAGTAATAGATAGAGTGATTCAGGAGAAAGGCTTTCAGGTATAAAACATTCATATTATAGTAGCCAAGGTCGGGAAATTCAAAGATTTGTAATTTTATTTCACAACAAGCGTATTTTTATGCACTTACATTGCAAACGCTAAACCTTACGAGATAGATCGAACAAATATGCGGCAAAATAGTGTATCTTAAAAAGATTGATAAAAAAGTTCGCGACGGTATAAATTTATCTCCTAAGGATCAATATCATCAATATTTTTAATAATTAATTATTTTTAACTATTTATACATGAATTGTTGTATTATGCAGTCATCAACTTCCGTTGGATCTTATAAGCATGAACAGTTTAAAAATTGAATTACTTACTAAACACCTGGAGCAATTGTGGATCCGGGTAGAGCATTTAAGGAACAATTAAAAAAAAATAGTGATTATTTTGGATTATTTAGCAATTTTTATTTTTAATTTTACAAATTTCTTAAAAATTAATTATTAATTAACTAATAACAGTACAATTGGAGCAATAGCGGTTTCTCCAGGAGCAATTTTTTAGCATATAGTTAAAAATGTTCTACGCTAAGCTCTTTCCGGTTATTTTTAATATATTTTTTAAATGTTTTTCCTCTGTAAATTAAAAATGTTATGTTGATCCTTATCTAAGACAAACATCCGAAAAATTCTTCATTTATTAGGTATGTAAGGTTCATGTACTCTTAAAAGATTACGGTTGATCACCCTACATAGGATCATTAGCATATTATTAATAGCATAACAGTTGAATCCTACAGGACCTTGTATTTTCGGTAAGTTTTGTTAAAGTTCGTGAAACAGCATTTGACCGCATTTTCCTCAAGAAGGCCTGACCAATTTTACACAGTAATGAAAGAAATCTCTGCAAAGTTTAAATTAAAACATTGACAAAGTTTACTGGAAAAGAAATATTACGAATTTCAATTAACACCTGATAAAATAAGTAATGATTTTTTTACAAATATGTGAAATTCTTTATTGTTCATTGTCGAAGATATTAGTTAGAAATAAACGTTTTATAATTATATAGATACAAAATTTTGTTAAAGATACCGCAGATCTTAACGTATTGAATACCATTCATCCTAAAAAAGGCACAGTTCCTGTAGGATAGCTACGAATCTATTCTACGAAAATAGCTCAACGGCTATTATGACATTTAATTGAAAAATTTTCAAGTCTTAAGGAAAATTTTATATTTAGAATTGTAATGAACCTGTAAGATAACTAATATCTCTTCCTAGAAAAGTAGTTTTAAGGATTTTGATGAACTTACTTTGAATCTTAAGTCTGGTAGTATCTGTCATCTTTTTCTGTCGAAATACGAGGCGATTCAAATATAAACGGTAATTTTGCCAGTGTACTCAGCAAGCACTTCTGAGCTGGGTGATGGAGTGGGGGATTTAAGTTCAATGTGTTAGGAAGGGGAAGCCAGCTCGGTGAGGCGCGCCGGTCTGTTTTGTCCTCAGTACAGCCATGAGTGAGCAAGAGGTTCATGTGTCCGTTGCACAGCGGATTATTATTAAGTTTTTAACTTACGAAGGTGTTAAACCATCGGAGATTTTAACTCGTTTGAAGGCACAGTTTGGGGACGCAACACTGTCCCAAAACCGAGTATTCACTTGGGCCAGAGAATTTAAGAGTGGGCGGGAAAGGGTACAAAACGAAAGCCATGATCGGCGCCCAAGATCAAGTCTCACAGATGACAATATCCGTGCCGTTCAAGACCTTATCGAAGGTGATCGCCGGTTTACTGTTGAGGAAATCGCGTCAGAAGTGGGTATCAGCATTGGGAGTACTCATACGATTATCAGCGAACGTCTTGGTTTTCGAAAAATTAGTGCTCGATGGGTTCCGAGGTTGTTAACCGAAAATCAGAAGCAGGTCAGGTTGGAGATCAGCGAGAGACTTCTGCATCGATTCCGGCAAGAAGGAGAAGACTTTTTGAGGCGCATAGTCACTTGTGATGAAACATGGGTCCATCATTACACCCCAGAATCGAAAATGGCGAGTAAGGAGTGGCGGAGAAAAGATGAAGCTTGCCCAGTGAAGGCCAAAACCCGTCTCTCCGCCGGGAAAGTTCTCGCGACGGTATTTTTTGACTATAGAGGAGTTTTGCTCATCAATTTTCTTCATGATCGACGTACCGTGAATGCAGCTTACTATTGCCAGTTGTTACAGTCAACAAAAGCCGCGTACCGAACCAAGAGACGAGATATGGCTATTAGAGATGTCATCCTTCTCCATGACAATGCTAGGCCTCACACCGCCAATTTGACAAAGGAAAAATTGGAGGACATGCACTGGGAAACCCTCGATCACCCTCCCTACAGTCCAGATTTGTCCCCCTGTGATTATTTTTTGTTTGCGCCCCTGAAAGAATCGCTCGGAGGGGAAAGATTTGAAAACAATGAAGACGTCGAGAACCGCGTGCGCAATTGGTTGATGACGCGCCCCCAAACTTTTTATCAACAAGGAATGTTCAAGCTTCCAAATCGTTGGCAGAAGTGTGTAGAACTTCAAGGAGACTATATAGAAAAAAAATGAAGGTTTTACTTGTTCATAATATTACTTAATAAATTTATAAAAAAAAATTACCGTTTATATTTGAATCACCCTCGTAGATTGATTTTTATATTTCGTTGTGAAGTTGGGAATTAATTAATCAATCAATTACATTTAGATAGGTAGGTACTCTCAGCAAAGCGAGCGGGTACAGGTAGTGTTTTATAAAACTTCTTATCTATTTTTATAGGTTCTTTCCCATTTTTGTATTTATTAATATTGAAAGGTGGTTATCATAAAAAGGATGTCCTACTTTCATAATGAATTGATAACAGCACTTAACTTTTTTATCATTCAACGTTATTCAACAGCACGTACATTCAAAAGATTCGCATTTTCTCGAGCTATTTGAATATTAAGAAAATAAATGACTAATTAAATTTTCTTACCTGAGTTTTTTAGGTCGCAAACCAAAATTAAACTCAACTCCATTGTTTTCTTGAACTTACTCCTTTAAAAATGCTCTTTTTATATTTTTCTTAAGCCTTTTTCTAAAGACTTCTAAAGACTTCAATAGATCTAATTAAATTAGCAATAAAAAAAGTAAAAAAAATTATTGATGATGCACAGATGTGAAGCTTAAAAGGCTTAAGATGCTGTAAAAAGTATTTTTTACGATTGACTTGTTTATCAAGCTTATTTAAATTAGGTTCCATCTTCTTAGCCATACCATCGCTTCGCTATTATCCAACAAGTTCAATGCAGAGTCATTTGGATGTTTATCCAATATTTTCAAATATCCATCGCCAATTCTGCAAATCTCCTCATTTACTATTGGAATTTTTGTGTCTTGGTGTATTTCGATGTTGTTTACATAACAGGGGGCATTAATAACTTGTCGTAAAGTTTTCGTCTGGAATCTTTGGAAAGTTTCAATATTAGAGTTGGAAGCTGTTCCTCATAGTTGGATCCCGTAGGTCCTAATTCACTTTAAACCTGCTTTGTATATCAAGAGTTTGTTCTCGATAGATAACTGAGAATTTTTTTTCTGAGAAGCCAATACAGTTGTTTAGCTGGCCTATAATTGGTTTGATGTGGTGAACCCAAGTCAATCTCTTTTCCAAATGCATGCATAAATATTTGACAAAATCTCTATGGGGAAGTTCTGAATCATTTAATATTACGGATTATTTATATCTAAATGGAAAAAAGTTTAAAAGAATGCATTAAAAATTCACAAAAAATTCGTTAAGAGAACATTTTCCTGGTCTTGTGGTTTCTAAAAATGGTAACGTTATATGGGCTCTGAAGTTTTGTAAAACACAAGGTTTATGTCAGTGTTCGGCAACGTATGACCCGCGGGTCACCAAGATTTGATAATTATAAGTGACCCACTTTAGTTTCACTAAAGTCTAATAATGAAGTTACAAAATAAATTTAAAAAATATTTAAAAAAATTAATCGTATTGTAATTATTTTCATGATATAATTTATAATGTATCTGTAATTGGTTCCATTCGTTTTGATCCCCGACAAAATATCCCCATGATAAAATACCGCCACGACAAAAAGTCCTCATAGAATAACTACAAATCGTTTTTACAGCATAATTTTTATGTTAAAACATTTATTTTTGTGTAACTTGTTGTACTTTTGTTGTAACTTCGCGGTATCAAAAAGTGCAGATTCAGTCAATGAATGGTTATAATTGACAAATGACTATAATTTCTTATGATGGGGGCTCCGCCCCCAAACCCCAGCCAGGGGGACCCCCTGAACCCCTTTGGCATTAATTAACACAGTTTTTGTGGATTTAACACGAGCACATTGAGGTCAATTTAGCACTACTTCAATAAATAATTGGGGGTCAATTTAACACGTTTTTACCAAAAATTATTATTAAATCTTAGTTATTGAGCTCAAAAAATTGCATGAAATGTTTTATCGCAAATATTTTTGTCAGGGATATTTTGTCGAGTTATTTTGTGCGGGGATCAAAACGCCTGATACCCTCTTATTTACTAAAAAAACTTTTTTAAATTGAAAATACCACTGACCCAAACTCGTATTTAATACTTAAATATTAGTTGATTTTGACCCGCAGTCAAAAAAGGTTGCCGACCCCTGGCTTATGTTAGCATAACAAACAACTCCTGAACTTAACACAGAGATCCAACACGTTATTTCTGAAAATTCCCTAAAATTTACATCCGTGAATAAGTCAACTTATCGTTGTACTACTATTATCGTTATAATCTTCAAATTTGCGAACATTAATTTATAAGAATAATAAATTTTAGTTTCAAACCATGTTGTCTCTGCGATATAATATGTATGTATATGCACATTGTGTCACAGCTGCCTGCCGATGTATGTTTTCGCAAAGTTTTTATAGTTTTTATTTTTTTGCTCAGAAAATCAACATTTTATCGGAATAAAACGTATTTTAAAGCACTTTTTGTAATATTTACTACTTGTAGTGAAAATCTCGTCCAAATCGGACTAGCCGATTACAAGTTTTTCAAGAAAAAACAAACAAACAGGGAGAACTATTCAAAATTTAATGTAGCCTTTACTGTAAGTTGGAATATTTAATAACTTTTTGTGAAAATTTCATTGAAATCGGTTGAGCCGTTTTCAAGTTTCGATACAAAGATACACCAATGCATAAAATATATTTTTTAATTCGTAAGATTCTTAAATACGAATATACTAAACATTGATCTGATATAAAGATGCGATTAAGTTATTTACAGAGCTGAAAGAATGTTAAATACTTGACATTTTTATTGGTGGAAATAAAATTTATCTTACGATTATTTCGACAGTAATGTTTAGTTTAATGACAAAGAATTTATAAAAAAAAAAACGTGCAAAGTTCTTAATAATAAAATATAAAAGCTTTTTATATTGTCTTAATCAATTGTAAAAGTTGTATTCCTATTTGATTTATGTCAATGTTAATTTTTTTGTTACATATTTTACGTTTCACATTTGTTAAGAGCAGCCACTTTCAATTTGAATAAGAACCTAAGTCAGATTTTTATTTCATTAAATAATTACGTCAGTTTTGTTTTATTGGGTTTTTATATTTTCATACAAAACATCCATTAAAATTTTATGGTTCTCTAAATTGATTCAGACGTTTTTCCTTTTAGAAGTTTCCTTCTGATTCAAATAAACATTTTTAATTATTTGTTTGAAATATTTTAATTTCATTTGTACAATTATTATGTTATTATTGAAAAAAGATAATTTAAATAAAAGTTAACTTATCAAATACTTTTAATGCTTATATTTAAGATCAAACTTTAAGTTTTATAATAATTTAAATACGAATATTCCTATGCTTCACATTAGTCTTGGTTTATGAATTTATGCACAAGTGTCTTCAAATGTTTCGTAGTATACACCAATTTTCTTCGTATTTATCCCATTGAGAATGTATAGAGTATCTAAAATCCATTCTTTATCTGATCTGCATGTAAGTTCTAAACTTGCTGTCAGTAGCTCTTATATGATGAAAAGATGGTAAACTAGTGCAAAAATAAATGATTACGTGTTGTATCTTTAGCGCGCCCACAGGGGTTATTTTAAAATTGGGGTATTTTTACCATAAACCTGTAACAATAAAATAATTAGTATTTACATCTTATTAGCATTAAGATCAAGTAAACAGATTTATTGCACCAAATAAATAACGAAAAAACTAAATTGAATGGAAATAAGTATGTGATTATTGAATTTGTGAGAATTATAAATTGATGAATAAAATATGGTCAAATGCAGACTTCCTTTGAACGTTGAAAGGAATATCTGATTGAGTAGTGTGTTTTAATTAAAAATCTCTTGCAAGAATGATGTTGAAAGAAGATGATTGTAGAAATGTATGTTGGGATGATGCTGCTGAGAGCTCTCGAATCCGTTTCGTCTGAATGTAGAATATAAAATCGAATGTAGATCGTGAATCACTTGACTGAATGAATATGACTGACCACATGGCTGTTGAATGGCCCATGTTATTTTCTTATTTCTTGTGTATCGATCCTGGTCTGGACTTGTTTTGAGTGATACAAGTTTCGACCAGGCATCGATTCAACAAATTCTGAACACACCTTATAACTATAACTTTCGAACTTAACTAACGAACTTTCCCTGGAAAAAGTTTCAAATAAAACTTGTAGGCATCGATGAGTCTGAGAACTGTGGCGACTAGAAATGGAATTCGAACATGCAGTGATACCTCTTGCAACTGCCCTGACAAAACGACGTTATATACCTTAAGCAATTCAATTTGTTCGGGGCCAGTGCTGGCCACTATAATTGTAAGTATATGTAAACAAATATGGGTAACAACTCCCACATTTCATTCTGGTGACCCCGAATTCTGCCGTTCTCGCAACGCAGTAGCGAGGAACGGCCATTCTGCCTAAACCTGCAAGTTTCGCCTCATATTTTGGACGCCATACAGTCGCCACATACATCGGACCCCCTCACGAAGAACTCAACTATGGAGTAGCGGCATCCTAGGATTCGGTTGTACTACTCCATACCCGTTCTACGTCGCCGTCGGATTCGAGCCACAGCAGCTCGTCCCTAGCGCCCCCGACTCCACGACGGTTCCATGGGAGCCCAGAGTCTTACGGCCCAACGACGACAATAATCGTGACCAAGTCCCTAGGAGGGGAGTAATGTGGCGACTAGAAATGGAATTCGAACATGCAGTGATACCTCTCGCAACTGCCCTGACGAAACGACGTTAGTTACCTTAAGCAATTCAATTTGTTTGGGGCTAGTGCTGGCCACTGTAATTGTAAATATATATTATGTGTAAATAAATGTGAATAACAACACCCACTTTACAGAACTATAGAAAGTTTAAAGAAAATCATTGTAGCCGTTTTTGACGAAAATTGAAAAAGCTCAATAACTGCTAGAATTAAGTGGAGGTTCCGGTTAACCGATTTTAACTAAGCTTTTCGGAACAAATACATATAATATGATTCGGGTTATATGAAAGCAAAATTCCAAGTTTAGTGTTATTCAAATAAAGCTTTCGATACGATATGGCTGTCATACACACATACACATACATATTGTTTGAAAAACCTCTTTTGCGGACTCAGGAGACCTTAAAAAATGTATTTCCGGTGAAAGCTCGAAAGTGAAAATTCGACCAGATTACAATACTTCTTTTACTATATAGAAGTGAAAAAAAATAAAAATTAACAAAAACAAAAAAGAGAAAAAAATTTCATTAACCACATCTAGTATCCCTGAACATTGATGACAGTGACCAGCTAGTGCTGGAACTCTCTAAGAATTTATTAGCAGAAGATCTCTAGGCCACCGGCGCTAAAGTTGCCGTGGAGGATTATCTGGGTGTGAGAAGAAAGAGAAGGTTCTTGCATTTATGTTGGGATGGGAAGATAATGGAGAACGAAAATTAAGGAAGCGTTTGTTGATTAAGCCCGTAACGGTGAAGATATCCAGATATTTGTGGATAGCGTTATTACTTACATAATAAGGGGCATATAGGATAGTGACGAAGGACTTTGTACTGAAAAGATTGAATTTGTAGGATATTAGAAGGCTTGGTGGACCCCACATTTCTACTCCGTATGTCGATATTGATCTTAGCAATCTTTTATATAGTATAATTTTAATATGAATACTTAGGGAAGATTTGGCTTTTAGCATACATCGTAGGTGATCATAACGTCTATCCAATTTCTGTTTTTAAGTCTCGTATGAGGATTTCATGTTAAAGGATTATCCAGGTAAAAACCTATATGTCATACGTTAGTAAGTGTCGTAAGTGCGTTATTATCTATATGTACTCAAGAGCAAACCTGTATTCTAAGAATAAAAGTTATTTGCTGACATTTGTCTTTATTTGTTTTGACATTTCATTTCTACACCAATTTGTAATGAGGTCGAGGTGTTCTTGCATTTTAATGGAAGCACGGTATGGATATGAATTGGAAGTAAGAATTGTTGTGCTATCTGCATATGTAGTTAGGACAGTGTGGGGATGCGTTGGGGTTCAGCTGTGTAAATTATGCATAAAATGGGACCTAGTATGTTTCCTTGTGGGACTCCGACCTGAATGGGTGTAATGGAGGAAAAGTCGGCATTGCATCGTACTCTAAAGCAACGGTTTAACAAGTAGGATTTGATAATTAGGAAATACTGCACGGAAAAAAATGGTGATGTAAAATTTACAACACTAAACTAGTAATATTTTTACTGCATTTTGTGTTCACTGTAACCACAAACGTAACATTAGATAACGCACTGTGTTGTATTAAGCTCTAACGTATATTATTTTTACTACCATAGTGTAGTAAATATATGTAGCTGTTACAACTGCTGAGTGTTGTACAATTAACAAATTTTGGCGTTTGCGCATGCGGCGCCTACAACATGACCAATAATTTTGACAAATAAATGTCAAAAATTCAACTACATTTTTACTAGTTCGTGTTGTTAATAATACTACAGTTTTTTAATAACACTAGTTAATGTAGTAAAATTAACAAGGAATGTTGTTAAAACTACAACATATTTTTTTCCGTGTGGGTTAGAAAGGACTGTTCTTAGTTTGAATAGCAAACCTGGATGCCACACGCGATCGAATGCTACAAATAAAGATTTGTTAAATTATAACAAATATTTATTTTAAATATTACTAGATATTATTTCTTAATAACATTTTAGGGATATAAATTTATAGTGTACAGAGACTATCTTTCGTTGGAAATATGTAAGTACTATCATTTACAATATCGAACTATTTTACATTATAATAATAAACGGTGCTCACCAATAAACCGCTAATTATAGAATATGCTCTTAAGTGTAAAAACATAAAGGATATCTGTTTTATAGCCTAATCTGTTGTTCATATTGTATCTAAACTTATAACAAACTGATTAAGGAGGAATTAACTTAAAATTCAATTACTTCCTTTGCTCAACTTTATTCATATTTACCAAACAAGGATTATACATTTCTTAAGTTTGATAATCCACGGTTTCAAGACATTCTATTTATAGCTAATTTATTCCCTAATTTTTCCCTTAAAAATATTTTTAAGCTAAGAGTTCGGGAATGTTCATCGAATTTTGATTGAGGTAGATGTCTTCATTAAAAGTGAAATAACAAAACTCGTTTTCATTGCTGTGCTTTTTACTTAAATAACTCCACAATCGTTATACTTTGTTTGAGTTTCAATAGCACTAAATTGTCAAAGATAAATCACAATTAGTTTAATCAAGACTTTCAAGATATAATAATTAGTTAAAGTAAATGAAACTAGGTTAAAGTAATGTTTTACATATAACTTAGAACTGAGTTGGTTTTCTTTTACTGGTTTCGTGACCATTTAATTGATACAAATTGTTGGTCATTACACATTAGCTATCTACTTTACTTAAACACAAGTAGGTTTATATGATTTGGACTTCATAAGGGATAATTCCAGCTTTTTAACTATCTTTACGAAAGCTTTTTCTTAAATTTAGAAATGCCATTTATAAATTGTAAAATACAAAATTGACTGCGCAGACGTATTTACGTGAATGAATTGTATAATTGATTTCTTCAAGCTTTTGTAATGCATTTTACGTTGTTATAAACCTTATTATAATATTTTTTCCATGAATTTATGTTGTTATAATGCACTTGATTCGCTCAAATGACTTTCAAAGGGTCTTGATATTCAAACGACATCTGTTATTCAAAAGGTGTGCATTTCAATGCATCTAAAATTAAAATGAATAAAGTGCTACTTCTACTTTTACCATATATTAAAGTTAAAACGTGAGTGAAAAGTTAAATTTAGGTTTTACATTTTTTTATGGTTTTTCTCTTTAGTTTTTAAGAAAAAATGATCACAAGTATTTGCATCTTGTTTAAAAATCAGTTCAATTTGCTTAGAAATGGCGATGAAAAACTAAAAATTAACATTTAAACAGGCAATTTAAAAACTAACTTCTCTTTTTAACTATTAAACTAATTTTTTTATGCCTGGAGTTTGATAAAATCAAGCGTTAAATTAAATTTTTTAAATACTTTTAATATAGCTACGCGTAATAAAAGTTTAAGAGCACCTTATTATGAACTAAACATTTCTTGGGTAAACGATAAATTCGTTTTTATTTAAATTTAATTTTTTTTTAAAATTAAATTATTGGCATTAACCAGATAGCAGAGATTATTACGTAATTAAATTTCCCATTTCTGCACTATATTATTGCACAAATTAAGAATTTTTTTTTATTAATGTTATTTAAAGTCGCTTCAACAACTTGGTCATTAGCGACTGATAATTGCATAGAAATTAAGAATTGTTTTTCTTTATTTTAAATTATTTTATAGTGTATTTATTCGTAGTACGTACAGGTTTTTGAATTGCTATTGTCCTCAGGAGGTTACAAACTAGTTAATTACATTATTGGTTAATTTTGAATCACATTTACGTCTGAAGCCAAATTCTATAAACCACAACTGTAATCAATATAACCATATTGGTTTGTGCCTGGCTTTGTAATGGTATTTTGATCATGCATTCTCTTTGCTTTGAAAAAATTTTCTTATACCTTTTATTTTGCTAATATTAGCATTTAATGTCAATTAAGTACATTAACAATTATAATCGATATATTAAATTTTTATTAAACTTTAACGAATTTTTTGTTTTATAAATATAGGTACATCTGAACTTACAAATATTCTCCTTTTCATTGAAAATATGTTGCGTACTTTAATTCATTTTTATTTTCTAAATGAAGATACGCATTTTAACGAATAAATATAGAGACAACGAACAACGTTGGGAAGTATAGAACATTTTACATTGTTCTATGGAAATTCTAATAATGAATATTTTAACCTTTCATTATTGACAGCCAACGTTTGGAAGTTTTTAGAAGGTTCGACAATAGAACTCTTGGAAATGTTAACGTGTGCAAAGAAAGAAACTGAAGATCCACATTCATTGTAAGTGATGAGTTTGGTGAATACATGTGATTAAAAAGTGATTGAAGCAAAGTGATTTTTGTGATAAGTAATTTATCAATAAATTAAAATAAATAAAGTCATTTGGTTAAAGAGAATTTCTTGAGCGTTTAAGAGTATCTCGTTACAGTATTTTAATTTTATCATTGACTTCATTCAAAAGAAGGTTTAAGTACCTTTTCTTTTGAGTGCTTTTCCAAACAGCAGCAATTAAATTGAATCTGTCTTTGTATTTAGAAACGTCTACGGCTACATTCTACAATGAAGTATAACACAGATAACATAGAAATGTAATAATTAATTCTTGTTTCACTCTTGATGGTTAATTTTTATTGTTATTAGATGCTGAAAGAGTAACTGACTTTACTGTACCATGGTACTGAAAAATATTATATGCTTTAAAAATATTATAGGATTTTAACGATAGATCGGTTGAATACAAATTTCAATGTCGTTTGTAATTTATAAACTTATTCGATAAGAAATTTCAAAATTTTTCCTTTGTAATAGAAATCTTATTTTAAATGTTTGAGTTTTGTCTCCCAAATCCCCAAAAGTTTGTACGTTTCTCAACCAAAAATCATATTTGTTATATATAGTGTAACGTTTTTACGGGTTCGATGGTTTGTGTTTAATGACAACGAATCTATTTCTTAACAATTGATTATTTATTTATCTTACGTTATTTTTGCTTATATACTACTACACTTTTATTTACAATGTTCACTATTACAATAGTCACAGTCACTGTTTATATTTCACTATATACACTGCACCGATACACTTTATTTTAACAATGCACTGATAATTTATCCAAGCACTAATCACTTTGAACTCTGCGAATATTTATATCGCACGTAATGTCGTTTATTTACACTGTTGATTTACAACTCTCGAATATTTATGTGAATACAGTCGATGAATTATTTGAATACTCTCGATGATGTATTTGAATACTGGCTCGCCTTATGCTTGTCCGGACTTATATAGGGTTTCGGAACTTTTTCTGGAATTTTCACCACTTTCTAGAATTCGCTGAATTATCGATCATTCCAGAATTTTTACTCTTTCTTAATTCATCCAGTAATCCTTTTCGTCCCACCCTCTCTGTATGGGGTTCTTGATATAATATAATCCTTTTCCTTCCACCACTAATCATAATACAGACCGCCTTCTCATTAGCCGGCTGATAGTTACGCCCACTCCCGCTGGGCCGGGTAAGTGTAGGCGTTAAAATGGCGCCGTCTTCATCTTAGGATTGTGACAATAGATAAAATTAATTGACGCAGATTTTGAGAATCACATATATCATATATTTGCAAAGTATGAATTATTCACTCGCCAAAAATGATGATGTTTTGAGAGTAGATACTTTGTGTGTTTCTTTCAAAGTTTAGCAGTTTTGTTGTACACCAAAAATTAACAATTGTATTTGTGTTTTATTTGTAAAAAAATTAATAACGAATTGATATTTGTACATTGTGTTAAAATTAATTATCAAACTATTAACATTGAATACTCGAAAGCCTTATAAAACTCAGGTCCAAGGCTTATTATGAAATAGCATTTTCTAACACTTCTCCGAAACAATGTAAATTTTATGTTTATTAATGCTTGTTGTGTTGAGTACGTTTATTTCACGTGTTTACTCGTATTATAATTATTACTTGAAACACAATTAAAATTAAAAATTTATTATTTAAAAAAGTGAGGTCAAAACGATAAATATCTATTGCGTTATAAGTAAAATATACAAAGAAAGCTTTATTGATTAATCCAGTGTTATATAACATTTCATTGAGGTCAACTTGGAATAAATTATGCCTCCAGTCTTAATTATCACGTAAAAATAATTTGTTAATTCAAAATTTATATCGGATTAAATAAATTCTGGAAAACTTTCACATTGAAAAATTAAGCCAAATGATTTTTATTTATCTTATCTTGTTCTTCGAACAAGTTTGTTATTTTTTATCATGGTTATGATCTTTCATCTTGTATATTTGTTTTTTATTAAAGCTGCGAAATGTTTTTTTTTAACTTAAAGAGGCTTCAAAAGCATGGTCTTTAGTAATTACTCAATCTCGATCTCCACTCTAGGCTCCGGGCTCACAAATGGGGTCATCGAACCAGCCCTTACGCAAGCATAAGCTTCTTCATTTCCAGCAACTCCTTTATACCCCAATACCCAACCAAGTTTTACTCGGTTGTGCTTTGCCAGGTCATCCAGGAGTTTCCGACACTCCAGCACCAGCTTAGAGCTGATCGTTGTATTGTCGATCGCTTCTAGCGCTGCCTGGCTGTCAGAGAGAATCTGTATGTTCCTATTCCGATAGCCCATATTCAGATTCTCTCTGGCACATATGGCAATGGCCGTGAATACCGCCTGAAAAATAGTGGCCCAGCCCCCAAGCGTCACTGAGATGCGTCCCCTTGGTTCTCCCTCCACTACTCCCGCACCAGATTCTCCGTCCATAACCGATCCATCTGTGAACCACATTAGTTCATCATTTATTGACCTATTTCCCCACAAATATGGCTTTAAGGTTACCATGTATACAGTGAACCTGCACGGAAAAAATAGTGGTGTAAAATTTACAACACTAAACTATTAATAATTTTACTCCACTTTGTGTTCACTATAACCACAAATGTAACATTAGATAAAACACTGTGTTGTATTCAGCTCTAACGTATAGTATTTTTTACTACCATAGTGTAGTAAATATATTTAGCTGTTACAACTGCTGAGTGTTGTACAATTAACAAATTTTGGCGTTTCTGTTACGTCACGAATTTTAACAAATCTGTAATCGTTACCATTTTTGGTGTATAAAATACTAGATACAATGTACAATTTACTCCAAATGTCATAAAACCTTGTAAAACGGCTGAGAAAAAAACTACAATAGTTTTAAGATTTTCTCTGAGTCAGCGTAAGGAACGAATACTATAATGAAACGAATGACATAAATTAGACTCGTAGTCGCTTCTGTCAAATAAAACCAGATTTTTTCTAAGTTTTATTAGTAATAAATAAGTTACATTTATCACAACTTTTTAAGTCAACAAGATTCTTACCTAATGAAGGTTTAATACCTACAAATCGTTACCAAAAACAACGTTTTTAGATGTTGTGTGGTTGCTTAGGAAGTAAACAAGTTGTTAACAAGTGTTTATCTCATTTTAAAATGATGTATAATATATAAATGTAATCTAAGAAAACGCAAAAAAAAGATTCCGTTTTTTGACGAAATTTTCTTGCTACAAAAAGAAAAATAGTTAATAAAAGTATTTACTAAAGAACAATGAAAACGAAAAGCGTTGTGTAAAACATAAACACTATAGATGTTTGATGTAAAGTTTGAAGTGAATCCCGAGGTTTTTGTGTTGTTTGATTGAGAGTTCATGACCATCTTCAAACTAAATTTTTGGCATTTGCGAGAATCTGTTGCACCAAAGATCTACTTATGGGCTGTCTGATTAAGCTGAACCACGTTTTGAGTTTTAGTGCAAGCATTTGATGTGATATAGATCTTAATGTGATATTGATATGATATATATGATTACTATTCTGCAAGCCAGTAACTCTTCAAGTGTAGTATAGTAAAGTTTTTCCATTGATACATCCAATATTGTTGTTGTATTTATATAGGTTGTAAGGTATTGGTTTATTCAGCAGCTTTTGGCTATTTTGACAGCGTAACATATCTATTAATTTTCAAAAATAAACGACTGTTACGCTAACTACGCTTTTTATACAATGTGGCACTAAGATAAAATATAAATACGTTTTTATTACTTTAACATTCAGAAAATTGAGTTAAAAATTGTATTATTTACAAAAAACTCAAAATAATATGAAAAAATAAATTTTATTTAATACAATTTACTTTCTGCCATAACCTTATAATATTTTGCAAATTATAATAAGTTTAATAAATAAATATTATAAGAAAATGAAAAACCGACTTCAAAATAAATAAAAAATCTTAAACAAGAAATGCACTAAAAAGTAACAAAATAATGGCGTATCCTTGCAGTATGTACAACTTACAAATTATTAGGATAAGATAATGTACAACTATTGTTATTTTTGGAGTTGGTGTCAGCCAAGAAAATAAATATTAATGGTAATTTGTAAAAAGGTTTAGTTGGTTATTGGTATTTTGTAGTTTAAAGGTCGCTAGATATTGTTACAGTTCGAGTATATTGTTTAAAAGTTCATTTGAAAAATAATTTTCATAAGGTTTCTCGTTTTTTGCTAAGTACCATTATAGTCGTATTTCCTTGGTTGGCACCAACTCCAAAAAAAACAATAGTTGTTCATTATCTTATCCTTATAATTTGTAAATTGTAGACACTGCAATTATACTCCATTATTTTGTTACTTTTTAGTGCATTTCTTGTTTAAGATTTTTTATTTATTTTGAAGTCGGTTTTTCATTTTCTTATAATATTTATTTATTTCTCGCGTTTTAGTAATCTGAAGTTTGTTCACTGATTTTATTTTCTTGAAAATGGGTAAACCTTCTAAACGCGCTGCTCATATGAGGCAGCGCCGTTAAATATTAAAAGTTACTACATCATTACTACAACTCCTTAAGGGTTGAAATTTTTTGCTTTCTAAATGTAATAACAAAACTAAGTGGAATACTCTTTCCAGTAGAAAAAAAAAACTATCAAAATTCGATGATTCAGTTAAATGTCACTATTTCATCCCCTATTTTCATCCTTAGAGGGTGGATTTTTTTCTCTAAACTGTAATGTGAACAATTTAAAGGTACGATATACGTAATAGAAACAAAATTATCGAAATTGGGTTAACCAAGAAAATTTATTATTTGATCCCTAATTTTTAAACCCTTATGAGTAGAGTTTTATTTTATAAAAAATGAATATGAGATTAATTTAAAATTATGTTCTACCAATATAAAAGGAATTATCAAAATCGAGCTATCCAATAAGAAGTTAGTATTTCATCCTTTAGTTTTCAACCCCTTAGAAGTGAAAGATTTCCTTTAAATTAAAATGGAACCATTCGGGAAGCACCAGCTTACCAATAAAAAAAGAATCATCAAAATCGCTTCACCCAGTCGAAAATGTTGAGGTAACAAACATTAAAAAAAAAACAAAATACAGTCGAATTGAAAACCTCCTCATTTTTTTTTTGAAGTCAGTTAAAAATAAGATATTTTGTATCGGACTTACGGACTTACTCAAATAGCAGGTTCTTAAGGTTCAATATCGGATAGTAACAATGTCGGATTAGGGGGTCAATTTCGGCTCTAAATTTCGACTTGGGACTCCATTGGTAGTATTCTCTATCAAGCCCAATCAAGATAACAGATTGGGTAAAAGAACCACTGTCCTGCTGGCCAAAATAAAAAATGTACATTTATATGTAAGGTTAGGTATATAAAAATAAACTTCATTTTAAAAAGACAATTTTGAGTTAATATGACCTTTATATTATTTAAAACCTCGTAAACATTTTATTCTATTTTCCTGCAATTCTGTAAGAGTAAAGTTTTATTCTTACAAAAACTCTAATTTAACATTTACTCATCTGATTGATGGTTATAACGGTTCAAGTTTCATTATATTCAAGATGTGTTCTTAAAGTATAGAAAAACTTTAATTAATTGTCTTTGCAATGAAAAATACGGGCATCAAGCAGTGTAAAAAATAAAGAACGGTGAAAAAAAAGTTAGTTAACTTGACCACTACACATTAATCTTCTTGTCACCATGACTTTGGGGGATATTTGCGAGTTCCAGGATTAGGAATTACAAAAAAATATTTGGCAAGAAAAATTCATTGATTTATACTTGTCTTCGAATATGTTGAATTAATATAATACAAAGAGATCCACGATATAGTTATTTGGTTTTGAATAAAGAAGAGAAAAAAGTAAAATGATTGTGAAAATAATGAATTCTTTGAAACATGAGTTCAAATGAATGAAGGATTTTTCTTATGAAAAAGGTTAAATTAATCTTGTGTTTGTTTAGAATGATACGAAAGCTTCATAGTTTCTTTTATTTTCATTTTTTTTTGAGTTCAAAAATTATTAAATATTTCCATAAGAATTCTAGGAGAAGAAAAATGATTTTGGCTAAAATATCTATATAAAAATGGAACATAAAACACACTCAAAAAATAACTACCCACCTGCTTATATATACGGAAGATCCTGATTATCAAACAAAAAAATCTCTCTTGCAGCATAGAAAACTTTTTTCAATTGAATTCGAGTGTGAAGTTTGTCCTCTGAAAATAAGTAAAGAATTTCAAACTAAACAAGTTTCAATGCTAGATTATTATTGATCGTTAGCTCTGAAATACGGTTGTGAGCATTACGAGTTTTATACTTTGGTAACATAAAACAAACTATATTAGTTCAGCAAAAGTTTATTTCTTTTACCGAACATTTTTCCTAGTTTGAAGCATTAAATTTTACTCTGCTGATGAGGATTTAATTTCAATTTACCGTTCACAATCATGAATTTCAATATTCGCCTAAAACAATTAGTTGAAAGGATGCCTATCTTGGAGAAGTTTGATAACATAAGTTTAAAATCTTTGAGAATATTGTAACGTTGAAGTTCTTTGAACTGAACCACTACCTTTGCTGATTTGAAATTGAATCTAACCAGTTAATGTTTTAAGGAATTAATTTTCAAGTAAGATATTAGAAATCAATTCAAGTTATGTATGTAAGAAGTCTCATTAAAAGTTAATTATTTCATACGAGCTGATTTTTAAAACTTTTAATGTATAGTGCCCATGTAAAAACTGCACTGAAAAATACAAAAAATATTAAAATAGTTTCAAAAAAGGTAATTGATAAGTTTTATCTAAAAATCGATTTAACATCGAAACATTTTTCAAGATTTGAAAATATTTAAGTAATATAATTTTTGTGAATTTTAAAAAAAATTAAGATCAACTTTTTTTTAGTTAAATAAATTCGTAACAAATAATACAGTTGACTCTAGTTAGTCTTCTACTAATTCAGCTATCGGTGAATCTGAAAGTTGAGGAAAAAGTCTTCGGCTTTCATTTAGAATTGACCATAGAACCACTGATGTATAGAGTAACAATCTAAATCTGGCGGTACCACAACAATTAGTGGTATCATGCGTTTTGCTCCCCAGACAAAATATTCCCATGATAAAAAATTTGCGATAAAATATTTCATGCAATTTCAAAACCTCATAATTTTCTGATAAATATATTTTGAGCTCCATAACTAAGATTTTATATTTAATAATTTTTAGTAAGAACGTGCTAAATTGACCCCCATGTATCCGTGTTAAATTCGCAAAAACTGTATTAATTAATGCCAAAAGGTTACAGGGGGTCCCCCTGGCGGGGGTTTGGGGGCAAAACCCGCAGAAAAACAAATTGTAGTCATTGTTTGTTTACCCGATTTTCATTCATTGACTGAATGTGCACTCGTTGTACCGCGAAGTTTTACACTAAATTTAATTTTTAAACATCAAAATTTTGCTGCAAATACGATTCATGCAGTTATTCTATGAGGACTTTTTATCTGAAGATATTTTTTCGTGAGTATATTTTGTCAGGGATTTTTTTATCGGAGATAAGAACGCATAGAACCCGCCAACCGTGTCATTCAATTTTAACTGATAACATTTGTGTATTGTAATTTTATGGATTGGTAAAGATGTATAAAGGTTTTCGGCGCTCGTACGCCGTTAACTTTACCAAAAAGAAGGTAAATATATAAATTGTAGGAAATTTTATTTACTTTCATTACATATAGAAATATTTTGATTGGAAAGAAGATATTGCCAAGAAACAGTGATGACAGGGGATATTTTGTCCGGGATCAAAACTATTGAGTATCTCCAATCCATGTAACAACAACAGATGCATAGATAGTTGTAATGTAATTTAACCCAATGAAACGTAAATCAAACTTATATAACTTGTTATCTTCTATACCAATAATAAAATTGAAGATTTTTACTACTTGAAAACCTATTTAATAAAAACATCCCATCTCTCCTCCGCAAGAGAACGAAAAACGGAATCATTTTTCCCAGCTAAGATTTTTATCTAATCTAAAAAATTTAAGGTGTTTTGTTGAATACTCTTTATTGCCTACATTTTCACATATTTAATAAAAAAATAAATGCCATTTACATTGTCATTTCCCTCAAAAAACAGGGTAATAACAGGGTTTGTCCAGGGTAAACTTGAAAACAGCTGAGCCAATTTCAATGGAATTTTCACAAAAAGTTATTAAATATTGTAACTTACGTTATAGGCTACTTTTTACTTTGAATAGTTTTCCCTGTCTGTTTATTCTTGGCAAACTTGAAAACGTCTAGTTCGATTTGGACGAGATTTTCACTACAAGTAGTAAATATTACAAAAAGTGCTTTAAAATACTTTTTATTCCAAAAAAATGCTGATGTTCTGAGCAAAAAAATACAAACTATAAAACATGCACAACGAAAAACATACATCGGCAGGCAGTTGTGATACAATGTACATATACTTACATATCATAGAGACGACATGATTTTAAACTATGTAATTTGTTATTCTTATAAATTAATGGTCGCAAATTTGAAAATTATAACCGTGATAGAAGTATAGCGATAGGTTAAATTCCTAGAAACCATAATTCCATTGTGAATTTACGGGTAGTTAATATATTATTAATAGTTCGGCTGAGTAAACGTTTGAGTTGTCGAGGGAGGAGAAGGAAATCCTCTGCAGTAAATATGATTTCATTCATAAAAATAAATATCTTTGTTCAATAATGAGACCCGTAAAAATAAATAACAAAAACAGACAGTTCGACTTAAGTTATCCCAATTAGGAGTTTCATTAAGAATGGTGAAGCCGTTAGGCAGAGCCCCCAGAACAAAAAGAAATCCAGCCCAACTCATTTTTCAAAAGAAAATAGCAACTTAGATATGACCATCGCGTTGTTTTTTTTACCAAAAAACAATATTCTTAATTTTCAATTTATTTTAGCAAGATCTATGAGAATTCGTTGTTTAATCTTGGACCCCGGAAAATAGCAGACTTGCTGATAAGACATAATGGCCTTATTACTATATCCTAGAATTATGAATCTAGGGCAACCAAACCTGATACCTCAGATCTTAAGATAACACATTAAATATTATTGATCCTTAAAAAGAGACACTTCCTAAAGGATAGCTACTAATCCATTCTACTAAAATTAATAAATGATTTCATATGATATTTGGTGTGAAAGGTTCTCAAGGCTTAAAATTTTCTTAATATTATACAATATTCAAAAAAACGTAAAGATCCTACCTATAAGATAGCTTATATCTGTTCCTGGAAAAGTAGTTTAACGGATAATCATGATCTTTCTATGAAATAAAGGTCTAGAAATACCTAATTATTTTTTTTTTTTTGTTGAAATAGCTGAATTTCTTATTTTGGGTATAGTTTTCTATTATTCAATCAGATTAATTTATATACGCTCTGCGAAGCGGGCGGGTATCAGCTAGTTTTTTTATAAAAATGATCATATTTTTAAGAAGTTTTTAATATTGTATTTTTTTTATTTTCAGGTAAGCTTCAAACAGATTTGATTGATTTCTTATATCCACAAAAGGTATGAATATTTTATAATTTTATGAAGGCAGATAATTACTTTATTATGAGTTTTACACATCTTTTCGTCTCAAATATTTGAAGCTTCACTTAAAGAAGTTAAGTGAAAAAAAAAAATAAAATCCAAAACCAGTTATTTAAACACCTTTGAAAACAATAATAAATATCAAATTTAGTAATTGTAGTTAGTAGGTAATCTTTATGTACATCAAGCATTGGTTCGATGAAAGTTGAAAAGTGAAGCTTTTTTGTTACTTTCTCATTAAGAAGTTTGAACTAGATAGTTTCTTTTACAAAAAAGCTTTTATAAGCGTTAGAATTTTCCTAGAGTTGTTATATTTTATGGCAAAGCTTTTTCAACGATTCATTTATTAGTGTCGTGCAATAGAACGAAGAATGAAAAAGAAAATATATAAGACGAGAAAAGGAAACTTTTTCTAAATTAACATAGCAAAAAGTAAGTGATGTAGCAAATGATTCCTCTTTGAAAATATAAATGCTGACAACAAATTCATGTCTTTGAATTGTTTGAATTTATTCGAGTTTAATGAAATACTTTTAAATAAAATAAAATAAAATATTTTTAAATGAAAATTTCTGTCGAAATACCATCTGTTGCTGGTTTTAAACATTACTTTAAATTATTGTAGTGGAAAATTTTCTGAACAGTTGACTGCTTTCATAGTAACCATTGTAATATTTACAACGAACTGTACTATTATAATATATCATTTTAAGTTCACACTAATTTTATGCATGTATAATATTTAAACGTTTTCGGTTCTCTTCTTATCTACAGTTATTTATTATAAATTTCCAATTCATTAGCAAAATGTTACATAATTGGAAAAATAACCAAAGAAATTTCCATTGAAATCATTGTTTGCTCTAAATGGAAAAATGATTTCTCTTGGGGAGACAAAAAATTACTTTCTTTCGCTTTATTTATTATTTTTAAGAGTTAATTTTTGTGAAGAATGCCTTTTTTTTTTTGGGCTGGAAGATGGAAATCTTTAAAAAACACCATGAAACCCGTGTATCGTGGTAGTGTAGGTTTTTTACCGGTTTTGTACCGCGTAGGGGACAATTATTATTAAATAATTTCCATATCGTTTATTCCTTCAAATCCTGAGGCTTCATTCGCTTAAGTCGTCGAACAATGCCGGCATCAAGGATGTCTTCCATTTCGGAATTCATACAAATTTGCATCTTTTGGTTACCCTTGATCACATATCTCCTGGTCTCTTCAGTGACTAAGCTGATCTGTAGGCCACCGTGCAGATCCCTGTTTCGTGTATACCAAGAAGCATTTACAATTCCACGTAGTGCTTTGTTCTGGAAGTCTTGGATCATTTTCATCTTTGTTCTTTTAGTACAGCCCCATAATAGGATCTCGTACGTCCATACAGGCTTCAGCATCTGTTAATATATCAATAGCTTGTTTTCGACTGTCAGTTCCGATTTCCAAGGGGCCAGTAGAGTTTTCTATGCCTAATATTGAGTTCGTATTTTTTATTTTTTACATGATCATTTAACTTCAACTTAGCATCCAGGTTCATTCCCAAATATTTGTCTGTGTTAGCATACTGTACAATTAGTCCATTTATTGTTATGGGTAGAGTTGGTATCTTCTTGTTAGTGAAGTTTATGTGGGTAGATTTTTCTTCATTCAACTTGTTGCATCACTGTTCCTTCCAATCATACATTTTATTGACAGCATTTTTTAGTTCGGCTGTGGCTTTGTCCACACTTTCAGTAACTAAAATAATTGCGATGTAAGGTGGGAGTGGTTACCCACATTTATTTACATTTATATATTTACAATTACAGTGGCCGGCCGCGGCACTGCCCCATCAAAATTGAATTGCTTAATGTTTACAACGTCGTTTTGTCAGGGCAGTTGTGCGAGGTGTCACTGCATGTTCAAAAACCATTCCTAGTCGCCACATCACTCCCCTCCTAGGGACTTGGTCACGATTATTGTCGTCGTTGGGCTGTGAGACTCTGAGCTGCCATGGAACCGTCGTGGAGTCGGCGCCGCTAGGGACGAGCTGCTGTGGCTCGAGTCCGAAGACGACGTGGGACGGGTATGGAGTAATACAACCGAAACCTAGGATGCCGCTACTCCATAGTTGTGTCCTTCGTGAGGGGGTCCGATGTATGTGGCGACTGTATGACGCCCAAAATATTGCAAAAAAAAACTTGCAGGTTTTGGCAGATTGGCTGTTCCTCGCTGCTTCGTTACGTCCTGCAATTTAGGGTCACCAAAATGTAGGGTGGGAGTGGTTACTCACATTTATTTACATATATTTATTTACAATTACTGTGGCCAGTATTGGCTTCATATAAATATATAAGGTCGTTTCTTCAGGGCAGTTGCGAGAGGTATCACTGCATACTCGAATTCTATTTCTAGTCGCTACAGCGGTGTCATCGGCAAACCATAGTCACCCACCATAGTACTACTGACATTCGAAATGTCCCTTGTGTACATGGGATACAGTATTGGTCCTACGACACTTCCTTGAGGCATTTCTGCCGATATTTCTTTCATCTCAGAGTATTCTATACCATGTCGAATCTGAAAGTATCTATTCGCAAAATAGGAGTTTATGATCTCAAAATATTGATGCGGCAAATCTAGATGCAATTTGAAACGTAAGCCGTTAAGCCAAACTTTATAAACAGCCTGGGCAACGTTCAAAAAGATTGCGGAGCAGACCCCTTTGCCCTCCAGAGTTTTCTCTATCTTATCAGTTATACGATGTACCTAGTCTATTGAGGAGTTTTGATTCCTAAGCTCAAATTGGTGATTAGGAATCAATTTTCTTTCTATCATATTTCGATTAAGTCTTTCTATGAGTATTTTTTCAAGTACTTTCGAGACAATCGCTACTAATGGTATTGGCTGATATGATGTTACTGCTGACATAGACTCCCCTTGCTTATGTATCATAATCACATTCGCAATTTTCTAATTGGAGCTGAGGCCGCTGGGGACGAGCTTCTGTGGCTCGAGTCCGAAGACGACGTGGGACGGGTATGGAGTAGTACAACCGAAGCCTAGGATGCTGCTACTCCATAGTTGAGTCCTTCGTGAGGGGGTCCGATGTATGTGATGACTGTATGGCATCCAAGATATGCGGGAAAACTTGCAGGTATAGGCAGAATGGCCGTTGCTCGCTGCTGCGTCGTGCGCTGCAATTTGGGAACACCAAAATGTAAGGTGGGAGTGGTTATCCACATTTATTTACATATGTATATACAGTTACATTGGCCAGTACTGGCCCCATAAAAATTGAATTTCTTAATGTGTATAAGGTCGTTTCTTCATGGCAGTTGCGAAAGGTATCACTGCATACTTGAATTCTTTTTCTAGTCGCCACGCAAGTGTTATTTTTTCCCCGGTCATTGTTTGTGGATATGGTTTGAAACATGAAAAAAATTTAAACTTCATATCAATATTTGATAATTCCAAAATTTATTAATTTTTATGTCCTTAGTTACAAATTAAAAATAAAATTTAACAGACAATAAATTTAATAAACACCATGAAAATAACGATGCTTTCCCGGAACTTCTGTCACATTTGAATGTCGTAGGAGTTTGGAATTGGTAATGGGAGTTGAGGTGATAATCCGGAACTAGTGCAAATTGGAATATTTTCAATTTTAAAATTTCAAATGAAAACTTTTCTCCGTTATGTTATTTAGGGGAATTTTCGACATGTGAAATGCTTTGTCATCACTCTATGATAAATTATAATGATTTTTAATCATACACGAATAAAATGATTTTTTTTTAAATTTTATGTAACTATTAACTATTTTAACGGCATTGTAAAATTTGTATCCATTAGCATAACTTTTAAACTGTAAATGGCCGTAACAAAGTTGAACTTGCAGTCATTCATACATATAGTTTCTTAATTATAGTGTTAATCAAATATGCGTTCACTTCAGTGAATTTATCTGAAAATTATAGAACAGATTAGGCCAAGAGCTGCTTTTCCTTTACGTGGAAGACCTTTTGTATAACATCTTATAACTCTAGCGATTAAGTGATACGTTTGATAGTGAACTCAAACTGATTGATGTAAAAGCAGTCAAGCATTTGACCTCTAGGGACTGTACATTTTGAATGCAAATCTTATTAGTTTAGATGTTTAAACTATCAAAAATTGTTACTTTTTTATTTGGAAAAAGATTGATATGAACATTAAACAAACATGCTTATCAATCTTCTGTATTCTTCGAACCAATTTCTTATCAACACTTTGTATTGCAGCCACTTTTTAAATTTCAGCAACTTTAATAGTGCAGCTTTAAATAATTTTCATATTACAAAATTCGCAAGTACTAATGAGAAACATTTCAAAACGTTTATCGTGCAAATAATGGAAATAGATAAATTCGTGAAAAAATGTTCGAAGAAAGAGCAAGTTCGTGATTGCCATTATTGATTAAACTGGGTCAAATGATAGTGCAAGAGAGACGAGTATTTCGTGAAACTTTTGTTATTGATTATCCTTTTAATATTTCGATGCTATTAATAAATATGCTCTCAGCGTGTAAATTATAAACGCTTACAAACAATGAAAACATGTTTTACATAATTATTAAAATAAAAAAGCTTAACGAATTGTTCAATTTGAATAATACAATGGCTGTTATGTTTCTTATAAATATAAAATTATGTGGGTAAATAATAAGCTTTTATCAAAGTTATTGTAGGAGTAAAATACAAATAAAAAACAAAATTTTTGTTTAATATGAAAATACATAAATTTGAAGAGATAATGCGTGGAAAAATTATGATGAAGATTTTTAATATTCATTAAACTTATTTATAACCGATGCTTCACTAATATGCAAAAAAATTTACTTAAAATCATTTTTCAGAACAATATAAAATGTACAAAGATTTTTAAGATTAGTAAAATTAACTTACTTATATAAGTATAGATAGTATAATCAATAATTAATTATATTACAAAAGAAATAAGGTGACAAATATTTGTTTTCGAAGCAATAAAATGTTTAAATCTTTCCGCAAACTCTTATAAAAAGAAATTTAAGCGTGTTAAAGGACATGCTCTTCGTAGTTTATTCATATCACCTAAACTTTCTTAATAAAGACATAAGTAACCACTTATGTAAAATGAGACACCGCCTTGTTAGAACTAAATTATTTTTGGATTTATCCTTTTGATTTAAAACAGTAATTCTTAACAACGAAGACAATTAAAGGATATGGAAATATGGAAAGCTTAGAATACTGAACCTGGAATAAGTAAGAATCTTTGCACAGCAGGGATACATGAGCAGAACAGAAGTACAATAAGCCTAAGACTGCACTGCGGGGGGAACGAGCCCTAACCTGGGTTTCTGCTAACGGAAAAAAAGCACTGCTTCTTGCTAAAATAAAGGATATTGAAACGTTTTTACGAGTTCTCGAGGTTTTGTGTTTAATGACAACAAATTTATTTTTAAACAATTTTTTATTGATTTATCTTACACTTTATTGTCACATATAAACTAAACGTTAACAATAAGTTAGTTCACTGTTTAACTAGTCAGTTTTAACAGTCAC
Organism: Sisyra nigra; assembly: GCA_958496155.1. Lineage (NCBI taxonomy): Eukaryota > Metazoa > Arthropoda > Insecta > Neuroptera > Sisyridae > Sisyra > Sisyra nigra. The sequence goes on from OY292317.1 coordinate 1,635,568, forward strand.
TTATTCACTAATTGTCACTCACTATTGCACTGTTCACTTTATTTACAATGTTCACAACTTATATAACACTGTTCACTTCTACTATTTATTTTAGCACTGATCACTTTCACTATTTATTTTAATACTGGTCGAAGATTTATTTCACACTGATCACTTTCCGAGAGTTGACGTTTACGATTTATTTTCAGATTGACTCGCTTTATGCTTGTCCGGGCTTATATAGGATTTCGAAATCCTTCTAGTAAATTATATCCTATTTTTCCTTTGCCAGGAGCCACAACCTTCTTATTTTCTTGGAACGATAAAATATGCAAAAAGAATTACCTTAATTACTAGCAATAATTCTCCGCCCGGCCTCCCCCATCCCACAACCACGCCGCATCCTCATTGGCTGACTGATGTGGTAGGTGATACTCCTATAATCTGAAAATGGCGACGATCCTCCATATTTAGACCATGACAATATTTTAACCTATAAGTTACTAAACAAACTGCTCTGTCATTTCGAGTAACCAAGATTTCTAATAGCTTTGCATTTACATTTACAACTCACCTATTTAGTTTTACAGTTTCATAACCTTAATCTTTTACAAATGATTGTTCATCTGCAATTTTTTGTAAGTAAGCTTTTTTTTATCCGGTAATACACTTTTAAGATCTACAATTTTTCACTTCTCATAAAAATTAGTTCCTAGAAAACATATCGTCGGGGGTTCTTCTTTTATTTGCGAGCTTTTTAAAACCACCAGCAGTTTTCTTTCTCAAAAACTGTTATGAAATTACTACTTTACTGTGTAATAAATCCTAGACCCAAGTTTAGCCAAACAAAAGACGGATAGAACGTGGTTTCCCCGGATAAAGTCCGAAATGTGAACAATTTCAAATATATTTCAATTTCAAATAAATCTAGGTTTAACCGTTGATCCAGCTTTCCCTGTAGCATATACATAAAGTAGAAAACGAACTTGATTGGATGTTGGGGCATAAGGGAGTTAAAGGTAATGATGCTTACCCGATGCTTACGCAAGGGCTGGTTCGATGGACCCGGAGCCTGGAGTGGGGATCACCAAATCTCAAAAAGGCCGACAAAAAGTCGGCTAAGACAGCAGCAAAACAAAAACTAGGTATAAGTTTCCGGTATTAAAGCTCAACAAATGAATAATAAGGCTTAAGCATGGAATGATAAATTTGCCCCTCGCTCACTGCTGAGGTTTTATGGTTGGGAAGGAATCACCTTAGAACAGTAACGGTGCTGATAACCAGACCCTGTAGACTGAGGAAGCATCTGCAAACAATTGGAGCGCTTTAACAGGACCCCAACTGGAGACTATGCGAAGATGAGGAGGAAGACACGACCCATGTCATTTTTGAATGCATAGCCCTCGCAAAATAGTGACACCTGTATGGGATAAATGACGCCCAAGCAAGCAAAAATCGCGCAAAAAGCTTAATACAGGGACTGCTTTTGTTAGGCAAAATACAGAATTTAAAATAAGCAAGACTCCTTGTACAACAGGGATACATGAGCAGATTAGGAATACAACAAGCCTAAAGCTGCATTAGACATTCTTACGGCAGAATCGCTATTTTTCAGAGAGCCTGTAGATTGTTTGTAGGACATAATAAAACAAACGTAAAGTTAACGGTGGAAAATGACTTTAATTAACAATGGTCAAATATGAATATGAACTAATAAACTATACAACATAAAGGAATTTAATAATGTTTGAAGGGATCAAATAGAATGAATATTGGAAACTGATATGATAAATAATGAAACTATTGAACGGAATAGTTATACAATAATTAAAAATGAAATTAATTTTGTAATTAAATACGAAGATTAAATTGTTTATTAGTTATTGAATGGTAAAAGTATTGTAGCCATTACCTAAAATGTTTTTAAAAAATTATGTACTTGGATACGATTTTAAATTTTACAAATGTTATAGAGAAATTTTATGAACTTAAAAGAAAATTCGTTCAACGATTAGTTTTATTCCGTTCTTTTTTCGATGGTCTATAAAAAATGAATTTCATCACAGACAATACTGGCTTCTATTTAGTATGAACGTTTGAATGGAAACTCTTTTTGTATAAATAATTTATGTTTGCTTGTACACGAATGAAGCTAGCTGATTTTATTTTCAAAGCCTTCAGCATCTTTCCATTAAGAACAAACTTGCATTATCTAATTTATTATTTTTTGTCGGCTTCCCTATAAAATATTTATTATTATTTTCCATTAATAATTCATTTTTCTCTTTTTTAAACCAAAAGGAATATTTTCCTTGAGATAAAATATTCTTTATATTGTAAGGTGGGAGTGGTTACTAACATTTATTTACTTATATTTATAATTACAGTGGCCAGCACTGGCCCCCGAACAAATTGAATTGCTTTAGGTATATAATGTCGTTTAGTCAGGGCAGTTGCGAGAGGTATCACTGCATGTTCAAACTTCATTCCTAGTCACTACATCACTCCCCTCCTAGTGACTTGGTCACGATTATTGTCCTCGTTGGGCTGTGAGATTCTGGGCTGCCTTGATTGGAATCGGCGTGGAGCCGGCGCCGCTGGGGACGAGCTGCGTGCTGTAATTCAGGGTCCCCAGAATGTAAGGTGGGATTGGTTACCCACATTTATATATATATATATATGTAAATAAATGTGGGTAGTATATATATATATATATATATATATAATATAAATTGAATTGATTACGGTATATAACGCCGTTTCACCAGGGCAGTTGCGAGAGGTATCACTGCATATTCGACTTCCATTTCTAGTCGCCACAATATCTTTGCTTGAAATGAAAAAAAAAAATATAATAATTATTCATAACTACTTATTCAATTGTAATTCATTATGAATCAAAATTATTTACCAACCAACTATCAAAATTTGTTGGTTAAATTGACGTGCTAATATCTTCCCCAAATAATAATATTTAATTAAATCTTGTAGTATTTTTAAGCAAATTAATTATGATATATCATTTTAATATGTTACTGCGATTTAATTATTCGTGACTTAGTAAGACGGAACTTATTATAAATCAGATCTTCGTTTGACTTGTTGATGTGAACTGTAGAGGAATTAGAGGCCCTTCTTTTGTTACATACGTTCATATGCAATCCCTATGCGACATATGACATTAGATTTACAGCCAATTAAAAGCGAACAAGATTTAGTTACACGCCAATTACTCAGATTAAGATGTAGCCTTGTGTTAATAGACGCGATTCTGTATTAAAATGATGAAAATTGTTTTTAACAAAATTTTAACTAAATTCTAGAGAAATACTTTATTGAATTGAAAGCATTTATGAAAATACGATACAATTTACAATTTATATCTATTCGTAGAATTCTAATGATATTTTTATCGTTTTCTTGTATAAGTAGATCATATTTGAATTTTGTATTTTATTTGTTTGAAGGTAACATGTCGTAAACATAGGTACATACCCATTTGTGTACATTTACAAAATAATGTAATTGAAATATATTTATGTGAAGTTTTACGAGAAAGAAAATTTGATGTATTTTCTACATTTTACCTTTTTATGAAATTGGGACATTATCTACTAAACGTTGTAGATAAAGCAATCTATATCCATGAGTACGTCATTTTAGAGCTTTATGCATATTGAATTGGTGTCGGTTGTGTCCTTAAACCTGAAAAGCCCAAGGGTTGTTGTCTTATATCTTCATTTGAATGGTTTACATTAAATTCCATTTTATGTTTCTGTCATATATTTATCATATATTTAAGCTTGATTTAAATAATTTTTTTATTCTTAGAAAAGTTTAAAAAATTATCTCATTTTAATTATTTAGTACGGTACACATTAAAGTAAAAAAAAAACAATGCTGCCTCGTAAAACTCAATTGTTGAATAATCAATTTAATTTAAATGGATTTGTGCACACCTTCGATAAAAACTTGAGTTAAATGAGTTGCAGCTGAAACCGGATATAATCCAATAAAACGGGGAAAAAACCTTTTACCACTTTGTTTTAGAGAGATATATAGTTTTTGGAATGTGAGCTTTTTCAAGCTCGAAAATCTGATTGGATCGCATTTCAATGATACGTAAGTTGAATTTCAATTTGTACCAAAATAATATGCTACAGTTAAAATCCGGATTATTTACAGATTCAATTTAAATATAGTCAAAAGTAATTTTTTAAAGGTTTTTTTGTTAGTTTTGCAATTCACACATTGATTATTTACAATACTTACATTTATCCTTTTAAAGTTTGTTAAAAACGTCTGAGTAAAGATTTATTTTGGATAGATTTTAAATCAATATTTAATTTCTGTTTATTGTTAATTTCATCTAATACGAGTATATTTACTCATTACAGTAGTTAAATGAAATATTTTATACCTGTAATTTATTTGTACAGAAGAGCAATTGTAAGTTTCAAAAATATCATCGCTTTGCAAATCTTGTCATGATGCAATTTGTAAGACCAATTGCACGGAGCTATTTTTGTATTAAAACCACTGCAGAAAAATACAAACTTTTTGTACCAGTTGTGAATAAATCCTGAGACTGCTTTATAATTTCTTTTTTAGCGACAGTCGACAGAGAAATATCCGCTCCTGGAATCTGCTTACGTGATAAGAATTTTATTAATCATTAAAATATATATATAAAACGAATGAACCTGAAAATTAATTACAAAATAGATAATTTTTGAGAGCTTTTAATGAAAAACATGTTTTAAAATTGATTAAACTTTTCAATTTTTTTAAGGAGATTAGGTATAAAGATATTTTTACAGAAAGTTATTATTAGATAAAGTTTAAGCAGAATAAGATTTTTATTTTAAAAAAGCTATCTGATGTGTTTTCTGTCTGAATTGCGATAGAACTTTATGACGTTAATTAGGATTATATTTAAGATAAGTATTTAGAAAATGAAGAACTTTAATCAAAAAGTTTTGAAAGATTTCATTTTGCATACATCAACAACTACTTCACTCATACAAACAATATTGAATCAGCTACAGATGAACGGTTAGAAGTTATCTATATCTATATATATAATAAAACTATAGAAAATTTTGTCCATTTCTTTGTTGTGCATATTTTACGCAAAAACCACTGAACAGATTTTGATGATTTTTTTATTGTTATATAGGTATTAGTCCTGGGTAACATAATGGCTATAATTTATACAAAATTAAGTAGTTAAAAGTTGGGAAATTCAAAGATTTGTAATATGATGTCATAAAAAACATATTTTTGTGCACTTACATTGCAAACGCTAGCTAAACCTTACGAGATAGATCAAACTTATATGTGGCGAAATTGAGTATCTCAAAAAGGTTGATAAAATATGTCTATCTCCTTAGGATAACCCACAGGAACAATTTTTATCTTTTACAAATGATAAAAAAATTTTGTTGGCATAGCAACTAGATATTGTGTGACGTACGTATTACCTGTTTTATTGATATCTTCTTCTATATTATATAAAAATTTTATGTTGTTTTATGTTGTTTATTCTGTACCAATTGAACTAAAATTTAGATACAATATACAATCGGGCTCCAGAATGGTTTTTATCTATATTTTGCGTCATTAATATATAGCAAAAAACACGTGAATCCCATAGCATAACAATAGTATCCTGGAGGAACCGTGTATATAAAAGAAAGTTTTGTTAAAATTCTCGAAATAGCATTTTAACGCATTTTCCTAAAGAAGGCCTGACCAATTTTACATAGTAGCGAAAGAAATTCTCTACAAAGTTTAAATTAAACAATTAACAAAATTTTACTGAAAAATTAATAAAAATTCCATTTTAACACCCGATAAAATTAATAAAGAAATTTTTTTAAATATTTGAATTTCTTTATTGTTCATTGTCGAAGAAATTAATTAGAAATAGGTAAACGTATTAAAATAATATACTAAATTTTTAAATAGTTAACGATTACTGAACGGAACGAATTTTAATGAAGTTTTGTTAAAGATACCTCAGATCTTAACATATTATTGAATATCATTTATTCAAAAAAAAAGGACGGCTCCTGTTGGATCGGTCTAATATTTTCTACTAAATTAGCTGAACTTTTTTAAATGACATTTGACAAAATCTTATAGAACCTGTAAGATAGCAAATATCTCTTCGTAGAAAAGTAGTTTTAAGGATTTTGATGAACTTACTTAGGATCTAAAGTCTGGGAGTATCTATCATCTTTTTCTGTTAATATAGATTAATTTTTATATTTCGGTATGAAGGTAGGAAATCTTTTAACCAATCAATTAAATTAAGATTCTCACACCGAAATGAGCGGGTATCAACTTTATCAATCGTTTTCAAATTTTGACCTTAAGTTCAAATTACAATCATTTTTACACCAGCCACCTATAGCGTTTTCATCTTTATTAAATCTTAATTTAAATCTAAATAATTTCTCTGTATTGACTATTATACTACAATATAATTTAACATTAACTTAGCCACAGCAACGCGTAACCGAGTCTTCCATATAGGCAACTAAAGTGTGTGTCAGTTAATCGCCGATATCTTATTGTTATCTTGCGTAACAGTGCCAGCCAATGGAGTGAAGTTGCCACGGAATTTAAATGGACACCATGGATACCATGCATGCAATTATCATTGTTAAATTTAATTTCTATGACAATTAAAATTAATAATTATAAGAAATTCATAATATCTAAAACAGCAGTCAATTCTATTGGCTGCTGGGTTTTACTCGTATTTTATAAGGATATATAATTTCCTAAGTAAAATAAGTAAAAGGTTTACGAAAACTCAAAAGTTTTAATTGAACGTAAATCATGTTTGTAAACATTTTCTACCTGTAAAAATTACACGTAAGTAAAATTGAATGTCAACTTGAAAAATATTGTTCTCGAAAATACATTTTATTAATGACTTCTAAAACAAAATGGTCAAAACAATTCGTAAGTTATATATCTTCCAGAATACGTGTTTGACCCTTTTAGTGATCCCTTCAATATTTTACTAAAAGGTTTTCAATTTATAGAATTTATTTAGTTTTCGTCGTTTACATTTTTACTGTGTCCCAAAATTTGATTTTGAAGTTCAAAAGTTTGTTTTATAAATGCTATTTATAGAAATTGAAAAATTAATGTTGCATTATGGCATTCTGATATTAAAACGTTTATTAAATCAAGTATTGGCTGCTGTTTGATGTTTACGAAAACTCCATTATTTAATGAGATTTAAATAAGAAAATAGTTGCCTACTTTACATCCTTCATTCTTAAAATTTTAACTGATTTTGTGAAAGTATTATTTATTAAAATTTTAATTCAATAATTAGCTATAAGTTCATTATCAATATCCCTACTGATTTCCGGGGTGTATATACACTTTCGAACATAACTTTTTTAACTGTTTGATATTTACTGTTAAGTATTCCTTAAATTAATATTTCTTTGAAGAAAATTTTTAAGGGTTAACTTTATATAATCATCAAACGTTGAACTTTTAAACAAACGCCCACTGCTAAGATGTAATTCCCTTAGGAAGTAAAAGTTCGTTTTTCGTTTCAAATATTGTTTTAAAAGCAATATACTTATTACCCTATTACAAAGTATTGATTGAATTTAATTCAACTCAATTAATAATATTTTTATAGAATACAATATTTCCTAAATAACAATACCGTTACAATTAAAGATTTCAAAAATTTTTCCGTTTCTGGTTTATTTATAAGCGTACAAGCTTAGATATGTACATTTCTTACAAATTTTAGGCATTTTTCAAAATACTGGCAAATATAAAAAGTGTTTTATTTGATGGCATATGCACTAAGGACACTTCTCGATGCCATCATCCCAAAAAATTATCTTTAACACATATTCAGTTAAAAAGGCAGGACAACTCCGCTGTCTTCTTTGACATGAGCAAAGTATTTACTGGGTTTGGCACAAGAAACTTTTGCACAAAATAAAAAACATATAACCTACTTTCTTGACCAATAAGCTCGAATCCTATTTGGTTGGAAGACAATTCTACTAATTATACTGATGAGTATATTTTGAGACCTTTTATATTAATTATTCAGAATATTAACTAGTTCACGAATTGACAATTGCAATTTACATCGGCAGCAAATTTATGAATTATGAAATTTTCCGCGCTTCGTGAATTAGCTCATCTCACACTGAATTGTTATTATTTTGTATAATACAAAGAAGGAGTTAATTGAAAATGAACAATTTTTTCAAAATGAAATCGGACTGAAAATTATGAAAGAAATCAATTAAATCTTATTAATTAAATTGTAGAAAAAACACAAAACACGTTGTCTACGATTCAACAATTGCCTCTCTATTACTTGTAACGCGTTCTCGCTTGCACGCACAGGCTCAAACGGAACGTGACACTTTTTCATGCAGGCTACTCAGTGTTCATCAATTTATAAGATGTTATCACGTCAAAAACTGTGTCTTATAACAAATGCACCATAGTTTGCCACAACGTGACGTATGCACAAAGATTTAAGGGGGTATTCTAGTCTAGAGGCTCGAATTTTGAGCGTTTTTTGGCAATTGATTAAAAATAAGCATTTGATATTTTTAGTATCCATTTTTTTTCATTTGTTTATTTATATTCAGAGAGTACACAAAATTAATAACAAAAAAAAATTTGTTTTTTTCATTGTGTTATGCATCTTTGAAGTATAGGGAAAAAAAAGGCCGTGTCCTCGTCGCCATGATTTCTACCCTTGTGGTCATTTGAAAAATAAAACAATGATGAATTTTTGATTATTACGAATGTCGCTATCTCATGAACCTACAAAACTGAAAAAAAAAATTATTTTCATAAAATGGTGGCTACTCAAAAATAAAACCCGATTTCTCCACTCATTTTTTAACTTTGTCGATTTTTTTTAAAAATATTACTAATTTCAAATTTTCATTTTTTTTAGTTCATGCGATAGAGAGATATTTAGATAATATTCATTCCAAATTTCAAGTAAATCGGCTGATTAGAACTTGAGATATTATGGCTACCGCATCGAAAAAAGTTGTTTTGAGAAAAACGCGTTTAAAGTTTTACGTTAAGTTAAGTTAAGTTAAGTTAAGGTCCAGTTGGCACGACACTAAAACGGCTATAACATCGGAAATAATTTGAATTTTTGAAAAATCCTTTCAGGGAGATATTTTTGAATATATAAACTATCGGATTATGAAAAAAAAATTTTCGATTTTTTCAATTTTCTAGGCTAGAATACCCCCTTAAAAATGAATTTGCCATAGATAGCCAAACAAAGTTTAAAATATCAAAACCGGTTGAGCAACCATCCTAGATATCTCCTTTCTCGAAAATAACGAAAAAATAAAAGGCTGAATCGGATGTCCTACTTGGATCTCTTTTGCGATAGCCATTATTGCTACACTTCACGACTAATGATGCCTTTCCCAACGCGTACGTTCAGCAGAATCGCTATTTGTCCAGGGACAAATCACTAATTAAATTGCAATAAAAAAATTGAAAAGAAAAGTAAAACTTTATCATAAATTATGTTAATAATCGATGCTAAAAATGTATTAACATTTAAAAAAAATTATAATAAACGCCTTAAAATTGATAAAATTTTAAAAAGAACCACCTGACTACCAATGCGCCATAATTGGTCTCCATGTTTGTGACGTCACAATGTTAAAACAACAATTTACTTCCACAGTACGAGTACAATTTTTATTATCAGTCTGTATTTCCACGTTGACATTTTCAGCTGATGTTATATTTGAAGGAAAAACTTCAATTTGATTAACCCTGTTAATTTCAATATTAATGATGATTCACCTAAAATATCCTGGATTCCATAATATTAATTTTCAGGTCTTAATAGTTTTATATTTTAGGTAATTATCAGGTTATAAAAGACCAGTTTTTTCTTGTAATAATTTATTTTCTTTTCACACGACGTTTCGTCAGACTTATTCTGACTTCATCAGATACCCAACAAGACATTTGCCTATCTAATATTTGACACCTGAAATTTTGTATCGTTAAATTTATATTCAAAATTAATTTAATTTTTATAAATTATCTGTTTTTTTAGACATCTGATGAAGTCAGAATAAGACTGACCGAATGTCGTGTGAAAAGAAAAGAAAATATAAAAAGAAAAAACTGGTCTTTAATAACTTGATAATTACCTAAAATATATTCTGGATAGTTTGTTGTTTTGTTCTCTTTTCTTGCAGTAGGTCTAAGAGTCGTATGAGCCGTATGACCTTATTTATTTATTTAGTTATAAATAAATAAATTAATTTTTTTAAGATTTATTGTTTAGTTAAGAAATTTTATTTATCGAATTCAAATCATTCAATTTAAAAAATTCCATAACAATTTATTAGTTATTTTCGTCCCGTTCTTCACGATTTTCTTTGTGGAGTCATATCCGTAGGATGTATCAAATGTAAAATTGAACACCCTGAAAAACAATGATGGGGTGGAAAAAAAAATGTAGTTTTTTCCTGACCAAAACACCATTAGATTGGGCTTTTGGAAAATTGTTAATTTATTATTGTTAACTTGAGCCACAGATGCGTGAAATAACTAAGATGTATTGTCTGTAAAAAATCAGTAAATCGATAGTTAATAATTAATACTTGATATATTTGTAATCATTTTTGCTTCACTCTTTATAAATCATTCTAATGATATTATTAACGATTTCTTTACATTTTTACAAAAAAAAAGCTTTTATAAAAGTTTGATTCATGAAGAAAAACTTTTTGGACCCAAAAAATATAATTTTCGATTTCTCGTGTTGAAGGCTTTTCATTTTGCTTTTCACTCAGTAAATATTATACTAATATACCTACATCTATCTCGGTGAAACTTCATAGAACGAAAGTTGGTATCATAATTGAATTTAATTTCATTTCCTTTGCAAATTGATTATTTGAAAATAGCGAGTCCCAATAAACTTATTACCTAAATTAATTAGGGTTTGTTAATCTACGTCAAAGTTTGATTCAGTTTTCAATATTATTGTAAATTGTAAAGATTTAATAACTAAATTACCGAAATCATTTGTAGTTTCGAAACAACAATTTTGTATTAATGAATACATCATTACCAAAACATCATTATTTTTTTTTTGAAATTATAACTGTGCTTTTTGCTAGGAAATTGAACCTTAACATTTATTTAATTTTTTTTGTTCAAATTTTGTATTATTTTTGGTGACATCCATAATTATTCATTGTTGATTTAATATTTAAACAATATGATTGCAAAAAATTTACAAGAATTTAGAATGTTTTAAATTTAAATTTTATAAATGTAATAACGTTTTCAAAATGCTTCGGATTCTCAGTGATTTTGCCCATGAGCATATTTAAATTGAATACATGAAAGTTCGCAAAAATATAATATATATTATTTTATATATGCAGGCTACCCACCTACATTCAAATAAAATAGAAAATATCAAAAGGTTATAATAATATGTGGGTTTATAATTTAAAATAATTTTTTTTTTTAGATGAACCATTAATATTTTAAAATCAGTACCTTACTAAATTTCAGCTAACTCAAGAATAGAGATACTTGTTATATATAATATAATATAATCTTATATAAAAGTAGTTTTAAAAAATTATAACTGATAGTTATAGTAAATAATTAAATTGTAAAAATTTGATAAACAAACCTGTAAGTTTTGGGTTAGAATTTTATAAAATCAAAGTGTTTTCTTTAACATTTTATCCCCAAACAATTCTACTTCAATCCTTTAAAGTAAAGTTCTGAAAGGTGCTAAGTTTGGTAAACGTTTGTGGTGAAACCTATCATCCGAACCTCGATAACTTTGAGAGTGATTAAGCTTGTATTTGACTTAGCCTTGTTACAATAAAATAAAGCTTTACCATTCACTAAATTCTAAATTTAATGGATTAGATCCTTCACTTCAGGGTTAAATATAAATTGCATTAACAGTTTATGTAATTTAAAAAGCGATTTGGAATTTCAGAGATTAGCAAAATTAACACAGGAAATAACTAAGGAAAAATCACTTAGTTTTTTCCATATTTGTTCGACATTATTTACATTCATTATTTTCAAAATTTGATTTCTGAGCACTGAGTAGAAGTTATTAAGAGACCAATTACCCAAAGCGAAAAAATTGTAGATACCTTGCCTGATGAGATTATTGTAAGAAACTCGAAAAAATAGCTTATTTATTTTATTAGCTATATAAAAGCAGTTTATATAAAAACATAATGGTAAAGATTTTAAAGCTTTTTAATATTTTAACCATAACAAAGCAGCATTTATCACCCAAAAAGGAGGTCAATTTTCTGCGGTAAATAATATTAACTACATAAATTAATCAAGCTTAAATATACAGAATGTACAAAATGCTTTCAGCTGTAGTAAAAAATGTTTCTCTTTAAAATTATCTCCAAAGTAAGAGAAAGGCATCCTTTGAAAAATTATATTTGAATGAACCAGATTCATAAAAAACGTCTAAAATACAACCTGAGTTTTAAATCAAACGTCCATGTTTAATAAAAGTTGCATGAAGCTTAAACCTGTGGTGGCTCAGATTGTCGACTTTTCATTTGAAATATATGATATATGATGCAAATCTTCTTTTACACATTTTAAAAAAACTAAGTTGTAAGTATAGTTTAGTTTTTACTGAATAAAATTACATCTACTAGACTTGTATACTTACAAATACGTACTTGCAGCTCGTTGGAATGTTAATATAAGAACAAAAGATTCACATTGTGATAGCGACACTTGCAAAGACGCTTAAGAGGATGACCGTGACGAACCTCAAGAAAACCATGACGATTCACCAATAATGGAGTATCCACCAAAAAGCGATTTTACCTTATATGAGTTCTCTAAGATTGTCAGAGAACTACGAGACTTACAGGCCCCGCTTTGCTCATAATTTAAAGCTAATCAAATTGTTTAAAAATTATATACAATAAGTTTTGCTCGTAAGGTCAATGGTTTTGACGCAACTTTGATCCAAAAAGGGTCGAAAACTAAAATTTTCAATTTTTCAAAAAACTGGCCTATTTTCAAAGTGCCGTAACTCGGAAATTCATTGACCTGCAGAGCTCCAGTTGGGCTTATTTTGTAATAAATGTAATTCTCTCAAAAAACGTATAGACTAGTTTTCGAATAAAAATGCATGGATTAGGAAATACCGCGCAGAATCTGAAACAAGTTCAAATATTTCACGTCTTTTCCTCTATAAAAATTTTTCCACAACTTTTTGAGAGTTGCAAACTTGAGAATACATAGCCCTAATGGGTACAAACAACAGACTAAAAAACCAGAAATACATCATGTTTTGCGAATTTATTTTTGATTTTGACTAGCCTATATATGTTATAGTAGATTTAGATGGTAGAAAAAAGACAGTACGAAAATTGTATACCTTTAAGTTTTGATCTATGTTCGACAATCATCGTTTTGTAATCGTTTTTTTTTTTCGTGTAATATAAATTTTAGAAATTCAAAAATATCTGCATACTTATGCATTTGACGATTTTAATCCGATTAAATTGAACTTGTTTTTCGACCTTGATCAAATCTTCACCGAAGAAATGAGAAGTTTTGATTCATATTTTAATATGTTTTGAAATAATACATTTTGTTTGGATCATTCCATTTAATAAAAATCAACTTTTCAAGGGGAGTTCTCGCAGATTTTTTCCTAAATTTTATCAAGTAATTGTCAGCATTATAATAATGACTGGAATTGTTGAATTCATTTTCTCTACAATGACAATTAACTATAGAAAATGTAGTCTTTTGTTAATTTAAGAGGAAAATTTAAAGTTAAACACATGAAAATCTCCAAGATATCTTCAAGCTCAATATTCTAAAATTTTAAGTAAAACTTCCTTTATTACAACCCTTAACCTATTTTTTTTTTCTCCAAAACTAATAAAGATAACGGAACAAATTTTTCAAAATAACATTTAAATTAATAAATTATATATTCTGTATTTTTTTTTTGCTTACAACAAAATTTTTAAGTGGTTAAAACATTAATGAAATTGTTAGCGGGCTGTTTTCATACCTTCCTCTTAGATGACACTCACCAAAAAGATTTTGAGAGAAATACAAGTTTTTCTTGTAGGATTAATAGTTTCGACGCAACTTCGATCCAAAAAAGGTGTAAAAGAAAAATTTTTAATTTTCGAAAATACTTGCCTATATTCAAAGTGCCGTACCTCAGCAACTCATTGATGTGCAGAGCTTCAATGGGGCTTCGATTGGGCTTCGATAATTTTTCTTCACAATTTATTTTGTTAGAATTTATGTTATTCGATGAGGTTTTTTTAAGCATTACAAGTTGGCACCAAACTCGTAAAAAATCGATTAAAAAGAGTTCCACTGTTTTCTCCCTGAGTCCTTTATTTGTACTTTTAAGACCTTACTGGTATATCTATTAAAAACATCAATTAAAAAAGTACAGTATTTATAATATTTAATATTGAATCAGAAATTCTATTTTATTGTAAGTTGATAAGGACGTTGATTTTAAAAATTTCTTCTAGAAGCTTCTTTATCTGCATAAAGAGCATGAACTAGAGAAAGTCTTAAAAACTATCATTGATAATTTATTACAATAAATATATTTTATCAATTTGTTCACAAAAATTATGATGTTGAATGTTAATTGTTCCAGATTTAACATGGGGTCGAAGAAAGTTTTTTGTTAAAATTATTATTTAGGAATAAAGATGAAAACGTATTTATTATATATTATATATTATATTATACGTAGCCGGTGTAAAAATGATTGTGATTTGAACTTTAATTCAAAATTTGAAAACGATTGATAAAGTTGATACCTGCTCGCCTTGCTGAGAGTATCTAAATTTAATTAATTGATTAATAGATTCCCTACCTTCATACCGAAATATAAAAACTAATCTATAATATTTTGACAAAAAAAGATGATAAATACTTCCAGACCTTAGATCCTAAGTAAGTTCATCATAAGTTCAAAATCCTTAAAACTACTTTTCTACGAAGAGATATTTGCTTACAGGTTCTATAAGATTTTGTCAAATGTCATTTAAAATAGTTCAGCTAGTTTAGTAGAAAATATTAGAAGTTATCCTACAGGAACCGTCTTTTTTTTTGGATAAATGATATCCAAAAATATGTTAAGATCTGAGGTATCTTTTACAAAACTTCATTAAAATTCGTTCCGTTCAGTAATTGTTAACTATTTAAAAATTAAGTATATTATTTTAATACGTTTACCTATTTCTAATTAATTTCTTCGACAATGAACAATAACGAAATTCAAATATTTAAAAAAAAAACATTATTAATTTTTTCGGGTGTTAAATTGAAATTTTTATTTATTTATTTTTTTTTTCAGTAAAATTTTGGCAATTGTTTTATTTAAACCTTGTAGAGAATTTCTTTCGCTACTGTGTAAAATTGGTGACTTTAACGAAACTTTTTTTAAAATAAACAGTTCCTGTAGGATACAATTCTTATGCACTATCCTATGGGATTCACGTGTTTTCCACTATATATTACTGATGCGAAATATAGATAAAAACCATTCTGGAATCCGATTGTATATTGAATCAAATTAATAAATATCAAATAAAGACCAACATAACACTTTTATATAATATAGAAGAAGATACCAATAAAACAGGCAATACGTACGTCGTACAGCCAGCGTAAAAGCCAGTGAACTCTGCCAACATAATTTTTTTGACATTTGTAAAAGACAAAAATGGTTCTTGTGGGTTATCTATAGGAGATAGACATATACCGTCGCGGACTTTTTTATCTATCATTTTAAGATACACAATTTCGCCGCATATAAGTTTGATCTATCTCGTAAGGTTTAGTCAGCGTTTGCAATTTAAGTGCACAAAAATATAATTGTTATGACATCACATTACAAATCTTTGAATTTCCCGACTTTTCTCTACTAAATTATGTATAAATTATAGCTATTATGTTATCAAGGACAAGGGCTAATCGCTATATAAAAAAAGTTTCATCAAAATCCGTTCAGTAGTTTTTGCATGAAAGATGCAAAACAAACGAATAGACAAAATTCTTCTACAGTCTTATTATATATATATAGAAAATATAGAATATGTATAGATAATTAAATTTTCAATTGAATATTTAGCTCACCGTTCTGTTCATTAGGTCTATTTAACTTCCTAGAATTGTGGTTCATTTAATGAGAGTGTTCGATCATGAGGCTGATTGTTTAGTTTTCGTATTCACAGGTGTGCATAAATCAATTAATTCAATCCTATATGAACGTATGACATGCTTTTGTAATAATTACTTTAGTCTCTAAAATAATGCATTCTTTACGCAATTCATTTAACTATTGTAAGTTTGTGAAGTGATGAGAATGAAATGTTTAAGACAACATTATTTCACTGATATAGTTTATCTCATACAAATATTTCATTTCTAATATTTTTAATTATGTTATAAAATATTTCCTGTTTTAATTTCATTTCTAAATACTTTGTAAGCCATTCAAATAGCATAATAATATAATGAAATAATATATTCTTCATTCGTGCTTTGTGTTGTTACTTTTGTAAATATTTTACTTTAATGTGGTTTTCATATAATAAAATTACATTTCTCACCAACAATGAGCATTTGTAATAAACGATGAGAAATATGTTTTAAAGACGCATGTGCTTAAAGCGCAGACAAGCAATGCATAAATATTTTATTTAATCCTCTTTTAAAACAAACCAAACATAAAAAATCATATTATTATGAATAATTCAATGAAAGATTTAAAGCGTAGTAGATTGAGTTATGAATAAATTTTTAAAATCTACATTTATATAAAGTGGTTAAAAAGTATTGATTGAACTGTCTTTAACTAAGAAATGTAGATATATATCACTATTTGAAAAAAAGCTTTTAAGGTCAACTAAAACTTTTCAGCCTTCCATTAAATCTTTTAATTGGTACCTTATTAGAACTGTGATTAAGTGATTAATTTAAAAAAGATTAAAGCTATTTTATTGATTAATTATTTTGGTGAAATTTAAGAATCGAAACATTGCACTTTACATAGACGTGTTAAGACCAATATTTTGTCGCAAACCTAGGAATAAGACGCCATTTTTATGACTTTGGGGTTGGTCTCACCCGCTGTCAACTTGGGTAGGATTAGCCAATCACCAGCGAAAGGGGGCCATTGTTTGTAAATTCCTAGAATTTTTGGATGGTTCTTTCTCTCTAAGAACTTCGTCTTCGAGACCACCCAGCGATAAGAATTGCACAAAAGAACGGGACGCCGTGGTGCCATTCTTATGCCTGGAGGTTGGTCAGAACTCCTGCTGCGCGGATTAATATAACATTAGAAGAGCAGGATTGCATGTTGTTTCCAGCAATTTCTCCATTGATTTATCAATAGATGAGAAAAAGACAGATACCAACACAATGAATCGAACATTCTAGTAAATGGGGAATTTATCATTTTGAAAATTCGAGAACGGTGATTGGTTTGGTATAAATAACCCAGAAGACGGGCCAGCCAGGACAGTTGTAAATGAACCGACATTACGTGTCATACAAATATTCGACCAGTGTTAAAGTGTAAACAGTGAAAAGTGATCAATGCTTAAATAAATAAATAAAGTGAACAGTGTTATATAAATTGTGAACATTGTGATCATTGAGAACATTGTGAATAAAGTGCACAGCGTAATTGTGAATAAGTGAGTGTGAAAACGAATTAATTGTTAACGTGTAGTATATAAGCAACAATAGTGTAAGATAAATAAATAGACAATTGTTAAAAATAAATTCATAGTCATTAAACACAAATCCTCGAACTCGTAAAAAACGTTACAATATGTTATACTTTTATATTTATACTTTATACTTTATATTTATACTTTATACTTTATATTTATTTATCTTACGTTATTGTTGCTTATATGCTACTACACTGTTATTTACAATGTTCACTATTACAACAGTCACAGTCACTGTTTATATTTCACTCGATACACTTTATATAACAATACACTGATAATTTATTTAAGCACTAATCACTCTGAACACTGTCGATAATTTATATCGCACATAATGTCGTTTATTTACACTGTTGATTTAATACTCGTCGAAGATTTATATGAATACTGGTTCGCCTTATACTCGTCCGGGCTTATATAAGGTTTCGGAACTTTTTCTGGAATTTTCGCCATTGTCTCTCAACTTTCTATTTTTCTCGGAATCTATTTTTGTCGACACCACTTTCTAAAATTCGCTGAATTATCGATCATTCCAAAATCTTTACTCCTTCTTAATTCATCTAGTAATCCTTTTCAGCCTACCCTTTCTGTATGGGGCTCCTCACCACCACTAATCTCATAACAGACCGCCTTCTCATTGGCCAGCTGATGGTGACGCCCACTCCCGCTGTGCCGATTAAGTATAGGCGTTAAAATAGCGCCGTCTTCATCTTGGGATTGTGCGAGTATGTTATTTCATTGAAAATTCTTGAAAATTTTGTCAAATGATTTCTCAGTAGTGACACCTCAGGTTACCTGTAAATTTTAGAGGTGAAAAACTGTTGTTTCCATTTTCTGCAATGTTTAAATGAAACACAAGAAAAGATTCTCGGTGAAACTTTTAAAATATTTATGTTTTATCCTCAGTCATAAAAAGATAAATTTAAAGCGGTTGTAAGACAAGAGACTTGCCTTAAAACTTTTTTACTTCTGTATTTTATCTTATCGAGGATTCAACGTTAAAGAATATGAAATTTTTTCGCTTTTCCTCCTCTGCAAATGCTTATACAATCGACCAAATGTCTTTAGTTTAAAAAAAAATCAAAGACGGATTACTTTAATCATATACTTGATGATACAAAATCCCACAGCAGTTAAGCTTTTGTGTTAATCTAACGAATACAATTCGATGCAAATTTATAAGAGGAGTAGACTTATTTTTAACTTGTTCGCTTAACGAAAGGCTAAATAAACGACATTGATTTATTAAGGTGAGTAGGCATTACGTCGTTCTTAATTGTAATATATGTATCAAGATGTAATTTTTCATGAGTGAACATTTCGAACTGTTCTAGAAACAAATTAGCTTACTGTTAAATAAATTCAAGTATACAAGATTAAAATTCTTAACAGTAATATTAATATACTAATTATTTTCATTTAAAAATCACTTTTTAGAGATTAATAAATAAATTATAAGTAAATTATAATAAATTGTGCCTTAAAATATTTTTTGTCATATTGCAGATAGTCAAAGCGATAATGCTTCGATTAAATATAAGCATAGACATTTAGACATTTATTTAAGTTGCATAGTAAGAAAAAGCCTGTAGTGAGAAGAAAATAAAAATACAAATTAGTTTTTTGTTTGCTCTCGTTTCTTTTGTAAGAAATAAGAGATTGATTAATCAAATGAAACCATTGATCTCATCAAATAAGCAATTTGCATTAAATTCAGTTCGGTCTATTAGATTCGCAAACATATATTCCCACCAATGATGTTTAACGCATTAGTTGAACACAAGGATATAATTTTAAAGAAGAACTTTTACTGTAATGTCTGCATTTTGTGAATAGATGAAACAAAAAGATGAGTTCAAATAACCGCTATCGACATTTTGCGATCATTTCACGTATATATAGGCATTCGAGTTTAACTGAGAGAAGATCAAAGCTGTCGTCAGTAAAGTAGAAATTTCGCGAGAGGGTGAGATTTAATATTGATATGTGCAGTCACATTCTCATTAATGACGCTACAGAGTTGTGGATTTTACACACTTTATGTTTGATAAATATTTTCTCAACGGTAACTAAATAGATGCTGAAATTCTCTTCATTAAAGTTATATAAAGTTCAACAACAACAACAACATGAAAACTTGCGTTGAAAGTGGCTACGACAAAGCCTCTTTTGAGTTAGTTTCGAACTCAGAAATCGTTTACAATAAATATTACATTTCGTTTTTCATTATTTGTTGAAATTAATAATTTCAACTCTTATAAAAATGGTTATTTTCTTGATGTTAGTAATCATAATAACTATCTGCTTTTGCTTAAATATTTTAAATCTTAAATAAAATATATTTTAACTAGCTGATACCCGCTCGCTTCGCTGAGTGTATCTAAATTTAACTGATTGATTAAAAGATTCCCTGCGTTCATAGCGAAATATAAAAATTAATCTATTTTGACAGCAAAATGATAGATATTTTCAGATTTTAGATCCAAAGAGAGTTCATCAAAATTCGTAAAACTACTTTTCAAGAAAGAGATGTTAGCTCTCTCACATCAGCTTCTATACGATTTTTAGAAAAAAGTACCTATACTCCTTCTTTTAGGACTTGAAAATCTTTCATACCAAATGTCATTTAAAACCGTACAGCTATTTAAGGGGGCATCCATTAATTGCGCGAAGCGTTTCTTGCAATTTTTTAAATCCCAACCCTTTCCCTCTGGTTTCGCGGCTAAAAGCTCACCGCGCAAGTGCAAAGCGTTCACCAACCGCTTACGAAAACTTTCTTAAAACATGTTATCCTGAAAAGGATCTTGCTCTCCTAGAAAAGCGTTTTCAAGTTGCCGAAAAAACTCGTTCCGCCTTTGAAAATGCTCAGATAGAATTAGAAGCTCATACTGAAGAAGCTTTCGACTCAGAAAACCAACGCTCGGATTTCATTACAAAATATTATGAGACATATGCCATAGCATCAGAATTGCGATCCCGTTACAGCGCAAAACCTAACGTTGCTAAATCAGTAGCATCCACTAGCGCGATGTTTACAAACGACTCTGATATACCACCCTTTAATAGGTCCAGTATGGCTACCCTCCCGCCAATGAAAATACCTAAATTTGACGGTCCTTATACTAAATGGCAGAGTTTTCAAGACATGTTTTCGTCACTCGTTCACGAAAACGATAGTTTCTCTCCAGTGCCGAAATTATATTATTTAAGAGGAACGTTGGCAAAGGTAGCCGCCACGCTTATATCTACAACCGAGTTATCCGCAGAAAATTATGCTTGGTCTCAATTAAAAAAAAGGTACGGTAAAAAAAAGATTTTAAAACGAAAGCATGCTCGAGCTATTCTGGACTTACCCAGTATATCCAGGAACATGCCTATTAGGACTTTACTTGATTCAAGCTCTTGGTGAACTGGCTGATTCCTGGGACACCATTCTCATAGAAATTATCAGTGAGAAATTGACTTCCTCCTTTCGTGGCAAATGGTCTGAATTTACTTCTAAAATATCTGACCCAGAATGGAAACACATGGTTACTTTTTTAGAAGATTGCGTTAATACAGATGATTTTAAATACTCTGAAAGCCCCGCCAAATCAAATAATTCAATAGATCAGAGGAGTCACAATCGTCATAAATTTAGTTCTAGAACTCAGCAAAACTATTCAGCAGCGTCTTCACTTACCTCTTGTCTGCACTGTAAGGCAGATCACGTCATAACTGATTGTCACTGTTTTATATCGCTACTCGTGCGTGAACGATATCAATCTATAAAAAATCAACACGCGTGTATAAATTGCCTACGTAAATCTCACCGTGTTAGCAATTGCCGTTAAACACATGTTTGTCAAAAATGTAGCTAGAAACATCATATGCGTATAAAATCCCGCGATGCCCGAGGAGTTAATAAGTCCGGAGCAAACGATCTAATGCGCATGGGCTGGAGAGAATATGTTTCTCCTTCCACTGCCTACTGATTAATTCATATTTAAGCGTAGACTTAATGCAGCTCAGCGAGATATTAAAATTAATAAAGATTTTTTGAATTTTATTTCCTATTTGCTTAGCAGTTTTTAAAATGTTTTTGTAGCTTCTTTTTAAATTCTCTTTTAGCATTTTATATTTTACTCTAAATAAAGGTTCAAAATACATTTTTAAGTTACAACCGTTACAATTATCGAACTACATTTCAACACTCTCTCTTATTATTCCATATACTTTCCATAACCAGAAAGAGTTAAGTTAGCGAGAAACATTTTTTTTTTTAATTAAACTATATGCCAAAAAATGGCTCCCTCAGAATCCGAAATTTCTCCAAGGGTATAGTTACTAATTGATTAATAAATAATTTTTCAAAAATTAGCAAACTTTAAGTTAAAATTACTGTAAGAAACAAAAAAGTCACTATTTTAGTTTTTTTTTTTAAATTGCTCCTTAAATGCTCTTTCCGGATCCGCAATTCTTCCAGGTGTATAGTTAATAGTTAATTAATAAATAAATTTCTTAAAAATTTTCAAACTCAAGAATTAAAATCGCTATAAAACCCAAAATAATTTTTAATTGATTTTTTTTAAATTCTCTATCTGCTCTTTTCATTGCGCAAATAATTGATCACATTTTTGCAATATTTTTAATAATTAATTTTAACTTTTCATACATGTATTGTTGTACTATGACGTAATCAACTGCCATTGGATCTTATCACCATTAATACTTAGTTTAAAAATTGAATTACTAATTAACTATACACCTGGAGCAATTGCGAATCCGGAAAGTGTATTTAAGGGGGTATTCTAGTCTAGAGGCCCGACTTTCGAGCGTTTTTTTAGCAATTGATAAAAAACAAGCATTTTATACTTTTGTCATCCATTTTTTTATCATGTGTTTATTTATATTTAGAGAAAACGCTAAATTAATTTCAAAAAAAAATTTGGTTTTTTCATTGAATTTGGTCTTTGAAGTAGAGGGGGAAAAAAAGACCGTGTCCTCGTCCCCATGATTTCTACCCTTGTGGTCATTTTAAAAATAAAACAATGATGGATTCTTGATAAGTACAAATGCCGCTATCGCATGAACCTTCAAAACTTAAAAAAAAATTTTTTTCATAAAATGGCGGCTACTTGTCGAATATTTTTAAAAATATAACAAATTTAAAATTTTCATTTTTTTTTTTTTTTGGTTTATGCGATAAAAAGATATTTAAAGAAGATTCATGCCAAAAGTCAAGTAAATCGGCTGATTAGAACTTGAGATATTATGGCTACCGCATCGAAAAAAGTAGTTTCGAGAAAAACGCGTTTAAAGTTTTACGTTAAGCCTCAACCGGTCTAGTTGACACGACACTAAAATAGCTACAACTTCGGAAGTAATTTGAATTTTGAAAAATCCTTTTAGGGAGATATTTTTGAATATATAATTTATCGGGTTATGAAAAAAATTTTTTTTTGGTATTTTCAAAATCCTAGAATAGAATACCCCCTTAAGGATGAATTTTTTGAAAAAAAAAAAATAAAAACAGTGATTATTTTGCATTATACATTTATATATTTTTTTTTTGAATTTACAAATTTTAAAAAATTGAAATATTGATTAACTAATAACTATAACCTTGGAGCGATAGTGGATCCTGAAGTAGCAATTTAGTAACAATTTTTTGGCATGTAAGTAGTTAAAAATGTTCTACGCGAAGTTGTTCTTTCCGGTTATTTTTAATATATTTTGGTTTTCAATTTTTAAAAATTTTTTCCTCTATAAATTAAATATGTTCTTAACATAATAACCTACGCAGACGACGTCGCGGGTATCATCTAGTCCACTATAAATAGGAGTTAAAACTTATATGTTAAGTCTCCTTTTGTTGCAACAAACATTATTAGTTAGGATAATATTTTCTTGGTATTTATACAATAATAATAAACTTAAGGCCACCTATTGGCGCTGTGGTTAAAACAATTGCTCTCTCCGCTTCATTCGTCAAGTGGTTCTGGGTTCGATCCCCGTTGAATCCTAGACTTAAGATTTTAGACCTACGATATAATTGACCAACAGAAATTCTCTGTGTTTAGACAGTCGTAATATGACCTTAGATGTTAAAGCGACTTAAAACACCAACAAAAAAACTTAACTTATTGATTAAATCAGTAGTTTTTGAAGTGAAACTACTATATAGACGGAGTCTTAGGACGTTTTCTGTCACGAAAAAGGCTGGCAGCGGCCGAGGGTGAGCAATGGTAGGTACTCCGAATAAAATATTATGAGTTATACTAAAAAAATTTAATGAGTGCTTTTAATTTTAAAGCTTTTCTAGAAAAGCTCTTTTGAGAATAATTTTTTTTTCTTTGTTATTCTATAGGTTTGGTTAGCTTTATAATATATAAATTTCATAATACAAGCGGAAGCAAAAAATTTACTCACGGTTACAAATCTTACCAATTTATTCGTTAATATCAGAACTAAACAGTTTTTATTTCGTTTTGTATTGTTATTTTCAACTATTAATCAACCGTTTCATTCGCTAAACAAAAAACACAATAAAAGCTTTTTATTCAAAATGGTTATTTTAATGGTTTCACTCAAGCTGAAAAATAACCACTCTTTGCATGAAACAATGAGAATATACTTGCAAGCTCCTTGCTGCGATTAAATGACACTTTTATTGGAATGCTGATTTACACTTATGAATATCTGGAAAAACTCGAAGATGCTTCTTTTTGTTATATCAAAAAGTTCTTCAAATACGAATTCCATTTTCATCTGCCAATTTCTTTTTCTTTTATTGACTGAATGTAAGAACAGATATAATGGGGTGATTGATTTTTTTTAAATTTAAAAAAAGTGGTTCTTATTTTCGTTTATTTAATTGAAAAGCCTAGGTACTTGAAATTTTAATTAAAAACTCTAAATTTTGTTTATTGATTCACGATCGGTTTGAAGAGGTACAAGAAAATTAAAAAGTGGCCCGATTCGTTTAAAATTAAGGTTATTTTTTAAGTAAACCTATTGTTTAATTGAGTAAAAAAAAACGTTATTTTATTTTACACGATTGGTTAGGTTTAATTGCACGCAAATTATTTTTAGAAAATATAAATTTAAGTTTAGAAATCCCAAAAATAAGAATTTGTATGCCTTGTTTTTTGCTAACACTCGGGTTTAGAATAAAAGAAAATTTGCAATTTATTAGAGACTGAATGTGAGAGAAATCTTTATTAGCACTTAATGAGTAATAAATTTAATTTTGTTTCCTTGAAAACGCACTTTCTTTTTTCTTTTCCTTATGTATTATATAACTACATTTTGTTATTTATACTTGCTACACAATGAAAATAAAAAGACTGTTTATACAGTTTTTTATTTTATTTATTTAAAGTCGCTTTGGTCATGCGCGACTTTCATTAATATTCAATGATCGTAGCACTATTAATACACTATTTCACGTTTTTTGGTATAGACCAGCGTAGGTACTGCAAAAAGTTTAGGGTCGCACGAATTCCTACAAGAGAGGTGAGGCATCCCTGGATGTTTGGCGGCAAATCACACCGCTCCTTTAGTTCCTTATAGCACTGATACTCTACAAGAACATGATAAACTCTCAGGACGCCTCCACATTCCCCACATCTTGTTCGTTCCCCAGTAATCAAATGAAAGTGGGGCAAGGTGGTATGCCCAATTTTTAACCTGCAAGTAATAACCGAATCTCTCCTACAAAGGTTTCCCAGAGGAGCTCTTTCCAATACCGAGGACCTGACTCGCTGAAGTTTCTGCGACCGGCCCCACCAGATGGAATCCTACAATGTCCAAGTTTTTTTCCGACACGCATTTACACTGTCCTCCAAAGTAGGCCCCCGCACCTGAATCACTGTCAACTCTACTACAGTTTTCCTTGCCATCGGCCAGTTCATTTCCTTCTATACCCTTATGTCCGGGTATCCACACAAACTACACAACAAGCTCCTCGGCCTGCAATGTGCGTAACTTGGCCTGTTTGGTACTGGTTGTAATTCTGGTATTGGCATTTGCTATAGCCGTTAGGCATGCCAGGGAGTCTGTAAACGTAACTGTTTGGTTCGAAGTCGCAAGTTCCTCCCATATCTAAAAATAGATGAACCATCCGGTAATCTTTCTTGGTAGGTTAGATTGTTGGACACTACCGCAAAACCTGCTTTTTCATCCTGTACTGAGCCATCCGTAAGATACTGTTTATGTTGAGAATACTTATCAGCTATTTCCCAATACAAGTTTTGTAATAACCACGGGAGGGGTATTTTTTACTAAATATTGGGTCAACGTGAGATCGATCTTAGGTTCTCAGAATTCGCAAGGTGTAGGCTGGACGCAAGTGAAAAGCGTTGGCAGTTCCAATTCTTATTATTTACTGTGCAGCTCGGATTCCTACAGGGAGTCTATGGGTTCTCCTGTATCTATCATTTGGGGCAATTTCGAGTTGGCTCATTCAATTTCATGCAGGGTTTTCTAAGTTTCCGCTGATTTCAGTTGCATATTTGCGTATCATTGCTTTTCTTCTTAAGGAAAGGTGTAGTTCTCCAGTATCGGCTAGTAAACTTAGGGTAGGACTGGTTCTAAATGCTTCCATGCAAGGTAGCATCGCGGAGTTGTGAATTGAGTTTATAGATCTCAGGTGATGTTCAGCTGCCGCATCATATAGCTGGGCACCTTAAGCTATTTTTTATCGTATCACTACCTTATACGTACCTACTCATTAAGATGTCAGAATTCGCTCCCCAGTCTTTAGACGCCAGTGCTTTTAGGATATTTAGTTTTCTTTAACATTCCGTTCTTAATTACTTTAAATGATCTTTCCAAGTCATGCCCAGGGTTTTTACGTTTGGTAACCTGTTAATAGAATGGTGCTTCCAATTTTTGCTGGGTGTTTATAGTCAGTTTTCTAAGGGAGAATAATATGGTTTTAGAGAACAAAAGATAATAAGAAGTTTTTAATAATATTAATGGTCACTTAGTGGCGTGATTGACTATATAGTTGCTCTATACGTCAGTGGTCCTGGGTTCGAATAATAATACAAATTAGAGAATAATTGTGTAAGATCTTACTACCTTACTACATCTTCTAAATGTAAAATATGTAGTAAGGTGGGCACGCCAACGTAGAAGAGGCTGGAATGAGCATGTCCAGCGAATGACGGCAGTCAGGCTACCGAAAATGGTTAGGGACGCCAAATTGAACACCACATGACCCGTCGGTAGACCACCCAAGAGATGGAAGGATAGTTGGACCTCTACTTCCCAGGAGAATTGATAAAACAGCCATTAAGCCTACTTTAAGTTTAAGAAGAAGAAGAGAATAATACGTTTTATTAACCCCCGAAATATCTTCTTGTATGTTTTAACAATGTATGTGACAATTAAGGAAACGTTGGTTCTTGTTGAACGAAATTATGAAGAAAAAACGGTTATATTTTTACTGGTTTCATTTTTCTGATGAAGTTATCAAATATTACCTTTTATTCAATCGACAGTTGTATTGAATACTCGCACTGATAAAAGTACACAATTTTAATATGCATTTAAGGTAAATTTATTTGATTGAAATCAATCAGTTGAAAAATAATAAAAAATGAGTTTATGGTAGGTAGTTGTTTTAACAGTCACGATGTGAGTAGAATTTGTTACCATTTTTTTTATAAAAGCGAGCTTTCACATTTTTATTTTATTTCGGTTCAGATCGATTTTGAATGTAGTTGCTTATTTTGCAAAATTTTGTTATGGCTTAGACGAAGGTCTGCTTTTGTAACTCGTTTAATCATTTTTATAACCTTAAATAAAGCAAGAGGGAAGGAGAGAACGATTCTTCAATCTCTATTATTAAATATTTGAAAAAATTAATTGAATATTGTTGCAGGTGTTGCTCCAATAAGAAAATAAGTATTAATTTTAAAATGTGTTGTCAACAATATATTATCAACTGATTTAAATTATAAAAAAAAAGTGGTTACGTGTACTTATGTACGCGCGTGAGAAGTAATACTTCTTTAATATCATTAAAAATTAGTTTTAATTAATTTTATTCAAATAATCAATTTTATAAAACTGTAATTTAATATTTAATAATAATAATATATATACTTAAAGATATTATTATTAAAAATAAAATTAAGAGAATAATATTTTAATTTGTATCAATAAATAATTTCCAAAGAAAGCTGCAAGACGTTTATAAAATTTGTCAGGATCATTTTTCTGGTTAACAACTCATTCATGTCATGAAAACGAAGCTTCATAGAAATTGCGTAGTAAAGTAAGTACTTAGCTATTTGTCAAAGTAAATGTCTTAATCTTATTCATATCTTGTGTTACTAAATTATTATTCTAAGATGGTTGAATCATTTCAGAATCCCAGATTTGGTGATAAGGAAGAATATGCATGAAATGCAGACGTCATTTCCATCACAACTACTGAAAAATTCGAGAAAAGAAATAACATATTTATTAATTTATATTTATCATTTGTATATATAATTATTGTTAATTTAAATATAAAAATCAATAAATAAGTAAATAAATACAACAAAAATTCAAATTACGCACGCCAAGAAACCCAGTGGTTTTGCGTCTAACTTCATTTTGTTAATTTCTGTCTCAAGATGTCCACCCATCTAAAAATTTCACTCTCATCAATTTTTCATAACGCACCTAAAGAAGTATAACTTCAATAAATTCGATTATATTTTTTGCATCATCTCAGTAAAATAATCTAAAAAGCGTTTATGATTGTTTCAAATAAAGAGCTTGAGCTTGAATTATAAATTATGTGCATGCAACGCAGACCTAGTAGCAAAATAAACATATGGAAAGTTCAACAGGTAAGATAAGCCAGGTTTCAAACCACTATGAATCGAGTTTCTGTAACATCCATGAAGCTTTAGTCAGTTTGAGCTTTTACTCACAGCTGTGTTAGAAGCGATTTCTAACAAAAATCTGCAAATTCATTAAAGAGAAATATCAATTAATAGTAAATGAATTGAAAAAAGTGCACTTGAATGATTATATTTTAAATTTTGGAATACAAACAGATAAAGCAAAATAAAAAACAACAAAAATAAAACGATAACATTATCAAAAAAATTTAAGAAACAGCATTTGACGATTAATAAAAATGACAATTCAAATGAACAATACAATTTTAAATATTAATATATTCAGTTTCTTGAATTATGAACGATTCTGGCAAGAAAATACGACACGTCGCATTTGATTGATATCCAAATATATAGGCAAAAAGTAAACATTTTGCATAGAATGCACGAATATAACTATCAAAAAAAAATTTTAATTAATTTTAGAACACATTTCTTCAGATTGGGCGATTTAAATGTGAGTCTAGATATGTGAGTTATAAATATATATTGGATAGCGACGAAATATATGTGGACGGAAAATAGTAGGAAAAACGGAAATCTGTATCGCAGATGTAAACCAGGAAAAACGAAAATCTATAACTGTAGGTTAATTTTCACTGTCTTGGGTAGATGGTGTTCAAATATCAAAACGAATGTGCTTAAAAGCTTTATGAGCGTAGATAAATGAAGCTCAATAATTAAATAAATGGAAGAAGAAAAAATCAATTAAAAGAAATTGAAATGATATATGCTGTTTAAAAAGATACAGACTTTCAGAGAATAATGTCATTTATTAAAAGCTTATAAAAATAAGTTATTAAGAAATGTTTAATTTTAAAACTAGTTATAAATTATTTTTATCAGAACGGAAATTATCGTCACGAATTAAAATTTTGATAAAATTTTCTTTAATTTTTAACACCGATCAACAATGATTTGCCCTTAATATAAGATTGATTTCTGATATATTTATGCTTACAATTCATGAAACTATCAATGATTTTAGAAGATTTGCTCTAGTTTTTTGTTCAAAATCTTAATTTATTTTTACACTAAGTACAAGAATAGAAAAATATGCAAAAAATAACAAATATATTTATAATGTGATTTTTCATTTTTATATTAGTATTTAGTATGCATCGAAATAAAGAGACAGTAAAATCGTATTTAGCTTCTATAAAAATTTTGCTTTTTGTACATATAACGAAATAATTTTTTTAAATACATTTTTTGTTAATGCTCCATTTTTAATAATCATTGCATGGAAACAGTAAAAAAGAGGTGAAAAAGCTTGGGTCGCTACTTAATGTCCTACAAGCCCATCTGATTCATTTTTATGACCTATCCAAATGCACATTTTTAATAAAAAAACGAATATGAAAATGACCTCAGACGATAAAAAGGTTCTTATTTCATAATATATGAAAATTATAATGACGTTTATAATGATAACATATGAAACAAGGAGAAATGTGTTAGTTGGTCCATTCAAAACGCTTTTTTATCTTGTTCAACAACATTTCCAAAAAAAAAGTTTAAAAATAATTTCCAAAATAACAAAAATAAGAGTAAAAAACCAATAAAAATTTTATGATTATGAAATTTACAACTTTAAATTTACCAAAGGAGCATAGAATATTTTATCAAAACTAAAAAATTACAAGCTTTTATATAAATGACAACCAATAAAAAACGTTTATATGTAGCTGTTACAACTGCTGAGTGTTGTAAAAATTAACAAATTTTGGCGTTTGCGCATGCGGTGTGTACAGCATAACCAATAATTTTAACAACTAAATGCAATTGTCAAAAATTCAACTACATTTTTACTAGTTCGTGTTGTTAATAATACTACAGTTTTTTATTTACTCTTGACTGGTAAAAGTTACCACACGTGGTGTCATCCTTTTATAATACCAGTTAATGTAGTAAAATTAACAAGGAATTTTGTTAAAACTACAACACATTTTTTTCCGTGTATATAATAAAAACGTTAGATATGTCACCTGCGTGAGGGAACGTGAACGAAATTATTTTTTCAGCTAAGATTTTTATCTAATCTAAAAAATGTAAGGTGTTTTGTTGAATAATCTTTATTGCCTACATTTTAAAATATTTAATACAAAAAAATAAATGCCATTTAAATTGTAATTTTCCGCAAAAAAACGGGGTAATAACAGGGTTTATCCAGGGTAAACTTGAAAACAGCTGAGCCGATTTCAATGGAATTTTCACAAAAAGTTATTTTATATTGTAACTTACATTAGAGGCTACTTTTTATTTCGAGTAGTTTTCCCTGTCTGTTTGTTTGTTCCTGGCAAACTTGAAAACGGCTGGTTCGATTTAGACGAGATTTTTACTACAAGTAATAAATATTATAAAAAGTGCTTTAAAATACTTTTTATTCCAAAAAAATGTTGATTTTTTGAGCAAAAAAATAAAAACTATAAAAACTGCGCAACGAAAAACATACATCGGCAGGCAGTTGTGATACAATGTACATATACTTACATATCGTAGAGACGACATGATTTTAAACTATGTAATTTGTTATTATTATAAATTAATGTTTGCAAATTTGAAAATTATAACCATGATAGAAGTATAGAGATAGGTTAAATTCGTAGAAACCATAAATCAATTGTGAATTTACGTGTAGTTAATATATTATTGATAGTTCGACTGAGTAAACATTCGAATTATCGAGGAAGGAGAAGGACATGCTCTGCAGTAAATTTGATTTCTTTCATAAAAAGAAATATCTTAGTTCCACAATGACACCCGAAAGAATACACAACCAAAACAGACAGTTCGACTTAAGTGATTCCGATTAGGAGTTTGACTAATTGTAAGAGAGGTCAAGTCCTTAGGAAGAGCCCAACTTATTTTTCAAGAGAAAATAGTAAGTGAGATGTGACCATCGCGTTGTTTTTTTTTAACCAAAAAACTATATTCTTAATGTTCAATTAATTTAAACAAGATCTATAATAATCCGTTGTCTAATCTTGGAGCCCGGGAAATAGCAGATTTGCCGATAAGACATAATGGACTTAAAATAATACTATATCCCAGAATAGTGAACCTAAGGCAACATAACCCAATACCTCAGATCTTAAGATAGTACATTGAATATTATTTATCCTAAAAAAGGTACGCTTCCTAAAAGATAGCTACTAATCCATTTTACTAAAATAAATAAATTATTTCATACGACATTTGGTGTAAAAGGTTCCCAAGTATTAAAGGAAAACACGAGTATAGATATTTTATCATATTCAAAAAAAAAAAGGAAAGCACCTACTTGATATAAGATAGCTTACATCTGTTACTGGAAAAGTAGTTTAACGAATTTTCATGAACTTTTTATGAAACAAAGGTCTAGAAATATCTAATTATCTATTTTTGTTAAAATATCTGAATTTCTTATTTTGGCTAAAGTTTTCTATTATTCAATCAGATTAATTTAGATACGGTCAGTGAAGCGGAAGGGTAACAGCTAGTATTCATATACTTAATAATATAATAATTATATTCACATTATATTCTTACAAAACACTTAATTATTGAATCATCACTTGGGCCATTAGAAAACACTATTTTTAATATTTAAGTAATTTATTTATCAACAGAATGTGATGAGAATAAAAGGTGAACTCTAAGATAAATTACATTTACTTTTTAACTAAATATTATTTTAAAATTCGGTTTAAGTGCTTACCGAGCAACTTTGATGCAAAATAAGAGCAGTGTAAGTTCACGTTGACAAGATATTTTTACCAACAATTTTATTAAACGTTGCAACTCTTATGTCGTTTACTCGTATAACATTTATGTATCAAATGTGTTCAAGTTTTTACTACTTAGATACTTATCTACAGCATCTCAGGTAACGAGTTTAGACGATGAATTACATATTAGTAAGTTGAGATGTAGTTTAATTTAAAGCAAGTATCTTCGTGTATTATAATATTTCAAAATGATGGAATCTAAATTTTCTACGTAAGACCTTCCCCATATTATTTTTATTACTCATTTAACTGCTATAATATGTTAATCTTGGACAATAATAAATCATTAAGTGTATAAGATAATATTTTAATATCAAAGTTTATAATTTGAAATAGAACAAATTAAAAGAACTCTGTTTGATGTTGGACGTATATTAATTAATGATATGAACATTGAATATATAGTCAAAGACTAACAGCTATGGTCAAGTAACAAAAGCTTACACTGGATGTGAACCTTGGGAATTACCCTAACTTGTGTATTTTACGTAGGAAAAACTTCTTCTTGATGAAGATTTACATTTATCTACTACACGCTTTTATGGAGTCTTATCACAATTTTTTTTTTACAATTTTTTAGATTAACTATTTTACTGTTAAGAAACAGAGTGGAACATAATTTGATTTGTTTTCAGTAATTTTATTTCAATTATTAGCATTTAGAAAACGTCAAAAAATGTGAGAATTTTGTCTCAATCGGGTGGCAAAGCTGATAAAAATTAAGAACTTTGTCTAGACTGATTTTCAGTAGGTCTATGCTCTTCATTTCAACCTCCTGTAAATAAGAGCGACATTGATATAGCTCGGGCGAGCGAGTAATTTTTTGCTTTGAGTTACGAGCAAAATTCGAGATACGAGTTTGGTTTAACAGGTCGTGCATCTGATATTTTTAATTAAAATAAAAGATAAAATTTGAGATACGAATAATTCAAGATACGAGCAAGGTTGCGGACCGAATTAAACTCGTATGTCGAGGTACCACTGTATTATTAAGAGTTCTTTTATTAATTTGATTTTTATTAAGATAATGAAAATGTTACCGAAATAATATAGAGAAATTAAACAAAATAGTACAATGTTTAACAACAAGCTTATAAGCTATCTGTTTGGATTTACTTCGTTTGTCATTATTGTCAATTGCCGATCCTATAAAAGGAATTGTAATTCAAAGGGTAAGGCAGTCTTTATCTAAGAATTGGGGAGTGAGAAACGAAGCCACATGGGTTTCAAATGTAATTGTTATATTTAAATATTGATTGTTGCTCCAATTTTGTGATAATATATCGAAGTGAAATTAAATAAACCAGTGAAATATATACAGTCCACTATTTTTATAACCAACACTCACAACCCGAGGAAGATACATTTTTGGTCCATCGAGGAATATATATTTGATCTCTGACCAAGAAACATTTGGTCCTTCGAGCCGGATTATGTGCATTGTCCAAAAGGGACAAATTTTAAAAGTTAATTATTGAAAAAACGGTCTCGTGAGTGTTAAGTCGGCTGGTTATTTGAATTAACGTCGAATATTTTTTGGGATTTTTTATGTGATAAAGACTCAAGTGTTGTTAAAGTATATAATAAAGACGAAAGTTGTTATTAAATTTTGTGAAAAAGACAGTGTTGTATTTTGTGAATAATTGGATATTTAATATCAACAATCAAAAATGGCGGAAAGTTTAAGAAGAAAAAGAGGCAGCATTATGGCTGCAATTACAAAGTTTGGACAAAAATTGGATCAGTGGATGGCTGATCATCAAAATCGCGATGTGGATTTATTAAAGGTATCGCTCGAAACGTTACAAAAAAGATTCGAGAAATTAGAAGCAATTCAAGAGGAATTGGAAGATTTGGATGAAGAAGAATTAGAACAAGGAGAAGTTATACAAGATGAATTTGAAAGAGCTGTTGCACGCGCACGAAAATATTTACGAGAAGAATCATTGGAAAACAGCATGCAATCAATGGGATTGGAAAAGGAAATGCAGGAACCGTTATCAAAAAAAACAGTTAAAAGGCTACCGCCAATTAATCTACCACAATTTGGCGGTGAAATAGAAAAATGGGTGTCCTTTTACGATACGTTTTCATCCTTGATTGACGGGGATCAAGATATAGATCCCGTAAATAAGATGTTTTACTTAAAATCCTCGTTACATGGGGAAGCAGCTAAATTAATCCAGGCGCTGGAAACTACGGCACAAAACTATACAATTGCCTTAAATATTTTAAAGGAAAAATATGACAATCCAAAAAGGGCCTTGCGTCGGCATTGGGCATTGTTAAGGGAGTTTCCAAGGTTGCAAAAGGATACTCCGGAAGCTATTGGAAGGTTAGTTGGAACCTTTCAGCAACATTTGCGTTCCTTAGAAAATTTGGGCGCACCGGTGGAACTTTGGGACGTTCCAATAATAGACATGATTCTACTCAAACTAAACCACAACACCATTTGGCAGTGGGAACTGACATTAACGGATAATTATATGCCAAAATATGATAAATTAATCGAATTTCTTACTAAAAGGGCATCAGCCACGGATTTTACTGCAAGTGAAATCAAGGATAGGGAAAACAACCCTCGATTCGGACCTCATCAAAGGGGATGGAATAAAACACAAACGTTCATGACAACAAATGGTGATAATAAAAATAAACATTCAAATATTAATTGTGTGGTGTGTTCAGGACCTCACCCCATATGGGGGTGTGAAAAATTTAGAGGCATGTCACTGGACAAAAGACGTGAAAGTGTTAAAAACTTTTCGTTATGTTTTAAGTGTTTAAAAAAGGGACATAACGCGTCGCGTTGTTTTTCAAAAATGATGTGTATTCACTGCAACAAAGGACATAATTCGCTCTTACACATCAGAGAGTGGAGTAATGAAGGGTTCAGTAAACAATTAAGTGAAAATAATAGTAAAATAAACAATCAAGTTAGTGAGGACAATAATGTGGAAAGGATCGGACCTGCGGTGAGTTTAGTTGTGAATTCAATGGCAAGTGACATCATGGTAACAGCAGTACTGTATGTATTAAATAAAGATAAAACTCCAATAAAATGTAGAGGACTATTAGACACTTGTTCTACGACTAATTTTATAACACAAAGATTTGCGAACAATTTGGGCCTTAGGCTAGAAACATGTAATATTCCAATTGGTGCATTAAATTCAATTACGACATATTCAAAAGATTTAGTCACGGCCACCATCAGATCCCGAATTAATAGTTATGAAAAAACCCTAACATTTTTAGTAATTCCCGAAATATCCCAAAACATTCCCGGTGAATATATTCAGAGAAATTTGATTAAATTACCAAACGGTATTCAATTGGCGGACCCAAACTTTCACATCCCTGATTCAGTTGACATATTATTAAGTGCGGGAACTACTCTTTCTTTATTAAAAATGGGACAAATGCAATTATCGTTATTGGGTAATAAGGAATTATATTTGCAAAAAACATTATTGGGATGGATTGTGGGTGGTTCTGCGCCAACTTCTGGAGCAGTGATTAAGCGGAGTTGTCATGCAACATCTGTAAATTTTGATATGGCTAAATTTTGGGAAGTAGAAGAGTGTCCGGGGCAGGAGAATTATTCGGTTAAGGAAAAACAATGCCTTGACCATTTCAAAGAAAATGTAAGTCGAAATAGTGAAGGGAGATATATTGTCGCGTTACCTTTTAACTCTAAAATTAAAAATTTAGGAGCTTCGTATCAAATGGCCTTAAAAAGGTTTCGAAATTTAGAAGTTAAATTAAGTCACAACCTCGCATTTAAAACGCAGTACAGAGAAATTATTGAGGAATATCTTGACTTGGGACATATGGTTCCAATTAATGAAAACCCGGATACATCGATTAATTATTATTTACCTCACCATGCTGTAATTAAGGAGTATAGCATGACAACAAGGATGCGTGTTGTTTTTGACGCATCGGCAAAAACAACGACGGGATTATCTTTGAACGATACATTAATGGTGGGTCCTTTATTACAATCGGATCTTTTTGCCCTTTTGATTCGTTTTAGAATGTATGTCATAGTTTTAACGGGAGATATAGAAAAAATGTATAGGCAAATTTTAGTAAGGCCACAGGATAGGAAATATCAAAGAGTAATTTGGAGGGATAGTAATGATGCATTGCAGTCATATGAACTGACTACCTTAACATTTGGGGAATCGGCTGCTCCACATTTAGCGACGTGGGTTTTGCGGCAGTTGGCTGAGGATGAAGGGGGGAAGTATCCATTGGCCGCGAAGGCTCTAGTGGAGAATTTTTATATGGATGATGTTTTGACGGGGGCATCAAATGTACAGGAAGCTATCAAATTAAGGAAGGAGTTGACGGAGATTCTCACTAGGGCGGGAATGACTATTAGACAATGGGCGTCCAATGATACTTCAGCACTGCGGGATTTAGCCGGTGATAAAATAAATTCTCGATTACAATTGGGGGATTCAACAATTAAAACTCTGGGTATTTTCTGGGACTCAAATAATGATAGTATAACTTATTCGGTTAGAAAATTTGAATTTAATGAAAGAATTACCAAACGTAGTATTTTATCCATGATAGCGAGGATATTTGATCCTCTAAGATTGTTGGCCCCGGTTATAATCACGGCCAAAATCATCCTTCAGAAGATTTGGTCTTTAAATATTGATTGGGATGGGCCCTTACCTAAGGAAGTTGATACCTCCTGGAGATTGTATTGCCGGCAATTGGTACATTTGAATAATGTTTCATTTCCCCGGACAATAGTGGCTCCGGTCCCGAAGAACATGCAACTTCATGGGTTTTCGGATGCTAGTGGGAGGGCATATGGGGCTTGTATTTATTTAAGAATTATGGATCAAAATAACGTGATTCGGACTCAACTTTTGTGTGCAAAATCAAGGGTCGCGCCACTTAAAAATTTGACAATCCCAAGACTGGAACTTTGTGGCTCTTTATTATTAGCAAATTTATTTCAAACGGTTCTACCAACATTAAATTTACAGTTGGATGAAATATTTCTTTGGACGGACTCCACAATTGTATTACATTGGATAAATAGTTCCTCAAACCAATTAAAAACATTTGTAGCTAATAGAATTTCTGAGATTCAAACTAAAACTAATCCAAAGATCTGGCATCATGTGTCCTCAATGGACAACCCGGCCGATTTGGTGTCAAGGGGGTTTTCGCCTTTGGAATTTGAGACATCTTCGTTTTGGAGGGATGGACCGGCATGGCTTGCTTTGCCCCAGTCTGGGTGGCCTGTGTCGGATCCGCCTCAATTGTTGGAATTGCCTGAGCAACGTGAACCTGTCTGTTTAATGACGAAAATTCGGGAATCATCTATATTTTCAAGATTCTCTTCAATGAACCGTTTACTGCGGTCACTATCTTATTGTTTTAGATTTAGAAAAGGAAAATTTGAAAGACCAACCGGTCCATTAACGGTCAGGGAAATTGAAGACGTAAAATTACGAGTCCTTAAATTAGTACAATTACAGGCATTCCCAAATGAATTTAAATTTATTGATTCTCAAACGCGATCCGGAACCAATCACACAAACTTATTAAAACTTAATCCCAAATTGGGTGAGGACGGTTTATTGCGCGTTGGGGGGAGATTGTCATTTTCTGAATTACCTTATGATTCGAAATACCCAATTATATTACCAAGAGATAACCATTTTACGGATCTCATTATTCAAGAGGTGCATCAAAATAATTTACATACGGGAGCACAACAAACATTATATATAATACGGCAAAATTATTGGATAGTTAACGGTCTTAGTCAAGTTAAAAGGGTTCTGCGAAAATGCGTAAAATGTTGTAAATTGAACCCACGTGTTCATGATTATCTGATGGGGGAGCTACCGGGGCCTAGGGTATGTCCTTCTCCTCCTTTTAGTAATGTGGGAGTGGATTATTGTGGTCCATTCCTTCTGAAGGAAAAGAAATTGAGGAATAGAAATAGTATCAAAGCATATGTGGCAGTTTTTGTATGTTTGTCCGTTAAGGCAATTCATTTGGAATTGGTCACGGACTTAACTGCCGAGGGTTTCATTTCGGCTCTTCGGCGTTTCATTTCTCGAAGGGGTTTATGTAGAAATATTTATAGCGATAATGCGACAAATTTTTCGGGTGCTAATAATATTTTAAGGGAGTTATCAAACTTAGTTCAGAATTCAAGGGAAAAAATTGAGGGTTATTTAACAAGTAGAGGTATACAATGGCATTTTATACCACCCCGGGCACCGCATGTGGGCGGTTTATGGGAGGCAGCTGTAAAAGGCTTTAAAAAATATTTGCGTCATGTGGTTTCACCTAATAATTTATTTACCTTTGAACAATTTTATACATTGATATGTGAAATAGAGGGCATTTTAAATTCCCGACCTTTGACTCCCATATCCTCTGACCCAAATGATCCCATAATTTTGACCCCGGCTCATTTTCTGATTGGTGGTACGTTGACTAACCTTCATGGAAAAGATTATTCGGATGTGAATCCAAATTGCTTATCGAAGTGGCAACATATTCAACGAGTAAAACAGCATTTTTGGAAACGATGGAGCCACGAATATTTGAATAATTTAAATTTACGCTCAAAATGGAATAAATCGGCTTCTAACATCACTCCGGGAGCAATCGTTATTATTAGGGAGGATAATCTGCCACCAGCACAGTGGGCCATGGGTCGCATATTGGATTGTTATCCGGGGAGGGATGACATCGTACGTACCGTTTTAATCAAGGGCGCCGGGTCTACTTTTGTTCGAAATGTTAAACGTGTAGTGGTATTGCCAATAGATACAGATAATTTAAATTAATCAGAATTTCTCGCAAGAGTGTGTGTTAAGTGATTTGAAATTGATCATTTGTGTGTTAAAATAGAATTGATCATTTGTGTGTTAAGGCACAATAAGTGTAATATTAAGCTACCTTTTTTCCTTTGCCAAGTTTAAGAATTGTCATTAATTTTGTTTGTTTTTAATATTTTTGTATGTTCATTTAATTAGGATTTGTATCAATGTTAACCAATTATTGTATTTGTTGAAAGAATAATCTTTCAACGGGGGGAGTGATGTTTGGATTTACTTCGTTTGTCATTATTGTCAATTGCCGATCCTATAAAAGGAATTGTAATTCAAAGGGTAAGGCAGTCTTTATCTAAGAATTGGGGAGTGAGAAACGAAGCCACATGGGTTTCAAATGTAATTGTTATATTTAAATATTGATTGTTGCTCCAATTTTGTGATAATATATCGAAGTGAAATTAAATAAACCAGTGAAATATATACAGTCCACTATTTTTATAACCAACACTCACAACCCGAGGAAGATACATTTTTGGTCCATCGAGGAATATATATTTGATCTCTGACCAAGAAACACTATCCATCTCTTTAAATTATTCCTTTAAATCAAACATGATCTAAATTGATTGATTGACTAAATTGACAAATTAATTTTTTTACAATTTATGTTTATTGATTTATCTTACTCTATTTACACTTATTAACTACACGTTATCAATGATTTGGTTCACTGTTCAACTAGTCAGTTTTCACAGTCACTTATTCACTAATTATCACTCACTATTGAACTGCTTCACTTTATTTAGCAATGTTCCTTAACACTGTTCACGTTTACAATTTATCTAAGACTCACTCACTTTAATGATTTATTTAAGACTGTTGACGTTCGCGATTAATTTAAGACTGAACTGCTTGTGCTTGTCTTTTATAGAACCTCGGAATCCTAGAACATTCGATTCTATTATGCCGTGGCCAAACCATTCTTTATTTCTTGGAAACTATTTGTCTCCACAACTTTCTATTTTTCTTGGAATGTGCTAGCAGCTTCACCCCTTCTTAATTTCTTAATTCTTAATTTACCGAGTTTATCTTTTTGGTCAAACCTTTCGCGGCAGGTGGTCCGGTGTCTGAAGATTCTTCTACAATTACGTCGATCTTATTGGCTGGTTCCCAGGCTTTGGCCGTCCACTGCTTAGATAGTTTGAAGAGCGGTGCCACTTCGAGTTTCACAAAATGGCGACACTCCTCCATCTTTAAGATTATTAGAATGTGACAATATATTCCCAACTTTTCATTCCTATTTATTGCCTTCTAATACTATCCAATTCTTATACTAATTATTTTTAGTTATAACTAACAAAAATATTACTTGATTCAAATAATAATACTAACAATATTTGAGTATGTATGAAGGTAATCTAAGTTAGAAAATAATTACGAGTACGTTTTATTTATTAAACTTTCTTTGAATTTATAATTAGTATAAAGAATGGATAAAAGATCCCTGCACTATATTGTTAATAGGCCAATTAAAAAATTTCAAAAATTAATTTCTTTCTCAGGACTTTTTTTACTGACGAAAACCATATAATGGCATATATACAAGCCATAAAGCAATAAATGCATTTACGAAATGCATCGACTCATGGCTGTTTATCACAAACCTGTCCCTGGATGACCTTATTTTGGTGGTGAGCGACAACTAATTTCTTAAAGCGACTTTTTTTAAATGACAGATGGATAATAAATGCAATTATCGCATTTTTAAGAAAAGGTGTCACTTTAAGGGTTGATGTAAAAACCACCCTCAAAAAAAGTGGTTGCGTGTACTTATGTACGCGCGTGAGAAGTTACACTTCTTTGGTATCATTAAAAAATTAGTTTTTATTAATTTTATTCAAATAATCAATTTTAAAAAACTATAATTTAATATTTAATGTTGTGCCACAATGCTTTTGGTTGAAATCGATTGACAGGAAGTCCTACTTTATATAATTGTGACAATAATTATTTTAAAGTAAGTTGGAATAAGTCGATGAAGTTTGATAAATTTATCACATTTTTTTTAGAAAAACCAATCTTTTATTTAAATAATAAACCTATTGCAAAACAAATTTTACTGTGGCAATCAATCTTTCTGTTTGAAAAGAAAAATATTACAAATATTTATTGTTAACTGAGCTGTGAATTTATAACAATACACATATCGATTATTTATAACGATATTTTCCATTTCATTGAAGGAGAGAATCTACGCTTGGTAGTTCGTCGCTCTGAAGTGTGCTTAACTATTAATATAAAAAAAAAACATAGAACAGCTAGAATAAATGTAGAATTAGCAAATTTATTTTGCTAATTCTAATTCTAATTTTGAAGTATTTTGAAATACAATTTCCTTTGTAGTAAAGAATACGGTTGTAAGAAAATGTGTTGTGTTTAAGGAAGTTTTACAGCGAATAGTGTAATTTATAAAATCTGGCTAAATTACATTCCTTTTCATAAGTAAAATGTTTGATAACAATTCATAAAAAAATTTATCATTTCAATAAGTTTAACTTGATTTTATTTATTTATTTTTTCCGATTCCCTGAAAAATGAACGAATTCACAAATAACATACATATTGGAATTCAATAAAGAATTGAAAATCTGGAGAAAATGGTTTGGGAATTCCAGTTGAAATCGAACAGTTTAGCAAGGATATCAATTTCGTTGCTGTTCAACAGAGCTTTCATAACACAGTTTTCAAAAATTTTTCAATTACAAAAAAAAAGATTTTCAATATTAACATGAATTGATAACATTTCCATCATATGCTAAATGCAAATAAATAAATTATTAATATTTTCTTGAGCGTGAAATACCAATTATATTAAAATTTTATTCAATGAAATGTTTGAATTTTATTACGTAGGTATTACAATAATTGGGATTTCAATTTCACAAAGATGATAATTGTGATGCATTTTAAATGAAGTTATTCATGTTGATGTAAAAATTAAAATAATTTACATAATAATTACTCTGCATATTAATATAAAAATTATATTAAAGTCATTAATAACCAATTAATGTCCGTCTAAATAACTAATTGATTGTTTTTGACCTTCAGTTTCCTTATAATTAATTTGATTTATTTAGATCGAGTTTAAAGGCAAACAGTTAATGCTGATTTTTAAATAAATTGAAAATGATTTAATTTTTAAATGAATAATTCTTTACCAGATAAAATCTACATTTAATGCATTAACAGTAATTGAAAGTTTATGAATAGTTTAAAATAGTTAAAAATGATTTTTTTCATAACATTAAATTAATTTTAAAAGAGTTTCATTTCACAAACATACGCTTGATAAGTAATTAAATTATGTACTTTTAAAATCAATAGTTGATTAGTTTGAAAACATTCAAAAGTGGTTTGTTCTGGAGGATTTCATTAGTTAATTAGTGTGTTGCACGATTGCATTTTGTAAAGTTTAACTAAAACAGGTTAGGAAATATCTTTGAATAAAATAGAAAATGATACTTGAAAAAATAGTTTCTGTCATTAATACAATCAATTTGTAAAATTGTTTGGTATAAAAGCAAAAATATTTATTGCTTTTATAATTGTCTGCATAATACGAAGAATCAAGAATTAATTCATTAAACTTTTAAAGGGTTTTTTTTTGTGTTCGTACTAGTTTTTCATTTTGTGTTTCAAACTTTTAAATTTACTCACTTTAAATAACTGTTTAAACTAATATTGAAAATTTAAAGAAATTTTAAAAATTTTATAAGGACTATGGCAGGTTCAGTTTATCGTTTTTTATGGAATAGTACCTAGAAAGTAATCGTTGGGTAATTCATAATGTTTACTGTTATCTTCTTCTCAAGTGTTTTAGGCTATAGCATTATTCTGCAAAGAGTTATAAAATTAGGTCAAAATGCACTGGAATATCGTTCCAATACTTTTTACATGTACTAATGCTGAAACGAGTTTTGTACTTGTATCTTACAAGAATTATTATGCTAATTGGTAAAAGTTGAAAATATCTTGGCATTATAAAATATGAAATAGTTGTAGATTAATTATTTTATTATTGGCTAAGGATGAATTGAAATTTATTTCATGTGGACTAAGGTCCTGTGTGTAGCTAGTAAAAAGGATGAATCCTTGATACTTATCTAGTTAAATTGTAAATTCAACTAATTTTATCACAATAAAAACTTAAAAAATGTTGTGATAGAATCAATTATATAACGGAAATGGATAAAATTATTACAATAATGCAACTGATACATTGGAATTTCAACTTAGTGTGACTCAAAACTAAATAAGAATCGATTTTATATTTACTAATGTTCTACCACATCTTGAAGCCATATCCATATGTTGATGCCTTATCTCATTATTAATCGAGTTTTTATTTTAAACTTCCGTGTTTGATGGTCACTACTGATCCTTATATACATAAACTAGCTGATACCCGCGACGTCGTCTGCGTAGGTTATTATGTTGAGCACATATTTCATTTAGAGAGGAAAAACATTTAATAAAATTGAAAGCAAAAATATATTAAAAATAACCGGAATGAACTTAGCGTAGAACATTTTTAACTATATGTCAAAAAATTGCTCTTTCAAAATCCGCTATTGCTTCAAGTGTATAGTTATTAGTTCATTAATATTTCATTTTTCAAAAACTTGTAAATTCAAAAATTAAATTTTCTTAATAATCCAAAAAAATCACTGCTTTTAATTTTTTTTTTTTTTTTTCAAAAAACTGTTCTTTACATGCTCTTTCCGAATCCGAAATTGCTCCAGGTGTATAGTTAATTAGTAATTCAATTTTTAAACTATATCATATTTATAAGATCAGATTAATGTTTATAAGATCCAACGGCAGTTGATGACGTTATAATACAACAATACATGTATAAATAGTTAAATAAAATTAATTGTTATAAAAAATATTGCAAAAATTTGAT
Organism: Sisyra nigra; assembly: GCA_958496155.1. Classification (NCBI taxonomy): domain Eukaryota; kingdom Metazoa; phylum Arthropoda; class Insecta; order Neuroptera; family Sisyridae; genus Sisyra; species Sisyra nigra. Next base: position 1,679,809 of record OY292317.1, read on the forward strand.
CAATTATTTGCGTAATGAAAAGAGCAGATAAAGAGCTTAAAAAAACAAAATTTTAATTAAGAACTATTTGGGGTTTTATAGCGATGTTAATTCTTGAGTTTGAAAATTGTAATTGTTAAATAACTATTTACTATACACTTGGAGCAATTGCGGATCCAGAAAGAGAATTTAAGGAACAATTAAAAATAATCAACAAACTGACTTTTTGTATTTTAGAACAATTTTAGTTTGCAAATTTTTGAAAAATTAATTATAAATGAAATAATAACTTTACCCATGGAGAAATTGCGGGTTCTAAAAGAGCATTTTTTTAGGATAGTTTAAAAAAAATATCGCTAACTTAAGTAACTTTTTCTGGTTAAAAAATAAATACAGTAATAAAATGGAGTGTTGAATGTAATTTGATTATTGTAACGGTTGTAACTTAAAAATTTATTTTGAATTTGTATTTACAGTAAAATATAAAAAATGTTAAAAGAGAATTTAAAAAAAAAAAAACTACAAAAAATATTTTTAAAACTGTTAAACAAATAGAAAATAGAATTCAAAAAATCTTTATTAATCTAATATCTCGCTGACCTGCATTAAGTCTAAGTAATCAGTAGGCAGTGGAAGGAGAAACATATTCTCTCAAGCCTATGCGCATTACATCGTTTACCCCACTCAATCAAAGCGACGAAAAATTCACTGCGTTTTACTTGTAAAAATAGCATTTGTTTTTAATGTTCATTACTTTGTTTTTAATTAAGATATCGTTATATTTATTTTTTTAGATTAGGACCAAGTATATAAGAAGTAAAACAAACAAAAAAAATAATCGAAATCTATGTACTAGTTTTGAGTTAAAAGCGAACATTGTAAAACAGCTATCATTTTATTTTTATATAGATAGATAATCCGTTAAATTACTGGCTTAAATTGTTATGAAATTATATAACATTTACTAATAAAAAACAGTTGATATGTTTCAAAAGAGGAAAAGTAAGTTATATAAACTAATCATATTACATCATATTAATGATGTTATGTAAGTACTAATATATAATATGAAAACGAAACTTTTCCGAAGAAAAAGGTACTATTATGAATTTAAAATGATGAATTTAATTTCCTGTTAACAAAAACTTGCATGTGGGTTAACAAAGTGTTCATGTGACTCATTCAAAGTGCACCGTACATTGGTTTGCAGGCAATAAAACTGAAAGCTCTTATTTTATTTGATATTCATTTAGATGTCATCTTACTTACTCTACAGTATTCTTATTTGTAGTTTTCTTGAATGTATCAGATACAGTGATCTCACCGACCATGTATGGATTTAGATATTTAATGTTAAGACTCTTCTATAAGTATCTGAAATTGAAAACGTTAACGTTTTTTCGTCAGCAATTTTCCCAAACTCGATATACACTTAACGAGCAAAGGGAACATATAAATCATTAGACCTACGTCATAAAATAACTTTTTCATTGAATACTGAGACAATAAAAATGAAAGAAAAGATTCATTTATAAATCACATTTCAGTAACATTTGTAAAAAAGGAATTTACTTATATAAAGTTGTTTTTAAGTTGTAAAAATACTGATTTTCTTAATACTAATTATTTTCTTGAGTGGTGCTTTAGTTTAACTTAAAAAATATTTTTATGTAAGCGTTAGTGAAATCTTATACCCTAAAACGTATATTTACATGCATGTTCGTTAATCGTTCGCGTATCTTTCATTTAATTGAGTTGCAACTATGTTGACCTTGCGTGAAGGTTTCTAATATAAGATTCGCTCCATTTGACATTTCTTGTGCATACGTTTATGTGGTGATTAAAGAATCTCCATGTTCTTTTTTGTGATGTATGTTGATTCTTAGATTAGTTTTGGGAGTTTTTAAACGATAACTGATGTGAGCAAGTACTGGTGAGAGCAGGCTCAGATGCGTACAACATAAAATAAAAAATTCATCTGAATTACAAACTCATCTGCTCAGAAAACGTCTCAAATTCTATCGACGTTATCTAACCGTTCATATACAAAACGAATATACAGTACCATCATCCGGTACAATCAAAATACTACAACTATTTTTTTGTGTGTTTGTAAATAATGCATTCGCGTATCGTTCATTCAAATGACTTGTAACTCTGTTCACGTTAATTATTTAGGAGAAGATTTCTAATATAGTACTATTAATTGGTATCATTTGGTACCATCAAAATACCACTAACAGATACAGTTTCCATAACGATAAATTTAAGTCAAATTGGTTTAAAAAAAATTGTGCATCATAAGATAATATTATGTGAATGTATAATATTGTCACAGTCTAGGGAGCCTTAAAGATTGAGCTCATGATTGTGTGAGACTTCCCTCCTTAGACTGTCTTAGATCTTTTATTTAAACTTCACGCTGAGTAACCCAACGAAGCGTGAAGGGTGCAAAAAAAAATCTATTGTAAATTTAACTAAAATCCATGTTAAAGTTACCACATACACTAGTAATATATAGGATGACACCACGTGTAAACTGTAGTATTATTTACAACACGGACTAGTAAAAATGACTCCATGATAATATTATGTAGTTGAGTTTTTGACACTTGAATTTATTTGTCAAAATTATAGGTTATGTTGTACGCCACATGCGCACCATTAAAAATCTTAAAACTATAAATATAGAAAAAAGTAAAGATGGCTCTGATGTTTTTTTTTTCTCAGCCGTTTTACAAGGTTGTACAACATTTGGAGTAAATTGTACATTGTATCTAGTTTTGTATACACCAAAAATGGTAACGATTACAGATTTGTTAAATTTCGTGGCGTAACAGAAACGCCAAATTTGTTAATTGTACAACACTCAGCAGTTGTAACAGCTACATATATTTACTACACTATGATAGTAAAAAATACTATACGTTAGAGCTGAATACATCAAAGTGTATTATCTGCTGTTACATTTGTGGTTATAGTCAACACAAAGTGCAGTAAAATTATTACTAGTTTAATGTTGTAAATGTTACACCACTATTTTTTTTCGTGTAGATAAAAGAGGGACGTAGCTGACAAACCATAGAGGTCTAGAACATTCCTTAAAAGATCAGTCTTTCATAACACGTCTGCCGCGAGAGAAAATTGACCAATAAAGGATTACTTGGCGAATGACAAAGATTAAAACTTTTAGCAATTTTTCTGTGGAATTCTTGATAGATGGAAAAAGGACAGATCATAATAAAATCGAATCGAATGTTCTAGTAATTGAATAAGTGGGGTAGGAATGTTCTGGAAAAATGGCCGAATTCCATATATAAACGAACGATAAGTCCAGTGAGTTCAGTAATAAATAAATCGTGAGTACGCAGTTGAAAATAAACCGACAATACGAATGATAAATTAATCATCGATACAGTGCTAAATAAATCGTGATTCGTGAGTGTTAAATAAATCGTGAACAGGGCAGTGCTAAATAATTAGTGCATACAGTAGAATAGTGAAATATAAACACTAACAGTGAGTGACAATTAGTGAACAAGTGACTGTGAAAAGTGACTAGTGTAACAGTGAACTTAATCATTGTTTACGAGTGTAAATAGTGTTAAGAAAATTAATATTTGTTTCGAAGAAATTGTTGTCATTTGAATATCCATTGGTTTAGTTAAAATGAACTCACTAAAGCTACCATTTTTTTGAGTATGATTTGAAGATAAATAAAGAATACGTTTCGGACTGCGGTTGAAAGGTTATAGTTTCTTCTAAAAAGTTTAAAATTTAAAGAAACTTAAGAAACTTCAATTTTAAACAAGCCCAATCAAACAAGTAAAAAATTAAAGAAAAGGTTTTATTAAATTTTTTTTGATTATAAACTTCGTTATGAGTCACGATTTTTCATGGTTTTCACATATGGTTAAGATGACATTGTTAGAAAGACGTAGTCAAAAAATTGACTTCAAATCCAGAAATCCTTCTTTTATTGAGAATAAAATCGGAACCATGACTTCCTGTCGTTTCAAACGAGTCAAGAAAATATTAAAAGAACTGTTCAAAAGACTCACCTAGATTTTATGTTTTTCTTCCTGTTTCTACGACTAACATTTTTTTTTGCAACACTTATTGATAAAAAGCAATAAAACACTCGCATAAAATAAAGCATCCACATTGAATTTATGAGAACCTTAAGTTATTTTACTCACCATGCAAAATACAAAATAAATTTTTTAAGTAAAAAATCTTTGAGATTTTTCTTATAAAATATTTCTTTAATTTTTATAAAGCTTTTATTTAAATACCAAAAAGAGATTTTTTTAAGTTTATTGGGTAAAGTACCATTATTCTTCTTGTTTTGATAAGGATAAAATGAACCCACAGGCGCAACTCTCAGCCCTTTAGTAATCCCATAGGTTTTTGTGAATGAATCTGGTCATAAATTTTTCAGCTAACTCTATTTTCTGATTTTGTGTTCGTTTTCAGTTTGAAATTCATTTTATCTTCATTGTGTTTTTATTAGTCTCTTTTATTATCTTTACTTTATATATATGTCTGTAAAAATCTATTGTGGTACTGACAACAGGTTGTATGTGTTTGCAACTGCATTCATGAATGTCCACGATGAATTGTGATGTAAATGCAACAGTTTTGTACGACATTAATGCGACATGTAATTTGTAGAGAAGAAAGTTGCAACTAATTTTTTGGAAACCATTATTTATAAGTATAACCTGATTAAAATATTTGTTTGTCTCAAAATATAAATTAGTTTACACAAATGTAATATTGTGCAAGATAAAAAGGGTTTTTAATTTTAAACTTCTTATTTTTTATAATGGACATACAAAAATTTAATCAACCCTCGTATGAAATTTTATACATTAACTTTTAATAAGAGTTTTTTTTCCAAAATTCACCAATTATAAAATATGAATTTAATTATTTAAGCTATTTGAAAAATATCAGTCTCCCAATTTTCCTAGATAGAATTTGCATATTGCAATAACTGCCTGTATACGACCTTTTTATTCATATACACTAGCGCTGTATTTAACATGCAAATTAAATTCAATAATTATTTATTTATTCACAAACAAAATAAGAGCAAGAGATGAAATTACCATATTATTTTTTTTTCATTTTACGTTTACTCATCACATAGTAATGGCTACTTTATAACCTAATAGATTTTCGTCCTCTTCTTCCGTTTTCATCATTTTTTCCAGTTTTAATTTTCTAAATGTGGTTTTTTCGTGTTTTATTGGCCAATTGAAAAATTACAATGGTATCTTTTATTGATTCGGTAAACATTTGTTTCTTAAGGAAATGTTTTTCCTTCTTTTCTGGCTTATAAAAAAAATTGACTAATTTTGATATTCGAACACTTTTCTAATTAAACTCAATGCATTGATAATATATTAATTGGAAAATTACAAGTTTAAATCTGATTAAAGCTGCATTCATTTAAGAAAGTTTTAATACATAATATTGAATAGAATTTCATTACAAATTCGTTATATAAACTTACAAGTTAGTTTGGCTGATGAATATTGTCACAAATCTAAGACAAGACACCATTTTGTGACTGGATACCCGCTGTTAACTTGGGTGGAATTAACCAATCACCAGCGATAAGAATTTAACATAAATAAATATTATAAATAAAATGAAAAACCGACTTAAAAATAAATAAAAAATCTTAAACAAGAAATGCACTAAAAAGTAACAAAATAATGGCGTATCCTTGCAGTATCTACAACTTACAAGTTATTAGGATGATACAATGTACAACTATTGTTATTTTTGGAGTTGGTGTCAGTCATTTCTTGTTTAAGAATTTTTATATATTTTGAAGTCGGTTTTTCATGTTTTTATAATATTTATATATTTCTCGCGTTTTAGTGATCTGAAGTTGGAAAACTGATTTTATTTTCTTGAAAATGGTTAACCTTCCAAACACGTTGCTCATAAGAGGCAGCGCCGTTTAATATTAAAAGTTACTACATCATCCCTTTTTGCCCTTAAGGGTTGAAATCTTTTGCTTTTAAATGTAATAACAAAACTTAGTGGATTACTTTTCCAACTGAAAAAAAATTATCAAAATTCGGTTAAATGTCACTATTTCATCCCCTATTTTCATCCTTAAGGGGTGGATTTTTTTCTTCAAATTGAAATGTGAACAATTTAAAGGTACGTTGTACGTAATAGAAGCAAAATTATCAAAATCGGGTTAGCCAGGAAAAATTTATAATATTATTTCATCTCTAATTTTTAACCCCTTATGAGTGGAGTTTTTTTTTTGATGGATAGGAGATTAATTTAAAGTTGTGTTTTACAAATAAAAAAAGAATTATCAAAATCGAGCCATCTAATGAGAAGTTAATATTTCATCCCTTAGTTTTCAACCCCTTAGAAGTGGAAGATTTCCCTCAAATTTAAACTGGACCCCACAAAAAGCACCAGATTTCAAATAAAAAAATAATTATCAAAATCGAGCTATCCAATAAGAAGTTAATATTTCATCCCTTAGTTTTCAACCCTTTAGAAGTGAAAGATTTTCCTCAAATAAAAATGGAACCACACAAAAAGGCTGGCTTTCAAATAAAAAAAATAAATTTCAAAATCGAGCTATCCAATGAGAAGTTAATATTTCATCCCTTCGTTTTCAACCCTTTAGAAGTGAATGATTTCCTTCAAATTAAAATGGGACCATTTGGAAAGCACCAGCTTTCAAATTAAAAAAGAATCATCAAAATCGCTTTACCCAGTCGGAAATGCTGAGGTAACAAACATTAAAAAAAAATACAGTCGAATTGAGAACCTCCTCCTTTTTTTGAACTCAGTTAAAAAGAATGGACGCCGTGGTGCCAGTTTGACCGGAGGTGGTACCATTTTTGTAGGATGGCAAGAGCTCCTGCTGCGAGAATTTATATAACAATAAAGGAGCAGGAAAGCATGTTGTTTCTAGCAATTTCTTCATTGATTTATCAATAGATGAGAAAAAGGCAGATGCCAAAATAATGAACCGAAAATTCTGGTAAATGGAGAATTTCTCGCTAGGAAAATTCTAGAACGATGATTGGTTTGGTATAAATAACCCAAGAAGATGGACCAGGAGGACAGTTGTAAATGAACTAACATTACGTGTGATATAAATATTCGACCAGTCTTAAAGTGTAAACAGTGAAAAGTGATCAGTGCTTAGATAAATAAATAAATAAAGTGAACAGTGTAATAGTGAATAAGTGACTGTGAAAACTAACTAATTGTTAACGTGTAGTGTATAAGCAACAATAGTGTAAGATAAATAAATAGGCAATTGTTAAAAATAAATTCGTAGTCATTAAACACAAATCCTCGAATCCGTAAAAACGTTACAATATTGATTGATTATATTTGAATTATCTCAGTCAAATATTGCACAGCACTACTGAGATTCAATTCAATTAAAAAATACAAATGGTCTTACATGAATTTATGATTAAAAGTTTTCCTAGAGATTTATATTTTTCAGGCATATTTCAAAATTAAGTTTCTAAAAACTAATAATGTTGAATGTTATATAAGAAGTTAATGAACCTAAACATACGTTTTATAACGAGGAAATGCTTTCAAAATTAAAAATATAACTGAAAACAGCATCCAACACGTGATGTCTTTCAGCGAAATACAGAACTGATTTAAATTAATCGTTTCATCAAAATCAACTACAATTTTTATCGGTAAACTCAAACAGAATAATTAAGAATAATTAATTATCTTCTATGCAAGTTATTTTAATGTCTATGCATTTTAATGTTAAAACGTAATTAAATGTCTATTTGAATATGCATTTAATGCAAATAAATAGTCGTTAATAATAAATATAGTGTAGGTAGATTTGATGATTTATACTGGTTATAACTCCACATTATTGCTATGAATTATTTTCAAAATGTGACGATGGATTGGAAGAATAAATAACACCTACTTAATCAACAACACTGAAACAGAGATTACCCGTTTAAAATCAACGATATTGAAATTCTTTATACCAAGTCAACCCTAATTAATTTCAAAGAATGAATTGAAATTTGGAATATTAGCCACTGTCAACATTTAATGAGGAATTTAAATCCTTTAAACTTAAAAGGGTGGACATAAAAGCTGTTGAAGCAATTTAGGAAAGCCCTTGTGACCTTCATCATATACTTCTATTGTATTGATTCACTTTTTTTGTTATTCTGAGAATGTACTATACATATTATACGTGCAGCTTAATTAGCATCAGTGTTATTGAAAAATCTTTTTTAAGGATCTTTTGTATTTTGAAGGTGGCTTAAAGGCAAACAGCTTTGAACTTCTTTTCAGCCAGTGTATTGTAAAAAATAATTGTAAATGCCAATTATGAAGAGATAATTGGGTACTGCAAGTTTAAAACTGTTTCTAAAAATATTTTATATTTTCATCATGATTATTGTCACATCGAAATAAAATCATTCAAAAAAGAAACGAAACTTTGCCACTAACAATCCTTGGATTAACAATTTATCGGAACTTATGAGAACTTCATATTTAATTTTACGTTTTGTTTCAATTTCAGCCTCAAGATTTCATTCTCAAAAATATACATAAACTAGATGATACCCGCCCGCTTTGCTGGACATAGCTAAATTACACTGATTGATTAATAGAAACCGTTATAGCAAAATATTTAAAAGTAAGTTTAGCTATGTTGGCATAGAAAGTTATTCCTCAGGAATCGTTAATTTTCCAGAGTGATAAATATCTTTGTATTTTTACCTGCCTAGAAATCTCACTATTTATAGTTCAGTTTTTTTTAATGAATTATTAATTTACGTTTGACATACTTTAAACTCCCTATGGCCTATAATTTGGATTTATAAGCTATTTTTTTTTTGTTCCAGTTCATCCTTATATAACCCTGTATATTTTCTCCTCTATGAATCTCTATGAATCGAACTCCTAAGGGCCTTAACTCTCTACATCAAACTCCTCCTAATCGGGATCACTTAAGTCGAACTGTATGCTTTGGTTATTTATTCTTACGGGTGTCATTTTCGTACTTCAATATTTATTTTTTAAGAATGAAATCTAGTCACTGCAGAGAATTTCCTGATTGCTCCAATTTTTACAGTCAATAAATCGAACAATGGATTAGTTAAAATCCTCCTTCGATAATTCAAACGTTTACTGAGCTGAACTTTAGATAAGTCATAAAATTGCTACCTTTAAATTAACAATGGATTTATGGTTTTTAGGAGTTCAACTTATCGAGAGTTCACTGGATTTATAGTTCAGTTATGGATTTTAAAATATCTAAATATGTTTCAGAATATGTATTACAAAAGCCGTGTAAAAGGATGAGTATTGTTGATTGTACTGATAAACGAATTGAAAATGGGTTGTATATTCAAGCCTATTAAAATGCTTTCAAAAAAAATTCATCCATATATTTATAATGTAGGCACTTATAGTTAAAATAAAAATGAGTTGTGTTTATACATTGATTATATTCTGAAATATCTTATTCTAGTCATCAAATTAACGATACATAGGCCAAATTTACCATTTTAAAAATTATTGTCTGTCTGCTATTGCATCACGTAAAAATCACGTAACAGATTTTGATATTTGGTATGATAATAACTGACTATATCCGAGTCATTATCAAGTATGCAATAACTACCTTTGAACGCCCTTATTATTCATATAACTAGCGCTTTATTTAACATGCAAATTACATTCAGTCGTTATTTATTTATTCACAAACAAAATAAGAGAGCAAGTGATGAAATTACCATTTTTTTTTTCGTTTTTCGTTCACACAGTAATGGCTTCTTTATATCTAATGGATTTTCATCGTCTTCTTTTGCGAACACCGTTTTTTTCAAGTTTCTGTTTTCACGTGATAATCAATTAGCGGATTTTAATATTTACTATAGTGATAACTGACAATCCGAGTCATTATCAGGAATACTTTTTACTGTGGAAAAATATCTCATTCCCACGGGATAAATACAACAACTTTTTCGGACAAAAATCACGCTGAAACTATACAAGTTTAGTCGAAAACCTATTTTGATGATATTTGGTATCCTGAGAACTGACCATCCATACTTTTTACTACAGGAAAATATCTTATTTCGAAGAAATAATTTTTTTCTCACCTCATAACGTTAACGATCTGGAATTTAATGGAATATGAGTGTTTGTATATTGCTCAAATACATATTGTGTAGTTATTGTCACAGTCAAAGGAGCTTAAATATGAGGAGTGTCGCCATTTTGTGAGTTTGGGGGTGGCACATGCTCTTTAAACTGCCTCAGCCGTAGGTGGGCCAAGCCAATCAATCAGCCAATGGGGAGCGACGTGATTGTAGAACAAAGACAAAACTTCTAGAGTTTTCAGATCCCAGTGGCGCGAAGGGTTTGACCAAAAGGATAATTTGGTGAATTAAAAAAAAGAAGAAAACTTCTTGTTTTTTCTACTTGTAATTCTTTATGGGTAAGAAAGGGACAATAGAAAGTTCTGGTAACGAATAAAAGGAAATAATGTTCTGGAAGAAATGCTAAGTTTTTATATAAAGAGAACAAACTCAGTCAAGTTCAGTCTTAAATAAATCGTCAACGGAGTCATACATAAAACGTGAATTGTGCGTGTTAAATAAATAGTGAATCGCTAAGCAAAGTTGTCGCATTTGAGGGAATGAAAATCTTCGTGCTTTTCATGAAAACATGATGCACCCACAAAAATTCACGCTTTGGTGCTGATTATGGGCTGGAGGTGTAATTGTACCTTTCTTTTTGAGAATGAGTCTTGCCAAGTTGTGACTGTAAAAGGAATACGATATGGTTGCATAAGATCTAGCTTTTTATGGAATTAATTGGACTATATGAACCTCGAAAAATGTGGTTTCAACAGGATGGTGCTACATGCCATACAGTAAGAGAGCCATCGATTTGTTAAGAGAACGTTTTCCTGGTCATGTGATTTCTAGAAATGGGGATGTTAATTGGCCGCCAAGAACTTGCAATCTGATGATATGCTATTTTTATCTCTGGGGTTTTCAAAAATTCAAGGTTAATGCTAGTAAATCAAAAATATTTCCCGAACTGAAAACAGAGATTCAACGCGTTTTTTCTGAAACTGAGCGAACTGTATAAAGTCTTCGAACATTTTACCAAAAGAGCCAAGGTGTTATTTGGACGATATCGTATTTTATAATTAATATCAACATGTTTACTTGATAAATCAATCAAAATTCACCTCTTAAATAGTGGCAAAAGTTACATTTGAGTTATCCAAATATTCCAGAAATTGAAAAGACCCTTATAGAAATCAGCTTATTAAATTTGGAAAAATTTATATGAAGATATTATGAAAAGTACAATTCAGTTATAGTTTTTCTCGAGCCAATTTATGGATAGACCAAAATCTGGGTTTTATCAGACATCCCATACAAAGTTTGGCGACAGGGCCATTAATGGCCCATTGCTTAGCCAGAGATGCTAGTTGTTGGCCCAACATCGGCAACTGTTAACGGGCCAAGTACGGTTGCCGGCTGGATGATAACCCCGGGCCGCTAATGGCAGTCGACTATCGGCCGACTGCAGTAAAAGTTACCGGGCCGTTAATGGCGATTAACAATCGGCCGACTGAAGCAAAGGATACAGGGCCGTTAATAGAAACCAACAATAGGCCGACTGCAGTAAAAATTACTGGACCGTTAATGGCAAATATTATAAATTAATAAAACTACTTAAATATTGAAAAAAATGATATAAAATCAGCTCAACGATTATTATGATACAATCATTTATTCACTTTATAATACATACAATTTTAATAAAAAATCAGACAACATCAATAATTAATACAAAAGTAGAATTTTAAACCTGGCGTACATAATACACACTCTAAAATCAAAAGGGAATTTTTGGTGGTTTATAATGAAGATCCTCTTTCTTATCGTCCATTCTCACGGTCCACCCAACCAGAAAGCCATCGGACTACTTTGCCAGCGAAATTTTTAGATTCCTCTGCATCCCCAAACTTTTCAGTTACAACATCTAGAATATGCAAAATCAATTATAAATAAACTTGTTTTTAAGACACAATATGTGTGAGTGAAGGAGTAAGAACTAAAATAGAATAAGAGGTGAAAAAAGGAGATTTATTTTCATAAGGGTATGAAAAATAAATTTTAATTGTAAAACCAATTTTAAGATGAGAAAAAAATCTCTAGAAAAATAACAAACTAACTCACCTGCATAATAGAGAATTTTGACTAGATATTTATCCCAATTTTCATTTGCATCGCTTAAATCTGCAGCAAACTTATCAACTTTAGGATACTCATCAGCCGGTGGATATTTACAAAGTAATATGCCATTAAAATCCTTCCATCTGTAACATTAAATTTAACTATTAATATTTTTTTATTTGATTATTTCACACTATGAGAAAACTATTAGATTATCAGGTAAATAAATATAAATTATCTATAGTTTAATTCGAGAGAATGTATTATTATTCAATTATTAAATAGAACTACTTTAGTCTTTACTTACTTTAGTCAGAGACTTTAATAGACTGGTTATCAACAAGCGATAATAGACGAAACGAACTATTCTGAAATACAATAATACACTTTAAACACTTTACCATGCGACTATTGTTTAACGACAATTTCTGTGTTAGCGAAACGAATCCTCTTGCCCCTGTTCTACCGTTAAAAGTATAATAATTTACCACCAGATAGCACTTAAATGAAGGATATATTCATACTTTGCGTTCATTGGTTAATTTTGTAATACATTTGGAAAGTATTTATATGGTGCGAATATTTAAAAATAATTGACGCAATTGCACAGAAGAAAAATTCATTTGAAATTTATGTTTCAAATTAGAGATGTATCGCTTTGTCGCTGTTTACTATTGTCACTATCCACATTATTTATAAAATCTACACTACTTACAAGTTTTTTTAATTGTCGAAATTTTTTTACGCGTTTATTTGACATTGTAGGTACAATTATTCTGAACGTTGATGCTCCATAAATCTTAAAACACAAATCACCTTAAACATAAGTCAAATATAATAGACTCAAAGTGATGAATAACTCAGGGAACTCAGGGTGACTTAGGGCCCCCTCAAAGTATTTAAGGTTTATAGTAAGTCATCTGACTTTTAATTATTTGTGCGTGAGCAAAAAATTATTTAGCCAGACTTTGGCCTATCGTTGGCCGACGAACGAATATTGAATGATGATCGAATAGACGGCGACCGGCAATTAACCAGATATGGCCCATTAACAAATTCCCATTAATAGGCCGAGCGTTGATAGCCAGACATGGGCCGATAAACGGGGCTTTTGTCATTAACGGCGACTTTGTATGGGATCAGGAGTATAGCATTCTAGTGGACATTTAAAAACTTCTTTTTATAATGGTGAAGACTGTAAGGTTTTATTTTTTTGGATATTTTATAAGAAATAATGTAAAAATGTAACAAAGAGCTGTCTTGAAGTGATTGACGAGTGAAAAAAAATCAGATTGGATAAAAAATTTAATTTCTATAAATTTACTTTAAAAAAAGTCTTTCAAGTATTAACATAATATAGCGATTTTGTTTAGAAATTTAGTATTTTCTACGTTAATAAATGATATTGTACAACGTGCAAATCTGTCAAATATTAACTGAATTGATTCTGATAATATTCAAAATATTTTTTGTGTACTCATTATTATGAAAAGGTATGATAAAGAAATTTTTATGGTTCATTGTTGTGGAGTTGATCGTAGTTTTTACGGCAGCGTTACTATGTATTAACAATAAAGATTTTAGTTGGTGCTGGTGAAAGCTTTGAGTTTAGCAATAAGCGTCGCGACACGCAGCCTGAGCGAAGAGCGAGCTTTCATTGGTATCGATCGAACAAACGAACGTCGTGACGCAACAGCGCGCTCTTCACAAACTGACATAGACACAATCACATACGCATACACATAGACACAATGCTTCACACAAAGCTCCATGCAGTGTGCATCTCAGCCACAAAATTTCCCAACGCTGCCACCATCAACCGCCAGATTATACGAGAGAGATATTATTCTGATGAGGGCGCATCGGCAAAAACAAAGCTATTAGAAAGACTTACAACCGATGAGTATCATGAAGTGGAGCCGATTTAAAACTTCAACTGTTATACTTTGTATTTCACACAGTACTTTTTTCATTGTTAAAAGAACACCGGGCCGATTTCAATCAACGAAAAATGCTTAAGTTCTTCACTGTGATTCTGCACTCGACTATTTCATGATCTGAACAATCCGCTTTTTTATAATAAATCTTTCTTATTCAGAAACTGTAAAAGATAATACCGGTTTTATGTCACGCTTTCATTTCGCTATATTTACAGTATATATATAAAATCATAAAATACGTATAAAAGGTCAAAACGTGACATGTTTAAACTATACTTAATCATTATTGGTTCCCTTTAATCTTTCTTGTGAAAATTTATTATAACTATTATTGCGCGATTGGCCTTTACTGATAATGTCAGGCCTTTCAAGGTCAAGGTGTGCGATTAATTACTTATCAAATATTTTAGTCGAGATTACAAGGTATGATGAGGGCCTATTGTATTGTTCTATACTTAACATACATTGTGTGAAAATATATTAACCGGTAGGTAATATTTAGCTATTTTATTACACTTGCGTGCATAGCACAAGAACTTAAATATTTTCACTTTTCTCATAATCCTTTTACCAATAATCAAGATTACCTAAGTACAATAATTTCCAACAGTAAATCAGATTTACAGTTACTTTTTTTGCTAACATGGAAATAATAGGTACGTGTTGTTGAAAAACCCAATTCCTTTACAACAATAATTACAAGAAAATTATGAATCTCTGATAAAAATTATACATATTAAAACAGTTGATTATAACGTCAACGCTTGTGTTTTTAAAATTAATTATAAATTAATATAAACACATTCGTTAAGTGTTTAAATCAGCCTTGTAAGACTATTTAAACATGGATTTTAAATTTTTTTTAAGAAAATTCTTTTGATTTTCACTTCAAAATAAATTTTTTTATGCCACTTTTACTTGTTTTATTTTAAATTTATTTTCAGTAGTTATTATGTGTTTGTATACTTGTCTGAAGTTAAGGTAAAGAAGTAAGTTTGACTATCAATTTGGCTAGTCAACGTCACATAAGTTTGGAGACCTATAATTTTACTTTTTGTTCTTGAAACTCAAGAAACTTGAGCTAACATTAACTTCGAATCGCCAAGTGAATAAAGATACTGTTATTTAAGTAACATAATAATATGAAATATAAGGAAAAAAAATTTAGCGGATATTTTAAAAATGGTTACCCTAAAAAATGATGTCTTCAAGAATTAAAAATTTAAAAAAGCTCTATGCTGACACTTTAAAAAATATCTGCTGCGAGGCGTCACAGTATTATACTTTCATTTATAAAACTTGCTGTTGGTTAAAAGAAATAAATGCACTTTATAACTATACGTATAAACAGAACTACTTATATGCATACAACCTATATGTATAAACGAATTCCCCACCTTCACCCTAGAAGCGTCCATATTCGAATTTTCCCAGGAAAAAGAGAGAAATAAAAATTGTACGCATCAATGAGTCTAAGAACTAAAGAAAGTTAAAAGAAAATCGTTGGAGCCGTTTTCGAAAAAAATTGAAAAAGCTCAAAAACTCCTAGAATAAAGTGGAGCTTTCGGTTAACTGATTTCAGCCAAAAGCTTTGCGGCACCACAAAGCATAATATTAAGGCAAAAGTTTGTTGTAATTTGGATAAAGCTTTCGATACGATATGGATATCACACATAGCCACACAGACCCACACGGGTCGGGTCGAATTTTCGATTTAGATCTTTCACCGGAAATACATGTTTTGAGGTCCCCTGAGTCCAAAAAGTGGTGTCTGTGTGTGTGTGTGTGTGTGTGCGTGTATGTGTGTGTGTTTTTAGAGAGGAAGGAAAATACTTTTACGTATCCTCAGGCCTACTTGTTCAGCCTGGTATGTCGGATTCAAATACAATACCGACTAAAAAACTCCTTATTTTACAGCCTTTATTCCCCCACGAAAACCGCTGCTAGACATTACTTCGTGGAAGGAGAGCTTAGCAGTCGGTCACTTTTCTCCTAAGCCACCATTCTTTTTGACTCTCCTGCTTTCCACGCAACGTAGGTCCTTAAGTACCCCCGTTGCGAAAGTACTAGTCGCGTTCCAGGCAGCCTCCGAAGATAGCATCGTATCACCTAATGTGTCCAGCTGAATTGTCCGTTTCAGTGCCACCTCCAGGACATTTCGCAGCAAACCAAAACGTGGACACTCAAAGAACACGTGTTTTGCATTTTCTGGAACTCCGGAACAGGATGGACACTCCGGAAAATCATCGTGCTTGAAGCGGTGAAGGTATTCCCGAAAGAAGTCATGCCCCTAGAGCTTCTGAGTCAAGTAGTAGTCATTTTCAACCTCACCGTGACTTCGGTTTAACCATACTCTGACCTGAGTTATGAACCAGTGCGTCCACCTACACTTTACTGCGGCATCCCACCGCAATTGCCATTGCCGTATACTGTGCAACTGCTCTTCTGTTCGAAGTCCGTCCGGGCTCAGTGAAACCGAACTCCTCCTTCGGTAGAAGGAGTCTTTCCTCAGCGAGGATTTCGATAGGTAGCGCTCCAGCAATAACGCACACCGTCTTCTCAGAGACCGTGCGAAAGGCACTGGCTACTCTCAGGGTACCCAGCCGACATCTCGATGCAATTCTCCTCCTTGTTTCTTGTACTGCCAGGGCGTCACACCAGATGGGCATTCCGTAGGTCAACACCTATATATATATATATATATATATATATATATATATAAATGTTTGTGTGTGTGTGACAGCCATATCGTATCGAAAGCTTTATCCAAATTACACCAAACTTGGAGTTTTGCCTTCATATTATATCTAATTGTGCCGCGAAGCTTTTGGTTAAAATCGGTTAGTCGGAAGCTACACTTTATTCTGGAAGTTGTAGACCTTTTTAATTTTATTTCGAAAACGGCTCCAATGATTTTCTTTAATTTTTCCATAGTTATTGGAATATTCGAATATAACTGCGGGAAAATTCGAATAAGGACGGTTCTAAGGTGAAAATTAGGAATTCGTATATAAATATAGATTGTATGCTTATATAGTTGTGTTTATATGTATAGTTATAAAGTGCATATTTTATACTAATCTCAAAATGTTGATTTGAATCATCATGAAATTCCTTAGAATAATAAAATAATCTTAAAAATTAACGCAAAAGATTAGAATTTCAATTGTGAATATCATTCCATAAATGTTCTTTTATTATCCTACTAATATCAATAAACGTTATCCAAATGTTACTTTCAAAAATTTCTCATGAATTTTATTACAAGAAACGATTGAAATTTTAAAGACATGAAAACCGTATCATTTTTATGAGGATAGCTATTTTAACAAAACCGTTTCCTTTTCTGTTCCATTCTGCTGTTTTCCATGAATATCTTATTCGTCTGGTTCTCTTTAATCTGGAAAACTTAAAAATATTTTAACAAAATTATAATTTTAAAAATAGTGTATAGAGATACTGAGCTCGAATTGTACTCATTTACATTTGAGAACAGCAACACGAAGATTTCGATATGAAAACTAAACCGACTAAAAGAAATCGTATTAGAACCGGGAAAACTTTTATCTATTTAGAATGGCTTCTGAAGATATCCTCTAATTTAAATGTGTAAACTTTAAAATAAGTAGGTAGTCCAAACTTCGTTTTTATGTAATTTAATTTTATTTCTTAAAATTTTATAAATTTTGGAATATGTGTAGGTATATATAATTATTGTTTGTTGCTTGCTTTATAAGAAAGTGTAACTGTTAGAAAATCCATTTTGATTGAGCTAAAAATTAAATTACATAAAATTGCCTCGCTAATTTTTAAACTAAATCAAAGCCTTTCAAAAGTGTTCGCTAAAGTAAAAACAAAAAAGTGGTTGCGTGTACTTATGTACGCGCGTGAGTAGTTATATTTCTTTGGTATCATTAAAAATTAGTTTTTATTAATTTTATTCAAATAATCAATTTTTAAAAAACTGTAATTTAATATTTAATAATAATAATAATAATAATATATATATTTAAAGATATAGTTATTAAAAATAAAATTAAGAGAATAATATTTTAATTTGTATCAATAAATAATATTCAAAGAAAGCTGTAAGACGTTTATAAAATTTGTCAGGATCATTTTTCTGATTAACAATCCATGCATGTCATGAAAACGAAGCTTCATAGAAATGGCGAAATAATGTAAGTAGCTACTTGTCAAAGTAAATGTCTTAATCTTATTCTTATCTTGTGTTACTAAATTATTATTTTAAGATGGTTGGTTGAATCATTTCAGAATCCCAGATTTCGTGATAACTAAAATATGCACGAAATGCAGACGTCATTTTTATCATTAAATTTCAAATTGTATAACAGCTACTGCAAAATTCCAGAAAAGTAACAACTTATTTATTAATAATATGTGTCATTTGTATATATAATTATTTTTATATTATTAAATTAGAAAACAAATACAACAAAAATTCAAATTACGCGCGCCAAGAAACCCAGTGGTTTTGCGGCTAACTTCATGTTGTTAATTTTTGTCTCAAGATGGCCGCCCATCTAAAAATTTCACTCTCATCATTTTTTCATAACGCGCCTAAAGAAGTATAACTTCAAAAATGTTTAAAAGCATTTTGTATAATGAATCAGAACGTTTGAAAAAAATAAAAATCTACGTTATATTCACGAAAATAGGAAAAGAAAAATTAATTTCATAGACTATTAAATCGCAATAAAACGGGTAAAACGTAAAGATCAAAATATACGTTTATATATTGTGAGACATTATCTTCCTCAATAAATTGCTTGTTGATTGCTAAACATAAGGGCATTACTTTTGAAATGTTTGGTTATTTTTAAAGTAAGAGTTCCTTGGACTGAATCTATTACTACTTTAAATAATCTCTCCATGACAGCGTTGGTAGAAAATTATTAACTATGGACCACTTGTTTCTATATTTAAGCATTTGACACGTAATTAATAAAAATGTGCGTCATTCAAAAATTCAATAACAATTTTTAGTGCCTTTTACTTTTGAAATTTATAATTTTCGATTCCTTTTCCCTCATTCATGCGCTGATAATTTACTTTATAGTTTAAATATACTTAATTGATAGTAAAAAGGATTCAAATTGGCTTCGAAGTAAAAAACTTGAGCCATTGAAAATTTGTAAAACTGTTTTTCATTATTTAATATCAAATAAACTTGATAAAGAGTAACCTTAATATAAGCAAATAACGTTAAATTTAATTTCTTAAGGTCAAAGATGAAAAAAAATCTTTCATTAAATGAAAAGGACATCATTTCCAAAGCCTTCAAAATATTCTTCAAATACTTATAAAAATATTTTTAAGCTTTTCAGTTTTGTTCCATTTTTTTTTTTTTTTTTTTATGAAAAGAAATTTCAGTAAAATTCATAAATATTCGTAAATATTACAAAATCTTACTCAAATCGAAATGGATTTTTTCTTTTTCCAAAAGATGCTTTTACGAGTATAATATTTTTATTTTTGAGTTTTCAAATAATTGTAAAAAAACTGATTTTCTTGGGGGTGTCTTTAATATTTGACTATAATGTAAGTCGCAATGGTTGAATTACGTGCTCTGTCATTATGAATAGTTAATTATAAGTCAAAACAGTATACGTGCTGCAATTTGTCGCAGATAAATAGAAGTTAGACATGTTTAAAAATTTATAATTTCGTTATTTAGCATTTTTTAAAGGTAGGAGTTAAATTTTGATAGTTAAATTAGGTACAGAGTTTAATATTATAATTTTTTACTTAAAATAGCTATGGCATTGTTAAAATGTTCGCATTAAAATCTAATTACCTTATGTTACAGTACAAGCTTACAAATGTGTGTGTCAAATTAAACAAAATAAACCCAATATGGAAAGTTAAATTTTGTTAGTTTTAACAGATAAGCTGAAACTTAAACGAAATGGGGCTCGTGCGAATAATTTACGTTTGTTAATTTTGAAGGTTCTACTTACATTGGTTTCATTTATTACATTTTCGAAATTCAATATATTTTGTACATTGTGTATTAAGAACAATAGCAATAATGAGAATTATTTTATTCAAAATTTCATGATTTATTTGGCTGTTTCAAGTTCAAACGTGTCCAATTCTTTTTAGTCAAAAACGTGCTTATGAAAATGTGGCTGATAACTAACTTTAATTAGTCAAATTAATTTTTTACTCTATATTACTACTACGCATATTACTCTTAGGATGATTATGCTCGAAAAATCAGCATTCGCTTGTTAATGCTCAATAATCTATTCAACGAACTCTCTTCGCTATGCATGGTCCATTTTTACTAACCCTAACCTGTCAGGTGTCGAATTATTTTTTTTTTGGGGTTGCCAACACTTCACTGCACAAATGGCGGCAAATTCTAATCTTGCGTTAATTTTAGGAAATTCTATATAATTAACAAAACATGCATAGTTATATAATAAAAATAAATAAAATATATTACTATTATCAAACGTGAAAAAGGCTTTTAAGGTTTAAGGGAGTCATCCCATGCGACGGCTTGTTTTTTAAGATTTTTGTTTCCTACGACCAGTAAATAGATATAATATAATATAAATAAATATAATAGAGCTTTAAGTTTATTATAATTTATTAACATAAATTTCGACAGTATAAATATAAATTTTAAGCTAACAATATTGTGTAGAACATGAGTTACAGCGTTCTGAACACCCCCACCTCGAAAAAATGAGCTCGCACTTCCTCCACGATTCCGACTGATTGGCTTATTCGAAAAAAAAAAAACAACGGCGTTTTAATCTGTAAGCCTAAATGCACGGAATGAACTGTTATCAAATGAATATACAAAAAATTGGACTTTTGGTAGACATTTGAAATAAAAGTTGCGAATTTTGCTTTTTTTTGCTTCTTGCTATAAAAAAATAATTTTCAAAATGATTCATCAATTTTCGCTTAATAATAGTTCATTCTATGCGTTTACATGTGTTGAGTGTACTCTAAAAATTTCAAGTCATTCGGTCAAGCCCTTGTTGAGATACAACGGAGGAAAGTGTGAAAAACACGGTTTTGATAAAAACGCGTTTAAAGTTTCAACTGCCAATTCAGCGCTACGAACAGCTCTTTCTTCTACCTGCTGTATCTTTAAAACGACTTCGAATTTTCAAAAATCACTTTATTACCGTATTATAGACATGTTAAAAAAGTAATTTATGAACATAAAAAAAAATATTTTTAAGACCATCACATGGGATGACCTCCTTAAATTAAAAAAAAAACTTTTGGGGTGGATGATCCAATCATGCTGATCCAGTCATTCTTAACGTTATTTTTTGAACACCAAACATGATTTAGTAAGTAAATAGATATCGATTAATTATTTTAATGTCCCGTAACATTTAAAAAAAATGATTTTATCTTATCATATATAACAATATATGATCAGATCTGAAAATTGGCCAGGTATAATCATATATAATTATATATGATTAGACAAAAATATTTTTCCCGGGCAATTAATTACAACAAGCAAAAGCACATTTTTCAAGAGTATTATCATAAAAACTAAATAAATTAAAATAAAAAAACGACAAGTATAGCAATAATTAAAATGATATTACAATATGAGCGAGTGCGCAACAAAAAATATTTTTGTCTTATCATATATAATTAGATCTGAAAATTGCCAAGGTATTATCATATACAATTTTATATGATTAGACAAAAATATTTTTTGTCGGCCACTCACTCATATTGTAATATCTTTTTAGTCATCGATGTATTTGGGGTTTTTATTTTATTTAGTTTTACAAAAAAAAAACTTTCAAAAAATGTGCTTTTGCTTGTAGAAAGTGATTGTTCAGGAAAAATATTTTTATCTACTCATATATAATTATATATGATCATACCTGGCCAATGTTCAGATCTGATTATATATGATTAGACAAAATCATATTTTCCCGGGGTTTTAAAGCCAAAAATTTAATAATTCTCTTATTATTTTCTTCTGTATCAAATTAAAATAAGATTTCTCTTAACATGAAAAAAATTAAGTCAACAAGCTTGCCATCTAGTTATTAGTAGAATTAGTTATTTTCCTTTTCTTTCTTTTTCCATTTCCCGTCTTCCATCTCACTCGGCACACTTAATTTCACCAATTGCTGTTGATAAACAGTAAGCACAAGAAAATAAAGATATAAATAAGAATAAAAGGAAAGGGAAAGAGAAGGTTGCCTAGTTCGTTACGTGATGGTTTCATTCAGTTTAGCACAGTAAAGAAACTATGTTCAAAAATTAAGTCATATTTTATATTGTTAAAACTGGAAATAATATTACGTAAAACGATAAGAAAATTCTTTGTTTTTAATTATAAGTTTTAAGAAACGAGAGGGAGAGAGAAAACGCGGATTCTGATTTTATAACAATTAACATAAGGGACATCGAGGATAAGATGCGTAAAAACTTATTTGTTAACAGCTGATCAGAGAGCAACCTGAATATTTGATGCGACCTTAATAAAGAAAAAAAAATAAACGATATATACGATCCTATATGGCTTGGACCTATAGAATAAAATATGGTCATTTGCTATTTACCTACCTGATTTTAAAATACAATTTCAAAAAAGTTTCAATAGGTACCTATTGGATGACATTTTCACATCTATTTTTGTTTTATGTAAGCTAACCTTATATTTTCACCTAGCTTAACTTATGTAAGAGTAAAAAGCAATTTAAGTAATTTGGCAATTTCAAAAGTACTTTTTTTAAATGTGTATAATATGCGACGCATTTTTATATTTTTAAATTCGTTATGGAACGACCATCGCACATAAAAATAGAACGCACCTGTTAAATTCAAATCAAAAATATTTATGTTTGATGTTTTTCTAATGAGTCCACCTTTCATCTAATATTTTATATTATTGCAAATTAAAAAAAAAAAAGTGTAGAGGTAATAATAAACAGCAATTTTAATAACTGAGAAGCTCCACTTTTGATGATTGATGCAAGCCTCTTAAAAAATGTATTCAAAAATATTCAATGGCAAAAATGTTGTTTTTGAGGTGACTATAGTATAGGATATTTTTGAAAAAATTATTTGTTTCACATTTTAAAACCGGATTTAATTTTGATTTTTCAAAGATTATGAAACATTTAGATTTGACGGCATGGGTTACTTAAAAATAATAAGATCCGACTTAAATTGATTCACAATTCATTTTCAAATTAAATTTTCAATTAAATATTTATGTTGTCTTCTGGATTAGTTGTGCTTTTATTTTCCACAAACACATGACATATGAACTTCAATTGGTAAAGTCAATTTAGTTTTTAAAGCACTTACGAGCAATGTCTAACTTCGTTGAAAATCTTATCATGACTTGGCGTGTTGAGTGGAATTTCGAACGTATTGAAGACATATCGTTGGTTGACGAAAGTACACCTTAAAGCAATTCTACATGGCAAGTAGATTACAAGATTTAAAGCCAAGTTCAAATCCCTATTCAAGTTAACTACTTATAACTTAATACATTTTTGTAATGTTAACACTGTCTTTTAAAAGACCCTACAAAAGATAACTCCAAATTTTAATTTGTGCGTTTGTATTCGAAGAAAATTTTAAAGAACTAAAACGTAAAATTGTTTTGATAGAAGTTATTTTAAACGAAAAAATTAATTTTTTTTGCTTTGTATACTTATGAACATATTTAATTTAACAAAAATACTTTTGAAGTGTGTTAATACAAATTGAACATATCTTTGTACAAAACTATGCAGCTTGAATTCTCGTTTTAGTCATATTTGTGAATTGATAATACACATTTATACTGGAATTTTTTTCCAATGTCACTTGGCTGACTTGCGTATCGAAAATAAACATGTTTTCTTTTAAAAAACCACTTTTATAAAAAAATATATCTTCTTTTTTTTGGCCATTTAAGGTCGCGTCAGCTACCATGGTCATTAGTAGCGATCGGCGTCCCCAAAATCCCATGAAAACAATTTTGGGATTTCATGGTGATTTGACCCTAAGACCACTGGCATAAAGGGAAATTGTCTAGTCAACTAATAAGAGACCATTTTTAGTTTAATTTCTATGAATTTTAAGAGCGCAACGAAACTGCATTAACTAATCTTAACCAAGCTAGCGATTAAAATCAAAAAAAAAAAAAAAAAAAATCAACGAAAAGTTTAACAGTGTTAGATCAGGTGATGGCATACGTTTCTTTACATGGATTATTAATGTAAGCTAAATTAGTTTAAGTTTGACTGCCTTTGGTCAAACAATGTTAGTTCAGTTGGTGAAGTAGTGAGCATAACTGGTGTCCAAGACACAAGGCGTTACAACGCCCACCCTTAAGTATTACAATTAATGGAAAAAGTTAATCTATAGTATAGATTTTTTATATATTTTTATATATAAGTATAGATCCTATACTAATATATAAAATTGAAGAGTTTGTTTGTTTGATTGTTTTGTTAAACGCGGTAATCTCCGGAACTACTGGTTCGAATTGAAAAATTCTTTTTGTGTTGGATAGCCTAATTATCGACAAAGGCTTTAGGCTATACGACATCACGTTACGACTAATAGCAGCAGAGCATCAATGGAAAATGTTGCAAAAAGTAGGAAATTTTTTTCCTTTTGAGATTGCTTGTTGCCTGCCCTGCGTAAATGGTTAAGGTTACGCAAAAATCGTGTGTAGCAAAATTGTTCCTCTTAAAAAGTTCTAAAAAAAAGTCCGCGACGACATATGTCTATCTTTTAAGGTTGGCCCGCTATAACCTTTTTAATGGTTATTAAAGTTGTTTCAAAAATAATTCATTTTTAGCGAAATTGTTTTAAGAAACATATTATTAATTCTTACCTAAATAAATACGGTTTTTAATGAAATTTGATATGATGATAAATGACAGTCTGAGCCATTAAAACGAATACTTTTTATTTCGGGAAAATGTCTCATTTACCCGGGAAATTGAAAAACAGGTTGGAACAAAAATTATGCATAAACTATACATTTTTAGTTGAAAATGAATATTGGTGATAATTAAGTATGATGATAGCTAAATATGCGAATTATTATTTAGAATACGTTTTATTTCGGAAACATTTCTTATTTCAACGGGAAAATAGAAAAACTGGTGTAAAGAAAAATCATGCTGAAACTAAACGTTGTTAGCTGATTATAATGTATTAATAGTAATAACTCATAATGTCCTCAAGTCAAAAATATTTTTTTTATCCTACAGTCTTTTTTTTATCCAGGAAAAATGTGCGGTTCCCGTAGGGTAGATATGTTTTTATTTTTCACAGAGCAAAAGATTACCATAATTTCTTACAATGTGGTGGTTAATTGAGAGTTAGAGAATAAATATAAGCTACCTTGTATGTCAGAATATAGCACGGTTCCCGTACGATAGGATAAGAATGGTATCCTTCAGGAACTGAGTATTTAAAAGGAGTTTCGTAAAAGTTGGTCTACTTTTTATCCAGGAAAAATATACAGGCCCGTAAGCTAGATACGTTTTTATTTTTCATAGAGCAAAAAATCGACATAAATGTACTCTTCCCGTGGAATAACAAGACAATTGTATCTTACAGGAACCGTGTATTTAATAAAAGTTTCGTTAAAGTACGTGAAATAGAGTTCTAGCACATTATCCTCAAGAAGGCCTGATCTCTTTTTTATCCAAGAAAAATGTACTACTCCCGTGGGATAGATATGTTTTTGTTTGTCATAGAGCAAAAGATTGACATGATTTTTTGCAAAAGGGTAGTTGAGAGGTCAGAGAATAATATAGGTTATTTCTTATGTTAGAATAATACACGATTCTCAAAAGATAGCATAACAATTGTTTTTATCCTGCAGGATTCGTGTTTTTAAAAAGCTTTTTTCTTAAGGTTCGTGAAATAGCGTTTTAACACAATTAATCCAAAAAAGTTGAATTAAAAATGACAATTTTTACTAAAAAATATGATTTTTAATTTAACATCCGATAACATCGATAAATTACAATAATAATGAAAATTTTTGAAATATTGAAACGGCGAAAAACTCAGTTAAATATATAATACCTTCAACATTTTCAAATTGTATTGCTATTTAAAGAACACAAGTAAAGGTATTTTTTAATATTCATAAAAACTTATAGAACCTATAAGATAGCTCTTCTAGATAGCTATATGAAATATGTTCCTGGAAAAGTAGTTTATCTGATTTTCATAAACTTTCTATGAATCAAAGATCTAAAAATATCTATTTGTCTTTTTTGTTGATGGGATGGAAGTTTCTATTATTCAATCAGTATAATTTAGATACGCTCAGCGAAGCGGGCGGGGACCAGCTAGTATAATTATAATTATAGTAGCATTCGATGATTTTACTAAGGATATTACATATTTACTGATAGCTTAAGAGTTAGCAACGTTTTCGAGAGAGTATTTTAGGTCGGCCAGTTTTTATATATGTTATCTCTCGCACTATCCCGGACATTACACGGGCTGTCTGGCTGTCGGTAGGGGTTGCGTTTATTAGTGCGCATCGCACCTGTGCAAGTAAAAGATTGAAATTTTCAGAAAAAAGAAAAAGTCCAAGAAGAAATTTGTAGAAAATAACATTTTAAATAAATAAAATAAATAAAAAATAAAATGTCCATTGGCTAATTTTTGTAAAGTGGCTAGTTTGCCCGCTACAAGCTTGGGAAGGCTGGCTCGACCTGACGTCATTTGAGTAGTCAACCGTTCAGAGATACAGCCGTTGTGCCGACATGACGTATACAATGAGCTTTACAAGCTTGTAGCGGGCAAACTAGCCACTTTACGAAAATTAGTCACTGGACATTTTTGATGTAAAATGTTACTTTCTACAAATTTCATCTGAAACTTTTTCTTTTTTTCTTAAAATTTCAATGTTTTACCTGTCATAAGTGCGATGCGCACTAATAAACGCTACCCTTACCGACAGCCAGACAGCCCGTATAATGTCCGGGATAGTGCGAGAGATAACATATATAAAAACTAGCTGACCTAAAATTCTTTTTTTTTTCGACGTCGCTAGCTCTCGTACTATGAAGATAGACCAGTTGAAGTCAAGTAAACGAAAGAGGGTAAGTAAAAAATTGGGTCTTTTAATGGCTTTTCTGAGGTCGAAGTCCTGGTTGATTATAGCTATTTCATCAGCAAACATGGCAAGAGTGCTTTGTTCATACCGAGGTAGTTCAGCCACGTAGATATTAAATAAAGTAGGACCGAGAACAGAACCTTGAGAAACACCGGAGGTTGAGAGTTTAGCCGCTGATAGATAATTTTCTATTTTGATGTTGAGCGAACGGTCTCTTAGAAATGAGGAAATTACATTATAGAGATATTCGGGTACCTTATATTTAGTTAATTTGAACTGTAGTCCTTCATGCCATACTCTACCAAAAGCGTCCAAAAAAATTACAACGGAATATTGTTGTTCTTCAAACCCATTTTCGATTTTTTCTGTTAATTGAAGCAATTGATGTGTGATGGAATGGTTTGAGCGGAATCTTAATTGGAAATATGGTAAAACTTCTTCCTTGTCAATCCATGTTTGAAGGCGTGATTCAATGATTTTTTCTAGTAGCTTAGACAGAGGACATAAGAGACTTATTGGTCGGCAACTGGCCAGTTTTTTTTTGGGCTTTAATGTTTTGGGGATGATCACAATATAGGCCCTGAAAGAAAGAATTTGGGAAGTATCCGATTATCAAGCAGTGGTTTATTATTGAACATAACTGTGATATTTTTTTATTAGGACAGTTCTTCAGGTGTGCGTTTGATATTAGGTCGTGACCGGGGGCTTTGTTGTTTGGTAACTCCTCGATAAGAGTCTCTGATTTCAGAAGAGGTCACAAATTTTACCTGGCTGCCGGGAATTTCTTTATTGTCGTAGACCTCGTTGTCGGTATGAGTAGGATTTATATTTAAAACGGAATTGAAATATTCGGAAAATCTTTCATATTTTTCCTGGTTGGAGTTTAGCGTCTTATCTCTTTCAATAATGGGGGGAATTTGTTATCATTCTCGAAATACGGGTTTTACAAGCACTAAGCGTTGACTTGTATTGCTTATTAATAAAAATGAAGATGGAAGCAAGGAATTTTAAATTTTCTCTGTCAGATTCTTAAATTAAGATTAGCAGTGTTGTATTCATTATTATATATCGTTAGCACTAGTATGAATTTTGTTAAATTTCGACTGCTAAAAATTTTCTAAAGCTCACGAGAACGAATTCGCTATAGTACAGTTAGTGTTAAAAGAATAAATAACAAAAGATACGTTTTTATCTCATAATTTTCACTAACTGTTCATAGACTAGAGGAATGTAACAGCTTGATCAAATTGCAACTAATTTTTATACAAAATTAACAGGATGAAGTTGGTCGCAAAACCGCTCCTTCTTTTTAACTAGGCGCGCCTAATTTGAATTTTTGTTTTATTTAATAACTTATTTTTAATTTAAATTAAAAATAATTAATTCTTTAAATATATTTTTATTCTTTACACAATATTTATATAAAAAACGAAACATATTATAAATAAATAAGTTATTACTTTTTTCGAATTTTGCAGTAGCTGTTATACTATTTGGAGTTTAGTGATGAAAATAACGTCTGCATTCCATGCATATTCTTGGTTATCATGAAAACTGGGATTCTGAAATGATTCAACCATCTAAGAATAATAATTTAGTAAAAGAAGGCATGAATAAGATTAAGACATTTACTTTGAAAAGTAGCTACTTACTTTATTTCACAATTTCTATGGAGCTTCGTTTTCATGGTATGCATGAATTGTTAGCCAGAAAAATGATCCTGTTTTATAAACGTCTTGCAGCTTTCTTTGGATTTTATTTTCATTGTAAACAATAGTTTTTCACAGTATTTCAGCCATTAAATAATTATAATAATACAAATTTACTACACAAACGGTGACTCGGAAAAAACGTGTTAAACGTCAGATCACTTTTAGGCGATTAGTACGGCGCGTTGTTCTTAGAGGCGTAAGATCGGTCTATTTTATAATCACAGCGCAAGTCCATAGTGCTTAAATGCACTTTGGACATTGCACCGTCATCTCTGTTCAATGCGCCGTACTAAGATTCAAAAGAACCACACCACTTGTAAAAGTGTCCACTCCATGAATAAATTATATTCAGTAGTGATTTAAATTGAATATTTTGATTAATATTATTAACTATTCGTAAGTATTAGTGAAAAAATTGTGCTTAATCACTTTTTTAAGTGCTCCAATATAATTGAGGTTAACTATCTGTTTGTATTATTACTCGATATAAATTAAAATATTAAAAAAAAATTAATTTAATTAATTATTTGTGTTCAATTAATAAAAAATAATGTTTAATGATGCCAAAAAAGTATAACTTTTAACGCGCGTACATAAGTACACGCACCCACTGATTTTTTTTTTTATTACCATTTAGTTTTTTTTGTTAGTGATGTTAGAGATCTTGTTGATATCTGGTAGTAATTAAAGAATATTTGTCTGTAGCTTAAATTAACTTTAGTGTAACAATTGATTGCTTTGCAAATAAACTGGTTCTATAAAAATTCATTACTTTGATTCGATATTTACATTACGATTTTTAATGTCAACAATAAATCTTTGTTTTAAAGAAATTGACGCCTCCAAGGTAATTAAAATCTTTTTGTACATCTATAATGAAGTACGAAAACTAGTTTTTATTTTCGTTTTTTTTTTTTATAATATTGTTTTTATCATCATTGGTTCTATTATTTTTGTGTGGTAAAATTAAAAGTTAAAGGTCTTTTTAAGTTTTTTTTTTTAGTACAATTCATTGTTACAAAAGAACTATCAATATATATCATAATAGTGTGATTAGTGAAAAATTAAAAAGAAAAAACATTTTTCGTTAAGTACTTCTGTTAATATTTCTTACATTTTTTTTTTTAATTTCAGATTAAATCTATATTTTGCATTATTGCACAAGACTTGGTACTCGTATTTGCAAATTCAAGAAGAAATTAACAAATTAATTAATTGAAATATGGAATTTATAAATCATTCAAAATAAAATAAACTGAATGTAAATTTTAATTATTTATTGCAATAATGTTTGCATATTTCTTTGAACATATGAAGATAAAGTGCATTAAAAATACTTGTACCGAGCATTCAGTAAATTGTAAAGTTTTCTTGGAATTGTTTCAAAATTATTTTGTTAAAACGATAAATCATTCACCTGAAAACTGGTCATACATACAAAAACACATTTTATGTTATAGAACTCGGAAATAAGAACAAATATTTAAGACTCGATAACATTATTGAAATGCATTTATAGAATAAGATATTTCAGGAACTCATATTTTCGCATTTTTACTTTCTCAGATTCTTAAGTTAAGCTAAATTAAAATAATTCATTCGAATTGCACACGTGATTTTCTGGCTCTTATTTTAAATTCAATTCAAAAGAAAAAAAAATAAATACAATTTAGTTTTTTATGTGCCATTACATTGCATGAAGAAATGTCAAGCCAAAAATTAAGAAAATATTCAAGCAAAAAAAAATTATACAAATGACGTGTATAGAAGCTTGGCTTTTTTGTTAAAAAGGAATTGTTTAACTGACAAACTATTTTTTGATAACTTTATACGGTGTAATTGAAACAAATATCCAAATTGAACAAATATATATTTTGATTATTAATAATATTTTCTTTTTTTACAGGTAAGTCGATGGATCGTATCAAGATCATTTTTATTACCAATGTAAGTAAGAGAAAAATTTACGTATCAATAAAATTAATGCATTTTACCAAATAAAAAGGTAATTTTTAATGTACATAGTAATAAGAAATAAAGTTAAAACCAAAGTTGTAAACTTCGAGCGATAAAACTTTTTACCAGAAAAAATACTCACTAAAACGTGAATTTTTTTCACAAGTTTCCTCTAAAATAAGGTAATTTGTGTGAAAGCTGCGCTAGTTTTTAAACAGAAACCTTTATAAAAGTTAATTAAACTTTAAATTGAAGAATGCAAAATGGACTAATGCAAATAAAGATATAAAAATTGAAAAAATTTAGTTCTAGTTAAAGGAAAAAAACATAAAATTATACTTTTTTAAGCTGTAATTAACCACAAATCATAATCAACTTTAACTAAATCATTCATAAAACACAACTGCTAGATGAATGAAAGCTGTTGAGACATAGAATATTTGGCAATGACTTGAAAGTGCAACATAAATTATAAAGGTTTTCGCCACTTTAGATTTCTCAAATATGCATATGTGATTAATATATCTCTTTGAGTAACTTTATTGACAATTACAAATATAAATAAAATAATTAATTATGTAACAACTTGCAAAGAGTACCTTCATAAACAGTAGGTAATTGAATTAAATTCTCAACAATATCAATTTCTTTTTAGGATGTCTTGCTTTAATTTACACTCTTTGAACTTAAAAAATATTTTTGAATAATAATTTGGAAAGGTCTTAATAAACTAGGTATAATTTAACTCAGATAGTTCAATCATATAAAACGTAAAATTTTTTGTAGTTCTAAAAGTTATGATCTCTTTATTTTCTATTGTCCTTAGATTTAAAAGTCTCATTCTCTCTTTTCGTCGAATACCTAGCTGGCGTATTTGTCAACTCTTAAATCATGCTGATCAAGAAAATAACAAACTTCCTACGAGAAGATGAAAAAACAAATGAGGGAAAAATGTTCTTCACTTCCCATGAACTGAAATCAGAAATAAAACTATTTAAAATAAAAAAGCTCCTGGGAAAACAAAATTACGTCAAAAATGCTAAAAAGACTTCCTCAGAAAGGACTTATACATTATTACATCTATACTGATATACAAAATTGAAGAGTTTGTTTGTTTGATTGTTTGGTTAAACGCGCTAATCTCAGAAACTACTGGTTCGAATTGAAAAATTCTTTTTGTGTTTGATAGCTTAATTATCGACAAAGGCTTTAGGCTATATAACATCACTCTACAACTAACAATAGCAAAGGATCAATGGAAAATATTGCAAAAATCAGGAAATTTTTCCTTTTGAGATCGTTTGTAGAATGCCCTGCGTAAATGGTTAAGGTTACGCAAAAATCGTGTGCAGCAAAATTGTTCCCCTTAAAAAGTTCTAAAAAAAAGTCCGCGACGACATATGTCTATCTTTTAAAGTTGGCCCGCTATAACCTTTTTGTTTCAAAAATAATTCATTATTAGCGAAATTGTTTTTAGAAACATATTATTAATTCTTAACCAAATAAATACGGTTTTTAATGAAATTTGGTATGATGATAAATGACAATCTGAGTCATAAAATAGAATACTTTTTATTACGGAAAAATGTCTCATTTCCCCGGGAAATTGAAAAACGGGTTGGAGCAAAAATTATGTATAAATTAGGTATACATTTTTAGTTGATAATGGATTTTGGTGATATTTAAGTATAATGATAGCGACCTATGCGAATCATTATCTATAATACGTTTTATTTCGGAAAATATCAACGGGAAAATAGAAAACCTGGTTCAAAGAAAAATCATGGTGAAACTAAACATTTTTAGCTTAATATAATAGAGAACATTAATATTTATAACTCATAATGTCCTCATGGCAAAAAATAATTTTCTTATCCTACAGTCTTATTTTTATGCAGGAAAAATGTGTGGTTCCCGTAGGATAGATATGTTTTTATTTTTCACAGAGCAAAAGATTACCATAATTTCTTACAATGAGGTGGTTAATTGAGAGTCAGAGAATAAATATAGGTTACCTTTTATGTCAGAATATAGCACGGTTCCCGTAGAATAAGATAAGAATTGTATCCTTCAAGAACTGAGTATTTAAAAGGAGTTTCGTAAAAGTTCATGGATAAGCGTTTTAAGGAATTTTCCTCAAGAAAGATTGGTCTACCTTTTATCCACGAAAAATGTACAGGTCCTTGGGCTAGATACGTTTTTATTTTTCATAGAGCAAAAAATCGACATAAATGTACTCTTACCGTGGGATAATAAGACAATTGTATCTTACAGGAACCGTGTATTTAATAGAAGTTTTGTTAGTACGTGAAATAGAGTTCTAGCGCATTATCCTCAAGAAGGCCTGATCTCTTTTTTATCCAGGAAAAATGTACTACTCCCGTGGGATAGATATGTTTTTGTTTGTCATAGAGCAAAAGATTGGCATGATTTTTTGCAACAGGGTTGTTGAAAGGTGAGAGAAAAATTTAAATTATTAATTCGTATGTAAGAATAATGCACGATTCTCAAAAGATAGCATAACAATTGTACTTATCCTACAGGAATCGTGCTTTTAAAAAATCTTTCCCTAAAGTTCGTGAAATAACGTTTTAACACAATCATTCCAAAAAAATTAAAATAAAAATTAATTTAACATCCGATAACATCGGTAAATTAATAATGAAAATGAGTATAGATGACCCACTAGGCGTCGAGGTTAAGCAGGTGACCTATGTGCCGGTTTAAATCCTTGATTTTTTTTTACAATGGCACATTTTTATACATCGTCTCAAATTTTTTGGCCCGTCTTTAGACAAGGAATCGGCAAGTGTTCGGCAATTTTGTTAGCTATAAACCATGTCGTTTTACGAGGGTTGTTGCGCGAATTATTGCTGAATGGCTATTTTATTTTAGTTGTCAATCATATTTGTATTGGTATTTGTGTGTATTGATCAGTGTATTGATATAAATGTTAAACGTTAGTGAGAATAGTGTTGAAATATCCGACGGTGAATTAATTTTACGTCGTAAGAGAAAGACTGCCGACAAAGTTTGTGCTTATAGAGACAGGAAAAAGGCTCTTGGTGAGTTGATTCAATTTTTATAGTGAATTTATTAAAATTATTAGAACTTTCTGCTGGTGCGTATGTTTGTGTACAATGTCGGAGCGATAGGTTGTTTAGTATGATGTTTGTGTTAGTGTGTAGCCCTTTTTAGCCCTTTCGTCCAGACACAATTTTTTCGCCGCAACACACTTTATTTAGCAATGATTGAACATGATAGGCATTCTTGAAGTAACTTTACAATAGATAACAACAGGCAGATGATCGATTTAACAATAATCAACAAATACAATAATAAAATAACATTCGAGTATTAACAGTAATAATGAAGATTCAACATTAGTTGCAAGTAGTAGAAAAATTGTGTCGAAGGCGTTACAAATGGAGTTTAGATGCAAAACCTAGAAAATCAATTATATCGTTTATTTTCATACCCTAAATCGAATAATTTTCCGTAAATTCTCAGCTTTCTACTTAAATGCCTACAATCCAAAAAAAGTTTCCCTTACATCGTGTTTTCGTAAAATCAAACAATATTTTTTTTTTTATAGGCGAATAATGATTTTGGGAGAAAATCTCTACTGTTTCATGAGGTTAGACTACGGTATGTTTCTCGCTCCTTAAGATAAGTTAAAAGATACATTTTTCACTTGAATGCCTACTATTTACTTAATTTATATTGTTAACCATATCCAAGCTTAATCCTTATCTTCTGAATTCTTATAATTATTCTGATAAATAGTTCTCATCGATAATACCTTGCGAAAATTAAATTTCTGGTTGTGTAAAAGAGATTAAGTTTTCAAGCACCAAAATACTATATCTATTTTTTATATACCTACGTGTATTTAAACTTACAACTGCTGCTATTTGAAAATGAAGAAATCGAAATAAAAGACGGCAATATTTCGGTAAGAATAGCTCAATATAAATGTGTAATGCTTCTTTGTTCGTCATAACAACGACAACCTGAACAATTTAATTTTAATAAATGATGACAAACATTTCCATCATTTCACCAATTATTTTAACTTGTATATTTATAGTTAATTCTTGTCTGAAGCAAAGAACATTTCTTACCCTAGTAGCTGAATTTAATATACTTATATTTTAAAATGAATGTAATATTTTGAATCATTTAGGCTGTTACTTTTATATACAAATACATTTGAAGATTCTTAGAATAAACTGCTTGTACTTTACTTATTAACAACAAACTTTTTTCAACAAGACATTTTTGTAGTAGTCGAGTCTTATCTTAACAACATTCACATTTAACGAGCTTTGATTCTAAGTTGTTAACATTTCAACTTTGATATTAAATATGAAAATAGATGTAATACAATTTATGTGTATAATAGCTAAGAAAATAAAGTTCAGATGGTACAGAAATGTAGGAGCTGAGAAATACCTACGCATTAAATACACTACAGAACAGAAAATCTACACGTCAATGAAAATATTTTATTATGAGTTCATTGACGTCATTTTCCACTCAATAAAGGATTAAAGACAAACTAATTATTATTTATTTTTGTTTACGTAAAAAGTTTAATTTCTTTTGTGATTTGAAAATTATGTTAATTCAAAATGACATGAAGAAACCTAATTAATTTACGTACGCACATAAAAGTAACAAAAAAGAGAAATAAGGAAAATAAATAAATGTATATAACATAAACTCGACAGCCACAAGTTGTTCCACTTTACCTTACCTTCGTAAAGTTTTTGGAGAACTTTTGAATTAAATGAGAGACATACTTGAGTTGGAGAGACGCGTTTTCAGTTCTAAGTAACAGAAAACATAAATGAGCAATGCTTTTTACATTTTTAATTCACTTTTATCTTAAACAATGTTGCTCAGAATAAATAATTATATAATTGTTAAACAATTGATAATACGTACTTTAAAAGTTGAAATGTATATTTACTTTATAACATCTATTATCTGCCGTTCTTGGCTACTACTATGGACATTTTAACTCTAACAAGAAGTTGGTTATGCATTTGACAGTTTTCCAACTAAAATTGCTTAGATTAATTTCTTGTATCATATCTTAAGCTCACTGTTTCAATATTGGTTTATAAAAGTTCAAATAAGTTCTATCATTCAGTCAAGATTTTATGCTAATTAAATTAATCAGTTATTTACAAAAAAAAAAAAAAATACTCAAAAAATTCTAGAACATCAGGTTATTTTGCAAAACGCAAAATGTTATTATAACAAAGTGTTTTTTTGGGCTAACTTGAAGTCATTAACCGACTTCAAAATAAGGAGGAGGTT
This sequence comes from Sisyra nigra, assembly GCA_958496155.1. NCBI lineage: Eukaryota > Metazoa > Arthropoda > Insecta > Neuroptera > Sisyridae > Sisyra > Sisyra nigra. Next base: position 1,716,095 of record OY292317.1, read on the forward strand.
CTCAATTCGACTTTTTTTTTTATGTTTGTTACCTCAGCATTTTCGACTGGGTGAAGCGATTTTGATGATTTTTTTTTATTGGAAAGCTGATGCTTTCCGAATGGTCCCATTGTAATTTGAAAGAAATCGTTTACTTCTAAATGGTTGAAAACTAAGGGATGAAATACTAACTTTTTATTGGATAGCTCGATTTTGAAAATTATTTTTTCATTTGAAAGCTAGTGCTTCTTGTGTGGTCCCGTTTTAATTTGAGGAAAATCTTTCACTTCTAAAGGGTTGAAAACTAAGGGATGAAATACTAACTTTTTATTGGATAGCTCGATTTCGATAATTCTTTTTTTATTTGAAAGCTGGTGCTTTTCGTGGGGTCCAGTTCTTGAAAACAATTGAATATTACCGACTTTGTAAAAAGTATATTCAAGGGAACCTACAAAAACTTTGAATAGCTTCTTTGGAAATTAAAATATAAAGACCACGGTTGGTAAGTGTGTGGTGATTTAAAATCTTGGACATGTTGCTCGGACAACAATCTAGGTCCCTCATAAAATTCTACCACCGCTTCGCATAAAGCTGGGATTCATGAAGCAATTTGTAAAGAGATAGAAATTGTTTCAAATACTTAATTTCAAAGTTTCCAGGTCTCGCGGAGGCAAAGTTGAAAGAAGGTGTTTTCGTTGGACCAGATATATTAAAAGGCTTATGGCTGACCCACAATTCATCACAACCATGACGAATCCTCAAAGAAAAGGATGGATTACTTTTAAAGAGGTCGTACAGACATTTTTAGGCAGTAACAAAGATCCTAACTTCAAACAAACCGTCAAAAGAATGTTAAAAGCATTTCTTTAGGTTGCCTCATGAGTTTAAAAGTACATTTTCTTCATTCTCACCTCGACTACATTCCAGAAAATATAGGAGATGTAAGTGAAGAGTAAGGTGAACGATTTCACCAAGATATTCAGGAAATGAAGAAAGGTTCCAGGGAAGATGGAGCGTCTCAATGATGGCAGACTACTGTTGGGCGCTTCAAAGAGACCTTCCAGATACTTTATACAAGCGAAAATGTACCAAAAAGAGTCTTACTGGGAAAAAAAAATGTATTTAGTGCTTACTAATTATTGTTTGTCGGGTAAAAAATTAAGTTTAGTTACACAATTATAAATTAAAAAAAAACTGTTTAGTCTTTTATCTTTTATTTTAAGATGATAACTTGTTTAACAATGACACCTACATTGTTGGAAAACGTGACGTTCTATAAGAAAATGAAAATTATTTTTGGATTCAACACAGCCAAAACTATAAGAATTACGCAAAAAAAAAACAAAACAGCTCTAATTTTTTTCTTTTTTGCAGACCTGTGTTATTATTAATATTTAATAATATAATTTACTTAGTTTTGGTGATGATAACAAATAGAAAATGTTTGCTAATGAGAATGTGAATCCGAGATTTAAAAAATAAAATATTAGCCTACCAAAATTGTTGAAATTCAACAGAAACGCGAGCAAACTATTTAGCATATTTCAAATGAAACTGTGTATAATTCTTCCATCAAATTGTTCAGTTTTCTGTTGTTTTTCCTTTGACGTTTTATTGACAAAGAAATAAAAAAAATTTTACTAGAAGAGCTTTAGGATATTTAAACAAAACGAAGTAAAACATAAAAAAATGTCTTTAATTTTATGAAACAATTGTTTATGCTTATTATTCTTAGTTATGCAAGTTATCAAAATTTATAAATGTACCCATCTTCACCTTCACAAACGTACGGTAGAGATACTTTCTTTTAAATTATAGTTCTTAGAAACTTTTTAAATGTACGGTTGTACATATGTATATATGTATGTACAAATGTACATTGTTAATTTTCGAATGTCTATAATTTTTAAAAATAAGCGTGTTAAATTATATTTAAACAGTCAACAATTACTCCACTTACTCAACTTTTTGAACTATTGAAAACTTTGAACTTGACGAAAAACTCAGTTAAATATATAATTCTGAGATTCTACGGTTTCTATTATTTAATCACAATAATTTAGATACGCTCAGCGAAACGGGCGAGGACCAGCTAGTAATTTTATAAAAGTCGTATTTTTTATCAAACATTTTATCAAATTGAGAACTAATGTAAAACATATTTTAAACGTTAGTTTTTTATTAGACATCGGATATTTTATTTTTTCATTTCTTCATAGTTTTTCATATATTATACTAAATACAAATTCACTTGTGAGGAATAAAATTTTCTAAGTTTATTAAAAATTCTGTTACATAAAGTAAGCTCAGTAAAATTTAAAAATAAAATATAAAATACGCGTGATATTTAGAAATTCTTTAAATAAACTTAAAAATATTTAATTTGATAAATATTTTGAATTACGTTATTAATAGATTACAACTTCTCAGTTCTGTTCATGAAAGCTGAAGCTATTGAAAAAGAATTCATTCCTTTTTTCTACGTTTAACGTCCTATCTGTTTAAAATGTTTGTAAAAGGCATGGATTTCCGTCTAAATCTGTAGGTGTATTTTTCTGTCTATACAAACTTTTATTCTGATTATTATAAAGATAAAGCTTTCGTTTATTGGTTTTGTTTGTTTTGATTTATAATAAAACAAAAGTAAGTAAAAGTTGTCAAATAACAATATTTGTTTCATGAAAATTTTAATGAAAACCTATTGAAGAAAAGAAATTTTAATTTCTGACAGAATTTTTTTTTTTTTTTTTGGTAGCTATAACACTTTATTGTTTTTAATTCATGAAAACAATTCTATACATTGCAAGATACTTTAACGAATACGCGAGAAAAAAAATTGTTCCTCTTTTAAGGAAATTACCAGTACGAACGAATATGAAATTTCATCTACCTACATAAAATACATTTGGTGGAAAAGTGTTAAACAATAAAAGTGTATAGCAGGTATTAGTAACATAAACGTTTAATAAATAAAATTTTAAATGTATAGGCAGTATGTAGAGAAGTAAACTTTTTAACTTTTATCACAAGAAAAAGTAGAAATAATGAAAAATAATTGTTCATAAACAATTTTTGATTAAGCACAGTTGAATTTAAACTCTAGTGTGATGGCTAGTTTTAATTTAAGTCTACTGTTATATTAGGTTTCTTCATCAATTCGTTTTGTTTTAAGAGTATCGAAAAAGTAAAAATGAGAAACCCAAAAATAGCAATAACAGCATAAACAGGGATATAATTTCGAAAGTATACTATCATAAATATCGAGGATTGATACTGGATAAAAGATTAGCATGGAGTGAACATATTAGTCAAACCTTTGCAAAAATAAAGGAGTCCTACAAGCAACTGTATTTTCCTATCCGAAGTGAGTCCTTAATCACGATCAAACTAAAAAGAAAATACGTCAGGCATAAGACCAAAATAGCTATATGAAACAGAAATATGAGAAACAGCTTCAAGTTTCAAAGAACTAGAATACAGATATTTCAAAACAGAGTCTTGAAGATAATCGTATAGGAGGTCCATGATACGTCAGAGGATGGTCTTGAACAATAATTTAAATATAGCGTTTGTCCATGAAATACTAGGATACTATAGATATATAAGGTTTGTTCGTGAGTCTTATTCTGAACCAATTACTAATCAGTTCAAGCGGATTTAGGATAATCGCCAAGCGTATATATACGCTTATGAACTGATTAAGGATTATTTTTCCGTGAACGAGTTTAAAAATGTTCGGAAGTAAGACGAGAATTAACGAGAACCCACGAAAATTGTTAAATCTAACGTTGACAGCGAAACTGAACTTGGAACTAGCCACGATTTATCAATCCTAACTGATTTAGAATTGGTTCTAGCAATTCTTGGGGTTTTTTTAGGACGAAAATTTCGATTCTCTTACTCATGTGCAGTTTGATAAATCGTGGCTAGTTAAAAATCCAGTTTCGCTGCCATGCTGCGTTCACATGAGTCAACTTTAGTTGCCCGATTTTAGTTGATCAACAAAAGTTGAATGAAGAACCTCGTGTGAGAACCGTGATTAACTTTTAAGTGGATCAACAAAAGTTTGAACGAGTCATCACGCTAGGTTTTTCATTCAACTTTTGATCGACCAACTAAAATCGGTCAACTAAAGTTGACTCGTGTGAACGAGGCATCAACGTCTGTCAACGTTCAATTCCATTAATAATTTTCATAGGTTTTCGTTAGTCCTCGCCTTACTTCCGAACATTTCTAAACTCGTTCATGGAAAAATAACCCTTAATCAGTTCTTAAGCGTGTATGCGCTTGGCGATTATCCTTATCCGCTTGAACTGATTCGTAATCGGTTCAGAATGAGACCCGTGAACAAACCAATAGAAACCATCTGGCATAATAGCCATGATCGCAGCGAATTTGCTCCCGGCATATAGAAGAAGCTTAAAAAGGTATAGATTAGGAGACCAACAATTATATATCTACAAAGGACGTTAAGTGCAACTTCCAATGTACCTACTAGTTAAACTAACCAGAAGTTGTGATTTTACTATCATCAAGATGCTTTTAAAGAATCCTTTAAGAGCAGTAACTTGAATAAAATTTTCTTACTTACAAAAATTTAATTAACTGTCTAGGGGTAGTTACCTAATCTCATGGCAAATCAACTACGATATGAGATAAAGAAATTAATTATAAAGTTCAAGCTATGTACATTGCACAATTATCTACTGCGCCCATTACAGAACTTTCATTTACATGAAACTCGTTGCTGGTTAAATGAACAAAAATAAACCCTCTGAATGATTAAAAAAATTATGAATTAAATGATATAAAAATAAATATATAAACAGAACTATGTGAATACATTCTTTTTGTATTTACAAACCCCCACCCTTTACCTAAGAACGCCTTGATTTAAATTTTCCCAGGAAAATAATTCAAATAAAAGTTGTAGGCATTGAGTCTAAGAACTATAGCAAGTTGAAAGATAATCATTGTGGCCGTTCTTGAAAAAAAGTGGTTGCGTGTACTTATGTACGCGCGTGAGTAGTTATACTTCTTGGGTATCATTAAAAATTAGTTTTTATTAATTTTATTCAAATAATCAATTTTAAAAAACTGTAATTTAATATTTAATAATAATAATAATAATAATAATAATAATATATATATGTAAAGATATAAGTATTAAAAATAAAATTTAGAGATTAATATTTTAATTTGTATCAATAAATAATATTCAAAGAAAGCTGTAAGACGTTTATAAAATTTGTCAGGATCATTTTTTTGGTTAACAATTCATGTATGTCATGAAAACGAAGCTTCATAGAAATTTCGAAATAAAGTAAGTAGCTACTTTTCAAAGTAAATGTCTTAATCTTATTCATATCTTGTGTTACTAAATTATTATTCTAAGATTGTTGAATCATTTCAGAATCCCAGAATTCGTTATAACTAAGAATATGCATGAAATGCAGGCGTCATTTTTATCATTAAATTTCAAATAGTATAACAGCTACTGCAAAATTCGAGAAAAGTAATAGCATTTATTTATAATATGTGCCATTTGTATATAAAATTATTTTTAATTTAAATATAAAAATTAATAAATAAATACAACAAAAATTCAAAATACGCGCGCCTAGTTAAAAATACCGAGCCGTTTTGCGGGCAACTTCACCTTGTTAATTTGTGATGATAAAATAGAACGCTACACATGCTTCTGAAACCGCGCCGCGACGCAGAGGTCATTTTCAGCATTAAACTTCAAAAAGTACCTATAACAACTAATACAAAATTCGAGAAAAGTAATAACTTATTTATCATAGTATATTATCATTAATAAATTAGAAAACAAATACAAAAAAAAATTCAAATTACTTGCGCTAGTATACCCAGTGGTTTTGCGGCTAACTTCATTTTGTTAATTTTTGTCTTAAATCTTAAAATTTCACTCTCATCATTTTTTCATAACGCGCCTAAAGAAGGATAACTTCAAAAAACTCATTTAATTAATCCATATAGAAGAAAGTGAGGTTATTAACCGATTTCAACGTAAAGTTTCGCGGCACAGTTAAATGTAATACGAAGACAAAATTTTTGGTAAATGAAAATTATTGAGCAAGAAGAGTTTTCATTTTTGACTGAAATTTTTATATCTTGAGTTGCTGAAACACCTTATTTTTTTAAATTCCTGAAAACCTATCTAAGCAGTGGAAATTCTTCTAATCTCCTGATGAAAAATTGTTAACCCCTTTTTAAACAAATTGTAAGCAGGAAGAAATGTGAAAGTTGATAAAATTCATATGAAGAAGCATTGAAAAACGAAAAAAAATCATATTAGTTATAAATACATAAAATTAATTAAATTAAAATTAAAAAAACGTATAGGCAATAGGTAAATAAGGCGACTCAGAGTCTTTATTCGATATAAAGAAGATAATTATAATAATATCCTAGACAAACAAACAAACATTAAAAATTTAATGAATTGCGTTCGAATTTCACTGCAAGTTCTAGTTTGAATTAAAGTTCATTGTCACATTAAGTTTATCAATTCGTCTTGTGTTATCCTTGAAGAGGTAAAAGTAGAATTCCTAAAAGTACGTTGTAGGGTATATAAGTTATTATATAACATTATTTGGTCCATGAAAATTTTTAATGAAAACTCATCGAAAAAGAGACGTTTTCATTTGTGTTTAAGATTTTTTTTATAAGATGCTCAAACCCATTATTGTTTTTATGACAACGTATTCAAATGATAGAAGATATGAATTAACGTTAATTTTCATATTAACTTTGTACATCGATTCGTCTTGTGTCATCCTTGAAGAAAACCGACAAAGGTAAAAGTAGAAAACATAAAAGTACATTGTAGGAAAGTGTGCTTTCGAATACAATGCATGTTCTCTTTTAAAGAGGAAAATGATTAGAAGAGGATTTTTGACGGGAAAGCTTTTTTCTCTTAGTACATGAGCATAGTTTTGGTAGAGACATGGTTTGTGTAGATGGTTTCTTCTATTAGGGTTCAGTCTGAAGCTGTATCACAAGTGAGTTTAGGAGTGTGTGTGTGTGTGTATATGAAAGGTTCACAATAATCAGTTACTGAAACGGAAAAGTGGAATTGGTAGCAAGCGCAGTTCAGCAATGATGAAGATCGACGCGAGCGCAGCAGAATTTTGCACAGAAAATTGTTGGGAAAACACGCGCCGTTGTCGCACGATAATTTCCTTTCGCTTTAGTTCAATGTGAACCGTTCCTGGCGCGTGTGCTCTGCCCCTAAAGTGCGAAGGGCATGCATCTTTTTCTCATGGACATTACATAACCTCAATGTTACGTGTGTGTCATTGTTGTTACTCTCGTTATTGTCATTGTTGTTGTTTACACTTAAATCGTTAATACGTTAATACTCTCGGCTTTTCAACATCCAACTCACCCCTGTTTTGTTGTTGTTGTATTAGTTTAGATTTTTGTGTGTTTCTTTTTGTGCTAAGTGCCTCTTACTATTTTTCTTATGTAAGTTTTTAAATTTTTTATTCCAACAATATTGAACATTTTATTCCAGTTGCAAACATTTTGAGCTCAGGATATTAATTAGCATATAAACTAAATAAAACTCGTTTGAATTAATTTAATCATTGTTCTGGTAAATGAATGAAGATAGAAAAATTGACTCAGGAAGAGCTACCATCTAAATCATTCCCAGGGATGAAATTTCAGGGATTATTATGCTTACTAACGCAAATCTTACCATCCACCAATTTACATAGTATCATTTCGAAAATGATTAAAATATGAAATATATTTGCTATATAAAAAACTCATCTGATGCTTCTGTTTTAAATAATGATACTTTTTATATATTATATATTTTCAAATAAAAAAAAAACTGAATTAACTAGTCGCTCCTGTTTTAAATCACAAACAGAATTTATATTATTTACATCTAATGTTAAAATTTAACAAGTTTTATAGATTGCCTTTAAAAATAAACCACAACAAGTTTGTACTTCCTACAGACTCGAAATGAAGGTTTTGTTTTCTTATAATTGCTATTATTAAATAATTTTGGTTGACTCGTCATGTCAATTACAATCACCATTTATTCCTTCACACGTCAAAGTGCTTAAAATCAGAGAATAATTGCTTGTTACAAGATTTTAGTTGAAAAGTTGATTGAACACATTTTTAATTTTTAAGCTAACACTTGCCTGTGTGATATTATAAAAATATAAGGTTGAGGTTTCACTTAAAAACTTTAATTTTTTTTTTGTGTATTGAAAATAATTTCTGTTAATTTTTATTGAAATTCTATTTAAAAGTATATGGTCAACGCTTTTTATTTTCGAAATTTACTTGAAAAATAATTCTTGTAATGTTTTGTCACTTATGGTCAAGGTTTTATATTTACAAAATGGATAAAATTAAATATATTGAATGTAAGAAGATGCAATAACAAGATAAGTTACTTCATAAAATTTGAGTCATTAAACGACAAAAAAAAACAGAGATGAATTGTTATTTGCGAGTGTAGTGCGGGTATGAGTATTGTCATAGCATTCCTGAGGATAGTTTTCCGTGTTGGTGTTTCAATATAAAGGTATTGTTTTAATCAAGATCAGAGGCAAATCAGGTAGACTTGTTAACAATATATTATATATAAATATTACAAATCAATATTTTCAGTGGAACACTACTGGTTTTTAAAGGTCAAATAAAAGAGTTAGGAGTGAGAATTGCAAATAAATGGCAAGGTTTTACTACCTAAAAAAATAGTTAAGTATCAATTAAAGTTGTAGAATTTTCAATTTAATATGTAAACGATTTGAGGTAAAATTTAAAACGTTCGAAAAAAAAGAGATATTATGGAATTGTGAAATTTTGTTTATATTGTCTATTAATATATTTTTTTTTGGGTTTTTTTATGTCCATTGTATGAAGCAATAAACCAGCCGTCCTTATTTTTTGCTGAGTAGTTTTTGTTTCGTTATAAATTGGAAGAATTCTACTTTTGATTTAAAAAATATATTAACTCAAGTTTTTTCTACATTGTCTGAACAATGTTTAAAAAAAAAACTTTTTTTAAGTTGATGATAAATATCACAGGTGAACATTCAAAAAATTTTTACTTATAAAAAAGGTGTATAACAAATTTAAACAAGGAAAAAACCACTTGTTTCTTTGAAAAAAATGTTTTGCATACTCCTTTCATTCAAGTATTCATATTAATTGAACTAATAAAAACGATCAAAATAAAAAGTTCCAAGTGTAATATTAAAAGGTTATTTTTTTGAAGAAAAAGAAGAAGATGTGGACATGTTATAAGCAATTGTAGGTGATTATTAGGTGATATCTGTTTTCTAAAAAACGTTGGAATCGTTACACCAAGGAAGTCATTTCGATAAATAAATTAACTGTCATAATCTATTAACAGGATTTATTTAAGTTATCAATATTTTTGTTAAAAGTAAGAACTGTTTAATCCCCTCCAAAATAATAATTTTATGCTTATTTATTATAACATTGTGCATAAACGAAGTAGTGATGCTTATTAAAACAATATTTTACTTTTCATTTTACGTAAAATTTACTTTTCATTCTTAACAGTTAGGATGAATATTTTGTTTGACATCTTTAAAACATTTTGGTTAGTATATGCCGTTACCTATTGAATACTCAAATATGTACCTACCGGAAAATCTTCAAAATTATAACATCTAATAAATATCCTCTTTCATCTCTACCAAATACATTTGTATATAAAAAAGTTTCGACAGACACCACCACATTGAAATCCAACCCAGGAAAATTTAAAATATAAAAGCTTAAAAATATTATTTTTGTTTGTCTGTCCGTTTCGATTGAAATAAGTAAACTTATAATCAAACTAAAAAATATTGTGCCTGCAAGGATTTGTAGGTGTGGGTACTAAGGATGAATTTCCAAAGGTTCAGTCCTTAATTACCTATCTATACTAATATATAAAATTGTAGAGTTTGTTTGTTTGTTTGGTTAAACGCGCTAATCTCAGGAACTACTTGTTCAATTTGAATTTTTGTTTTTTTTGTTTTGGATATCCTAATTACTGACATAGGTTTTAGGCTATACAACACCACGCTACGACCAATAGCATCAGAGCATCAATGGAAAATGTTGCAAAAACTAGGAAAAACATTTCCTTTTGAGAGCGTTCGTGGCCTGCCTTGCGTATACGGTTAAAGTTACGCAAAAATAATGTGCAGCAAAATTGTTCCTTTTAAAAAGTTCTAAAAAAAAGTCTACGGTGACATATGTCTATCTTTGAAGGTTGGCCCGCTATAACCTTTTTAATGGTTACTAAAGTTGTTTCAAAAATAATTCATTATTTGCGAAATTATTTTTAGAAACATGTTACTAATTCTTTTCCAAATAAATAAGGTTTTTAATTAAATTTGGTATGCTGATAAATGACAATCTGAGTCATTAAATAGAATACTTTTTATTGCGGAAAAATGTCTCATTTCCAAATTAAAAAACGGGTTGGAGCAAAAATTATACATACATTTTTAGTTGATAATGGATTTTGGTGATGATTAAGTATGATGATAGCGACCTATGCGAATCATTATCTAGAATACGTTTTATTTCGGAAAGTATCAACGGGAAAATAGAAAACCTGCTTCAAAGAAAAATAATGCTAAAACTAAACGTTTTTAGCTGATTATAATATATTAATAGTAATAACTCATAAGGTCCTCAAGGCAAAAAATAATTGTCTTATCCTACAGTCTTATTTATATCCAGGAAAAATGTACGGTTCCCGTAGGATAGATATGTTTTTATTTTTCACAGAGCAAAAAATTATCATAATTTCTTACAATGTGGTGGTTAATTAAGAGTCAGAGAATAAATATAGGCTATATTTGATGTCAAAATATAGCACGGTTCCCGTAGAATAGGATAAGAATTGTATCCTTCAGGAACTGAGTATTTAAAAGGAGTTTCGTAAAGGTGCATGAATAAGCGTTTGAACGAATTTTCCTCAAGAAGGATTGGTCTACCTTTTATCCAGGAAAAATGTTCTTACGGGCCCCGTGGAATAGATACGTTTTTGTTTCCCATAGAGCAAAAAATCGACATAATTGTACTCTTCCCGTGGGAAAACAAGAAAATTGAATCTTACAAGAACCGTGTATTTAAACGAAGTTTTGTTAAAGTTCGTGTAATAGAGTTATAGTGAATTATCTTCAAGAAGGCCTGATCTCTTTTTTATCCAGGAAAAATTTACTACTCCCGTGGGATAGATGTGTTTTTGTTTTTCTCAGAGCAAAAAATTGACATGATTTTTTTGCAATAGGGTAGTTGAGAGGTCGGAGAATAATATAAATTATTTCTTATGTTAGAATAATGCACGATTCTCAAAAGATAGCATAACAATTGTACTTATCCTGCAGGAATCGTGTTTATTAAAAAACCTTTCGTTAAGGTTCGCGTTTTAACACAATTACTCCAAAAAAGTTGAAATAAAAATGACAATATTTACTGAAAAATGATTTTAATTTAACATCTGATAATATTGATAATTTAATAATGAAAATTTTTGAAACATTGAACTTCTTTCATTGTTAATTTTCGAATGTCTATAATTTTTAGAAATAAACGTGTTAAATTATATTTGAACAGTCAACGATTCTCCACTTACTCAACTTTTTGAACTATTCAAAACTGATTTGATCCGGGCGAAAAACTCAGTTAAATATATAATACACTAGCAAGTTCCCGCTTTTGAGGTTCTACGGTTTCTTTTATTCAATCAGAATAATTTAGATACGTTCAGCGAAGCGGGCGGAGACCAGCTAGTATATAATAACATAGAAGTTGAAAATTAAATACTACTCAAACTATGCACACCATCAACTTAAGTGAATAGAAGTATTGCAATTATCAACTAACATTGAAAAAATTTTCCAAGAAAGTTCAGTTATGATTGCAAAAATATTTAAAACCCAAAAAAATCACTCAGGTCTTAAGGAAGAATCTATAATATAGTTCATGATTTATCTCTTTATTTTTTGGTAAACATGTTAAATATCATGAAATATTCGTAAATTTTTCACCTATTATTCTAAATATTGGGTAAATTTGAGAAAACTTTATGAAGTATTTTTGAGATTGTTTTTTACGCACTTTTTTTAAACACTTCACTACTAAAATGCATTGGACGCTATTTCACTATTTTTTTTTTGTTTGTTTTGAGACTCTTTAGTTTCTCAGGTCCCTACGACTGTGTAAATAAAGAAAATTCAGAAAATTTTTCGAATCTTCTATCTCGATGAAGTTGTAGGTTCATCGGGAATCGAATCATGCACCATTAACGTATAGAGCGGAGATCTAAGAAATCTAATCGCTACGCCACTAACTGGAGAATCAATTGGTATTTTTTTTGTGTTTTAAGTCGCTTTAACAGCTTAGGTCATATCACGACTGTTTAAACACAGAAAATTTCTGTTTGTCATTTTTAATCTTAGGTCTATGATCTTAAGTCTAGGATTCAAGCGGAGAGAACTACTGCTCTAGCCACTGCGCCAATAGGTGGCCCCAATTAGTATTATTGTTTCCATTTATATGTATTCTTGTGATTATTATTTTATAAATCAATGACGTTATCTGATTACTATTCATTGCCATGTAAAAGTTATAGGGATTCATCAATTCAAGTAGTTGAACATTTTTTGAAATGAATTGTGCTTGATATTTTCACAAACTAATGAAACAGATCGTGAATTAAATTCTAGCTTGTTAAACTAGCTTTGATATTGAAATAGTATTTATTTTATTTTAGTTTTTTTTTCTTGGGCCATAAATCTTATATCACTCCCATCAGCATGGATGAATAGCGACTTTTGAGGTTTGTTGGACGAGTGTCAAACAAGAAGAACAAAAAAAAATCTTATAACCAGGATTCAATAGGGATCGAATCCAGTAGGTTTCTGGATGCATGGAGCGAAGATCAACTGCTCTAAACGCTGCGACATTGACTATGAACAATAAGATATTAAAACCACTTAGTGGCGCAGTCGTTAGAGCAGTTTGCTCTCTCCGCTACAGAAATTTTCTGTGTGTAGACAGTCGTGATATGACCTGAGATGTTAAAGCGACTTAAAACCATAAAAAATAAATAAAAACTTAGATATGTTTTCTAGTAATTTTTAAATCAAGTCAAGTAATGAATCTCTCAAAAGTTTTATAGTGAATGATGAAAGATTAAATTAAAAAAAATTAAAAAATAAAGAAGTTTGTAAGAGGTCTCGTTTTTTGAGTTTTCAAACTAACAACAAAATTGGCACATTGCTTAATAAGAAATATTATGCTCCAAAAACCTCAAATAGTTTCAAAAAATTTACTGACATTAGCCAGGCCCAGACTGCCAATAGGGCAGATCGGGAAAATGTCTAGTCAAAGGGCTATTTTTAAGGGCCATAGCTAATTGCATCCATAAAAATGTTTTTACTAATGGGTCTCTAAAATCTCTAAGTTAGTTTTAGGTCCTAATCCAGACCTGACATTACCAAATTGCCAATCTATTGCTGCGTAATGTATGCGTTTAATGCGTTAAGTTAACGTTTGAATAAGTATTATATGTCCGTATTAAACCAGATAAATTTAATATCTCCAAGTCGTTTTAGAATTTATCATCAGAAAAATAATCTAACATTTTGTACAATCTTATTATTTTATTTTTTGATCGAGAATTGGATATTTTAGTAATCAATTTTGTTGTATGATTTGTTAAGAGATGGCTATTTCTCAGCGTACTATAACGATTTTTAACTAAAACGATATTTTATATACTGAATTTTAACATTTTAGCCTTCATGTTTTCTTATTCATATAAACTTTATCATCCATTTTTTCATTGATTTTTTGAAAAATGTGAAATTATCTTAGATTTTTCTAATTAATTGCCTTGATTTTCATTGATGGTAAATTAAAATTTAACTGTTACAGCTCAAAAAAGAACTATTTTGTAGATGCAATTCTTTTGTATGTAACTGTTTAAAACGATTTTTTCTTTTTGATGCAAAAAAAATCAGCAATTATTTTCAAACCATTTTCGTATTTAAGAGCATTGTTATTAAATGGATAATCTGCATGTTTACTTGTTTTTATATTTGCCATAAAATGTAGCTTTGAGAATATTGATTTTTTCAGAGAATTTTCTTATGGACGTTCTTATTTATTATAAGAAATAATTAGATGTAAAAATAATAAATCTTAAAAAGTTGTCAGATCTACCGAATTTTTTAACGTGCAAGTTATAAAAATATAGATGGCTACTTTCATAAAATACGTAAAATTGTGTAAATCTTAAAACAACAAAAAAACATCCCTCATAGTTTTTTCAATATATTAATTTAAGAATGACTCGTTTATCATTTAAATGAAAAAAAAACCTTTTTGTGGTACATAAATATAGTTTTGAGACCGTTATAATCAATTAAGTTGAAACAAATACGTTTTGTAGCATTAAGAGATAAAACAATATATTTCAAATGTACTAAACCCCAAATGTATTTCACCCTAATAACTGTTGTGATTGATTTTGTTGATAAAAAATAAAAAATATAGAAAAAATGTCGGTATCATATTTAATAGAAGGCAGTGGAATCTACAAAAGTCAGCAGCTTTAATGCTCTATCATAAAATGCAAGTTGAAATATTTGTTTGTATTTTCTTCAAGAAATGCATTTTTATATAAATTCACTTGAATAGAGTTTAAATAGTTTATTCCCAAATGGAATCATGTATCTATGGATTAACTACGCAATTTTCATTTAAATTCCGATTTAAACATTGAAATAAATGAAAATTGAACAAAAACCGTTGGTAGATGAAACAAAAACTTTATATTTATCATTAAAATAAAACCGTGACGTTAAGTTTTGAAATACGTTTTATTTTAATTATTCCAGAAACGACAAAACAATTTTTATAACAAGTTATTTTCCTAACAACCCTTTGTTTTATTGCTGTTGATCTTTTCGTTGTTTCCCACAAGTTTATTTTTCAGTTTTTCTTTCTATTTGTAATATTCGCGTTATTCCTTTACGTACGTCTTTTTAATTATCATGTTCTTATCTGCTACCATCATGTCACTAACACTCAGTACGTTTTATGTCATTTAAACTTATTCTGACAACACCCTATCTTTACATTGCACTGCTCAAATATTTACAAATTTAATTGCAAGCCGGAGACACAATTTTTGCACGGTTTAAATTAATATTTATTCAACCGCTAAAACCAAAATGAAACAATACAAGTGGGAGATTGCTAGATTTTCTATGGGAAAACTAACAAAAAACGAGCATTTTTAATAAAGCTCAATGAATTTTAAATTATCGTAAATGCAGTTCAAACATTGATACTCAATTTAATGAGGAATATTTGCTTTTATTACCTAAACTCTAATGCAAACAGATAACGAAGAAGTTATGAATTTCCTGATTAAACGAACGTTGATTTTATTTGAAACGGATTTTTGCAACAATACATTTAAACACATGTTTTCATAAACATGTATAGTTGAGCTGGCATAAAGAAAATTTATTGGTCAATAAAATTCGAGAGATATCCATGCTTGACTAAAGCTCTGCTACTTACTGCCAAAGTTGTTCAGGCTTGTTAATATAAATTAGTAATTTCTTAAATAAATAAAGTTCGGTTTTTTGTTTTGTTATTTGTTTAAGCTTACAGAATTGAATAATTTGTAAATGTTGATTCTTTAAAAAATTTAACCTGTAAAATAACAACACTGACATTAAATTTACTGGATAATTTTTCTTTCTTATGAAATAACAAACACTTATACCTACGTTTTAATTAATTAATATTTAAAACTTTTATGATTAAAACTTAAATTTTGTTGTTTGGGGTAGAAAAAATTTCTGTTAAAATTACTATGCCACATTTATATCAAAAAGTTTGAGCTTCTAATTAATTCGAAGATTTTGTAATAAATTTTTTAAATTATTATTGGCCATTCTATTAATTTGTGTGAAGACTACGTTAAAAATGTTTTATACCTTCTTCTGAAATGTTTAGGCCAAAATTTTTTTTTATAAAAAACTGACTTACAATAGACAATCCCATATTAGCTGATTTATATAAGAGAAACCATTGGGCAATATATGTGTAATGTTTGATATTATTCAAATGGAAATGATAGTAGGTAAAAGGATCAGTAACGTGATATATGGTGGGACAAAGGGAGCAATATATTCGGACCGTACAAATAGGGGGTAGCTAAAACGCTTGAGTTGACTAATCATGTGTACAATGACATGCGATGACGACAATCTTAGTTAAAAACGAGAAAAATTCGTAAAAAAAAATTATCTAAATAACGGAATTTTAATTATAATTGAAATAGTTTTTTTCTTTAACTTTATTTATATTAGCTTTAACAACATAGTCATTAACGACTTAGTAATACCTTAGATAGTATAATTTGATCTAATTAAATAAATAAATATAAATAAGTAATAGCGATTAATAGTTTAAATAATATTGACAATAATCTTAATAATAACAATAAAATAGTACCTATTAATCAGGATGGTAATAAAAATATAAGTAGTAACAATAACACTAATCTTAGAAAACTATGTAGTACATATGAAGGAGTTAGTAAGAATATGTGGTACTTTGGTAGGGGAGGCAGTTTAAAGTTCCTTGAAATAGCTTCCCTCTGTTAGGAATTTTATTGTTGCTGGCTCCTTTTTCTGCATTTGGGCACTGCTCTATCGTCTGAGGCATCTTCCATTTCTTCCTCAGACATTCTTATCCTCGACAAATCAGGAAAATGTGGTCCACTGTCAATTCATCTCCGCCTTTGTTAAGGTTATTAGATACATAAATATGCTCACTTGACTACGCGGCGTTTCTTTGATCTCTGAAAATGACGTCACTGATTTGTTGTTTCTGTGAGAAACAACAACTTAAATTTTTATTATGTCAATCGTTAATTTCTATCGTAAAATTATAGTTAAGACACCCCGCGATTTAGACATTACCTCACATTTTTGATGTACAATGCAATTTTCAATTTTATTGAATGTAAATGTTATTTTATATTATATTATATAATAACAGGGACATCGTGAAGTTTTTCACATTTAAGACATTTGGTTTTCTGTAAAACTTTGCGTTGTCAATAATGTACACCAACAATGTAAATCTCGGGATGTCTAAACTAGAACTTTACTATTTTTAAGAACATAACAAATATAAATTTGATTTTTCTTTGTTATTTTATTTTAATTGAATAATGAAGATATATTTCTTTTAGAATCTATACCTTACTTAGCTATATATTTTGAATTCCTGCGTCAATCAACAAACCAGTGTTTTGATATATCATCGTTATTCAATTAAGATGATTAAAATCATAAGAACGATAGTATCGATAAGAACCAACTATAGCAGATAGCGAATGGCTTCTAACGCCTCTACTGCCTTCTGTCAGAAACAACAAACCAGTGACGTCAGAGTGAGGTAATAACCTTGAAAGTGAGCACCCTTTGAAGTGTTAGCATAAAAGTTGTAGATCTACTTATTATCTACAACGTTGCCATTTAACTTTTTCCATGGGACTTGTAGTTTTGTCGAAAATCGAGATAAAGCGTGACTAACATTAAAAACACCCCCGTTTTCCACTTCTCTACCTCAGATCAACCGTAATTTGTTTTTCCTTTTATTTTTGTTATATTTTCTTCCTTTTCCAATGGCTTTCATTCTACTATAATTTTTTTCACTTTTTACCAATTTCAAAGGCTAAAAGCACTGGTCTATAGTTGATTGGATTTGGTTTAATTAAAATACGACAATACAGATAATATGATGTTCCATATTATGTAAGCTATTTCAAATAAATGTTAATGCGGTATTCAATAATTTCAGGAATTTGTGTTTAATCAGTGCATTATAAATTAATAAGGATTTTGTGATTGATTGCTGATTTTTACTGTTCCAAAACTAGACTGCAGTGTTAAAATTATGATTAAATTTTTTGATCAGATCTAAGGATATTTAAAAAAGTCTTTTTAATGATCAAAACTTTCATAAATAGATTCAACTATGAAACCAGTCAATGCAATCAATATTTAACAAACATACAAATTTTTAAAGTCAAAATAAATAGCTCATAAATAAATGGAGAGGTAACATTTAAACTAAATTCCTTAACACGTTTCCAATGATTAAGCTCAACGTTTTTTAGCTATTTTACTAAATTTAAAACGTTTGAATAAGGATCTTTGCTCTGACTCATTCTCTTAAGAAAGGTTTACGTGATCTTGAGCAAAATAAATGACGTCATTGTTGAAGTTTTTGATAGACATTACAACCATGGATTCGACTGAAAAAATATTTTTAAACTGGCTTTTTAACGTTGTTATTCCATACCAGAACGGAGCCTTAGTGTGCTTTTAAAAACACAAAAAATGTACAAGTAGCAAGCAGATTGAAGAGTGTCTTATTTTGCAGAAAGTCACATCATTTTGAATTACGATAACCAATTTAATGTTTAAATTAATACAAATCACAATTATGCATCGTAAAATGCTGAATAAACGATCAAAAAGCTGCTTAATTGAATCGAATTCGTTGGTAAAATTTCAATTAAGAAAAATTTTATTTAATGCCAAAATATGAGAATTTTTTAATAAACTTTATTTATTCGATTTATTAAATATTTAATAGTACAACAAATAAGTATTGTACCACATAAGAATTTGGTGAAACTACCACAATATTTTTGTATTTTTTTTTTGTATTTTCAAAAAAATATTTTCTTTCATTAGTTTTTTGTCAAACGAACAAAAGTAAATTAATATTTTTTCGAGTTGAATGGAAGAAATATACATTTGACAAAGAAAATAATGTATTGCTTAGAAAGTTTTGATAAATTAGAAATAGACATATTGAAAGCTGCTTTTGGAAGTTGGATGAAGAGCTAGAAAAAAATTTTCAGTGGTGATTAAATAATTCAAGTGACTATTCTTATAAGAATCAGGACATTCGCAAATTTAAAAAATGTTTGTTAAGTAAAAACATACAGATTGTTACATTTGCAGTTTTAAACTAAAAACGTTTCACTCCAATTTCATTCTTTACAGTCGCTCAAAAAGCAGAAAGAAATTAGGCGTTGTTTTATTTCAATGAAACTTTGAGTTTTTTAAATTAATGCCAGATGTTTATATTTAGCTCAATTATTTTGAGAGAACTGTAGGGAAAATTATTTCAAAATGAAAAAGACGAAAAACGCCCACGAAAATCTTTCTAAAACTGGAAAGTGCAAAGAAATGTTTATATATCAAATTGTATCTCGAGGCTGATTAATTTCGTAAATAAGACGTGGCAATAATCAATGTGGAGAATTACATTAAGATATATTAACACTAATTAATATCAGACGCAAATGCATGTGGAAATGGTTGAGCTTTTAAATAGATCAAGGAAGAATATTTTCGGAAGCTCACATATTTTTTTTGAATGAATCGATTGACAGTGTCTAGTAATTTTTGCTTGGAAAAAGTTTTAGAAGTTCAACCTTTATTTAAAATAGGTCAGGTAGTAATATAAGCGTTCACGGTTTGTAATATAAGGAAGTGAAACAGTGTAAGTTCAAATCAAAAAGTCTGGTTCTAGAAATTCATGAATGAAAATTATACTCTTACAAACTTGTTCTAATACTTAAGCTTAATGGAAATATTCCAATCAACTGAAGATAATTAGAAACTACAAAAAATAAATTGTTCGAATGTACAACAGAACGATTCCGTTTCTACAGTTTTCTTGAATAAAATGCTTGTTCTAGTAGTTTAAAAAGCAGTCTGAAAATTTGTGATGTTTTATTTTCTTGAATTTTTCTTCTATCGTACATTTATAGCTTAATAACAGTGGTACTACCTATGTTGATTTATTTTGAAAAATTTCAACCCGGTTTTAATTTGAGTACACTTTTTTTAAAAAAAAATTATTTTGACTAATAGAGTATCCACTTTTAGCTTTTTAAAAAATTAAACTTACTTTCTAATTTTAATTGTCAATAGTAACTACTAAAGTTTATTATTTTGGGTTAGTTTCTTAAGCTTAATTTGATTTTCTTAGTTTAAATATTGTTGGAGGCGTTTATAAATTAAGTATTTTAATAATTTTTATAAGTATTTTAAAGTTTTTGAGTCAACATTATCTATATTGAAGTCATTACTCCGAGGAGACTACTTCAATCAAAACCAAAACCCGCAAGAAAATCAAAGCTTTTGGCGTTGCTTATAATCCAAATATTATAATATTAAAAAAAAATTAATTTAAGTATTTAGTTTGAGGAACAACATTCTTGATTTAAAAACTTTGTTC
Organism: Sisyra nigra; assembly: GCA_958496155.1. Taxonomy (NCBI): domain Eukaryota; kingdom Metazoa; phylum Arthropoda; class Insecta; order Neuroptera; family Sisyridae; genus Sisyra; species Sisyra nigra. Next base: position 1,736,453 of record OY292317.1, read on the forward strand.
AATACTTTTTAGATCGATCCATAATCAAAACTTGTATCATTTAAGACAGATTCAAAACTGGATCGATTCACAATGCAATGGAGAACGAATAAATAAATAATAGGTTTAGTCGCGGGTCTCATTCTGAACCGATTACGAATCAATTCAAGCAGATTTAGGATAATCGCCAAGTGCTACACGCTAATGAACTGATTAAGGGCTATTTTTCCTTGAACAAGTTTAAACATGTTCGGAAGTAAGACGGGGACTAACGAGAACCCACTAAAATTTTAATTGACAGCGAAACTAGACTTTGAACTAGTCACGATTTTTTAATTGTAACTGATTCAGAATTGGTTCTAGCGATTAATTAGTGAAAAATTCGATTCTCTTACTCATGTGCAGTTTGATAAATCGTGGTTTGTTCAAAATCTAGTTTCACTGTCATGCTGCGCTCACATGAGTCAACTTTAGTTGCCCGATTTTAGTTGATCAACAAAAGTTGAATGAAGAACCTCGTGTGAGAACCGTGATCAACTTTTTAGTGGATCAACAAAAGTTTGAACGAGTCATCACTCTAGGTTTTTCATTCAAATTTTGATCGACCAACTAAAATCGGTCAACTAAAGTTGACTCGTCTGACCGAAGCATCAACGTTAAATTCAATTAACAATTTTCGTGGGTTCTCGTTAATCCTTGTCTTTATTCCGAACATTTTTAAACTCGTTCACGGAAAAATAACCCTTAATTTAAAACGTAACGGATTTGATAGCTCTCAGCAGCATCATGCTAACGTACCTTTACAATCATTATACAATTATTTCTACTTTATTCTTAATTTCAGTTCTTAATATAATCGTAAATCGTCCTTTTTTTATTTATTGCTAATAAATTCAGTTTAATTTTTAACGGTTTTTATTTTTTGCCCAACCTCATACAGTCTCTCAATCCATCCCCAAACAACTTAAATATTCAGTTTTGCATTTTTATTCTAAAAACTGATTATTTCTAAGAAACTAATAAAGGCCTTTTACGTAGGCTACTTATTGCACCCTTCTACTTATTGCAAACAACAAAGAAGACAATTTTTTTTCTAAAATGTTTAAAAAAGTTGTGTTTAGTAACACCAAGGTATTTTTTAAATAAGCTTATTAAAATCATTATTAGCAAAAATTTTACCAATTTAATTAAGTTTTATAGCTGATACGAGGGAAAAATGTTATCTAGATTTATTGACGGTTTTGTAATATGATAAAAGAGATGAATTAATAGGAAGAGCAATAAAATGTTTTTTTTTATTTTATTATGATACCGAAAGGTTATCTGTTTTTATTTGGCCACTTGCCAATCCCTTAAAATGACGCTGTTCTTTTTTGTGAAAGTTAAATAAATTCATATATTTTCCGAGAAGAGATATTTGAATAAATGCCGTGCGGTAAAATTATAAGGAAAAGTTTCGTACGATGCAATTTCAGATTATTTTTTAATCTGTTGAATTTTACCTAGTTTAATTGTATGAATTATATTCAATATTAATTCTTTTGTATGAAAATTTCAAATTAACTTATTTGAATTTTGGCTAGCGTGGTTAAAAGTTAACGTCTTTGATGGCTGCTAGTTTGTGTAAATAATGTTTTTGTAGGTTTATGCACATAAATGATAAATTAAAATTAAATTTAAAATGCGTTATTTGACAAAATGTGTAATACTATTTCAAAGCGTTCAAAGCTCATTTCTGTTAAATAAATATATATATTTTATATTATGTACATTGTACATATTATATACGTATCTACAATGTACATATCTTGTTTTATGCAAATTATTTCAGAGAAACATTTTGCTGAATTCATATTTTTAGTTATAGCACACCCTTTACACTTAATATTTTCAAATGCATACATTATCCAACATTCATTATTTTTAATATTGGTATCATTTTCATATATACTAAAGAAGTTTCTCGGAGTATCTTTTAAGTTTTATTTTTCAAATACATTTTTAAGTATCATTCACATTAAAATATTATTTTAAACTTCTCATGCATAAATAATTTTGCTAATTACGGGTAGCACGATCAATGAATCATAAATGATTATTTCCTGATTGCAAATTCACAAAGAAAGAACACTCAGATAAGTCAATTTGATCATAAAATTAAAGCTGGTGTTGATTTTCGTGTTGATTAGTTATTTTCGTTATATGTTTACTTACTCTTATAATTGAGGCTTTTAATTAACGTGATGGAAAGAAAAGTATTTACGTGATTTCTTTGTATTAGGATAAAATTGATTAATTCAATCTTGTATCTGCCATGAATGAAAACCAAAATTTGATTAAAATTAATTTGAGATTCCGTTTAAAAACCAAATGTAATTATATAAGAATTTGATTATTGAAATGGAAAACAATTTTAAAAGCATTTTAAGGTTCCCTTCTTTTTTTTATTAATTAAGTTCATTCATTAAAAGATTTATACGAATAGCTACTGAAAATTTATACTGTGATTGATTTTTTTTTTCATTCCGGTAATGGGGTATAGAAGAAGTAAGAGAAGTTTTTTTTGAAACAACTAAAACTTAATATTTTATGAACATAATTATCTATTTATATAATAAAATTGTAGAAGATTTTTGTCTGTTTGTTTTTGTGCACCTTTCACGCAAAAACTACTGAACGGATTTTGAAGAAACTTTTTTTAATATATAGCTATTAGTCCTCGGTAACATAATGTCTATAATTTATACATAATTAACTAGAGAAAAGTAAGGATATTCAAAGGTTTTTAATGTGATGTCAAAACAAACATATTTTTGTACACTTGCATTGAAAACGTTGGCTAAACCTTTCAAGATAGATCAAAATTATATGCAGCGAAATCGTGTATCTTAAAACGGTTGATAAAAAGTCCGCGACTGTATATGTCTATCTCCTAAGGATAACCCACAGGAACAATTTTTATCTTTTACAAATGACAAAAAAATTATGTTGGCATAGCGGCTGGCTAATGTACGACGTACGTATTGCCTGTTTTATTGGTATCTTCTTCTAAATTATATAAAAATGTTATGTTGGTCTTTATTCTGTACCAATTGAGCTCAAATTTTGATACAATATACAATCGAGCTCCAGAATGGTTTTTATTTATATTTTGCGCCAGTAATATATAGTGAAAAACACGTGAATCCTATAGGATAGCATAACAATTAGATACAAGAATCGTTTTTTTTAAACTTTCGTTAAAGCTCGCGAAACAGAATTTAAGATATTTTCGTCAAGAAGGTCTGACCAATTTTACGCAGTAGCGAAAGAAATTCTATACAAAGTTTAAATTAAACAACTCACAAAATTTTATTGAAAAATAAATAAGAATTTCAATTTAACACTCGATAAAATTAAAAAATGATTTTTTTTTAAATGTTTTAATTTCTTTATTGTTCACTGTCTAAGAAATTAATTAGAAATAAACGTATTAAAATAATATAGTAAATTTTTAAATAATTAACAATTACTGAACGGAACGAATTTTAATGAAGTTTTGTTAAAGATCCCTCAGGTCTTAACATATTATTGAATATCATTTATTCTCAAAAAAGGACGGTTCCTGTAGGATAGCTTCCAATCTTTTCTATTTAAATAGCTGAACTGTTTTAAATAACATTTGGTACTTAAGATCTAAAGTATGTAAGTATCTATCATCTTTTGATGTCAAAATATTAAAGATTAATTCTTATATTTCGCTATGAAGGTAGAGAATAAATTAAATTTAGATACTCTCAGCAAAGCAAGCGAGTATCAGCTATTGTTTAAATAAAATAATGAAAATATCGATTTAAATATTTAGTTTATGTATAAGAATGCAAGTTGTCTTTTTGTATTTATTTTATCATATTTTTGTTGTTTTGGTAAAAAATTTATTTGAGTATATTACATTGAAATCTTGATTTCACATTTTGCATTTTACCTTTAGAAGCAAAATGAATTAACGATAAATATTGCTCGGATGTTCATTATCTTATTTCCTTCGAGGAAGTTTTGAAAATTAAATAATTTTTTATCTATTTCACGAACTGTTAAAAGACGTTGATAAAAACTTTAACCTATCATATTATAAACAAACCACAGCTAAGAAAGTTATAAAAAAGTTTGTTTTTTAAATAAATAAATGAAAAGATATTATTAATCATGTGTGGTCTTAAAATGTTAATTTTTTCAACAGCTTAATTGAGCTTGAGATGTGAATGAAAAATTTTCTTATTATTACCATCGAATTTCTTAGACCAAACTTTTTAAACTAAAATGGGTAGAGCAAATTAAAAAAAATATTACTTTTTTCATAGCTAGTGGAATTCCAAATATTTATTGAGATTTTCATTGAAAGGTTATAGATTAAAATTTATTATATTACCATAAAATATATTTTATGTAATTGAACGACCAGAACACTATATTATAGGCTGTTATGTGCTTTACTTGTATAAATGAAATTGGCCAACTTTTAAACATTGTTATATTTATAATAGAAGTAGTTGATGTGTATAGAATAAAAAAGTTATTGAAAGTATTTTTTGTTGTTTATACGTAATAAATAAGCCAATGTTATTTCTGAATGAAGACTCTCAATATTGTTCGATAAAAACATAATAATTGTGTTTTGTATAAAATATTCCAGATGTTTCACTACATTGCATAAGCTTGTCTTACTCATGTAGGAATTCCAATATCGATTTATATATAGTTCTATTTTCAAACGTATTTTATAATGTTTGATTTAAGTAAAATCTTTAAGACACGACGTTTTTACTGCTTTTCTTGCTCTTTAACACAACATATTTTGTAATTAACTTATGATTATTAAAAAAAAAATTTTTAACCTTAAAAGTTCATTAAACCTAAGCTATTTACATAATTTAGAACAAATATGGTTTTATCTACTTATTGGCGCTGTAGTTAGATGAGTTAAATTCCGCTCAATGCGTCAAGTGGTACTTGGTTCGCTCCCTGTTCAATCCTAGATACAAAATTTATTTCTTTATTTAGACAGTCTTGATATGACCTTAGATGTTAAAGTGACTTAAAACGAAGATAGCTTTCAAAAAATATAAAATTTCCACAAAGAGTCTGAGCTCTCTTATTCAATTTTAATAAAGGAAAAATAAAGTTGAACTTTGAACCATGTCAGAAGTAAATTATTTTCAATATTGAAAATCAAACACAATTAACAAGCTATGTTAACGATATGAGAATAGAAAACCCAAATGGTACGTAGGTGTAAAACAAATTTCATAAATGTTTGAGAAAATACTTTCATTCACTACCTTTATAGTATTTCATTTTCTTTTATGCTTTTACGTCCACATTTAAACCTGCCAAATATAAGGCATGGAACTAGACTTAGCATTGTATTGATTCTATATCAATTATTTTATTTTGCTTTATCTACTTTAGACATTATTTTATTTCTAACGTCAAACAAACGCTTCAGATATTAAATATAAAGTTAACGAGCTATTATCACCGTGAATTTACATAATGCATTTCATTTATCAAATGAGAGGTCTGGGAAATTTAATATCAAAAGAGACCGAGCACAGACAAAGCTTTGATTCAATATTTTAATGATTAGAATTTGAGAAACTTTTTGTTCTAACCAAAACACATTGAATTATGCTATTTATTAAAAATAATGTAAGTATACTCTGTTTATAGTTGAGCTCTTCTTATGAAACAAAATTACACATGATCTATATTTTGTAAGTGTTTCAATTATCCAACGTAGTTGAAGTGTCTATAAGAAGCAAAAATCTCTGAGTATGAGTAATCAAAGCCCATGAAGATTAATTGGAGTTGAAGCTGGAGATCTTGTTAAGTAAAGCATTGAAGTCTTTTGATTAATTAATGTGTGACTTTACTCTTATTTGTGTATTGTATTGTATCGCATAAATGCTTTTCTAATGATTTTTCAATTACATAGTTTAAAATTTAATTATAAAGAAATTGTACTTGAGTACTTCTCTTAGAAGAATTCATATTAATAAAATTATCTTATTTTATAAAAACTTTTTGGATAACTTTAAAAAAATGTTTAAAGAAATAAAATAACAGCTCATAGCTACAAAAAATAATTTGTGAAGGATTAATTTTGATTGAATTGAGCGTATAAAAACTATAAAAATGATTGTTTTTGATAGCAAATTGCATAATCTTCTGAGTGCAATGAAGAAATTCTTTATAAAACAGATAGAAAATTTATTGTATCTTATTTCAGTATAAATCTCTCTAAGAATGTGTTCATCAATCATTGAACATAATGTGTCAGATGTATTCTGTTTCCAAAAATTTAAATCTCAGCGTACTTAAAACAAGAAGTACGATGATGTTGTGTTCTTTAAACAAGACACTGAGCACCAAATATTTAAGTATGTGTTAAAACTTCTATTAGTATGTATACAAACCTACTACGTCTTTCTCTAATGGACTCATTCTTTAATAGTAACAAAGCTTTTATCGCGATTAGCATAGGTATTGTAAATAATACAAAAATCGTTTTAGTAGACAATTCCCAATAAAAAAATGTTGTATTTTATATTATATATAATTATATGTAACAGCTTTAATATAATTATATCTGGAAATTGGTCAGATATGAGCATATATAGTTATATAATATTATTATTTATATATAATTATGTATAACTATATAAAATGATTTATAATAGCTTATATATAATTATATCTTAAAATTGGCCAGGTATGTACATATAAAACTATATAAAAGCTATATATAGTTATATATAAGCTATAAATATAATCAAACGCCGATTAATAGATTTTTGAAATAATCATATATATGTATTAAAAATCATATATTAAATTTTTGTACAGTTAAATATCAAACAAACATTAAAATTTCCAGTAAATTTTAGTAATTATTGTAAAAATTTCGTTCCAAAAATCACCGGATTCACAAAATTTAATTCATGTAAAAAATTACATTGGAGCCATGGTACTCTAATCCAATTTTTCTCGAAAACTAAACCAAAACTCGGAAAATTGTACTCTTTATTTTCGTTTTATTTTGGCAAGATCTATAAGGATACGTTGTCTGATTTAAGCGACTGGAAAATTAATATTTCCCTTATTAAAGATAACCTCACTTTCGTTTATTTTACAGTAAGAATGATCTCTTTTGCAATTTAAAACAAACATGGCACTTTTCTCACTCTAAACTAATAATAAATAATATGAAAAATATTAAATTAACTTTTAATGTAATAAATGATTACTCAAAACAGGATTTCGCCAGTAATATAAAAAGCACGATGTTAACACGCCATATAATGCACACATATGTATAATCATAGATGATTGAGATCTCTATCGATCGCTATCACCTCTATGTCGATGCCACTGTGTAGGTATTTGTTACGTACGTCGTTCGGTAACGTCAAAAGTCTATAAAATAATTAAAATAAATGAATTAGTAGTTGCAGTAAAGATGCTATGGTGATCGTCATCGATCATGATAGATCTATCTATCAGATTTTTTGCTCAAACTCACGAGGGCTTAAAAGTTAAAAAATATAAATTTAATCATCGCACTTTATAAACTAAGCGAGTATGATTGGCAATTATGTTTGTAAAAATCGAGCTTTCCAATAAAAAGTTAATATTTCATCCCTTAGTTTTTAACCCCTTAAAAGTGAACGTTTTCCTTCAACTTTAAATGGAACCACCCGAGAAGCACCAGATTTCAAATAACAAAAATTCATCAAAATCGGGTCATCCAGTCAAAAGTTCTGAGGTAATAAACATAAAAAATACAGTCGAATTGAGAACCTTCTTTTTTTTAAGTCGGTTAAAAATATAACTTCAATTAATGTTAGTTATTTAATTGGACGATTGTCCTCTTTGTTGTCATATCTGATTATATATAGGCTTGTATATAGTTAGATATACGCTTATATAAGTTATATCTGATCAGATTTTTTCAACCCCTTAAAAGTGAACGTTTTCCTTAAAAATTAAATGAAACCACCCGAGAAGCACCAGATTTCAAATAACAAAAATTCATCAAAAACGGGTCATCCAGTCAAAAGTTCTGAGGTAATAAACATAAAAAATACAGTCGAATTGAGAACCTTCTTTTTTTTAAGTCGGTTAAAAATATAACTTCAATTAATGTTAGTTATTTAATTGGACGATTGTCCTCTTTGTTGTCATATCTGATTATATATAGGCTTGTATATAGTTAGATATACGCTTATATAAGTTATATCTGATCAGATTATATATAGAACTATAGGTATATGATAATAGGTAAATAGTTCCATATATTACATACTCATATGTAATCATATATAATTGTATATAGTCCTATATATAATTAGAAATGAAATTCTATCAGTTTTATCTGAACATATTTAAGTTTTTATATAACTATAATAATATTATGATAAATCGTTCCATATATAATCATACATAGTCATATATAATTATATATAACGGTCTGGTTGTATATAATCATATATAACCCCGTATAGAATTATATATAATCATACATATCTCATACATGATCATATATGATTATACAATTACATTTTTTCCCGGGTTTGAAATAGATAATCAAAATAATTTATTTTTAAATATTAAAATTATAAAAAAAAAAACTTTGATATATTATAAAAAGTAGCCATTTATTAAGACGTTTCGAAAACTGTAAGCATTGTTAAACTCAGTGAAATTTGAAATTTGCTACGTATATGAATTATGTGTACGCATATATTGAACAAAGATTAAAAAGAAAAATAAAAATAAACAACCCTAAATAAATATGTAAATTAAATAGTCACAGCTAGTGTAATTTTATATTATTCACTAGTTTTAATGGAAAAATAAATGTTTAGTTTAAAACTTTGTGGAAAAATTAGTTGATATAATTTAAAAAGCCTAAACTTGTTTACAAAATGCTAAAATGAGGTTGAGATTCACATACGCAATTTTTATTGTATTCAATCCTACACTATAGCTGACGGCCATAATCAATTGCAATTGTATGCTTCAGAGAATCGCCATTAGAACGCGTAGAGATATTAATTACTCGATCTTCAGGTTGACCTGTGAGCATCTATTCGTGTTACTAATTCGAATCAAATATATCTATCTTCTCATATCTGCAAGGCTTGTAAAATTTACTCTATTTGATTGATAAGAGCTCAAAACGAACCATTCCTTTGTCAGTCCAAGCAGATATAAAAGATAATTTTTTTCGAGTAAGTAAAATTGTTAATGGGTATGAGTAACGATGGCTTATTCCATCTCTATCAGAATCTGTTTCATTCTATAAATTGTAAATGATCCATTTTTCACTAGCCGTCACTATTTCCTTCAAAAACGATACATTTCCATTGCGTTGCGAATCATAGACGGAAATGTAGTCGATCAAATTTTTTTGTTAAATTGTCTGGAATCCATATATCGTAACGATTTATGTAACCAAGCTCAACAAAACGCTTTTTGATGGTTTTAATATCTCCTCAATTTTACGTTATATGTACGTGATGTTTAATTTTTTATCATTTAGTTTCTGAAATCATACATTTAAAGTCGTAAATATCTTTATAAAAAAAATAATTAAAATTATTATTTTGTCAAAAAATAAACTCAAAACCATAGTAGGAAAAATATTTGAATTTGTAGTATACAGATTCTTTTGGAGCGAAATAAAGTGTTTTACTTATCGAATCAATACGACTTCAAGGAAAATTGGTGGTGTTGTATTGTGAAAAAATATAAAGAAAAAGATTAATCCTCCGTCAATGTTATCTTTGTTGTAAGAAAGTGTTATTTGGTTGGAAAATAAAAGTGTAAACGAGTTCTAGTTTTGCTTTTCCAGTTCAAGGAAACGCGTATAAAATACATGGTTAACGAGGCTAAATAAATTACGATTAAAGCCTTAAGAGAACATGTAATAATTTCAACAGCTTATTCATATGTAACATGCTGTTATTTTAAACTTTTAACGTGTAAATCCAAATAGTGAAAATTGTTTCACTTAGGTTTTAAACAGGTTTTCTTTTTGTTGGAATTTAATTACTGTCTCTAGGAACTTAAGAGTAAATGGCTAGATTGCCGGAAATTACAAGTGTGGTTTCTGTAGAATGTGTCGCTTTATCCAATCCAAGAACCGGAATTGAATATCTAACATTTTGATTATATATATATATGTACAGTACATACATAGATATTTGCAAATACAAGTACCTATATATATATGTATCAGAGCTGGTCGTACTAATGTAGATAGAGATAGATATTGAAGTTCAAGCAAATGGACAATCCACTTTCAGCTATTTCCTATTATACTACATCATTTCATTGAAATGGTAAATAATGGTTTTAGTAATGTCCCAATTTATTCTCAAATGAAGCTTTTATTTTCTAAAATCTTCTACTTGTATATTTATCTTACACGATATTTATTTAAATAATGATTCAGATTCAATGATAACTTTTGAATTTGAAACAACCATTCAATCTGTAAATATAATAAAAGTTTCTATCAAACAATAAATTTTACATTTTTTAAATATTGATTCAAGTGGATAAATATTCTGCGACGCAAATTTATAAGCGTTTTTTTTATCCAGAAGCCTTCGTTCAAATTCATTAATGTTTATCTAATTGGGACGCAACCCAAATATTTTAATCGGGATTAATGCAGTCGAAATACGTCTGTATCCGAAATATAGGGCAAAGTAGGGAAACTAAACACTCTGTCCATATTCTTTTGAATTCATTCGGCCAAATACAAAATTATAGCATGAAATGCATTTTTATTGGTAATAAAAGTTTCTTATTATAAAAATAAAACTTTGAATTGATGTGTATACAGAAAAAAAGCAATTTGTTTAATTAAAAAAAAAAAATAGTCAGACTCAAACGTCGCTTTTTCCTTAATGAGAATAATGAATGTAAAAGCGGTTCTAAGAATTAAAATTTATTTGAACGTGCGACGCGAGGTGGTGGTAAAATGACAATCATCAGTGTCTCTACAAAGCGATAAGTGTTTTGCGAAACCCATTTTCTAGACTATACACTTCCAATATTTCAAATAGAATAAATTTCTAGACATAAAACTGATGTAGATAAACTCAGTAAAAGTCCTCACTTGTGTTCCATACAGTTTCATTGGGTAAACCACTTATTAAGATTTAATCAAATTTAACATTTCTAATAAATAATTCATTAACTATATTTAAACAATTTAATACTTTAATGTTGGAAATGGATATATCAATATCAATGAACTATTATTATCTTTGATTTGAATATCTTTGTTATTATTCAAAATACATTTAGTTTTTCTCGAATTATAAATATTGAAATGAAAACTTTTTTCAAAAACTTTTTAAGATTGATAAAGGGCCATGAAGACTTATGAGACTATTTCTCAAGGTTTGATAAACACAATCCTTTCAATTTATATTAAAGTTTTTTTTTATTTATAAGTTTTATTATCTAATTCATCACTGTTATATAAAAAATTAAAATATATTTATAAAAACTGTTTCATTCTCATGGACTAACAGTTTTAAAATGTATTCTAGTAAGTTTGATTTTCTTAGTGCGTTCATTTTCTGGAACCCATTTTCTTTAAGCACCAATTTCAATTTGAGAAAATTGAAAGTCATGAGATGGCGTCCATCCGAAAGAAAACCGAGTCCGATTGAACATTAACCAATCAAAAGGTGTTTCAAAGAAACGCTTGTAAAATAAAACAAGGATACAATAAAGATGCTATTTCATTACTCTTTCCATGTTCATTTTAGAATTTTGAGGTTTTATTTTTTGTCTCTTCAATTATATATCTATATTTAAAAGTTTTAGGTATTCAGTTTTCTTACAAATATCTATCGTGCATTCACTTTGATATTGGTGATATCTTTACAAAATAATGTTACGTTTTTACGGGTTCGAGGATTTGTGTTTAATGACTACGAATTTATTTTTAATAATTAACTATTTATTTATCTTACACTTTTCTTGCTTATACATTACACGTTAACAATTAGTTATCACAGTCACTTATTTCTTATTACACTGTTATTTACAATGTTCACTTTATTTAAGCACTTTAACACTATTAGCACTTCCACTATTTATTTCAATACTGTTCACTTTATTTATCTAAACACTAATCACTTTTCAGTGATTACACTTTGAACACTGTCGAAGATTTATTTGAATACTCGTCGAATATTAATTTAACACTTTAAGGTTATTACTCGCGATGTCGGTTCATTCACAACTGTCCTGCTGGCCCGTCTTCTCGGGTTATTTATACTAAACCAATCATCGCTCTAGAATTTTCCAAGCCATAAAGTCTCCGTTTACCAAAATTTTTGTTCCATTGTCTGTCTTTGTCTCATCTATTGGTAAATCAGTGGAGAAATTGCTATAATAACATGCTCTCCTGCGCCTTTATTGTAACATTAATTCTCATAACAGGAGTTCTTGCCAGCCCACAAATCTTTCAGTCATAAAATTGGTGCCACGGTGTCCCTTTCTTTTGTACAATTCGTATCACTAGATGGACTCGAAGACGAAATTCTTAGAAAGAGAACTTTCTCGAAAACGTACTTCTTATCTTTTTTAAAATAATGCTCGACCTTTCGCTGGTGATTGGCCAATTCCACCCAAGTTGACAGCGGGTGAAAATAACCTCCCACTGGAAGTGGGTGAGACCAACTGCAGGGTAAAAATGGCGACTTTTTTAGACCCGTTACAATAATTTATTTCAACCGCCTATTGGTGTAGTGTCTAGCGCAGTTGCTCTCTCCGCTTCATGCATTAAGTGATACTTGGTTCTATCCTCATTGAATCCTAGATTAAAGACCTTAAACTTAATAGATCCCATACATGTTGCGCTCGGTGACGGTACATGCTGCAAGTATCAACATTGTAACGTTTTTACGTGTTCTTGGGTTTGTGTTTGAATGACGAAAAATTTATTTTTAACAAATGTTTATTTATTTACACTATTTACACGTTAACAATGAATAAGTACACTTTTACAATAGTCACAGTCACTTTTTATATTTCACTATACACATCGCACTGTTACACTTTATTTAATACTCGCGATTCACTGTTTACGATTTATTTATCAGTCACGATTTATGTGTCATTCACGATGTTGATTTATTTATGACTGCTTACGTTAACGATTTATTTAAGACTGAACTACTTGAGCTTGTCTTCTCCTTGCATAGGAACTTGGAATTTTTCCAAAACATTCGATTCTATTATTCGTTGCCAGAAATTTCCATTCTTTTGTCTTTTTCCCGTCCATAGGGAATTACGGGTAGAAAATACTAGAAAGATTGTCCTCTTTCTCATACACGGAGTTATTCTTTTGGTCAAACCCTTTGCACCACGGGGGTCCGAAAAGTTCTAGAGACCTTTCTAGACTTCCTGGAAATTTTGCAAGGTCTCTCTCCATCCTACTACCACGTCACTCCCATTGGGTGGTTGGTGAGTTTGGCCCATCCACGGCCCAGATAGTTTGAGGAGCAGAAGCCATGCCCAAACTCATAAAATGGCGACGCTACTCCATCATTAAGATCCTTAGACTATGACAGTATCTTGATACAAATCTTACAGTGTATTTGTATCAAGATACTGTCATAGTCTAAGGATCTTAATGATGGAGGAGCGTCGCCATTTTGTGAGTTTGGGCGTGGATCCTGCTCTCGGTATCGCTGAATCGAACGATACTGATACCTGACGCAATTCCCCTATCGATACCGATCTCAACGTGTATGTGTTTTCTGTGTTTAGACAGCCGTTAAATGCTCATAGATGTTGAAACGACTTAAAACACACAAAAAAATGAATTTGATCCCAAAACTTAGCAATACTGATATAATCGTGATATAAAAATTTCATGGATATGAAAGTAATTTATGAAATAGTAAATATCTACAATTTTTTATTAAATAAACAGAATTTTATTATTACCTAAATGAAATTCAAATTTTAAACTAGATGACTCAAGAAACAAAAAACGTATCTAGATACACAAAATGATATATATATATATGTGTAATAGTATACTTTATTCTTGCTTCTATTGAACAGCCATTCTTTTAAATGGTATGTGGTTAACGTACTTTCTCATTGCACAGTGAAAGAAAAAACTAAAATGATAGGGTAAACCTTGAGCTTTAATAGCTTTAATATATGAGCTTATATTGCGCCCCAACCAATAGAAAGCTTTGTGTTTCAACTAGCCTTTAGCTACAACTTCGTTTGCGTACTAACTCTATATGACGCTTTTATTTTCATATTTTTCTTTATTCTTTATTTTCAAACACTTCGATAATAATACATAATATGTATTTGCTTTCTATAAGAACGTACTTTTTATGTGTATTTGCTTGATGATCCAATCAAATAATGGTTCAATCTTGGCATCAAAGTCAAACAACTAAATATTTTCTGAAATCTTTGTCTTTTGTTATTACGACTTTCTCAAAAGACATGCTTCAATATTGTGTCCGTAAGGCGAGATATTCAATCAAATATTGTATCTTGTTTTGTATCGAGTATATATCCATCATATCGAATAGCAGTATACAATATACATACGTATAATTATGTATATAATGTATATAACAAGATAAATGTCCAAGTAAAATGTATAAGCGAATTATTTTGATAGTGACAAATATTTTAAAGTGCATAAAATTAAATGTAACTACCAAAAAGAAAATATAAAGAATTTCGTTCAAAAAATTAAAGTAGGTATCTTTAAATTCTTTTAAAGTAAAAATTAATTTGATAAATATTTGAAATGGTCAAAAAGATTTGTTGAACGTTTATTATGAACATCTATATAAATAAAATAATAGAGGCTTCTTCTTGTGAGCTAATGATTCAAATACTACTAAACAGAGTTTGATCAAATTTTCATTGTTTCAATTCTTAGATGGTTGGCCTTTATCTCAAAAGAATAATTATCACGATATCTTCATTTATTGCAAAGTAATTAGAATTTTAATAAATTACGATTTTTACAAGCACTACGCGTTGAGCAATGTGTGTTTTCTTGTTGTGAAAGAGTGGGGCAAGTGATATGATGCGCATGCGCGGGAAAAGAAAAAGTCTCTTTTAACCCTGCACCATGATTTTTTGCGCAAGTATTTAGTACAAATTCAAAATACGTTATTACAAGCGATACAATAATCAAATTACGATCCAACCCTTTATTATTGCATTTTTTTTCGATGTAATTTTGCTTAATTTTTAAAAAATTTAAAATGTTTCTCTCTGTATATATAAAATATGTTTTTAATATAATAAACTACGCAGACGAAGTCGTAAGTGTCAACTAGTATGTACATATAGTATTTGGTTCTAGACCAGTGGTTCTTAACCTTGTAGGAGTACTCACCCTCATTAGTTCCATATCCAGATCATCGAACCCTTTTTAATAAGTAACACAACTTGTTATCCATATTCTTTGTATGAGTCGGGTGTATATTTTGACCTCTCCCGAAATTCGGAGACTGATCCACCTTAATCCAGGTTAAGAACCACTGTTCTAGACGAGCAGTTATCCCAACTAAAATCGTATTTCCTAGGATGTTCACGAGTATTCTATTATATGTTACGACAGCACTTATGTCGTTTAGAACTAACAAATGGTTTTGTCATGGCTTTCAAGTAATATTAAGTACCTAGTCTGTCCAGTCTTGAGCGATTAATTTCTTCAACATTATGATTAGAATAGTACTATAGATCAAAATGAGTAAAACTATCGCTTATACTACTATAAGAAAAGTATCATATAATTAATATAAATATATAAATGTTTTCAGGGCTATCTTGAGGCATGCTGAGGCTTTAGGTGCATATTAATTTTAGGTTTCATAGAAAAGGGAATAAGTTTTAAATTTATATTTTTCAAAAGATGGTTATATCGTTTCCTTTTTAACCGACTTCAAAAAAAGGAGGAGGTTCTCAATTCGACTGTATTTTTTATGTATGTTACCTCAGAATTTTCGACTGGGTGAAGCGATTTTGATGATTTTTTTTTATTTGAAAGCTAGTGCTTCCCGAGTGGTCCTATTTTAATTTTAAGAAAATCTTTCACTTCTAAAAGGTTGAAAACTAAGGGATGAAATATTAACTTCTTATAAGCTAGTTCGATTTTGATAATTCTTTTTATTTGAAAGCTGGTGCTTCTCAGGTGGTTCCATTTAAATTTGAAGGAAAACGTTCACTTTTAAGGAGTTGAAAACTAAGGGATGAAATATTAACTTTTTATTGGATAGCTCGATTCTGATAATTATTTTTTTTTATTGGTAGAACATAATTATAAATTAATCTCATATCTATTTTTTATAAAAAAAAAAAACTCAGAAGGGGTTAAAATTAGGGTTGAAATAATAATTTTTTTCTGGCTAACTCAATTTCGATAGTTTTGTTCTTATTACGTACATCGTACCTTTAAATTATTCACATTTAAATTTGAAGAAAAAAATCCATCGTCTAAGGATGAAAATAGGGGATGAAATAGTGACGTTTAACTGAATCATCGAATTTTGATGATTTTTTTCTATTGACAAGATTATTCCAGTCAGTTCTTTCATTACATTTAAAAGCAAAAAATGTCATCCTTAAGAGGAAAAGGGGATGAAGTAGTAACTTTTAACATTTGACAGCGCTGCCTTATATGAGCTGCGCGTTTAGTAGGTTTACCCATATTCAAAGAAATTAAATCAGTCATCAAATTTCAGATCACTAAAAATCGAGAAATAAATAAAATTATAACAAAATGAAAAACCGACTTATAAATAAAAAATGCACTAAAATGTAAAAAAATAATTGCATATCCTTGCAGTGTCTGCAACTTACAAATTATTAGGATGAGATAATGTACAACTATTGTTATTTTTGGAGTTGGTGTCAGCTAAAGAAATAAATATTAATGTTCATTTGTAAAAAGGTTTAGTTGGTTATTGGTATTTTGTAGTTTAAAGGTAGCTAGATATTATCACAGTACTATTACATTGCATAAAAGTTCATTTGAAAAATAAATATCATAAAGTATTCTCGTTTATTGCTAACAACCGATATAGTCGTATTTCTTGACTGACACCAACTCCAAAAATAACAATAGTTGTACATTATCTCATCCTAATAATTTGTAAGTTGCAGACATTGCAAGGATACGCAATTATTTTTTTACTTTTTAGTGCATTTTATATTTATTTTGAAGTCGGTTTTTCATTTTGTTATAATTTTATTTTTGTCAAACCTTTTACAATACGGCAAGCAGAAGTATTAAATTTTATGATCAACAATGTATACGAAATTAGAGAAAAGTATATTAAATTGAGAAATCGATTTAAAATGACAATAGAAATCTTTATTTAGATAATTCAAATAAATTAACAATAATGAAAGAGATTAAGTTATGTTTTGAACAATTTAATAGAATTTATTTTGCTCTTTAAACGTTAAAAGACCATTTTAACTTACCAAGAAATCCATTTCTGATAAAAGAACGCTATCATTTCAACACTAATTTCTCTTTTAAGTTGATATTTCTCCAGTTATTGTATGACAGATATTGACAACTCACCTTTTTTTCGCTGATATAAAATGATATCTTTTAGAGTTTAATGTTCAATAATGTATCGAAAGCAATACCAGATGGGAAAAGGGCGTTCAATACTTTTAAGTAAACTTATATTTTCAATAATGACATCTTTACTGTGGAAGAATTTGATATGACATGAACGAATCGAAATAATTTACATATTAAAAAACAAGGTTTTAACTTAGAAATAAAAAAAATTAATATGAATTTAAAATGTCACAAAAAAGCAAAATGAACACCAATAGAAATATAAGACAGTTTCGTTTTTAACTATGATACACAAGGTGATATAAGTTATACGTTCCACCCCCTTTTTTTTGGTGACAAAAAATATTGAACAAAAATGAAATTCACATTTTTAATCATTTTTATTTTAAGTGAAAAAATATTTTTTTGGTCCATCATCTTAGAAGATACAACATCCAACTTTTGATTTGCAAAAGAACCACTATAAATTTTTTGCATATTATATAAGTGCTTGGGTTGAGCTCTTGTAAAAATGAAAGAAATATTTTTTGAAACCGGTTAAGTTTTGGAAAAGTTATGTTTATTTGAAGGATGTAAATAAAATATTCGAATTGACTCAGTTAAATGCCACAGTTACCATGAACTTAAAAAAAAACGTTTAATACTGGGTGCCACTAACTCAAACAAGCTTTGGATAGCTTTGGCCATAGCTTTGGATTCTCAGAGACGGTCATAGGTGGGCCTAAAAGGACTATTTTTTGTGGTGTATAATCCCTTGACAAAATCAACACAGAAAGAAGTAATAAGTCGTTCCAAGCCACCAGATGCTATGAGAATATCTTCGTAAAGATTATTTTTAAGATTACTCCACAAAAAATAGTTCATTGAGGTCAACCCAGTGACTGAATTTAAGTATCCTGAGCTGTCAACGGGTTGTTAGGCAATAGATGGTACCTAGTTTTAACAGATTCTTTAAAAAAAAGGTAATTTTGACATTAAACCAGAGTTACTTCAGGTATTTTATTTTCATACTTCGAATTGCCATTATTTTCCCAAAACTTACCCTAATAATTTTTTTTATTTTTAACAAGAGCCATAACACTTTTGAAATATTTCAAAAAACATACAAATCTGTCTAGTTGACAATCAAAATTTACCTGAAAATAAAATAGAACAAAAATAATTAAAAATGTTTATTTCATTTCTTAAAAATTTTTCACCATATAGAAAATAAGGGGTGGAGCTTTTAACTTCTATCACCCTTTAATAAATTTAAAGAAGTATCTATAATATGTCTTCAGATCCTTATTATTTTGTATTGATATACATATTATATAGTTAGAGGGGCTATGGATCGAGATTTACAATGAATGCAACAAGAATATCAGGTCGCGACGTTTGCTGAGCATGTATCAGAGAGCCTGAGGACGACCTGATATTCTTGTCGCATTCATTGTAAATTCCAATCCATTACCCATTTGGATTTGTGTTTGAATGACGAAAAATTTATTTTTAAAATGTTTATTTATTTACACTATTTACACTTTAACAATGATTAAGTTCACTATTACAATAGTCACAGTCACTGTTTATATTTCACTATATACACCGTACTGTGACACTTTATTTAACAATGTTCTCAATTAATTTAACCCTCGCGATTCACTATTTAAGATTTTTTATCATTCTCGATTTATGTTTCACTCATGATGTCGATTTATTTATGGCTGAACTTGCCTATGCTGGTCCGGGGTTTATATAGGATTTCGGTCCTTTCTCTAGAAAATTGTCTCCTATTATTCGTTTTAGAATAATATAGAATTTTCTATTCCCGTCGTTGTTATTTTTCTTATCCATAAAGAATTACGGGTAGAAAATATTAGAAGATTGTCCTCTCTCTCTCTCATACACCGAGTAATCTTTTTGGTGAAACCCTTCGCGCCACGAGTGGTCTGATGTTTTGTGATTTTTCTAGTAGTTCTACAACCACGTCGCTTCCCCTTTGGCTAGTTGTTGATTGGCTTGACCCACTCACGGCTGAGATAGACGACACCCCCTAACTCACAAAATGGCGACGCTCTTCCATTTTTAATATCTTTCCTTGCTCCTTAAACTGTGACAATATAAAATATTAATTAAAGAAGTATCTATCTATTTCTATCTATCAAATATCTATCTATCTAAGTATCTATTTAATTTAGACTACTCATTTTGATTTCATGGGTTACAATCACTGAATAATAATGGGAACGTTTTCTGCATTTTGAACTTCCTGATGTCCATAAGTCTAAAAAAATACTTTTTGTTGTTTTTGGTTTTAAGTTGTTTGTATTAACCCTTAGAGTGCCAACGAGCGCGATCACGCTCGCGTACGAACGATATTTTTTATGTTTCTAAGTGTTATATATAGTTCAAATTATAATATTATTAGTAATTGCAATATAAAAAATATTTGGGAAAGATATTTTTCTAATTGTCTTTGTATTTTATTACTATTGAATTAAATGACATAAAAAAAAAGATTGGCATTTGGTGTTGGCATTTTTAAGCATCCTACGAGTAAAAATCAATGGCACTCAAACGGTTAAAGTACGCGTTAATATGCTAATTTTACTATTGCGTGCTAAAACGATTGCAATAATTCTGACGTTAGTTATTTTTTTTTTAATTTTAAAAGTAAATGATATTAAGGAACAGAAATAAGCATTATTTTAGATGAACAATTTTAAAATTTTGATATAAAATAGAGACAATTATGGTAAACTTAAATACTACCTCTGTCGCTTCGAATTTAAATTTATATATGAATTAGTAGCCACAATCGAGTTGCAAGCTGGTGAAAATTACGGAGTATGTTGTACAGTCCAATTTATAGTTGACGATTGATTGTAAATAAGACTACTCTTCCACTTTCAGTGCTCGTTTCTCAGTTAGAGCTTTATGCCAATTTTTTTAAAGTAAAATTAAATATTTGATTATACTATTTTTTTACAAAAAAATTAACTAGTTGATTGAAATCTACCTATTGCATATCATAAATGATTGCTTGTCACTTCTTTCTGATTACTTATAAATAAATCTATTTACGTTCTTTTAAAATATCAATTGTCTTGTTGACATATGAAAATGCCGAAACAAATTACTCACTCATAAGTTCCGACAGTATTTGGCAATAATTTAAGGAATGTGAGGTTTTACTTGTTAAATGTATATCAAAAATTCTTTGAAGTGTTAAATTTTCTGCATTAAATCTTGGAACGGTGGCGGAACGTTGAATCATTTACAGTTCTTATTAATTATAAATGCATGTGATGAGGGTCAAATGCAATTTGCAGGGAATTGATGTCGACAGATTTTGGGCAGTGTCAATGCTGTCTTCCATATCTTGATTTAGCCACTGCAAAAAAATGAATTATTGAAATCTATTTCAAATGGAATTTAAATTCTCACCGAGCCAATTAATTTTTGCCGAGTCAAACAGCTAAACGTTTTTAAAACTAAAGAATTTACGTTATTTTTTTAATTTTGTAAACCACTCCAGCTGATTTATTTTAAACCGATAAGGCTTCATTTTCAAGCAAAATAACATTTTTAAAATTAAGCCAAGCAAATGGATAGTAAAGCTGTGGCATTCTGTTTTCGTTTCTATTCAAATAGTCGTTTAATGGGTAACGTTTGAAACATTTATTCCGTTTCAAAATATTATGAAATACTCGTAAAACTCAAAACAAGTATTTTTCGTCGCTTCCAGATATTTCAATATTTTTCTTAATCTATGAAAAAAAACTAATTAGGAGGTCTCAAAATAGAACGTCTTGCTTAATCGCTTTATTTTCAAAGTGTAGATGTTTACTATTTAAAACGGTTATTACTCAAATGAGTCATAAATAGCTGTTAAAATTTAGCTTATGTTGTGTTTAAATGTTTAAAATGGATTACTTTTGACATTTTTAAAATTAATACACGCCATTGGTAATAAGGACGTTAATTACTTCAGATTTATTTTTGTTAAGTTTATGTTTTAAAAAAAGTATAATTTAATCTTGGTTATCATTTCCCTATTGCAATCCGCTTTTTTTAAATTTTTTTATACCTCAGTTTACTTTTTGATAATAACGTAACTTATAAAAAAGCCAAAAGTTTACATCTGATATTCAAAAATCTTATAAATAGTAATTTCTTAAATAATTAAGGGATAATTTATGACTTACATAATATAAAACAAAGTTGCTCCCGCTGTCTGTTCCCTTAGATCTTTTAAACTATAAAACGGATTTTGATGCAGTTTTTAGCAATTGAAAGAGTGATTCAAGAGGAAGGTTTTTAGGTATAAAACGTGCATATTATAGTAGAGAAAAGTCGGGAAATTTAAAGATTTGTAATGTGATATAACAAACATATTTTTGTCCACTTACATTGCAAACGCTGGGTAAACCTTACGAAATAGATCAAACTAATATGCGGCAAAATTGTGTATCTTAAAAAGATTGATAAAAAAGACCGCGACGGTATATGCCTATCTCCTAAGGATAACCCATAGGAACCATTTTTATCCTTAACATATTACAAAAAAATTATTGGTTATTTACCTATTTTAAACAATACAGTATTATTCCTTATTCAAATAAATCCATTAGATACGTTGTGTAATTCATGTAGATCATAATTGCCCTTTACAGCATATAATAAAAATGAATATCTTAAAAGATATCACAGATTTAAAAAGCGTTGGCAGAGCGACTGGATATTGTACATCGTACGCAGTGGCCGTTTTATTGCTATATTTTTTTTATAAATATAAAAACGTATTGTTGGTCCGTATTTAGGATAAAAACTCGAAAAATTCTACACCAATTAGGTATGCAACGTAGATATGTAGATACTCTTAAAAGAGAATGGTTGGTCGCCCTACATAGGATAGCATAACAATTGAATCCTACATGAACCGTGTATTTTCGGTAAGTTTTGTTAAAGTTCGTTAAATAGCATTTTAACGCATTTGCCTCAAGAAGGCTTGACCAATTTTACGAAGTAACGAAAGAAATCTCTACAAAGTTTAAATTTAGAAATTGACAAAATTTACTAGAAAATAAATATTATGAGCCAGTGGTCCTGGGTTCGAATCCCAATGAAAGCCAAAGATTTTTCATGGGTTTTCGGATTCAACAGTCGCTAATGACCATAGAAGTTGATGCGACCTTAAATAAACCAACAAAAAAAAAATAATTGTGAATTTCAATTAACACCCGATAAAATTAATAATGAACATTTTGTAATTTACCTTTTTGAATTTCTTCATTGTTCATTATCGAAGATATTAATAAGAAATAAACGTATTAAAATAATAAATTAAATTTTTAAATAATTAATAACTACTTAACGGAACTAATTTTAATGAATTTTTGTTAAAGATACCTCCGATCTTCAAGTATTAAATACCATTTATTCTTAAAAAAGGCACGGTTCCAGTAGGATAGCTACGAATATGTTCTACAAAAATAGCTGAACGGTTATAAATGACATTTGAAATGAAAAATGTTCAAGTCTTAAGGAACATTTCATATTTAAAATTGTAATGAACCTGTATGATATATATCTAATATATCTTCCTAGAAAAGTAGTTGTTAGGATTTTGGTGAACTTACTTTGGATCTAAAGTCTGAAAGTACAGCTTTTTCTGTCAAAATAGATTAATTTTTAAATATCGTTGTGAAGGCAAAGAATCAATTTTTAGATACTCTCAGCAAAACGAGCGAATATCGGGTAGTTTATGAATAAACTAAAAACACTGAATATACAAATATGATAAAATTGCAAACACTTACAGCTAATTTATAAAGTGACCATCGCCAAAATTAGTATTTCGCAATATTTGACAATGTGGCAGGTCAATTCAGAAGTTCATGCGCATTATAAGCATGCATGCGATTCTCTGGGACTCACTACCAGATCGATAAGATTTTGAACCTGTCGAAACTTGTCGTCGATCGACTAATGTTTTAGTCACGTTGTAACCAATTTTCGTAAAGATTGGGCGCATATAAGTACCCACAGAAAATTAATATCTATAATCAATACAAACGTGCTGTGTGTTAATTTTCATTTTCGAGTGGTGAATCTGCCAGATCTGCAGCGATAAAAAATTATAGGGTATACGATGAAGATACTATCAGTGTGAGGACTGCCCAGAAATGGTTCAAAAATTTTAAAGTTGGAATATTTGACGAATCCCGTTCAAGAACTCCTGTTAATTTTGATAACGACGTTTTTAAAAATCTTATGGAGTCAGAGCCACAATTATCAGTGGATCAGATCACAGAAAGTAGAGATTCGTTTCATGGATCAGTTTTTCGTCATTTACAGAAGATTGGGAAAGTAACCAAGCTTGTAAAGTGGGTATCGCATGAATTGTCCGAAGCTAATTGCCAGCAGCGATTACAAATTTTCACTTCCCTTTTATCGTGCCTCGAAAGAAAGCCATTTTGAAACCGTTTGGTAACAGGTGACGAAAAATTGGATATTTATCATAACGTCACAAGAAAAAGACAGTGGACAGATAAAGATAAGCAGCTAATTCAAACAGCAACGGGGTCTTAACGCTTGAATTGATTATCGATAGTCATTTTCTAGCGGTACTAATATGTGTTCACTTTTTACGAAAATTTGTGACAAAGTAACTGATACATTTTCGATTGATGACAAGTTTCAATAGATTCAAAATCTTATTGACCTGGTAGTGTTTCCCAGCGAATTACGTACATGCTATTAATGCACACGAACTTATGGACTGACCAAATATTTAGGTATTACCATATAAACTTACAATTAGTTAAAAAGTGGTTGCGTGTACTTATGTACGCGCGTGAGAAGTTATACTTCTTTGGTATCATTAAAAGTTAGTTTTTATTAATTTTATTCAAATAATCAATTTTAAAAAACTGTAATTTAATATTTAATAAGAATAAAAATATATATATATTTAAAAATATAAGTATTAAAACTAAAATTAAGAGAATATTATTTTAATTTGTTTCTATAAATAATATCCAAAGAAAATTGCAAGACGTTTATAAAATTTGTCAGGATCATTTTTCTGGTAAACAATTCACGCATGTCATGGAAACGAAGCTTTATAGAAATTGCGAAATAAAGTAAGTAGCTACTTGTCAAAGTAAATGTCTTAATCTTATTTATATCTTGTGCTACTAAATTATTACTCTAACATGGTTGAATCATTTCACAATCCCAGATTTCGTGATAACTAAGAATAGGCATGGAATGCAGACGTTATTTTCATCATTAAATTTCAAATAGTATAACAGCTACTGCAAAATTCGAGAAAAGTAATAACTTATTTATCAATAATATGTGTCATTTGTATATATAATTATTTTTCATTTAAATATAAAAATAAATACAGTAAAAATCGTTTATAACGATTCCGGATATTATGAACCACCGGCTATAACGTAAAAAACTTTTCGGGTCCCGTGATATGTCTTAGATAATACGATACATATCGGTTATAGTGAATATCGCTTATAACGAACGAAATTTGACGGTCCCCTGAAGTTCGTTATAAACGATTTCTTTTTTAAATAAGGAAATAAATAAAACAAAAATTCAAATTACGCGCGCCTAGTTAAAAATACCGAGCCGTTTAGGGAGCACTTCATCTTGTTAATTTGTGATAATAAAATAGAACGCTGCAAATGCTTCTGAAACCGCGCCGCGATGCAGACGTCATTTTCATAATTAAACTTCAAAAAGTACTTATAACAACTACTGCAAAATTCGAGAAAAGTAATAACTTATTTATTAATATTAAGTGTTATTTGTATACATAATTATTTTTAATTTAAATATAAAAATAAGTAAATAAATACAAAAAAAAATCAAATTACGCGCGCCAAGAAACCCAGTGGTTTTGCAGCTAACTTCATTTTGTTAATTTTTGTCTCAAGATGGTCGCCCATCTAAAAATTTCACTCTCATCATTTTTTCATAACGCGCCTAAAGAAGTATAACTTCAATAATCTTAAGTTGTGATCATTAATTTGAAAATTTCCGATTTCAACAGAGATGCAATGTGCAGCATACACTAACATTTACCAAGTGTCATACATTAAATATTTCCAAATGTTACTGATCATAATGCGACTTGTGCCACCTACATAAATAAACACAAAACGAACTCTTAAGTATTCCAAGCTAAGCTCCACGATGTGATTTGAGAACTAATAACATCGGATAGAGAACTGCGGCGCTATGATGAGACAGTTTTGCGTTTCTTTCATTGAGAAAAGATTTGATCTTGGTGGAAATTTGGCAGTATGAAATAAACAACTGCCAAAAGTACTTAACGGCCAGTGGGCCGGATACACTTTATAATGTCGTTATTCATGGATAATTTTTCCACAGGTGCTTTTCATTTGTCAACGTCCGGTCAATGAATTCCAAAAACCAGAAATAAGCGGATTGTGCTAAACATTGAAAACGTTAACATTTTTTTAGATTGATTTGAAATAATTTGTATTTCTATAGTAGTAATGGAATTAATATATTAATGCATTGGACATTTTTTCGATGAAATTTATTAATCAAATCTATTAATAAATGCAAATTTACTCCAACGCTTTTTCGGGAATTTATTATCAAACAAAAATAATTTCAAGGCATTTATGCGCATTAAAATATGTTTTTCAAGAATACCTGTGTCTTCATATTTAATTCGCACCGCTATTTTCGTTTTGGCTATCAGCCCGAATATCGTCGTTCAAATTTTACACAGAGACCTACAAATATTTATTAAGTGTATAATTCGGATGTATGCGAGTTTAAATATGAATGTGTCTCTCCATACATATTTCATGACTGATCCAAATGACACATTCACTTCATGGTCGCCCGTGTATAAAATTTTTCTAACTATACCTATGTATATTATAAAATTTTCAAATTTTTTTTATTTATTATATTTACATGCAAAGATAAATTTAAAAAAAATAAAAAAAAAAATTTATTCCGCTCGAGGCAAAACAGTGTTGTAAAATTAAACTGTGCGTTCGACGCTGATGTTTCATGATCCACATAAATGTCGTGATTTACGTCATCTTTTGGTCAGGGTATCTCAATGTGGCCTCAAATATAGCCCTATATAAAGCGAAATGAACGCAAAATAATCACTTTTTCTCGTTCTCGAGTTTTTTCTAAGGAAATAATTTACGACAATCCTTGGAAATAAACGGTGATATTTTCTGAAATGTTCGTAAAGTATTTGTAATATAAATTTGATTGTTCCGTTTTATATTCGCAATGGAATTATTTCCCAATAGTTTTTATATTAATGTTTACGAAATTTTGGAACACGGTAATCTAGCACGTTAATTTAGAAAGAAGTAAAGTTGATTGATAATCTTATGAAAGACGACATAATAAATCTTAGTTCTATGACAAAATTATAAAAATATTTAATTTTTTAGTTTTATTACATTTAGAAAATGGTTTTGATTAAAAAAAAAACTCCAAAACGACATTTGCCATTAGGTATAATTTAATTAGTAAAAGTATTTAATTTTGTAACAACCTTCGCTGTTTGCCTAATTTTTAACGTTTCTATTTTACGAATTATGAAAAAGAAAATAATAAATGTTAAATGAAATTTCTTCCTTAGCTACACATTTCTGTTACTAAGTTAGAAAAAAAAAATTTATAAATTTTTTTTTAATGTTTATTTAATTATACGACATTGTATTATGCTCATAACGACATTGAACAATGTATAAATAAGCTTTGCACTTTATTTCACTTTCTATTTTTTATACTAAATTTATGAATTCAATCAAATTTTTGCAATCTAAATTGAACAATTGGATATATTTCGAAAATATTATAAAAAAAAATTATTTATAAAACTGCCTTGATTAAGAGACTTGTTCAGAACTTTTAATATACAACAGCTTGTATAAATCTTTTTGGATTGAAATTTACTCCGGTAAAAATGGTAGCTGGAAATAGTTAAACAATTATTATTTCTCGAATGCACAATTTCTCTCATTTTCTAAGTGTGTTAACACTTAACAGTGATGTTTTCAGTACAATTTTGGATATACAGAGAGGTGAACCGAGGAAATATAAATATCTTTATTTGACTCTAAGTTAGAGGACATGTAAAAATAATGGTCATTATTATACCGATCATTTTAAAACCTTGTTTAGTGTTTTAATATAATTTTTGGGATGTTACATACTTACACGGAAAAAAAATTGGTGTAAAATTTACAACACTAAACTTGTAATATTTTTACTGCACTTTGTGTTCACTACAACCACAAATGTAACATTAGATAACACACTGTGTTGTATTCAGCTCTAACGTATAGTATTTTTAACTACCATAGTGTAGTAAATATATGTAGCTGTTTCAACTGCTGAGTGTTGTACAATTAACACATTTTGGCCTTTGCGCATGCGCCGCGTACAACATAACCAATAATTTTGACAAATAAATGCAAGTGTCAAAAATTCAACTACATTTTTACTAGTTCGTGTTGTAAATAATACTACAGTTTTTTAATTACACTTGACTGGTAAACGTTACCACACGTGGTATCATCCTATATAATACTAGTTAATTTGGTAAAATTAACAAGGAATTTTGTTAAAACTACAACACATTTTTTTCCGTGTATGATTGTATTTTTTTTAATATAACTAGGTACATATTGTAAGCCTTTAATGCGAATTTCGAGTAATTTTCATTTAAGTAACAAAAATTGAAACGCAGATGCAGATGCAATGTAAAAAATATTTTTTCCAGCTTTTGAAAATTCTATTTCTAATTTTATTTACAAAAACTCCACGGAAGTTTATTATCTAGGATTTTGGCTAGATAGTCGACTTACGTGGAACCCACACACAAGACTAAAACGATAAGACCTAAACAGACGCTTTGGGCTGTAACGAAGACTTTTAGGACCACAATCTCCCATTGACGTACCAACAAAATCATTTTATGTCATCGATCATTTTTTTTTATGGAATAGATTTATGAGGCTCCACTAAACCTTCTAATATCAAACACATCCAATCATTTTAGTCAAAAGAACTTCGAAATACCCTAAACGCTCCTTATTATGTCCTAAATGAAGTAATTCATAGAGAGATTAACATTCCTTATATTTTCGAATTTATTTCCGATAGATTCATTAAACTCCATAACAAATTATTCTAATCCAGAAGTTCAAATTCTTTCCTCTGCCCAACACCCAAAAAACCCTACACGTTGTTTGAAGCGATGAGAGCCAAGAGACTTACTCCCAATTTCCTAAGGAGTCCCATTGGGTGGCTGGTGGCTTTCATCTACATAATCATATTATATTTGATCTTTAGTTAAAAGTTTTTTAATTTGGATTTTTTTACCCATTTGCTCATTGTATGAATGTGTATGCAGATTGTAAATAAATAATAATGGGAAAAAAGTGCAACAAATTGAATTTTAAAGGAAAACTGATAATATTTAAGTATATTAAAATAAAGAAATAAAAACAAAAATTAAAAGATGATAGTTCAATTTTTGTTCCGTTTTACGGGTCCCAGGATATTCCTTCCTTTTATCACCACAATGAAGGAGGTCTATTGTGATGTGAGCCTCTGTGTTTGCTAGGGGAGCGCCAGGCTTTTAAAAAAAGTCAGCACCTGCTTAGGGGCTGCCATTACTATCTCGCTAGGCAACATGTCCGTCTTTCTTAGATACTTCTAGAGTCTAGAGTCTTCTTTTGAAAGCTGCCTCACATGAGCACAAAATGTGTTCGCCGTTTCTGCCACTTTCCAGCAGAGACGACATATGTTAGTGTTGGCTTTACCGATCTTGTGAAGATGGTAATTCAGGGTACAGTGGCCCGTCTAGTAGCTTTTGATAATTAGATAATTTCATCTATATATTAATACGTGAAGCAAAAATTTTAAACCCCTTTTACCGAATATTATACGAACGGAGGAGTATGAAATTTGGCACAATTGAAGTTTCTATGGGGAAGTTGCGTTATGAGATAATATCTTTTTATAATAATGCTTCGAAATACCTTAAATTAATGAAAAAAGACGTCACACGCACTATCATGTGTTTGACACACACAGACACACAATACAAACAAATATGTAGATTTTTAAATCTCAGTTGTTCAGTTTGACCACAGACTTCAACCATATTCCAAATGTCATTATTTAAACAAAATATTGTGAGAGGAATTTAAATTTTGAAATTGTAATTATTGAAATTGAAGGAAACAAATGTAACCGATTATTTGATAATTGAGTAATATTATTAAAAATATATTTAAAAGATACGTATAACTTCAAATACACAACGTTTCAACCATTTTATTTGGTCTTCTTCAGGTGTTTCTTGATTATTATATAACGTATAAATAATTTATACTATATTCTTTTGGCAAAATCATTCAAATAAATTACACAAAAAATTAATTTAGGTAGGTAGGTACTATATGAAAAACAAGCTTAGCTTAATTCAAAGTTTTATACAGGGCTTATGCAGCCTATTTCCATTTTTTATCTTTGGCTTTTAAATGAAAATATCTAAACATAAAGGTACTTTTGTTTTACTTTTGAACGTAGGAAACTCACTTGAAATTTCTTCTGATGTTTCAAAGTCATATTTTTTTTGTTTGTCTAAAAAATATTTCAGAATACTGTAATTTGAATTGACATAAAACATTATAAAAAGAAAAATATCTGCTGCGTGGCGTCACAGTACTTTCTTTTACTTTCATTTGTGAAACTCGCTGTTGGTTATAAGAAATATATAAGCACCTTATTACTATACATAGCAGAACTATATGCATACAAGTATACAACATATAAGTATTTATGAATTCCCAACCTTCACCCCAGAACCATCCTTAGTCGAATTTTTCCAAGAAAAAGTTTCAATTAAAAGTTTTAGCCATTAATAAGTCTAAGAACTATCATAAGCTTAAAGAAAATCTTTGCAGTCTTTTTTAAAAAATTTGAAAAAGCTCAAAAACTCCGAGAATAAAGTGGAGCTTTCGGTTAACTGATTAACTAAAAGCTTCACGGAAAAACAAGATATAATATGAAGGAAAATTTCCAAGTTTGGTGAAATTCGGAAAAGCGTTCGATACGATATGGCTGTCACACACAGGCACACACAGACATGTTTCTAAAAACTACTTTTTTGGACTTAGGGGACCTCAAAACATGTATGATATGAACGAATTGATATTGAGTTTTGAAATTTTTAGAGAATATTCTGAAATAATTTTGTAAAAGATTTATGGAAGAAAAAAAATAAATATTTTGAAACACCTATTTCCTTTCTTAGCTTAAAGTAAATATTTTCAATCATTATATGATGCACTTTCTTTAAATGAACCTTGAAGAAAATTAGCCAAGAAATTATTTTCCAAACATTCGCAAATGCAATTCATTATCTGCTGTAGTTAGCTTAGTAACTAAAGTTTTTGAGGCAGTTACAAGTGAAGTGTACCCTAGGTATGTAAAAATTGTAACGAATTATGGTCGAATTTCGACCACTGGGCGACCTCTAGTTTTTATTATTTGATATGTTGAGTAACCAATCATTACATTTGTATTGACATTGGTTTATTGTAACGTTTTAATGACGGCAATTTTTTTTTTTTTTTTATTGATAAAAGCGCTCAGCAACTGATGGCTATATGCGCTGACGATATAGTTATGTCATATAGTACAGAATAGTTTTTGTATAATAGTTATATATGTACAATACTTGATTTTATAATTAATTGTAATTTTTAATAATTAAATACCATATATGAGCGATAAATAAAAATAAATATATATGCTTACAGTCTAATGAATAGAGTAAATTTTTTTTTTTTTTTTTTATTATACAGTAACAGTAAATAATTTAATTTTATTAATATTAATTTAAACCTCTAAGTTTTAATACTAAATTTGATCTTACAATTAGACTTATAGACTAGGTATTTCACTAATTCACTATTTATAATATTTTTTTTGGTTTTTTTTTTTTTTTTTTTTTTAAATTTTATAAATTTATAAGTTAAAATGGTATATTTTATTAATTAATTAATATATATTAGATTTGTAAGTCCATCACTTTTATTTTATTCAGTAAAGTTTTTATCTTAGACGAAGATGGGTCGAGTTCTTTTTTGTCGTATATACGGTTTCTGCTAATCACCCCATTACATCCTGATAGTAGATGGTCGACCTGCAGCACCACTTGGCAGCTGGGGCATCGGCTTGGTTCCTCTCTCTTCAATATCCAATCGTGAGTTTCACGTGTGTGTCCAGTTCGGAGCCGTGACAACACTATTTGGTCAGTTCGTTTGAATTTATGCTTCTCAAAAGTTATTGTATCCACTTGTTTTTTGAAATTCTTAAGGTAGGATCGTTCGTTATCCCATTTTTTTTGCCATTCCGTCGTTAGGACTTCTTTTATATGTTTTGTATTTTGCTTAATTCCGTTTTGGTTTAACGGGGAAGGCCATTCTATATTTATTTTCCTTTTTAAAATTTTATACATGATTGGAAGAGGCTTTGGTCGGTTAATATTATTTTTGAATAAATTAGGAAAGGGATATTTTTTAATTAAAGAGTAGTTTGGGTGTGTTGGTAAACTTGATATTTTTATATAATATTTTAGGATAAGTGCCTGTCTTCTAGAGCCTAGGTCCGGTTCAGCTGCTTCCACGAGCATACTGGAGATAGGGCACGTCCGGTGGACGCCTGTGGCAATCCTGGCCCCAAGGTTGTGAATAGGATTCAGAATTTTCAATACTGACGGCTTAGCCGATGCATAGGCCACAGAGCCATAGTCCAATTTTGACCTTATTAGAGAACGATAGACGTTCAATAAGTTTTTCATGTCTCCTCCGTTATTTTTTCCGTTTAGAACTTTCATTAAGTTTATTCTTTGTAGGCAGCCTGCTCTGATTTCTTTTAGGTGACTTGTCCATGTTAACCGACTATCCATGGTGACTCCAAGGAATTTTACTTCATTTTGAAAGCTTATCTTTTCTCCATTGAATGTAATTTGTGGAATGTGAGGTTTTGCCTTAGAGTAGTGGAATATTATCCCCTTAGTTTTTTGGGCAGCAAAGTATAGTCCATTTGTTTTGGACCAGTTTTCAAATTTTTTAAGTTGGTTTTGAATAGTTTTTTGGGCACATTTTTCATTTCGAAGTGATAATGAGATAGCTAGGTCGTCGGCATATAAATATGTTTTTATAGGATCAGTCGAGTTTTTGAGGATATCATTAATTGCAATAAGGAATAAAGTTGGGCTGAGGATAGACCCTTGAGGGACACCGTTTTGTAGCGTTTGTCTTTCTGAATAGTGGTTCTGAATTTTCACCTTCATTTGTCTGTTTTCCAGAAAATTTTCAACAAATTTCATGATATGCCCTCTAATACCGGTTTCAGATAATGTTTTTATAATTTTATGTCTCCATGTCATATCAAATGCTTTTGATATATCAAAGAATAACGCATAAGTATTTTTGTCTTGTTGGAATCCCCTACATATTTCGTTTTGTAGCGCGACTATATGGTCTATTGTTGATCGGTTTTTTCGGAATCCGTTTTGGTTGTGGTGGAAGAAGTGATGGTTTTCTAGTACCGTTTTTAAACGTTCATTGACTATGCGTTCCATTGTTTTACTTACGCAGCTGGATAAGGATATCGGTCGGTAGCTTTCAATTTGATGGCTGTTTTTCCCCGGTTTAAGTATTGGGATTATGGTAGCTGTTTTCCAGATTTCCGGTAGTTGAGCATGTGTCCATATAGTTTTGAAGATTTTGAGTAGGTATTTTTTTGCAGACGGATGTAGATGTTTGAGCATCAACGGATGTATATTATCTGGTCCAGGAGAGGTGTTTTTTTGTTTTCGGATCGACCATTCGAATTCTTCCATTGTTATTTCGCTATTATATGGTTCGTCGTTGTCGCTGTCTGTGCAGAGTAGTTTGCTTTCTTCCGTTCTCTTAAAATTAAGAAATTCCGGTTGGTAATTTATGTCGTTAGATATGGTCGCGTAGTGTTTTGCGAAAATATTTGGAATTTGCTCAGGGTTTTGTACTATTTGTTGTCCGGATTCTATATAGTGTATTTGATTGACGTTGCTTTTTCCGTTGATTCTTCCAATGCTCTGCCATACTTTTGTTGGATCCGTGTCACAGCTTATTGAAGAAATGAGATTCTGCCATGCTTCCCTCTTTCTTTGCCGGATCAACCACCTGGTTTTAGCCTTGATTTTTTTGAAATTGATGAAGTTTGTGAGATTTTTTGTTTTTTTCCATCGTCTAAGCGCTCTCTTTCTGTTTTGTATGTTTTCTTTAATTTCTTCATCCCACCATGGAACCGGATTATACTTGTGATTATGCTTGGTCTTAGGTATAGTGACTTCTGCTGCTGTGAGTATTAATTTATTAAATTTATTTATCATTTCTTCTATGTCACTATCTTCGTCCCATTCTTCGTCTACTCTTGTTAGCTTTTCAAACTCAACCCAATCAGCTTTGTTTGTTTTCCATCTTTCCGTTTTTGCTTGTTTTTGTACATTTTTGGTGTTGATGCCGATCTTAATTGGAAAGTGGTCACTGGAACAAGTGTCGGGGTGGACCCTCCACGTCAAATCTGTGGCTAAATCTGCGCTGGACATAGTTAGGTCTATAGCAGTTAGTGTTCCTGTGGCCATTGATATATGTGTAGGGTTTCCGTCGTTGAGGATTAAAAGCTCTTCTATTTCTAAAAACACCTTTTCTAACATTTTCCCCCTGCTATCTGTCTTTATAGATCCCCACATTATGTTGTGAGCGTTGAAATCCCCCACTATTAAATACGGTTTGGGTAGTTTTTCTATCAAATCTAGCAGTTCATTTTGGTTAACGTTATGATTTGGCGGCATATATATGTTGCATATGTTAATTTTTTTATTTTTGTTTGATTCCCTATGTAGCTCTGTTATAACTACTTGTAAGGTGGAGTTAATTTTGATTTCCTTTGAAAATATTTTTTTATGAACTATATTCATTACTCCTCCGGCTGCCTTCCTACCTTCATTGTGATCGTGCCTATAAATGTTATAATTTTGCATACGTGTGATAGTGTGGGGTTGTAGGTGGCTTTCTTGGAGACAGATGCACAATGGTTGTAGTTCATGGATGAGTAATTGAAGTTCTTCTAAATGATTGAAATAGCCATTTAGATTCCACTGTAAGATGTTATCAGGGTTGTACATTGTTTAATGTTTTTGGCTACCGTTCTCTGACAATTCCGTTTCAGAACAGGATTCTACGTAGGAGGTCTCTAATTCGTTTGTTAGTTTTTTTATGATTTTTGTCATTTGGATTTTACTGGATCTTTGTGCCAATTTATGCTTGTGGATATATTCGAGGGATTCTAATAATAAAGGTACATTGTTGGTGGATGCTTTGGCAGACAAGAGATAGTCATCTGATTTTTCTATGGATTTTAGGAATTCAATAATTTTGTTTATATTCATGACTCCTGATTCGTTGATGTCGTTTAATGCTTCTATATTTTCGATAAGTTGGATGAAGTCTCTTTTTGGTGTTTTGGTTATTTTTTTTACTATTTTAGGATCTGGGTGAGAATTTTCCTCATTTTTGTTTTTGGTTTTTACTGTGGCGGTATCGTTTACTGTAAGGTCCACTGGTGTTTGTTCGGATACGGTACGTTTTTGGGTGTTAGTAGTTTCTATTTTTTCAATTTCCTCCATTATCAAGTTTTTCGTCTCAGTTTTTTTGGGGTAGTTATGTATTACTATTTCGTCTTTTGATAGGATAACTTTTTTTGTGCTGAAGTCGTCTGAGTCTGTATCGCTATTGTCCTGTCGGGGTTGTTTATTTTGATTGCTACTTTTTACTCTATAATCGCTGCTCGAGTTAGTGTCGCTACGCAGCCGTTTTTCTTTTCGTTCACGCTTTTTTTCGTTCTCGGTTTTTGTTTTGTTTATAAACTGAGTTAAATTTTTTATGGGGTTCTGGGTTGTATTGTTGTTTGTTGGTTGTGAGCTCTGGCAGGTTATAATGTCTGTTTGGGAAGGCTCTTCTGTAGTGACGGTGCATCGATCGGTTCTATGCATAGTTGATTTGCACTTTGAGCAGGGGTTTGTTGGCTCTCCAAGGAATATTCTGTATTCTTCATTTTCGTAATTAATAATTATGGAACTAGGGTGTGATGCATTGAATTCTTTCACGTAAATAAATCTACGGAAGCTACAGATATGCCTATATTGGTCTTCTTGCATGCCAACTCTGATAAATTGCATTACCGATAGTGTGGCTATTCCTACATTTTCCAGTGCGGAGATAATAACTGAATGCGGTATAGAGGGACATACGTTGGAAATGATTAATTTTTTAGATGGATTAATAAGCCGTCTACAAGGTAGAATTGCGTTGTTTATTGTTATATTTTTATATTTTTCCATATATTGGTCGGTGATATTTGCTGACGACAGGTAAATACATACTCTGTTGTTTGAAAGTCTCGACGCAAATTGTATTTGGTTGGGACCAATTTGAGCCCCAACCTGCATAATATAGTCGGCTATTTTTGCGTTATCGAGACTTTCGAACACGATCGCTTGGTTTTTGGATGGGAAAATTGGTGTTGTAGTCGGTTTTGGTTGGTTTGCCATTTGGGCGTAGGTTGTTGATTTTATTTTTGTTGTTATGTTAGTCATTTTAATTTTACTTAGTATTTTTGATTTGATTTATTTAATTATATTTAATTAATTATTTAAATTTGATACTGTTTTCAGTTAATATAATTATAATAATTATTTATTTTTTAAAACACTCACCATACACTGTGAGTTTTGTTACGTTGATTGTAGTAACTTCACTGGTTGATTCTGGAAAATCACCTTGTTTAACTGTCAACAATCACTGACCTGCACATATGTGCGGTCATAACTCGACTGACGGCAATTTATTTGTTGTGAATTCAGAAGTAGATTGATTTTAACGATGTATTGAAAAAAAAGGGATTGTGTTGAATTTTTTGAATTATTAGAAAGTACTTGGAAACAGTGTACCAATAGTATTCGTTACAAGCAAAAGTTTTCAGATCATCTTTAAACTTTCAATGACAAATTCAATTCCAATTACTTTTTCTTGAAACACACACGGAAAAAAATGTGTTGTAGTTTTAACAAAATTCCTTGTTATTTTTACCAAATTAACTAGTATTATATAGGATGACACCACGTGTGGTAACGTTTACCAGTCAAGTGTAATTAAAAACCTGTAGTATTATTTACAACACGAACTAGTAAAAATGTAGTTGAATTTTTGACACTTGCATTTATTTGTCAAAATTATTGGTTATGTTGTACGGGCCGCATGCGCAAACGCCAAAATTTGTTAATTGTACAACACTCAGCAGTTGTAACAGCTACATATGTTTACTACACTATGGTAGTTAAAAATACTATACGTTAGAGCTGAATACAACACAGCGTGTTATCTAATGTTACATTTGTGGTTGTAGTGAACACAAAGTGCAGTAAAAATATTGGTTGCTTTCCATTTACACAAAAACGACCTCTGTGTAACGCAGTGTTCGATACACAGCGTTCCATTTATTAGAATGTCGAACACGGCTGAACACTGCGCGACACTCGAAAAAGCCGTGTTTGGCCGTGTTTCACCGTGTTTTGCCCAGGATTACCAACACAAAGAGAAGAATTCTCTTCTCTGCCTATGATTCCCTATGCTTATTAGTTATTCAGGTTCTTCAGGTTGGTATTAAAAAACCCAAAAATGCAGTCTAGTATTTGCTCTAGTCGCTCTAGTATTATTTTGAGATAACTCTGTTTCATTTCGCAGTGTTTCGCCGAGTAACGCAGAGTCGCTCTGTGTTAATAAATGGAAAGCAACCATTACTAGTTTAGTGTTGTAAATTTTACACCACTATTTTTTCCGTGTGGATTTAAAGTTCAATTACTTCGATAATAAAAATTAAAATTTCTATGATTTAGAAGTTAAAATATATATAGAATATAAATCTATTACACTAACAATAAGATAATATAGGTTAAGAAACCATATCATGTTGATCCAACTATTGGTGCAGTGATACGATGGGTTCGATCCTCATTGAACCCTTATTATAAGATTATGACCTTAGATAAAAATGGCCTTTATAAATTTTCTGTGTTTCGGCAGTTGTGATATGATCATAGAAGTAAAAGCGACTTAGAAGACCACTACAAGATCAAAATATATCAATAAAATAGTGCCTTAAGCCTCATTCAAACAATTTATTGCAATTCATTACTACTTACTTCTATTTAGGAAAAGTGCAACTGAAAAATACAACCAAGGATATTGCATCGTACCTATCCACATTAATGTGGATAAAATCTTAAGCATTTTAAGATTTTAAGCATACTGTTACATTTTACGATTGGTTTCATTTCATTAGCTATTTTGAATTTATAGTAACTACTAAGTATGAATTTTATGTGAAATAAAATGTTATTTTAACATTTATGAGCAGATTTGTGTGTTTACAGTTTATATACTTCATTTGTTGTTGCGTTATCTAACGTTTACGACTTGTTTTGTGTATTTCAGCAATGATTTTTGTGGTTTTGCCTTAATAATTTTGCCACAAAAAATTCATTTGACTTGGTTTATTTTACTTTTAGTATTTTTGATTTTAAATGGTTTGGTTAAAATGAAACAATTCAATTTTTAAGAAATGTTTAATTTTTGATAAAAACAGAAAAGAAAGAAAACAGCAATAAATGTGTCATTTTTTTTAGATTAAGACTTTGATCTTCACAAGTTTCATGCGACATTTCAATTACAGTATGATTGAATCTTGAAATTTTACTCGTATATTGCATAGGTTTCCAACCCTTTTCAGGTTACGAATAACCCCTTTTTAAAAGCTAAGACCACATGATCAGGTATAAAACTAAAAGCATATAATATGCGAAGTTATTATAAAACATGAAGACATTAAAAAAATAAAAATTATATTCGTTTACTGAGTAAATTGGCAACCCGACTGTAAATTCGTCAAAATCACCTTCGGAAACGTAAACTACAGTTTGAGAATCTGTACTTTACAGCGTTTAATAGGGCTATATCTCAAGTTTACCTACATTTATGAGCATTAAACATATTGATGTCAAAAAATATCTGTAAGAATAATCTACCAGTTTCCTTCAAATTGAAATACCCAAACACAAATAAAGTATTTCTGAAGCTTTAGAACTCAAACCATTCTTTTCTAAAAATCTGTTATTTTACAAAGAGATGTAAAATATATTCGCGGATATTTGCTCCTCAAAACTTTTCTCTCAAATACGTTTATAAAATTTTAATGTTTTTTTTTTCAAATACTTACACTTAAAAAGTTTTATCTAAAGGCGAATATTGAAATTGTTGACTTTTAAAAATGTTTCCGAGCTAAAAACTTTAATACATTTATCAATTGGAAGTGTTACAACTTCTTCAATAATGTTTTGTTATTATCGTCAATAAAAAACTGTAACAACCATCTAAAAATGGTAAGAAAATTTAAAGAAAACTAATTACACAGGCGTATTATTGTTGTCAATATAGTCTTGTTCAAATACTAACATGTCAAACGTTTGTATTGTATTATTATATTGTGTAAGCTAACGAGAATAGGTGGTCCCATGACATCTAATTACATATTATCCCAATTCCCTGATCAACGTTTACAAAGACAAATGACAACCAATCCCTTACGCTGGCTTCAGATAAAAAGGTGAATAAAGAAAAACTTTCCATTACATTTTTACAATTTTTGTGAATAAGGTAAATTTATTTTTACTATAAAAAATAATTATTATAATTAAACGTTATGTATAAACTTTTTATTTGAGAGAATTTAATAAAACTCAATTTGTTAAAGTATGAATATATCATATGAACCTTGATGTTAACATGAGTAGCCAGCATTTTTCTTGTACTTGCATATTATGTACATATTATACCGTAATAAACGTTATTACGGGACTCTACATAAATGTAGAGTCCCTTGAAATAATTTCAGATGAGGTTTCACCTAGGTATTACTTTTTTATCAAGAGATTGGATCTAAAACAAGTTGTTTAACTTAAATAAACGAAAAAGGACAAGGTTTCCAAAACCGTAACCAATAAGAAAATAATACTGTAGAATTTGTTGAATTTAAAATGAATGAAAACTCTTAGTGGTAACTAAATGTTTATTTATTTTATAAATTTACATTTATAAAAACGAAACATTGCCTAGTCTAGAGGCCCGAATTTCGAGCATTTTTTGGCAATTGATAAAAGAAAAGTATTTGATATTTTTACCATCCATTTTTTATAATTTGTTTATTTATATTCAGAGAGTACTCAAAATTAATTTCAAAAAAATATTTTTATTTTTCATTGAGTTATGCGCCTTGGAGGAAGAGGGAAAAAAAAGCCCGTGTCCTCGTCGCCATGATTTCTACCCTTGTGGTCATTTGAAAAATAAAACAATGATGGATTTGTGATAAGTACAAATATCGCTATCGCATGAACCTCCAAAACTGAAAAAAAAAATTCAAAAAATGGCGACTACTCAAAAATAAAGATCGATTTATTCACTCATTTTTTAACTTTGTCGATTTTTTTTAAATATAACAAAATTAAAATTTTCATTTTTTGTTGATTCAGGCTATAGAAATAAGTTTAAAGAAACTCTGCCAAATTTCAGGTAAATCAGCTGATTAGAACTTGAGATATTGTGGCTACCGCATCGAAAAAAGTAGGTTCGAGAAAAACGCGTTTGAAGTTTTACGTTAAGTCTCAATCGGTCTAGTTGCCACGACACTAAAACGGCTATAACTTCGGAAACAATTTGAATTTTGAAAAAAGCTTTCAGGGAGATGTTTTTGAATATACAAAATATCGGATTATGAAAAGAAAAAGTGGTTGCGTGTACTTATATATGCGCGTGGGAAGTTATACTTCTTTGGTATCATTAAAAATTAGTTTTTATTACTTTTATTCAAATAATCAATTTTAAAAAACTGAAATTTAATATTTGATAATAATAATATGTATATTTAAATATATAATTATTAAAACTAAAATTAAGAGAATAATATTTTAATTTGTATCAAAAATAATATCCAAAGAAGGCTGTAAGACGTTTATAAAATTTGTCAGGATCATTTTTCTGGTTAACAATGCATCTATGTCATGAAAACGAAGCTTCATAGAAATTTCGAAATAAAGTAAATAGTTACTTGTCAAAGTAAATGTCTTAATCTTATTCTTATCTTGTGTTACTAAATTATTATTCTAAGATGGTTGAATCATTTCAGAATCCCAGAATTCGTTATAACTAAGAATATGCATGAAATGCATACGTCATTTTCATCATTAAATTTCAAAAAGTACCTATAACAGCTAATTCAAAATTCAAGAAAAGTAATAACGTATTTATTAATAATATGTGTCATTTGTTTATATAATTATTTTTAATTGAAAAATAAAAATAAATAAATTAGAAAATAAATACAACAAAAATTCAAAATACGCGCGCCAGGAGACCCACTGATTTTGCGACTAACTTCATTTCGTTTATTTTTATCTTAAAATGCGCGCGCATCTTAAAAGTTCACTCCCATCATTTTTTCATAACGCGCCTAAAGAAGTATAACTTCAAAAAAAATTTTTCGATTTTTTCAAATTCCTAGACTAGAATACACCCTTATACATATAATGTACATATATATATAACATTTTATTTTTTTGGATCACATTATTTTAACTTTTATTCATCAAGATAAAGTAAAATAAGCTGAAATTAAAAAAAAAACGAATATATTCAAATAATAATAATCTAATTTTTTTATCCTGGAATGAAATAAAAGAAAACTTAAAAAAAAAACGTATTCGTTTTCTTAATTTAAAAGTAGTATTTTCTTTTCTCAAGTCATGAGAAGAATTTATAAAAGTTCGTTTTTTTTTCTACAAAAGTTAATATTTGAATTGGATAAGTTTCTTTAAAAAAATCGTTTACATTTGAAATAGCTGTGTAGATCTTAATTGCAGCCTTTGTTAGTTCTTAATGTTACGCGACGAGCTGATTTTTTCACAATTAATAAAAACATCACTTTTCCATCAATTCTGAAAATGTTTTTCAGTTTTTTTCATTTTTTCTACATATTTATACAACGTTAAATATACAAAGTATAATAAATTTTTATTTATTTAAAGTAATATTAATTTCTTCAATGAAAACTTGTAATTTTTATTACTGTTTTGATATTATTCTAAAGTTGTTCCAAATACTTCAAATTTTAAAATAAATAAGTTTCTTTTAGAAACATGATGAGTACTGTTCGGAATATCAAAATATCAAAACTGTAACAGACGGCAACAGCATATAAATTTACTCGAAGTTTAAGTCATGACAAATGCAAGAATACTTAGAATAAAAATAAGGTAGCATAAACTGTATATGTAAATATGTTCTCAACAAATGCAGTTAAACAAAACTGTTTTATTTGTAGGTATATGAGACATAAGTTTCATCAAATGCTTTATTAATTGGTGAAAAAAATCTTTGAGCACTCATTAATTTTATTTAGTAAATAGTTTTTTTGGTATTTTATAAAAACTTTCTTGGTCTATTAAAAAGAATTGAATCATACTGATTTTAAAGTGTGAGATGCGAACCGATTAAAAGGACAGCTCTATTAACTATCAGAACAATGATTTCTAAACGAGAAAATATCCTAGACACGTTCTTAAACACTGATAATTGCTTTTAATAGGAAAAATGATTTTCACTGTTCTTATATTACAAGATCGGTACACATATCAATAACCAGCTCAAAATGATTGCAGCTTATCGACCTTTTATTTCACCTTTATTAATGGATAGTTTATTTTTAACAAGAAAATGGAATCTATCAGCAAGTCAAAATGATGAACCAATTGCGTGTGCCAGAGTTGCGTCTGGCAGGCGCGCTTTTACCAGAACCACCCCCTGGATCAGGAAGTTCCGTTTGTCGGACTCCACGTCGAAGACATTCTTGGATTTGCGGGTAAATATAAACTAAGAACTGATGTTTCGGTAATCGTTTATATATTATATATATAAGCTAAAAAAAATAAAGTGAAAAATGAAAGATTAGTGCGGTAACACTGAAGTCGTATTATTTGTTAGTAAGCAAATTTATTGTTTTATATAAGATCAATAATTAATACTTTTATGTCGATTCAGACACTTTATAAAGCAAGTTTTATAAAATTCTTTTTAGTTTTAAACCTATTTTAAGAACATTATAAAACTAAAAAAATTTGGAAAAACCTTGATAAAATTATCAAGATAAGTCGTAAATTTTCAAGGTTTTATATAGAAATATGTTTTTCTATAAAATATTTGCAAGCTTTCTATTTCACGGCTTCCTTTGAATAAGAAGTTACTTTGAAACAACATAAGCGTCATTATATTACAATTCTCTCGTAACATATTAGAAATTCAATATTTTAAAAATATTCTTGATCGACTTAAATTCACAAAATAGTAAAATTTTTTTTGTTTTAATTAAAAACCAAGCTAAA
This sequence comes from Sisyra nigra, assembly GCA_958496155.1. NCBI lineage: Eukaryota > Metazoa > Arthropoda > Insecta > Neuroptera > Sisyridae > Sisyra > Sisyra nigra. Next base: position 1,779,718 of record OY292317.1, read on the forward strand.
TCTTAAGGTTTTTTTTAAAATCCATTATTTTTTAACAGTCTTTATAAACTTGGTAAAATAAAATTTGTTTTAAAGTAATACATCATTTTCGTTTTAATGCTTCATAAATTATGATAAACATTAAAGTATATCGCATGAACTTGCTCTAAATTTATGAACATTATACGGGTTATAGATAAGTAAGCTTTAACACTTATTTGAGTTGACATACTATGAGCGATACATAAACTATGAGAATCTAAGAAATATCAACGTTGCACTTTGTCAGCAACTTGATTGTGAATGCAATATTTCATCGTATGAGAAACAGGAAAAGGAAATATCTTTGTTTAACAAAATAAAGTGTTTAATTGAAAATTATTTAATAGAAACATTCAATATTTACTAAAAGTGAAATTAAAAAAATAAACTAGACCTGTATTAAAAAATTTGATTTTCTTCAGTTACACTTTATATTAATAGCTTAGCGACAATGTTTATCTATATGGAGTTATAGACACCGAAAATCGCTTAGAGAACACTGTCTTATCAATCTGACCTTCTTTATCGGAGAAAAAACCTTTATAGTCCAGTGTTATTTGATAGTTTTACCTGGAAAATTGTCCGCTAGTTTTGAAAATTGGTAATTTATAGATTTTTGTATGCATATTGCAACCTCATACCTATCTTTGCAACTCGCGCTGCCAAATTAGAAAATGCCGCCTGTCACACTGTTTCTTGATAATATCTCCTTTCCGACTCTGTTTACGTCACAAATATTTCTATATAAAATGAAATTTTTATAGAAAATTTCCTACAATTTATATGTTCACCTTTTTTTCGTAAAATTTACAGTTTCAGCGTACGAGCGCCGAAAATCTTTATACATATATGCTAATCCGTGACATTACAGGTTTGTTCTAGACGTTGAAGCCAAACACGTCCACGTAAGACAAAGAGCAAGGCACACTGACCAAGAGACAAGAGTGAGTGAAGAAATGTTTTAGCCCTTAGCAGCTTGTCCGAGAGTCGAGCTATGAACGTACGTTTTTGTGACAATAGCTTGTTTAGACACTGATTTTTAAAATTTAAATTATGGGAAAACCATAACTTTATGTTCTACACTCACTTTTGTCTCTTGGTTAATGTGTCTTACTCTTTGTCATTCGATGGACGTGTTTCAACATCATCAAATGGACAAGTGGAACAAACCTTACAATACACGTCATATGTATGCAATACACAAATGTTATCAGTTAAAATTGAATGACACGGTTGGCGGGTTCCATGCGTTTTGATCCCCGGACAAAATATCTTCGGACAAAATATCGTCAGACAAAAAGTCTTTATAGAAAAACTGCAAATTGTTAGTAATTGTAGCATAATTTTGATGTTAAAACATTAATTTTTGTGTAAAACTTCGCGGAGTCAAGAAGTGCACATTCAGTCAATGGATGAAAATCGGGAAAAACGAACAATGGCTATAATGTATTTCTCCTGGACCCCTTTGGCATTAATTAACACAATTTTCGGCGGATTTATCACGAACACATGAGGGTCAATTTTACACTATTTCAATCAATAATTAGGGGTCAATTTAACACGATTTTAATTAAAATTATTAAATATCAAATCTAAGTTATTGAGATTAAAATATTTTTTGTCCACGGAATTAAACAAAGAGTGCTCTTTTATCAGAAAATTGTGAGATTTTGAAATTGCATGAAATATTTTTGTCTGGGGGATATTTTATCTGAGGATATTTTGTCATGAAGACATTTTGTCTTGGGATATTTTTTCAGGAATATTTTGTCCGGGGATCAAAACGCCTGATATCCGGTTGGCGTAGATACATAAAGGTTTGCGGCGCTCGTACGCCAAAACTGTTGATTTTATGAAAAAGAAGGTTATTACATGATTTATAGGAAATTTTTCTACTTTAATTTGGTAGGTAGGATGCAAATATTTTTGCCGTAAAATTAGTCGGAAAGGAGATATTGTCAGGGGGAAAATTGTACACGTAATTTCTTTTTCTAAAACCAAATGACTGCACCTATATTTTTTTTAATTTTTATTTGTTTATTTTAAATTTGCCTCAACTATCAGGCTCTAGGAGAATGAGCATAGTATGTAACTATACCTTATAAAATGTATTGCTTATTATTTTATACTTGATGAGAACTTATAGGGTATAGTTGATACATTAAACTGGTAGATCGCGTTGATTGATTGACCCAATAATAATAACAGTAATGAAAACAATAATAGAGGTAACAGTAATACTAGCAATAACAGCAATCATACTAATAACAATAACAACAAAATAAATTACTTACAAAAAAATAGCAGAAAAATGAAAGTCCTGAATGCATACGAAAAAAACTGTGAACTTTATACAAATTTTTTATGAAAGAATTTTCTTTTAAACGATGCAACATCATAAATATAAAAAAAAAATTCTTTTTAATCTTGGCAAAACTATGTTATACGATACGTTTTAATCAAAACTAGTTGTTTCTGATTTTACCATTAAGAGAAAATATTGTATATGTGCAGATTAATTTTGTCAAAGGAAAGTTTAACAAGCTTATATTTTTTCTACTACATGTATTTATGTAAATGGTGCAACATGAGCAATGGACAATCATAAGTAGAAAATATTATTTGAGTGCTTAATACCAACAAAATTTGAATTGATCATAGCAAAGATCTGCGTTTAATTGAATAATATTTTTCTTTTTTTTTTTTAGTTTTCCATTTTATTAAGTAATACTTTTATATTATACGTTGTACTACTAAAATTCAGTGAAAAACAAGGAAAGATGATCGATTAAAATAGTGAAATTTGATTTTATTACTTATTTTATATTAAAGGATTTAATTAAGTTAATACCAAATAATAAAAAAAAATTACGTTGCTCTTACAAAAATCTACAGTTATCAAATTTTTAATAATTGAAGATTTAATTGTGTTATGAAGAGATAAAATAAGTAGCTTCTAACAATAAGCTTTGTTTGACTTTAGTTAATATAGTATTTGCAATTTTGATCAAATCACGTAGCCGATATTTCACCCACTATCGATAACCTGGAACGATTTCAAACTTTAAACACATGTAGAATTTAGATTTTAGTACAATGTAACTCTACCTTTGGGAACAGAAACTGTTCTCTTCATACCAGGATCGAAAGGTTGTTTAGTATTTGGGATAGCTATAGAACTTAACGTTAAAGGTGTTCTTAATTAAATAATTGAATACGAGAGAGAATTTAACACTGGGACATAACGAGCTTAGCATTTACAATAACTCTGTGTAATTACTACAAAATTGTCCATTTAATTTTGCATTCCTTACTAAATTATGCCATTACGAAAACAAATTTAATTTTAAAAACTATTAAAAATCTTGGTTAGTTTTTTTTCAAATTTAACTAAAAGTTATATCTACCTGAATAAATTATTAAGGTTCTCAATGGTTTGGAACCTAAATAATTTTTATCTGGATATCTAAATGAAATCAAAATTATAGTTATAGCTTTATTCCTCTTGTAGCATTTTTTCAAAATTTTTTGTTACTCTTACGGTTATCCCGTTATTTATAACTGCTCTCTCCCGCAAAGTTAAGAAATGCATGAGAAATGCAGAGCACTACTTTTCTTATCTTGAAATATTTTATCGTATTTTGAAACCCTTACAGTTTCAGCCTGGTATACTAGAATCTAAATTTTCATAATATTAGAAATATGAAATCAACTATTACATTTTTAAGGGGACTTCAAGAGAAAACCTGGAGACGATGTTGCACTAATTTATTAAGGTTTTGTAACAATGTAGTGCTTTTAGCCAAAAGTGAAAAAAAATTATAGTAGGATGAAACCCATTAGAAAAGAAAGAGAATATAACAAAAATGAAAAGAAAAAGAAATTATGGTCGATCTGAGATGGGGAAGGGGAAAAGGGGGGTGTTTTTAAGGGTAGAAACGGTTTATCTTGATTGACGACAAAACGACAAGTCTTATGAAAAAAAGTTCAGACGCAAAGTTGTAGATTATATGTAGATCTACAACTTTTGTACTAACACTTTTTTCACATTTCCCCAAAATTAATGTGAAAAATTCAAATTACCAAGTTTTAGGTTTTCAATTTTTATCTTTTACAACAAATATTATTTTTACACGAAATTTGGTGAAAACTTACCTTTTAATGTCCCAAACACACTGTATTTTTTTATTGAAAATATTAATTTTTTCATCTTATAATGACTTTATATCGAAAAAGCGCCCTAATGTTCAATCGAAAATTCTCACGTCAAAACATCTGATTTTTTTTAAAAAGTCAGTGAGTTTTTTGTTCGTTGAAACCTCTACTTTCTGATGGCGCAAAAAATATATACATGACAATGTTAAATGTTCTACAAAAATGCAATAACTAAAGTGTAAATAAAAGTGTAAATCGGTCAAAGTTGTATTTGTACAATTGTACATAACACAAGTTTGAACAATTTATTAAAATTAACAATTTAAGTATTGCATTTTCTGAGAACATTTAACATTTTTGCACCATCAGAAAGTAGAGGTTTCAACGAACAAAAAACTCACTGACTTTTTAAAAAAAATCAGATGTTTTGACGTGAGAATTTTCGATTGAAAATTAGGACGCTTTTGTGATATAAAGTCATTATAAGGTGAAAAAATTAATATTTTTAATAATAAATACAGTGTGTTTGGGACATTAAAAGGTAAGTTTTCACCAAATTTCGTGTAAAAAAAAATATTTGTTGTAAAAAATAAAAATTGAAAACCTAAAACTTGGTAATTTGAATTTTTCACATTAATTTTGGGGAAATGTGAAAAAAGTGTTAGTACAAAAGTTGTAGGTCTACATATAATCTACAACTTTGCGTCTGAACTTTTTTTCATAAGACTTGTCGTTTTGTCGTCAATCAAGATAAACCGTTTCTACCCTTAAAAACACCCCCCTTTTCCCCTTCCCCATCTCAGATCGACCGTATTTTATTTTTCCTTAAAAATAAATTCCTACATTTTTACAAAATGAAATTTTAACATAGATTTTGAGGTTATGTGAAAAAAGTGTTTGCACAAAAAGTGAAGATCTACTTATTAGCTACAACTTTGCGTCCTAATTTTTTTCCATAGGACTTGTAGTTTTGTCGTAAATTTTTTTCTGTTCAAAAATTATCTACCCTGGTCTAATGTTGAAATGTTGGTGAAAATTGTTGTTGAAGAGGTTCGACGAGCAGATATATCGTAGAATGTACGTCTGGCATTTGAAAAATATAGCTAATATTTGGAGAATTGCTTTTTGAGGGGTTTTCCGACTGCTTCCGTGAGCAGTCCAAAATTTGAGAGAGATTTGTCCAGGGGGTGTGACGTGACCAGTGACAGAGCATTTGTCATCAAAATGAAGCGAGCATAAAATCAGTGTCAAATCTCTTATAACTCATATTTTATCTAACTCCAAAATACGTTGACTTTGCCTCTGATTCACTTACTCTACTATCAACATTTCTTGGTTACTTCCCAAAATCTGAAGTATAGACCATGGTATATAGGCTACACAAAAAGGCAAAGCTTACAACAAACAGCAAAATCTACAACTTTCACCCTCCGCTCCTCTCAGTAGTGGATGTAAATCAGAATTTTAAATAAGAGTAGCTCTAGAAGTTCTAAAAGTTGGAATATTAAATAATCGTATAATAAAGTTACAATAATTATTGATTGAAAATTACGGGATGACTGTTTCGTGACAATTCAGACATTTCAATGGACTTAAGAAATTAAGCCACGTTTCTTTGAGATTGTCCCATGAAATAATCGTTCTACAAAACAACGAGTAATTTATTTTTCGACTAAAGAGTAAGATTTATAAGGTAAAAGACCTGTAGAATTATAGTAGTTTCATAGATTTTAGGGCTTGCCAAAATTTATAATTATTTATTGAACCCGTTTTATTATGTTTAAATGTGGTTCAAGCTTATTTAAGCATGCGTGGGTAATGCTAATTGCTAAAAGTCATGAATACAATTTTTTTTTGTGTTAAAAATGATAAATTAAAACAAACCCCAAACTTACCTTTTCTTTTAAAAAAGTTACTCATCTTTTTTATGTATATTAGAGGTGTACTTTTTTTAATTAATATGGTAATTTGGAGACATCAACTCATTTTGAAGTTATGTAACTTAAATAGTATTGATTTTATTATTATATGGTATGAAATTCAATGTGAATGTAAAATATGCTACTGGCACTCTATTTTAAATCGAATGATACCTATTTCCGCGCTTTGAAATCCACGATGTCGTCTATTTCAAAACTTCAATTTCGTTGTAAGATATTTTCACTAAATTGAATATTATGCATGAGAAAAGTATAAAATTTACATTTATTTTTTGTTTTGAGACAATTGGGTCAGAGCGATGTGTAAAATTTTTTTTTCAACATAAAAAATGAGTGAATGATATAAATATTTATAAATAGTTTTATAAAAGTTTGTTTAAATGATTGTCTCAGCCACGAGGAAATTAGACAATTCTTACTTAAGGTAAAAAAATTAGTAAGATATTCATTGTACTCTTCTTAATAGTGCTTTTTATAAACAAGATTTTTTTTTTAATCAAAGTTTTCATAATGTAAAAGAAAGTTTGGAAATAAATCTTCATTTAAATCTTATGATCAACCTGAAAAGAAACAATTTTTATTGGAGTTTGTTTTAAAATAATTAAATATCGTATAGTCGAAGCTAATTTCATTTTTGTATTTTTCTTTTCTTTATAGTATTATTGAGTATTTTACTTTTATTTCTTTTTTTATTACTAAAGATTTTGTAGTATTTTATTACTCGATGTTTTAATATGAAGTAAACAAGATTACAAAATACAAAAAAGAAAATAAAAAACTAAGCGACATTAAAGAAGCAAATTTCCTTGTCGTACATATTGATTTTTTTATCTTTTAATTATACCTATATTGATTTTAACTATAGTAAAACTTAAAAAAAATGTCTTAGAATGTATTTAAAACTTTGTTTTTGAATCATTTTTTTAGAATTTTGTTTTTTTTTTTTAATTACGGTTTCAATTTGATCAATTTTGATACTTTAAAGAATCCGTTTAACGTTCTAATAAAGAAAATATTAGAAAATTACATTTATATTGGTGTGAAAACTATGAAAGTGTTTCTTATAATTTTAAGTACAACGACATCTGTTGGAAATCGATATTCACGTTGAAAAAACGTTCAAGAATGTTGTAGAAATTCATTTTTTATTATCTTCTGCTAGTTTTCTCATTTTCTAACCTAAATATTCACAAGTCTTCCTGTTTCTTTGAAAATGATAATTAAACTATGAATTTTTCACTATTACTATAAGGCCTAATCGTCCATACAGATGTCCGAAGATTTTTTTACAATTTACTTATGAGACTTATTTTGGATTGTACTGTATTTTTAATCTTAGGGCATTAGACTAATTACTTATGGAAATAATAAGCTTAATGTCGATTAAAAGCGTTAGTTACTGTAGAGAACTGGAAATGATAATGTTAATGTTTATATGTGCCGTTGCATAAGGACGTTACTAAGAATTATGTGAATAATGCTTTTGAAAGAGTAGTGCAACATCAACCACAATAATAGAAGAACGACAAAGTGTGCTAAGAGCAGAGATGCATTAGATATTCATTACAGACTTCCTTTTTGAATGAAACTTATGTGTGTGTGTAAATTTCTCGTACAAGTAAAGCACATCAAGTATAACTGTGTATACGTGTACATATAAAATACAAATATATCTACCCGTGAATATAAGTGCAATGTAGTTGCACATATCTGTATTACGTTAAAGTATGAATGTGATCTTAGCACTAATAAGTCTCACATTGTCTTTTGAGAATGATAATACCAGGAAATTGAATCGTTACAAAACGAAACTTGTGTTAGATTTTATACATTTTAAACATTCTTGTTTTCTATACCTACGTATTATTAAGCCTTAAAGATTTAGATTTTATTTTTTTTATTTTTTATTTTCAAACCTTTTAATATCTTAATATACCTAATTTTGCTATGGAAAATAAACGTACCTGTTATTTTTAACAAGGTAAAGATGTTCTTAGTATAAAAAAGTGGTTGCGTGTACTTATTTACGTGCGTGAGAAGTTATACTTCTTTGGCATCATTAAAAATTAGTTTTTATTAATTGCATTCAAATAATCAATGTTAAAAAATTGTAAATTGTAAAAAATACATATATTTAAAGATATAATTATTAAAAATAGAATTAAGAGAATAATATTATAATTTAAATCAATAAAGAATATCCAAAGAAAGCTGTCAAACGTTTATAAAATTTGTCAGGATCATTTTTCTGGTTAACAATTCATGCATGTCATGAAAACAAAGCTTCATAGAAATTGTGAAATAAAGTAAGTAGCTACTTGTCAAAGTCAATGTCTTAATCTCATTCATACCTTGTGTTACTAAATTATTATTCTAAGACGGTTGAATCATTTCAGATTCCCAGATTTCGTAAAAACTAAGAATATGCATGGAATGCAGACATCATTTTCATAATTAAATTTCAAATAGTATAACAGCTACTGCAAAATTCGAGAAAAATAAAAACTTATTTAATTATAATATGTGTCGTTTGTATATATAATTATTTTAAATTTAAATATAAAAATTAATAAATAAATACAACAAAAATTCAAATTACGCGCGCCTAGTTAAAAATACCGAGCCGTTTTGAGGGCATCTTAACCTTGTTAATTTGTGATGGTAAAATAGAACGCTACAAATGCTTCTAAAACCGCGCCGCGATGCAGACGTCATTTTCTTCATTAAACTTCAAAAAGTACCTATAACAGCTAATGCAAAATTCGAGAAAAGTAATAACTTATTTATCATAATATATTATCATAAATAAATTAGAAAATAAATACAACAAAAATTCAAATTACGTGCGCCAGGTTACCCAGTGGTTTTGCGACTAACTTCATTTTGTTAATTATTGTCTTAAATCTTAAAATTTCACTCTCATCATGAAAACGAAGCTTCATAGAAATTGCGAAATAAAGTAAGCAGCTACTTTTCAAAGTAAATGTCTTAATCTTATTCTTATCTTATTTTACTAAAGTATTATTCTAAGATGGTTAAATCATTTCAGAATCCCAGATTTCGTGATAACTAAGAATATGCATGGAATGCAGACGTCATTTTCATCATTAAATTTCAAATAGTATAACAGCTACTGCAAAATTCGAGAAAAGTAATAACTTATTGAAGTTATACTTCATTAGGCGCGTTATAAAAAAATGATGAGAGTGAAAATTTTAGATGGGCGGCCATCTTGAGACAAAAATTAACAAAATGAAGTTGGCTCCAAAACCACTCGATTTCTTTGAATTTGGCGCGCCTAATTTGAATTTTTGTTTTATTTATTTTTATATTAAAATAATAAGTATATAATAATTATATAAATAAATATAATAATAAAAAATAAGCTATTACTTTTCTTGAATATGGCAGTAGTTGTGGTGAAAATGACGTCTGTAATTAATGCATATTCTTAGTTCTGACGAAATCTGGGATTCTGAAATGATTCAACCATCTTAGAATAATAATTTAGTAAAACAAGATAAGAATAAGATTAAGACATTTACTTTGAAAAGTAGCTTCTTACTTTATTTCGCAATTTCAATGAAGCTTCGTTTTCATGACATGCATGAATTGTTAACCAGAAAAGTGATTCTGACAAATTATATAAACGTCTGGCAGCTTCCTTTTGATATTATTTATTAGTAGAAATTAAAATATTATTCTCTTAATTTTATTTTAATAATTATATCTTTAAATATATATATATTATTATTAAATATTAATTTACAATTACTTAAAATTGATTATTTGAATGAAATTAATAAAAAATAATTTTTAATGATGCCAAAGAAGTATAACTTCTCAGGCGCGTACGTCACTATGGTAGTAAAAAATACTATACTTTAGAGCTGAATACAACACAGTGTGTTATCTAATGTTACATTTGTGGTTATAGTGAACACAAAGTGCAATAAAAATATTAATAGTTTAGTGTTGTAAATTTTACACCACTATTTCTTCCGTGTGGATTTAAAGTTCAATTACTTCAATAATGAAAATTAAAATTTCTATGATTTAGAATATGTATTACAAAAGACGTGTAAAACGGTGCAACTTGTAAGAAATTTAGCGAGTCAAAACAAAGCAAAATGTGTTTGATTGATTTTTAATACTGGTTTATCTTTAACAAACGTTATCATTTTTTATTTTTATTTGTATTGTTTTATTTCCGTATTTATTTAAATTCTGATTGAATCATTTGATTGATCAAAAGTTTATCTAGTTTATCTAAAGTTTGTGGTTAAAGACGCACTGACGAACTTATGAAAGAATAGTACGTGGTTTGAGGGATGCATGTATGTGTTTACAAGATTCGATGCAAGGAAACTAATACATTTTTGCATGTTAGAAAAAGGATAGGGTTAGGGCAGCTGGTGCACTCGAAAGTTGGTTTTTGACCTTGAGAATTCAAGGTAATATTACATTTTAAAAATAAGGGTTTTTGGAGATTAAAAAAAATGATGTTATGAAAATAAATTTAAGTAGATTTAGAATGAGTTTAATGTTTATGTTCGATATCGAACAGGGATCGATTTGAATCAATGCACATATTTTGATACCAAATTTGACATAGTTCCGAAATATTTATAAAAAAAATCAATATTGATTATTTGTTTTACATAACGGACTAAGAAAAAACGAGAAAATTTAAAATTCTTATATTTGAAAGTATGAAAATTAAACTCAGATTAATTTTCACACAAAAAAATGGAAGCGAAAGAACACGACCTCTAACTAATGAAATGCTATCCCTCGTTTTTATTTTTTTTTTTTGAATTTATGCTCCCCTATTGTTGTAAAGAGAAAGCAGCAGTTGACGTCAAAAATGAAAATGACCTACTTTATGTTTCTTACGGTATTCATTTCCAGTTCATAGACCATTTTCCAGTTATCCTTCCAATAGGAAGCATCTTTGCATAACATAAGTAAGTTTCTATGTCCATGAGCACATAAAATATTTCAATTACAGCTATTCAGAATTGGAGTCGACCAGTTGCAAATTGTGTTGTTAGTAACTAATCATATTTTTGATTAATTAATTCCCCAACTTAATTCATGATATTAATCAAAGATAAAATTCTGAACAGCCCTATCGATGTAGAATTCATCTCCCCCAAATCGAAGCAGGGAAAACGTAAGAAAATTGATACTGAATCAGCAAGCAACACAACCAAGCGATACGCAATCGATTTTAATTCAATAAAACTAAACAATAAGTATGCTCCTTTGCAAAATATAATATCTGAACAACAAACAAGCAACGATGACAATACCTCATTAAAAACAGAAATAAAAATTCCCCCAATTTACCTACACGAGGCTCTAAATTATCAACGTGTTGAAACCGACTTGAAAAATTTGTTAAATAACGAGTTCAACGTAATACAAAAAGGAAAAATATTAAGAATAAACACCACAACAATTGACGACTTCAGAAAACTAGTCAAATTTTTCGAACAAACAAAGCAAAAGTTTCACACTTTTAAAAGCCCTGACGAACATAAACTCTCAGTGGTTATTAAACACGTTCCATATTCACTGACTGACCAAGAAATCAAAGACGACCTTCTCGAAAACAACCCAAACCTGCCATTACTAAAAATAACAAGATTATACAGCAGAGAAAAACAGCCACTCTCAACCTGTATTGCCGACCTAACTGATAACCAAGCTGCCAAAAAAATATTCGAAATTAAGGCCATACGACAAGCACTGATCAACGTCGAAATGAGACGCCAAAACCACTCCATACCTCAGTGCACGAACTGCCAACGTTTTGGACACACACGCAACTTCTGCCGTCTCGACCCACGATGCGTAAAGTGCATTGAGCCCCATCACTACAGCCAATGTCTACTAAAAAAAGAACAGAGGCCTAAATGCGTTAACTGCCAGCAGGACCACACCGCAAATTATAAAGGTGCCCCATATATCAATCCGCCCAGCAAAAAAAGGTAGGAATATTTACACGAATTGATAGAACAGTCCCACAAAACATCCCAGAAACGAATAATGTAAATCCCAAAAGCAACGTTAATCAACGGCCAACCACGTCAGTCTCATACGCTAATACTGTGAAATTTGGACGTCAGGAACAGAAAAACAGCGAAGAGCCAGCGAATAGCACTCATAACAGCAAGACCTCATTTCCCTCAAATCTTCCTTTTTCACCTGAAACCCTCTGTGACACCATTATTACAATGATCAAACCCCTTATCCCCTTAATTAAAAGCTTTATAATGAACATACTTTCTCAACTTTTTAACAACGAATAAATGAAATCACTCCCGAACCCATTATCTGTCAGCAACTTAAAACAAAACAAACAAAAATGAATCGTCACAAAACATTCAATACTTTAACCATCCTAAACTGGAACGCAAATGGACTTAAAACCAAACGCTCCTCATTTATTGACTTCCTGACGCGACATGCAGTTGATGTTGCATGTGTCACAGAAACTCACTTCATAGAGAACGAAAATTTCACATGTCCAAATTACACCATACAAAGAAGAGACAGACCCGCTCCCTACGCTTCTGGGGGAGTAGCCATTTTTATAAAACATGGAATAGCCAACCACGAAATCTACCTCCCAGCACTTACAAATCTCGAAGCGACAGCAATCAATTTACCTCTTCCAGGAAATAGAAATATAAAAATCATAGCAGCATACCTACAGCCTAACAAAAAAATCTTGCAATCTGACTTGGATGTACTGTTTGGAAGCGAGCCAACAATTCTTTGCGGTGATTTAAACAGCAAAAACCAACTATGGGGTTGCAGAGTGACAAATCCGAAGGGCCGCGATCTAGAAAAAGTGGTCAATAATCTATCCATCCAAATCTCAATTCCAGATGAACCTACTTACTACCCTCCACAACAGAGCTTTAACCCAGATATATTAGATATTGCCTTGATCAAAAACTTCTCTATTCCTGTATCACATAAAACCCTAAGTGAAATGGATTCTGACCATCTACCGGTACTAATAAACTTTACTCAAGAAACTAAAAAGCAACAAAATACTTCAAGATCTATAGTAAACGGAAAAATAAAATGGGATAAATTCAAAGATTACTTTGATGACCACCTTGACACCAAAATGCAACTCTTATCAGAGGAAAACATTGACGAGGCCATCAAACACCTGACAGATACTATTCACTATTCTATCAAACAGTCCACTTGTCCAAACACCCACAAAAAACAAGCTTCAGAAGTTGCAGCTCCTCAATCCATTCAATGTCTAATAAAACAAAAAAACCATTTACGTCGCCAGTGGCAAAGAAATAGATGCCCTTTACTAAAAACATCATTAAACGCACTCATTCGTCAAACCAGATTGGCATTGGATGAATATCGAGTGGCACAGTACAGATCATATGTAGAGAGTATCCACCCGGGTGATCGATCAATGTGGCAAGCAACAAAGAGATTGTTAAAGAAAAAATCCAGAATCCCGCCACTTAGAGTGGGTGCTACGACATATGAAAGCGACGAGGGGAAATGTAATGCTATGGCTGATCATTTCGAAAAAACATTTTCGCTCGAACCTTTTCAATCAACCCTACCTCCGACTCCATTATCAACAAATCAAAATGGCTCACCCGTTAAATACACTAGCCCTTCTGAGCTGAAGCTTATCATAAACGGACTACCAACCAAAAAGACTCCCGGTAATGACCAAATTCCAAATGTTGTATTGAAAACCCTAACAAGTAAAGGTCTCGCATTTCTCTCCAGCCTATTCAACAGATGCTTAAACTGGGGATATTTTCCAAAGTTGTGGAGACAAGCGCTTATAACGGTCGTGCGCAAGCCAGGAAAACCTCCAAATTCTCCATCAAGTTACCGACCAATAAGCCTCCTAACGACATTGGCTAAATTATTGGAAAAGGTAATTCACTCGAGACTGGAGGGCCATCTCCAGGAACAAAAGATCATCCCACCTTTCCAATTCGGATTCAGGAGGAGAACCTCCACATGCCATCAGCTGTCGAGAATAACTGAAATCATAGTTAAAGGGTTTGAAGCCAAACAATACACAACGGCTCTATTTCTGGACATAGCCAGTGCCTTTGACAAAGTGTGGCACGAGGGGCTAACTCATAAGCTGTCGGTAGTAAGCACCCCAAAATATCTGCAACGAATTATTAGATCTTTTCTCCAGAATCGTTCATTTAAAATAATAATAAATGATTCAGAATCAACAGAGCGAAAAATTAACTCTGGGGTGCCCCAAGGCTCAATATTGGGACCCATTCTTTTTAATTTATACTGCTACGACATTCCAGTTCCTCAAGGCTGTCAACTTGCCATGTTTGCGGATGACACATGTGTCTTAACACAAGACCAAAACCTTAACAAAAGCATTAAACTGCTTCAGAAGGCTGTGAACAGGGTAGAGGAGTGGTTTGAAGCCTGGAAGTTCAAGATAAACCCCTCGAAAAGCGAGGCAAAGATTTTTACCCTGCGAAGGATACAAAATCCAGACGCGGTAAAGGTGAACGGCACCGTTGTAAAGTGGAATGGCACCCTTAGCACCGTGAGATACCTGGGAGTGCATCTGGACTCAAGATTGTCTTGGCGTCAGCATATCCAAACGAAATTGAAAGAGGCATATGCCAGACTGGCTATGCTATATCCTTTAATAAATAAAAAATCAGCTCTTAATGTGGACTGCACTCTGCTGATCTACAAGTCAATCCTGAGGCCACTAATAACATACGCTGCACCGATATGGTCACCAACATCACAGACAAATAAAAATAAACTCCAGGTATTTCAGAACAAGGTGCTAAGGATTGGTGTAAATGCTCCATGGTATGTGAAAAATGCTCAGATACATCGGGAGCTCGGCATTGAGTATGTTTCAGAGTATACGCAACGGTTGACCGATACTTATTTATCGCGCCTGAGAGAAAACGACAACATATATAAAATTGGCTGTGACACCATAAAGGACAGGTTAAAGGCCAGACTGCCCCAGGACTGCTAAAAAAAAAAAAAAAATAAAAAAAATAAAATAAATAAATTATCGTGAACAATGAACAAATAAACTAGTGTTGATAGTGCAAAAGTGAAAAGTGACTATATAGGACGAAAAATCCTGTGTATAGCTACGAGCTGATCCGGGAAAAAAACACTTAAAAAAAAAAAAAAAAAAAGATAAAATAAAAAAGAATTAAATAACTTCAAAAGTATAAAATAATTTGAAGTAAAATACAACGGTGTAGTTTGCGACAAAGCATTTGACGAAACTAGAAATTCCCTCACGTATCGTAAAATGTTATTTATATTAGGATTTAAACATCTGGCAAATGGAACTTAAGCTAATTAAATAAACTAAATCAACGTGTGTTGATTTAATCAATAGATATGCAAATAATATTTAATACATAATACAAATTTTCTTTCATTACGACAGAAATATCGTTTTATTTATTTTTAAAAACATTTTCACTGAAATAATTCCAAAATTATATATAACTAGCTGGTCCCCGCCCGCTTCGCTGAGCGTATCTAAAGTATACTTCTTGAATAATGGAAACTTTCATCCCATCAACAAAAAAAAGACAGACAGATATTTCTAGATCTTTGATTCATAGAAAGTTCATGAAAATCAGATAAATTACTTTTCCAGGAAGATATTCCATACAGCTATCTAGAAGAGCTATCTTATTGGTTCTATACGTTTTTATGGATATTATAAAATACCTATAAGTACTTGTGTTCCTTAAGTAGCAATACAATTCGAAAATGTTGAATGTATTATATACTTAACTGAGTTTTTCATCAAGTTCAAATTTTTCAATAGTTCAAAAAGTTGAGTAAGTGGAGTAATTGTTGACTGCATGAATATAATTTAACACGTTTATTTATAAACATTATAGACATTCAAAAATTAACAATGAAAGAAGTTTCAATGTTTCAAAAATTTTCATTATTAATTTATCGATGTTATTGGATGTTAAATTAAAAATCATATTTTGCTGTAAAAATTGTCATTTTTATTTCAACTTTTTTGGAGTGATTATGGACGCGAATTCACGAACTTTTGGGAAAGCTTTTTTAAAAACACGAATCCTGCCGGATAAGTTCAATTGTTATACTATCTTTTGAGAACCGTGCATTATTCAAACATACGAATTAATAATCTATATTTTTTCTCTGGCCTTTCAACTACCCTATTGCAAAAAATCATGTCAATCTATGACAAAATAAACATTTATATCCCACGGAAGTAGTACATTTTTCCTGGATAAAAAAGAGATCAAGCCTTCTTGAGGATAATGCGCTAGAAATCTATTTCACGTACTTTAACGAAACTTCTTTTAAATACACGGTTCCTGTAAGATACAATTGTCTTGTTATCCTACGAGAAGAGTACAATTATGTCGATTTTTTGCTCTATGAAAAATAGAAACATATCTAGCCCACGGGCCTGTACATTTTTCCTGGATAAAAGGTAGACCAATCTTTCTTGAGGAAAATTCCTTAAAAAGCTTATCCATGAACTTTTACGAAACTCCTTTTAAATACTCAGTTCCTGAAGGATACCATTTTTATACTATCCTACGGAAACCGTGCTATATTCTGACATAATAGGTAGCCTATATTTATTCTCTGACTCTCAATTAACCACCTCATTGTAAGAAATTATGGTAATCTTTTGCTCTGTGAAAAATAAAAACATATCTATCCTACGGGAACCGCACATTTTTCCTGCTTAAAAATAAGACTGTAGCATAAGAAAATTATTTTTTGTCATGAGGACATTATGAGTTACAACTATTAATATACTCTATTATAATCAGCTTAAAACGTTTAGTTTCAGCATGATTTTTCTTTAAACCAGTTTTTCTATTTTCCCGATGAAATGATAAGTTTTTCCGAAATAAAACGTATTGTAGATAATGATTCACATATTTAGCTATCATTATACTTAAATATCACCAATATTCATTTTCAATTAAAAATTATAGTTTATGCATAATTTTTGTTCCAACCCGTTTTTCAATTTTCCGGATAAATGAGACATTTTCCCGTAATAAAAAGTATTCTTTTTAATGACTAAAATTGTCATTTATCATCATACCAAATTTCATTAAATCCGTATTTATTTGGGTAAGAATTAATAATATGTTTCAAAAAACAATTTCGCTAATAATGAATTATTTTTGAAGCAACTTTAATAGCCATTAAAAAGGTTATAGCGGGCCAACCTTAATAGATAGATATATGTCGTCGCGGATTTTTTTTTAGAACTTTTTAAGAAAAACAATTTTGTTACACATGATTTTTGCGTAACTTTAACCATTTACGCAGGGCAGGCAACAAACGCTCTCAAAAGGAAAAAAATTTCCATGTATTTGCTACATTTTCCATTGATGCTCTGCTGCTATTGGTCGTATAGTGTCGCTAGTGATGTCGTATAGCCTAAAGCCTTTGTCGATAATTAGGCTATCCAACACAAAAAGAATTTTTCAATTAAAACCACTCGTTCCTGAGATTAGCGCGTTTAACCAAACAATCAAACAAACAAACAAACAAACTGTTCAATTTTATATATTAGTATAGATAATATAATAATTATGGTGTTTAAAGTCCATTTAACATATGGCTATAGCACGACTTTCTAAGACTTTATGCACAGAAATTGTCTGTTTTCTACTAATCTTAACAAAATCCAGAATTCAACCGACACTGATTCATGGAACGGATATCTAATTGCTATGATATTAAGTAGTTTATAATACAATTTTGAAATGCATTTCTTACAGGAAAATTAAATTTTTATTTAAGACTTCAATCTTCTTATATAATATTTCTCTATAAAATTCTTCTGACCTGTGTTTTCATTCAACTAATACTAAAAAATGATTAATTGATCTTTACTCTTTATTTTTTGTGTTACAACAAAAACCAGACCATGCAATACAAAGAAAGAACCAACATTGGTCTTGCGAATGAAAAGCTTATAGAAAATCTTAAATAATGTAGATGCTTTAAAAGTTACTTCTATTCAAAACTTCTCGCTATCTAGATGTAATAACTTTCCTGTCGCCATTTTTCGTAGGTAGGTATTCCATTGATAATTTGTAAGAACCGGTAGGTTTTTAATTAACAATGTGGAGGCCTTAAAAAACCATATTTGATATACAAATAAAAATTCATAGTTTGAAAAGTTGATTAAAACAAACCTCTATGACTAAAAATCGCTAATAATCATTTATGCGAATCGAACTAAATTTTAAATTAAATATAAATAATTATATTAAACAATTTAGATGTTCATGTCTTCATTTTCTAACCCATCATGTTCTAAACTTAGAAAAAAAATTATTTAAAAGAATTTTACGACATTAAAATTTTTACAAAATGTAAGTATATTAAAATAATTTTTTTGTTGGGATACAGAACAATAAAGCTTAATTGAGTTAATTGAACAGTTATTAACAGCAGATTACCAAGCATTTAGTTAAATCAAATCATTAAATAATTATGATAGGATTATTACAGTCATGATTATTATCCTTTAGCACGTTAAAAAGGAGAGTGAGTGCTAGTTTAATTTAAAATCTTTATTTTCAAATTCAATTTTATTAGCTCTATTCCAAGTCCTTTGAATAGCTACTATTGCGAATGATAAATCTCAGTGTTGAATGAATGAATATTCGTTCAGCACTGAGAGTTAATCTACCTATACATATCAAAGCTTTTAAAGTACTTCTAAAATAACTTGCTGTATAAAATGAATAATTCGTAAGATTATTAACAAAAAGTTGATGAATATTTAATTAAAATTAACTTCTTCATAGGTAGTATAAAAAACAGCTTTAAGACATTAATTTGACAATACATTGAATTTGTAAAACTTTTTTATGAATCTTAATTTTGGGTTAAAAAATAATAAAAGGAAGCCTAACAAATAAATTCAATAAAGTTTATCAATTAAGTAACGCTTATTAAACCGTACTTTGATGATATTTGTAATGCTAAAGACTATAATATCTTAAAATATAACAATGAAAATATAATTTTAGATTTTATTGATAAAAATCATTACAATACTTTAGTATTATATTGTTGAATAACGTTTAGTGACCTCATAGTTTTTCTTTGGTCCTTTGTACATGTGTCTTTTTACTTTTACTTTTTACATAACACAGCATTTTTCGTCATGTAGGTCGGATGTCTTTCACGAAAACACATCACGTTGATACAAAGCTGCAGTTGTTTATGTAGACATCTATTCCAAATTATATGCTTGACATCATGGGAAGAGCTTGTTGTAAAGATTGATAGGTTTCATGTTATCAATGTAATTTGAATCAGCTGGTGAATGTGACGTTTCAAAAAAAATATCAAAGGAAAAAGGATTTTGAACTCAGAAAATAACATCTTATGTATACATTTTTTTCAAAATTCAGAACAAAAATAGCATTTAGTATAGAATTAATAATGGAATTTTATTGAAGTTCGAATCAATCAAGGATTAAGTATTAAAATTATTGAAACTTACTGACTGTCTTATTTAGTCTCACGAGTTGATGAATCTGAGCATGTAGCGGTTACATAATAAAATAGTAAGGAATGATAAAATAAAGAAAAAGAAAAACTGTTCACACCTACATTTTAGAACCTTGAGACATAGAAATCTTTAATTTTAAGCTTTTTAATTAAAATTAATACCAGCTTTAAGGAATCTTTAAGAGTAATGACTGTATTGTATTTACGAGAAAAGACAAGTTGATTATTTAAAAAAAAAAACTTTCATTTATATTATTCCGTGGATATGAAGCAAATAAAAATAAAAGAATGATAATAAATCAATGATTTTAGATCCATACATAATAAAATGATTGTCGAACGGTACGGTATATGTACTGCTTGATTGCGAGCCGTTGGGGGCAATCAAAGCTGGTTTGGCCATGCCGGACTCGTTAGGCGAGCTTTTCGAGGAGAACAGCCGGGACACAATCAAACAATGCAGCCAAAAGACGGGATTCATCCATAAAATTTAACACCATTAGGTACACGAAATACAAAAAATCACAAACTTTCAGTCGCGATATGACTGATGGGTTGAAAGCGACTATAATTAAGGATAGGATTTGCATTCTTTTCAAAAGTTAATTAATTATCATTTCTACATCATATTATCATTACTATGCCTAGTATATAAGATTATTGGCTACTTTTTAAAGTGTTTTTTTTTTTTCACTCGCTTCCTGTGTTTAATCACCAATCAATTACCCAATTTGAATTTTGAAATTAAACATCTCTTCCATTAGAACTTGATCCTAAGACCAATGGCATAAAGGACAACAATTTAGTCACCATGCTACTAATTGCTACTAAGTACCCAGATAAAATATTCTTTTGCTACACTGATAAAAAGAAATCATCGTGCCAGCTTGGTTTGAGTTGAGTCAAATACGCCATGTAATTGGATACAGCGAAACACAGTACGACTTTGACTTAAATACACTGTGCATTTGAAAAGAGTCGTTCTGTCAATTACATGACGCGTTTGAGACGATCGAAGCTGTATTTAAGGAGACTTCTTATGCAACTAAGTCAGAAATATATATGATTGATTGAATATAATAAGAATTTGTCTGGCTAAATTATTTTTTTCTTACAATAACAATCCAATTCAATTAGAAAACATAGGATATTATATTAATTAGTTATTATTTATTTTTAATAAATTATTTTGCTAGATCGGAAGTGATTGGGTTTAAAATTAATTAAAAATAAAATATTGTCATTTATTCAATCTTCAATTTATTGATACCATTTTTATGATATATTATAATTATTATGATTACATTAATCCTTAAAAAAAACATTATTTTTCAAGTAAATATAAAAATTAGAAAAAAGTGAATATTAGTGCTCATCGGACATATCGTGCTGAACATTGTACTATGCATAATAAATACTTATGTATATTCTCTAATATCACCAGCTTCCTGAAAAAGTTAAAATAATTATAAATAAGTAAGTTTCAAATATGTTAGGTACCTAATTAGATAATTTGATTTTAAATATCATTAGTTTACCTTAACAAGTATTGCGATTTGCAATGTCCTCTTCCTCGGTTTGTTTTTTTAATATGAATTTAATATTTCGATGGAATAAGATGAACTAAGAACAATATTTACGCAAACACTTTGGCATCTGTAAAATAAAACATTATAATAAATTATTTTCATTTAACCAATTCTACATAATAATATGCAGGTGATACTCACACTAACAGTTTCTTTCCCAAGAATACTTTTGAAATCAGTTATGGCTTGGTAGATTGATAGATTTTTTTTTGGCCAGTTTTATCAACTTTTGAAAATTATCAGACCAATTGTTGTAGAAATTAGTCACATCTGTTTCACACAGTGACTTGAAATCAATATAAATTAACTTATATCCATTCTGAGGATCTCTTAACAATGGATATTGTTTTGAATATTCAGATACACTCTCGATTGTTGTAATTTTTCAAATCAAGTATGCGACGTATAATATAAGAGGCAGTTTCTCTGAAAAAAAAATTATTATGTTCAAATCAGGTTAAGTTTTGCTTTGCTTCATACCACTGCCGAAATTAGCATTATCCAAAAGATTTCAATGTCCTTAGTATTATTATTTCTCTTCAAAATCTTTCTATATTCACATTCATTGGAGTCATTGTCACGCTTACGTTTATTATTGAGCGATATATTCTCCTCATTATCAGTTATTGACTTAATTTCCTGTAAAAATAGTTTTGAGAAGTTTCTGAATGGGTAAAAGTGAACTTAAAAAAAAGAAAGGTGTTCTTTTGAACAACATTAAATTAAGAGACCAATACCTACTTTTAAATAATTCTACTACTAATTTGTCAAATTCATTTTATTAAAATATTTAATCATCTGTTTGTCTGCCATCTCGAAAATGTTGAATCAATCACAATGTTGCGAAGTTATAACATTTAAATAGACTTAATTATTATTTAATTTGTTCAAAAATCTCGCTCTGAATTACCGTACTCCGTGCGGTATTTATCAAGAAAAGAGCGATGTGCGTAATATTTACGTAAGACTAACAATAAACTAAACGGCTCTAGGTTACGGCGTTGAGAAGGGATGATTTTAGGTTTTTGATTGGTTTTAGAATTTACGAAAGTAAAAAAGGATGTTGTCACTGCAATGTAAATAAAGATGACAAAGAGACATGCTTTTGCACGTGTCCAAACTTGTCCAAGCTACCGAGGGGATAAGGTTGTAAATGGAAAAATATTTTGAACTAGACACTCCATAGTTTCAACGAAAGGCAGATTTCTTTTTTTCAATTACATAAGTTTTTAACGGCAATATTTCTGTGCTCAGCTGAATATCGTACTTGCTTTTCCTCAACGTTTTCAATGTAGTTGTGTCAAATACTGTGTTTTAAACACAATCGAATTTAATTTGGGCCAAACGCATATTGCCCAAATGCATAGCGTATTTGGTAAAAAATCATTATTATTATCAGTGTAGTAATTTGAATTTTAGTTTCTTTGTAAACAACAATCAAAATACCTAAACGAATCGTCAGTTATTTGGGACTTTTAAACATCCCAATGTAAAAAAAATGTTAAAAAAATCTCATATTCTAAAAACCCTTTAATAATTACAATAAGTGGCAATATAAGAAGAAAATATAAATTAAATATTAATAAATTATTTTAAATTTCTTACGGTTTTTACATCTCTGCTTTCACCCGATAGTTAAAACTACTACGTACTAGGAGGATTTAAAAATATTATACTTCATTTGCCTTTTAGCAGTTTAATACTAATTATTATTTTTTTGCTTCAAAAATCAATCATCCAATCTAAAAAAAACATTCCAGAGTGACTTAAATTGCTGTGAGGATTTTAAAAATTATAAAAGAGAAATGCTTATATATTATAAGATTTTTTTTTCATTTTCCATTAAAAATGAAAAAAAATGGATAATAAATTATTTAATTGCTTGTTTTTATTCAATATTCCTCTGTTGCAGTTGTTAACAGTGTTCCAAGCTTTTAATGAAGAAAAATAAGCTCATACTAATTTTAGTTTTTAGAAGAAAAAAAAACAAGAATTTATACCTATACCTATAATATTCAAATATTTCAATTTTACTTTAAATAAAGGAATGGTGCTTCACATAGAATCAAATCATCTAATCAACATAGAAGAAATATTCATCAAAATTCCAACAAGTATAGTGCTCCACCCTCTAAAGAATTTTTAAACTGTAATAAGTTGATTTTTATCGTATGTGTAGTTACATAACACATAATGTCAACGTAGTATGAAATAACGTAAACAATATATGTCAAAAAAAAGTTATAAACTTGGAAAGTTTGAAATAATCAAAGTAGAAGTTTGTAAAATGTTGGGGTTCTTGATATAAAATGTATATTTTGACGTCTTTCTTAAGTTTTAAAAATTGATGGATTTTTATTGTCACTCCTAAAAAATTTTTTTTTCTACCTTTTATCAATCTTGTTAGGAAATTCACTATGTGAAGAACAGCAATTATCTTCATAGACGTATGGTTGAAAATTTAAAAAAAAAGTTTTTTTCTTTTTTAATTCAAGATCTACTTAATTAAAAAGTCTACTTGGAAGACGAAATAAGAAAAGGCACGGAGATGGTTTACATAATATTGCACTGGAGACAGATCATAATGAAAAATGAGTCATACTCAAAACTTTACATCAGGCTAAGATACAATCGAGAGTAAAGCTATGGGCCAGTCAAAGTCAACATAAAAAATAACTAAATTCGCAAAACATGATATATTTCTGATTTTTAAGTAAATTCTTAGGACTCATTAGGGCTATATATTCTCAAGTTTGCAACTCCCAGAAGTTGGGGACAAATTTTTATTGAGGAAAAACCGTGAAAATTTTGAATTTGTTTCAGATTCTGCTCGGTATCTCCTGATCTATACATTTTTCTACGAAAGTTATTCTGCACGTTTTTTAAGAGCATAAAATTCATTACAAATTAAGCCCACCCAGAGTTCTGCACGTTACTGGGTCACTGAGTAACGGCACTTTGAAAATAGGACAGTTTTTGGAAAAATTGAAAATTTAAGTTTTAGACCTTTTTTGGATCGAAGTTGTGTCGAAACTGTTGATCCTACGAGAATAACTTATTGAATATAATTTGTAGACAATTTAATTAGCGTTGAATTACGTACAAAGCGGGATCTGTAAGCCTCGTAGTTCTCTTAAATTTTAGAGAACCCATATAAGGTAAAATCGTATTTTCGTGGGTACTCCAGTATTGGTGGAACGTTAGGGTTTATTTGAGGCTTGCCACCGTCGTGCTCTTTATTGCAGTTTTGCACATTTCCCCAGAGCAAATAACATGAATCGCAGAACATCTAGGCCCTGCTTTCAGGCAAGTGTAGCCACCACTCAGCATCTCTTCTTGCATTAATAAGAGAGGTGTTTAAGTAACTCTGCGGGGGCAGGATCTTGCCGACTGGCAATGTGGATGAGTCCAGCCGGGGTCATACCTTCTTAAAAATCACTCTGTATAACAAAAAAGTGTTTAGGTACATTTCTGGGAAAATGCAATTTTAACTTTAATGTTTTTTTTAAGATTTTGAGAGAACTACGAGGCTTACATACCCCGCTCTTCACTTAATTTAAAGCTAATTAAATTACCTACAAACATACATTAAAAAATTCAAAATTAATAAAAAGTTATGAGCCGGCAAAGTGGGGGTCCAAAAATAAATAGGATGTCTTGGGGTGCAAGGTTTGAACCCTTTTTAGTCCTCTGAAACAAAAAAAAATCAAACGGATTATTTATATGGTATGATATTATATGGGTAAAATATGGTTATGGCATGACGGTTGGAAAAGTAAAAATTGAATATAAATAGTGGCGGCCATTAAAAAAAAATTTTTTTTGTATGTTTTGCAAAAGCGATTTAAAAGTAGTTTGCTCTCTCCGCTTCATGCGTCAAGTGATCTGGGTTCGATCCCCGTTGAATCCTACACGGAAAAAAATAGTGGTGTAAAATTTACAACACTAAACTATTAATATTTTTATTGCACTTTGTGTTCACTATAACCACAAATGTAACATTAGATAACACACTGTGTTGTATTCAGCTCTAACGTATAGTATTTTTAACTACCATAGTGAAGTAAATATATGTAGCTGTTACAACTGCTGAGTGTTGTACAATTAACAAATTTTGGCGTTTGCGCATGCGCCGCGTACAACATAACCAATAATTTTGACAAATAGATGCAAGTGTCAAAAATTCAACTACATTTTTACTAGTTCGTGTTGTTAATAATACTACAGTTTTTTAATTACACTTGACTGATAAACGTTATCACACGTGGTGTCGTCATAATATATAATACTAGTTAATGTAGTAAAATTAACAAGAAATGTTGTTAAAACTACAACACATTTTTTTCCGTGTAGATTTAAATCCTAGACCAAAGATAAAAAAATTGACCAACAGAAATTTTCTGT
Source organism: Sisyra nigra (assembly GCA_958496155.1). Lineage (NCBI taxonomy): Eukaryota > Metazoa > Arthropoda > Insecta > Neuroptera > Sisyridae > Sisyra > Sisyra nigra. The sequence continues at coordinate 1,805,405 of OY292317.1, forward strand.
GTTAGACAGTCGTGATAGGACCTTAGATGTTAAAGTGACTTTAAACACCAAAAAAAAGCGATTGAAAGCGATTTAAAAATGTTTTGGTTTTATAAGATTTAGTCGATCATATTAAAATTTTACAGTAGATTTAGGGTTATCTTAGGAAAATCGATGTAGATTTCTGGTTGTGTACCATCATTGTCATTCACCTTTTAGCCATCCTTTAAAATTAAGAATTACTTAAAAATTTTGAGGAACTGATGAGAAAAAAATAGCATAAACTTTATGTTCTACTTGCTGCAAAGATTATTATTTATTATTACAATGCTCAAGACACAATATTGAAAACTGAAAACTCTAAAAGAAAAATAGTATCGTTCTACATAAATCAATAAAAGTTGAGCTAGAAAGAATCTTTTTACAATATATTGGACGTTTTGAAACCTAAATTTTATCAAGTTAAAACTTACATGTATGCACTAAACTTACTCTACAATACACATAATATTTATCATGACAAATGCATTTGTTATTTATCATTTAAAGAAGTTTAAGTATTCTTAGAATTTGCATTTATTTTTAAAACGTTTGATTTATTTAAAAATATTCTTACACAAAAGCTTATAACTGATAGTGTAATTTAATTCAGTTTAGATAAAAATGTTTTTGATTTTGTTTAATGCTAAGTTTCTTCGTTGTAAAAAAACCTGTTTAGCTTTCTAATGAGTTTTCCAGCTTATTGATTCAAACAATCAAAAGTGACACTAAGCTTTAATTAAACTGGGACAACATATTGAAAAGATTTACATATTTACATAAATATAAAAAAGTGATAATTTTAATTAAATCGTGTGTGCGTGTCCGCTTTGCGAAATCAGAACGCGAACTACTATATCTATTTTGAAAATGTATGATAAAGCTTGATGGAATCTGTTTTAGTTCTCAGTCTCGCGGTTTCTGAACTGCTGTTTATTTCTCTGTTGAAAATGGATTAGTTGAATTTTGTCGGGCGCACGATGTGGACCTTTTAAGCAAATGATCCACTTTAGATTTGCAAGTGGTTTGCTCTTAACATCTGTGCTATCTTGTTTTCGCTCATTTTATCTACTTTAAGTGAAATACATCTTAATATAAGAAAAAGTGAAAATGAAGTTTTTCCATTGTCATGCTTCGAGTATGACGTCATTGATCATCAAATAAAGTGATTACCAACAGGTGGATGGCTCCCACATAGATAATAAACTTTTCACGACGATGATATTGAGAGACCGATATAATACGTACATGATATATTTTGGTATATTTCAGTGCTACATGTGGAAATGTGTGCGTGTGACAAAAATATCATCCATATGACTATTCGTCGTTTTTTACTCGGTCCGAAAAAAAGAAACTTCAAAACCGAGACCTATTTTATTGCGTTTAGTTTATCACCAAAACCATGAGACCAAAACGAAAATTCCACCACAAAACAATTTAATTCTTTACTTTTTTTAAATAAAGTCACAAAGTTCTCTTCGTCGACATAATGTTAAGATCAAACAATATTCAATGAAAGTATTAATTGTATCGTAAACTGCAGTTGTTCGTATTACTGAACCATTAAATGTAGCGATAAAAATGGAATTGTATTGGAATCTATTCCATAGTTGAAGCTATACTTTACAAGAAAGCAAATGAAAACATTTTAGAAAAGAAATAGGTACATGCCAAACTAATCATTCCTTGTTCGAAATATTTATTTAAAAAAGCCACGTTAAATAATTTTATGATATTATTTGACTTCCGCTTGTTTCTTTCTGGTTCAAAAAGTAATCGTTTTGATGTGTTTTTCAAACCCAAACATTTTTATAAAATATCTTTCAGTCAATTTATGATACTCCTTTCTTCATAACAAATTTCTAATAGTAATTTTGGTTTGCCTCAATAAACATAAAAGTATATATTTATAAAGAAACAGATAAAATATTTTTTTATCCAATATTGAATTGTTTTTATGAGTCGCAATATTTTCGTATCTCAGCTTTGATATTTTGTCAAAAATGTTAAAAGATAAAAGTGTTGAAAAGCGTATGCTTCGGAGACGGCGTGGTTGGACTGTGGTTGTCGGGCCTGAAATTCGGTAAGAAAACTTTTTACTTGTAGATAGAGAAAGTGAAAAGAGATATAATTAAATTAAAAATAACACTTGAGATAAATCGGAGGTTGTTTGTAATGAAACTAACTTCCACATGTCGCTATTTTTGTGAAAATTTGTATTTCGTACATTTATTACTGAGATTTTTGAGACATTTACAGTTTAGTTTGTATTTGTGCCAAATTTTTAAAAATATAATTTTCATAAATATTTGATATTGGGCATCTTCATACAAATAGTATTAAACCTTTTTAAAATAAAGGAAAAGGTTTGATCAAACTTTTCAATAATACATTTGGATAGTTTTGTTCATGAATACACAAAATTGGGAATTTCTGGTTTAACTTATTTACCCGTTAGGAAATACGATTGTGGAAATGCCTGAAAAGTTTTGCGAAACTTAAAGTTTTGATATATAATACGAATATAACAATTATACTCTAAATATAAATGCAATAGAGAAACTGCGAAATATACCTCAGTGCTTATGAACTTTCTGCTCTCAGCATTATACTCATAGAATTTCCTTTATGACGTATAAAATTTTGATCAAATCCAAAAAAGAACATTCTTTATATTTGGGCTTGGTGTTGAACATTTAAATTCCAAAACTAGAAAAAAATCTCAAAGTCTTACCGAAATATTAAAAAAATATATTAACAGTCAGTGTTATTATTATTATTATTAAGGGTTTACCTTTTAATTACTGTTAATTTCTTTTTAAATGAGTTTCATTCATGAGTTTGTGATGAATTGTAATATTGAAAAAATTGAAATGTTAATATTGCAAGGGTAGTAGAAAGCAGATTTGAAAGCTTTTAAAACCGTGAGCAAATAAAACGGTTTTTTTTTTGTTTGCATACCTATTAAAATAATGGTGTCAAAGATGACGAGGTTTATATATACTAACCCGCAACAGGTAGACATCCAATTGTTGCATTCAAGTAATAAAATAGAGTAAACCTTCTAAAAATATATTCAAAATAAAATAAAATATTGTTACGTAGCATCTCACTTAAACAAAGTTTTAAATACAAATATAAAACTACTAGCTGATACCTGCTCGCTTCGCTGAGTGTATCTACGTTTAACTGATTGATTTAAAGATTCCCTACGTTTATAGCGAAATATAAAAATTAATCTATTTTGACAGAAAAAAATGATAGATACTTTCAGACTTTAGATCCAAAGAAAGTTCATCAAAATTCGTAAAACTACTTTTCAAAAAAGAGATATTAGCTGTCTCCTAACAGCTTCTATACGATTTTTAGTAAAAAAGTAACCGTATTTCTTGAAAATATTTCATACCAAATGTCATTTAAAACCATACAGCTATTTGAGGGGGCATCCATTAATTGCGTGAGGCGTTTTTTGCTATTTTTAAAATCCCATCCCTTCCTCTCTGGTAAGATGGCATGAGATTTGGCATAACCCTTTTCCCCAATCCGCAATCTAATGTGATATTTTTCAAAACAAAAAAATACGTGATATTTGCGAGATCTTTCCTTTCCACAAAGTAGGATTGGATGAGACTCGGCTCCACTCCATCGGGCCCTGAACGCCTCACGTAATTAATGGATGTTCCCTTAAAAGAATAGATTACTAGCTATCCTACGGGATCTTTAGCAAAACTTCATTAAAATTTGTTCCGTTAAGTAATAATTAAATTTTGAAATTTTTAGTTTATTATTTTAATACGTTTATCTCTTATTAATATCTTCGACAATGAACAATGAAAAAATTCAAATATTTTAAACAATTTCATTATTAATTTTATCAGGCGTTAAATTGAAATTCATATTTATTTTCCAGTAAAAATTGTCAATTTTTTAATTTAAACTTTGTAGAGATTTCTTTCGTTATTGGAAGAAAATGCGTCAAAATTCTATTTCACGAACTTTACCGAAACTTCTTTTTAATATACGGTTCTTGTAGGATTTAATTGTTTTGCCATCCCATGGGAACTATGCATTATTCTAGCCTTAAAAGTAAGCTATATCATTCTCAAACTACCATATTACAAAAATCATATCAATCTTTAACTATGTAATAAACAAAAAACATATTTATCCCACGGGAATAGTACATCTCTCCTGAGTAAAAAGTAGATAAAATATTTTTAAGGAAAATGAGTTAAGACTCTATTTCGTGGATTTTAATGAAACTGCTTTTAAATACACGGTTCTTTTAGAATACATATTTGTTTTGCTAACCCATGGGAACCGTTTAATATTCCGGTATAAGAGGTAACCTAAATCATTCTCTGACCCTTAAACAACCACATTGTAAAAAAGGAAGTTTATCATTTGCTCTGTCAAAAACAAAAAAAAAACTATCCTACGGGAGCCGTACATTTTTTCTGGATATAAAGTAAACTATATGTTAAACTGGATTATAATCTATATCTATGCCAAATTTCATCCAGATCCATTCAGTACTTTTTGAGTGAAAGAGCAACAAACATCCATTCTTACAAACTTTCACGTTTATAATATAAGTAAGATAAAATATAGTAAGTAATTAAATTTTAAAAAATGATAAAAGTAACAAGAAGTATTAAAATTATTCAAAATATAACAGTAAGTTGTTAAGTTAAATTAGGGTTTCAAGGTACACTTAATTAACGGCGTTGAAAGAAATATTCAATATCTAAACTTTTGTTTCAAAAATTTGACAAGAAATTTGACAAGAAATATTTTCAAATTTTTAATTTTCATTGCTTTCGGTCGCTAGATTAACTGCTTGCCAAAAACTATTTTTAATTTTCTTTATTATGATAGTTGTTGTGTTATTAATGATCCATGAATAATTTGAATTTAAATCACAAATTTACAATTTGTTTTGTTGATGATAACCCAAATTTCATTTGTGTAAAGAATAATCAACAGTAATGTAACGTGTTGGAGACGAGTAATTGCTTTTGATTTAATATGCTATTTGAAATATTGCCTCATATTTTTGATATATTAAAATTATCATCTTTTAAAGTCTTTGTCTTGACATTTTCATAAAAACTTAAGAGCTTTAATAAAAATCTAATATGTCTTTATTAAAAAAAAATCTTTAATATTTAATCACTATAGACATAGTCATTTGTGACCAGGCAATTTTACATTATGATGCAATTATTCATCATAATGTAATGATGAATAACATATTATATCTATCCCACGGGAGTAGTACATTTTTCCTGGATAAAAAAGAAATCAGGCCTTCTTGAGGATAATGCGCTAGAACTCTATTTCACGTACTTTAACGAAACTTCTATTAAATACATGATTCCTGTAAGATACAATTGTCTTGTTTTCCCACGGGAAGAGTACAATTATGTCGATTTTTTGCTCTATGAAAAATAAAAACGTATCTAGCCCACGGGCCTGTACATTTCACTTGGATAAAAGGTAGACCAATCTTTCTTGAGGAAAATTTCTTAAAACGCTTATCAATGAACTTTTACGAAACTCCTTTTAAATACTCAATTCCTGAAAGATACCATTCTTATCCTATCCTACGGGAACCGTGCTATATTCTGACATAAAAGGTAGCCTTTATTTATTCTCTGACTCTCAATTAACCACCTCATTTTAAGAAATTATGGTAATCTTTTGCTCTGTGAAAAATAAAAACATATCTATTCTACGGGAACCGCACATTTTTCCTGCTTAAAAATAAGACTGTAGGATAAGAAAAGTATTTTTTGCCATGAGGACATTATGAGTTATAACTATTAATATACTCTATTATAATCAGCTTAAAACGTTTAGTTTCAGCACGATTTTTCTTTAAACCAGTTTTTCTATTTTCCCGTTGAAATGAAATTTTTTTCCGAAATAAAACGTATTGTAGATAATGATTCACATATTTAGCTATCATTATACTTAAATATCACCAATATTTATTTTCAATTAAAAATTATAGTTTATGCATAATTTTTGTTCCAACCCGTTTTTCAATTTCCCGGATAAATGAGACATTTTCCCGTAATAAAAAGTATTCTTTTTAATGGCTAAGATTGTCATTTATCATCATACCAAATTTCATTAAATCCGTATTTATTTGGGTAAGAATTAATAATATGTTTCTAAAAACAATTTTAAACAACTTTAATAACCATTAAAAAGGTTATAGCGGGCCAACCTTTAAAGATAGACATATGTCGTTACGGACTTTTTTTTAGAACTTTTGAGAGGAATAATTTTGCTACGCATGATTTTTGCGTCACTTTAACCATTTACGCAGGGCAGGCAACAAACGCTCTCAAAAGGAAAAAAATTTCCATGTATTTGCTACATTTTCCATTGATGCTCTGCTGCTAGTGGTCGTATATTGTCGCTAGTGATGTCGTATAGCCTAAAGCTTTTGTCGATAATTAGGCTAACCAACACAAAAAAAAATTTTCAATTCGAGCCAGTAGTTCCTGAGATTAGCGCGTTTAACCAAACAATCAAACAAACAAACTCTTCAATTTTATATATTAGTATAGATTGTCGATCATCAAAATTTATATACCGTTGTAGAAGGTTTACGATTTTATGGCTTGCCAATACTTTAGAAAACCCGGACTCTCTGGATCTAAATTTATTGAAGGCATCGAACAATGTTGGGCTGAGCCACATCCCGTCAGGAGTCGCTCAGCGGTCAGTGGCTCGCCACAGGGCGGACATTGAGGCCTCGATGTTCCTGTTAATAGGAAACTGTGAGTGAGCTTGGTATGCCCAGTTCTCAGGCGGGTAAAGGCCATTTTCTCTTGTCTTCCGAGATCGTCAAAAGTTGTTAAGCTCCCAACCAGCGGTTTAGAAGATCTCAGAACGTCTAGGGAAGCCCTCCACTTGCCCTGCCAGCTCCATTCCAGTATGCTCTTTATATTTGATAGCCAGTCTTTTAATGAGGCCCTGTGATCCCTCAAGCTATTTTTTGCAGTCTGTGGTTTAGTTCGCTAGCTTACCAATTATGATGCATTTAAATCCCAATTAGGGCCCCCAATAAAGTGAGGGGCTCTAAGTTATAATAGCTTGTGAAGCTTATAGGGACGTTAATCTTGCACTGGTTCTGTTTTAAAACTGTGGTTAAAACGTATCATAATAGTATCATTAAATTTGAAAAATATGGATAAGTATTCAATAAAATATAATATTAACGTACGATTTTAAAGATTATTTATTTCATTCAAAATTTATTTTTTTCATATTTTAAAATTAGACAACCCTCGTATAATCAATGCGACTAAACAGTACAGAAATATAAGCAATATTATCATTAATGATTTAATAGTGGTTTCGGTTAGATTTTGCCGCATACGATATTATGGTTTTATTAAATTGAGAAATAACGCTATACTGTAAAGAATTTTTTTTTGTAGATCGGTGTTGTGTTTCCTGGTAGTGGAAGTGTTATTTTTCTTTTTTAGTTTTTTTTTTTTTGGTAAAATATTAAAACACCTCTCCTTATAATGTACACTCTTTGATTAAAACTAAACTTTAGACATCATTTTATTATCATTAAATTCACTGAGTTCATGTTTAAAATTTTTGTTTTAAAATAATTCATGTTTTAAAATAAGTAAATTTTGTCTAGAGAAAATTCACAGTCAATCTTCATTGATAACGAACTTTTTAATAACATTTTAATTAAAATTTTAATTTTATATTACGATCAGTTTTCCAATAAAATAGAACAGTTATAACGAGAATTGATAGCATTGAGCAAATATTATTTTCAATTTTTTTAAGTAATATTTATTTAAAATTTAGAGAAAAATATAAGAAAATAGTAAATAAAACAAACATGGGATTCAATTGCGATTAGTACCATATAAAGCTTTAAGCAATGAATCTAGTACCAACCTTAAATTGTTTCAATAAAAATCTTATAACAATTATGGGATCATTACTTGACTTGATTTTCAAGCTTTTTGGCTTGACATTAAAAGATATCAAGTTAAATCCAAGTTTAAAAATCGGTACAAAAATATGTGTGTAAAGTAGGACATGTACAAAAAATGTCGATTATAAGTTTGTAAATTAGGGTCAAAAAAATTAAATTAATAAATAAAAATTTTTGATAAATTTAGTGTGAATTGTGGCGAGAAAAAAAAAGTACATACCGAGGCTCGGACCGAGGACGCATAGATTGGTAAGCTAAAGCCTTTACCAATGCGCCACGCTATTTGATACTTTAATAATACACTTTAAAAAATATAAATGATGGCACCACTTTTTCAAATTTTTAACCCTTAATATCTCAGGAAGGGCTGCGTTTCTACCCTAAGGTCTTTACAGTTTACTTAGTACCAGTCCCCCCTACAACCCTTATAAGTCCCATCGCTTAACTCGATTGCGGGTTGCTGGTGTTTCCTTGTTAGCTTTCTTGCCATTATTGTTGGCTATTTTGTACAGCGTACTTAATGGCTGTTTTATTGATATCTTCTTGTTATATATGTAGAAATATTATGTTGGTTATTTTCTATGACAAAACTCGAAAAACTAATTGAGCATCTTAACGTATTTACCTCAAGAAAGCCTGACCAATTTAACACAGTAACGAAAGAAATCTCGACAAAGTTTAAATTAAAAAATTGACATTTTTTACTAAAAAGTAAATATAAATTTCAATTTAACACCCGATAATATTAATAACGAAGTAATTTTTAAAAATATTTGAATTTCTTTTACGTTTTAAATTAATATATTAAAATTTTAAATAATTAACAATTATTTAACGGAATTAACTTTAAAGAAGTTTTGTTAAAGATACCGCAGATCTTTAGTATATTGAATACCATTTATCTTAAAACTTATACGGCTCCTGTAGGATAGCTCCTAATCTTTTCTTCTTAAATAGCTGAATGGTTTTCAATGCATTTCGTATGAAAGATTTTCAAATTTTTTAAAAGGACAGTATTATACTTAAAGTCGTATAGAACCTGTGAAATAGCTAATATCTTTTCTTAGAGAAGTAGTTTTAAGGATTTTGATGAACTTACTTTGGATATAAAGTCTAGAAGTATTTTTCATCTTTTTCCGTCAAAAATCTATTAATCAATCAATTAAATTTAGATACACCCAGCAAAACGAGCGGGTATCAGTTAGTTGAAGTATATATTTAATAATAGTTACCAGAAAGATCTTTACGTTAAAAATCCAACATATTTATATGCTTAAAAATTTGGAAAAGCATTGAGAAAATGAGTGAAATTCACTTTAATGGCTTAGGTACTAAAACAATGTTTAAAATTGCATCAACAAGTATGCATCTTGCATTCTATCTTGTGTGCTAACTACTAATATAAAAAGAAATTTTGATATAAATTAAATACAACGAACGCATCAAATTTGCATAGTTAAATTTAATTATTTTAACTGATTTCAAACAAGGCAACTTAGGCTCTTAATGAAACTAAAATATGTTTCCGTCATATATTTAATGGCACGTTTAAAGTGAAGGTTTCATCTAAAACCTCATCATTAGTAGTACTATAGATACACAACTTGTTTTTATGAGTTAGTTAAATGATTAAGTTTAATATACCTACGTAATATCTGATTTATATAACCGATATCATTTGAATAACTTTATTTATGTGACATTTAAATGATTTGTTTGATTTTAAAATTGACGTCGATAAGAAATATTTCATTTGATAATACTTAAAGGAAACAAATTAATTTATTCAGAAGAAAAAAAAATATTTGAATTGGAATATATAGTTTTATAGATCACAAACATTTAATATGCTGAAGTGAATTCGCGAGTTAATATCTTTTAATCTTGTTTGTTAAATATTTGGCTCAAATGTAAGATTTTGATTCCAGTTTTTAAGATTTATGTTCATATTTTATTGATGCTAGTTTTACGTAATATTCCTACTGAAATTAAGTAGACGAAAATATAATTTAAATTCACACGAATAAATTTCCTTAATGTAAATTTTGTATGCACCTTTTTCGTTATAAAATAAATTGTTTTGTTGTAAAATTTTTAGAGATATCAACATAAGAATAAGAGTTTAGTTTGTTTAACTTGTTAATACAAATATAATCAACTTATTGGAAAAGACTTGGTATTTGCTCACGATGCATTAATAGTTTTTCTTTTTGATGTCCGTATTGTAATAGTCAAACATTTATTTGTTATAGTAAAAAAAAATTACTTCACAATACTTTTTTAAAAAGATGTTTAATTTTCAAATTTTAATAATAAACACTTTGAACTTAACAATATACAATCATGTTTGAAACTGACCTATATCTCAAGGGGATATTTAAACTTATGCACATCATCTAATCACCGATCCGAAACAGCTTTTAACTTTCTTGAAGTTTTTTTAAAGTGATTTTTAATTTTTTTTAAATATTTTGTTAAAAAAGTTTATTGATTTAAATGAGTTTTTTGTTTTCAGCTATCAAGATCAGAAATGGTCAAAAGTTTTAATCAATTTAAAAATTATTTACTATAGTAAATTATCTGAAACTTTTTTTTTATTATTAATTTTGAAATTTGTCCCAAAACAATAAGCGAATCTGGTGAAAGTATGGACGGGACAGGTCACTCTAGAAGGAGTGGCTGCTGTACTGCTACTTGTAGGGCAGCTCCAGAAATGACACGCGTTTCAGTCTGGCGGAATCCTCACTGTTGTCGAGGAGGTTAACAGCCATGCGGCTAGGATGTTCGTGTAGGCGCCTGAGGTATTTAGAACTGAACCTGATTGCCTTCTTCCTGACGGTAGCCATATTCAGGTCCTTATGGATGTTGCTGTTGGTAATGTACCATGGGGCATCGACAATTAGTCGTAACACCTTGAACTGAAACCTCTGTATGATGTCAATACTGGAGCTACTAGCAGTTCTCCAAAGTTTTATAGATAATTAGCTTACAATCCAGGGACAGTTGCGATCCTCGCCGTAACAGCCACCAAAACAAAGTTCTCTCAGCCTGATTCCAAGTTTTGATCATGTGAGTCGTCGGTCCAAGTGAATTTTGAGATACTTGACCTCCGACGTCTGAGGAATTTGTCTGTTGTTCATGAATACTGTAGGACAAGTATCTCTCCTGGTTGAGAAAGTCACATGGATGGCATCATTGATTTTGATTTTCCTTGTATCTATTCTTGTAGAGTATATAATGTGACTTGGTGTTTTTATGTTTGTGTCATCTGCAAAAGTAGCCATTGTGGTGTTGTCCGCAGGTTGGTTCGAAGATGCTCCTTCTGTTTTATTTTTCCGTTAGCAGAAAGCCATATTAGGGCTCGTTCTCCCTGCAAGGATCCTTGTTTATTCCAGGTTCAGCATTCTGCCTAGCAAAAGCAGTCCCTGTACTAAACTTGCGCGATTTGTGCCTGTTTGGGCGTCATTTATCCCATACAGGTGTCGCCACTTTGTGAGAGCTTTGTAGTCAAAAATGACACGAGTCGTGTTTTCCTCCCCATCCCCAGATAATCTGCAATTGAAATCTTGTTGAGACACCCCAATAGTCTGCAGATGCTTTTTCAATCTACAGTGTCCGATTATCATTCCCGTTACTGTCCTGAGTTGGTTCCTTCCCAGCCGTAAAACCTCAGCTGTGAGCGAGGGACAGATTCTTTCCATCATTCTCATGCTGAGATTCTGACCAGGAATTTCTTGCCAGTTGCCGACTTTTCATCGCCCTTTTGACAGCAGATTTGGTGATCCTCACTCCAGGCTCTGGGCCCACGAGTGGGGTCATCGAACCAGCCCTTGCGCAAGCATCAGCTTCTTCATTTCCCTCAACTCCCTTATTCCCCGGTACTCAACCAGGTTTAACTCGGTTGTACTTTGCCAGGTCCTCCAGGATCTGCCGACACTTTAGCACCAGCTTTGAGCTGATCGTTGTGTTGGCGATTGCCTTTAGCGCTGCCTAACTGTCAGAAAGAATATGTATGTTCCTATTCCGATAGACCATATCCAGGTTCTCTCTGGCACATATGGCAATGGCTGTGACTTTCGACTGAAAAATAGTGGCCGAGTCCCGAAGCGGCACTGAGATGCGCCCCTATGGTTCTACTCCCTCTACTCCCGCGCCAGATCCTCCATCCATAACTGATCCATTTGTGAACCACATCAGTTCATCATTTGGTTCCCTATTTCCCCCCACATATATGGCGTTAAGATTAACATGTGTATACAGTGGGCATCCAGTCGCTTACCATCCCCATGAGAGGGCTGGTGATAACGCCCACTATCCTTGCATGACCCCGCTCCTTCTGGTACTCCAGATTTTATTTGGTGGAATGGAGGTCCTGATGGAGCTCCCGCAACCGAAATATTTCTTTTTGTCAAAAGATTCTTCACAAACTATTTAATACATGTACTAAAATATCTAATTTATTAACTATAAACTTAAATAGTTTTTGGTGATGAGCTTTTTCTATCACCGATTCTAGGTAGATATCCGCTTAAGAATTTATTAGTTAAGAATCACATTTAAAAATAAACGTTATTGCTTAGAATACTAACGTTTCATTAATCTCACACAAGTTTCACTTTCAAGTTCGCTTAGGTTTTTGATTACTTCTTTAATTATATTTTAACCAACAAACCTATCAGTAATATTTAAATTTTCATAAACATAATGCATATATGTTATGTGATACCCTAACAATACGATCGTCTCAGTCACTTTTGTAGAATGAGATCTAGGAGTTCCATATTTAGTAGCTTCGTATTTGTAGTATTCGTTATGGCAGTGTGCTCTTCTTGGGTCACAGTATAATGGTTGATAATAATTGGTTTTATATTTTGCGAGAAAAATTCAATTTAGAAATCATATAATAAGAGCCTAAATAAACATTTCTGAACACTCAATTTCTTTGAAGTGATCAATTTCATTTCCGTTTCTGGTTAACTAAATTTTCAAAATAAACTTTGAAAAAAATGTGCTTTGAAGTTCAGTTTACTTCCTTAAACACTATCAATATCAAATAGACTTAAGAACGGTAAAATAATTCTTGGCGTTCAATTGAAAATTGATTTTGACAGCAGAAACAGCAGCTGTTCCATCTCGTACTCCTTAACTCCAATTAATAAATAATTGGTTGTGCAGTAAAATTTAAAGAGACAACGACTTTTGCAATTAACTGCATGTAAATTTAAATTTTATTCATATCAGTATCAAAAATATTAATTTTAAAAAAATTGCATTTTTGTGAAATTAGTGAAACACTTTTGAGTTTACCACAATAATTAGTCGTAACAACATACAACCACGACAACGTAACCAATGCATTTCTTGCATATTGTAAATGTATATCATCAGGTAATTTTGTCGACGACAATAATTGCTTTAGCGTTGCACTAATTGTATGCAACAAGGGTTCTATTAAAATAACACCGTTAAATTTATTAACTTAACCAATTATGGAAGTGCCAATTCAATTTGTATTTTCTTTTGAAATATTCAAAACAATAAATTTATACAAAAATAAATATTTATTAAAGTTATTCTTAATTACCAAAGTGGTTATTTTTTTACGTAAAAAAGCTTCATTTAATTGATACTAGACGTCAAAGTTCTAACTTTAGAAAATCATAAACTTTTCTTCGATATTATAATTTTTTCTGTTGATTTTATGTTTGTATTTATGAAGAAAATCTTTCGAAGTTTTTCAACATATAAAAAAGTTTTACTTTTTCTTTCTTGATAGTTGTAATTCCATTTTTATGATTTCTATTGTAATGGTAATATATTTCTTGCTGTGGAAATCACTCTTTCATAAAATAAATCAAGTAAACAGAAACGAAAAAAATATGCCATTTCAATTATAATTCAATTCTAGTTGTTTTTATGTTATTATTAGATATTTTTTATTGGAATTTTTTATACACTTAATAGAAAATTAAAATAAACTAAATGTTACTAAGTGTTTATCAACTAAACACTTAATAACATTTAATTTAATCAAGAATTAAATACCACAAAAATTATATAATCAATTAAAAGTTTTCTTTATTCTGGTGTTCTTAAGTCGCTTTAACATCTAAGGTCATATCACGACTGTCTTACACACAGAAAATATCGGTAGGTCTTACATCTTAGAAAATTCGTCTTATATATATATATAGATTCGACAGGGGTCGAACCCAGTACCACTGACGCATGTAGCGGAGTGAAAAAACTACTCTAACCACTGCGTCACTAAGTGGACTTAAGACCCACTGATAACCATGATGAAGCTGATATCCGGTTAGTCACATTGAAAGAACTTAAGACTGAAATTAAGAACAACTCCAATCCCAAAAAAGCACCAGGATACGATCTTATTACTGGACAAATCTTAACGGAGTTGCCTGAAAAGATATTGAGAAAGCTACTTCACATTATAAATTGCTGCTTCGGATTGAATGGAAATATGTCCCTAGACAATGGAAAATTGCGGAAGTAATTATGATTCCAAAGCCTGGTAAACCCCCACATGAGAAAGTATCCTACAGGCCGATTTCCCTCCTACCTGTGATTGCAAAGCTGTTTGAGAGATTACTCCTAAAACGTCTCAAGATAATAATCGAAGAAAGAAGCCTGATACCCTCGCACCAGTTTGGTTTCCGTCAAAATCACTCCACTGTCGAACAGGCCCACAGAATCACCAATATAAAAGAGGGTGTACTTGAGGAAAAGAAAATATGCTCTAGTGTGTTTCTGGACTATCTCAAGCATTCGACAAGGTGTGGCATCAGGGACTCCAATTCAAAATGCATAGAGACCTTCCAAAGCAGTTCAATGAAATCCTGAGTTCATGCATAACTGAGCGTTACTTCAGAGTAAAATACTCAGAGCTAAAACCTATTGGCGCTGGCGTTCCGCAAGGGAGCGTCCTCAGACCAGTTCTCTACCTTCTGTACACCAGAGATATTCCCCAGACCGAGACAGTTAGCATGACAACATTTGCAGACGATTCTGCAATTATATCAGTGGGAAGGAGTCAAAGGGTGCTTTACAGAAGGCTTTGAACAAAGTAGAACGCTGGACTAAAAAGTGGAGGATTAAATTAAGCGAAAACAAGTCAGTACACACCAACTTCGCTAACAGAAGGTGCCAACATATCCCCGTGTACGTGAACATTCAACGTGTTTCTTATAGTAACACTGCAAAATACTTGGGACTAACGCTAGACACTAAATTGCGTTGGAAGGAACACGTGAAGGTCAAGAAGCGGGAGCTTGAAATGAAGTACAGAAGGGTGCACTGGCTGCTTGGAAGACATGCCGGACTGAGCACACACAATAAAGTCCTACTTTATAGACACATTTTAAAACCTATTTGGACGTACGGCATCCAGCTTTGGGGCTGTGCAAAGACTACAAACAAGAAAGCTATCCAGATATTCCAAAATAAAGTGCTCAGAGGCATAATCAATGCACCTTGGTACGTTAGGAACTCTGACGTACACAGAGATTCAAGAAATGCAAGAAAACACCATCAGCGTCTTCGACTCCACCCGAATCCTGAAGTCCAGAAGATGCTTAATGAGCCGGCCCCTCCTCGACGGCTCAAGAGAATAAAGCCAGCTGACTTGATATAGCTGGGCGTTTTTGTATTTTATATGAAAACAGTTATTGCTTACAGAGTTTTAACTTTCAAGTTTGCTGAGGTTTTTGAAAAAAAATTTGTTTGTTGCCCTGAATGTCTCTGCGAATTTCTATGTATTCACGTACACAGTTTAGGAATTTATTTTTAAAAGTAGCAAATATGGTCTAGTTTATATGGTTTCAGTGTATCTAACTTATTAGTTTTGGAAAAAATTAATTGTTCGGAGCATTGTTTAGATTTGAAAATTGTTAAATTTTTACTTGGTCAACAAAGTGGATATACAAAATAGCCTTGCTTTATTTGTCTGTGGGATAGAAGAGCAAAACAATTTCAGTGGGAACAAGATTTTTCAGAAAGTCTTTAGCTGATGGTAGAGCTAAGTGCCAAAGTAAATAAGCCGTTACTAAACAGAGACAAAATCACACTTCTACCATTAGGAAATTGTTTTAAGTAAATTTTCAGAAAATTTCCTGGAAAAATTAAAAGGCGGAAGAAATTTGTGGTCTTCAAATTTTGCAATTAATGAAATATGTAAATTTGATAAAAGTTTTCACATTTCCTGAAAGTGAAACTTGGAAAGATTTTATATTGGTAGTAGAAAATTTTCTAGGTTACAATAAACCACGAAATTTTAAAGAAATTGAGCAAAAATGTTGATAAGCTTCAAGAATTTGGGAGCAAATATATAGTAAAAGTATAAAGTTGCACTTTCTCGTCAGTCATCTGAATAGATTTTTTGATAGTTTGGTAAATTATAGTATAGAACAGGGAAAGCGCTTCCACTAGGATCTTAAAGTAATGGAGGAAAGGTATCACGGTAGATGGGACCACCGCACAATGGCAGATTACTGCTGGTCTTTAAAAAGAGATTATCTCCTTAAAAATTATAGAGGAAAATCTCATAAAAGGCGTTTCACTGAACTTTACTTTGATGCATACTAATTAAAAAAAGAAAAGTCACATTATAAATATATCTGTTATAATGTTTTTTATATTCCTCTACTCTTTAAGTGTAAAATTAATATAAAGATTTTAAAAAAAATAGAACAAATCTACCAAAATCATCGATAGTTTCATGAATTATGAGCATAAATATATCAGAAATCAATCGTAGGTATATCAAGAGCAACAAAACTACTGTTGACCAGCGTAATGCTTAAATTAGGTATATTTCAATCAGTAAACCAATCAGTGTTGTTTAAATTTTCGTAAACAATATGCATATATAACGTATGTGATACACCAACAATACGATAATCTAAGTCACTACCAAAAATAAACAGACTTTTTTCGTTTGCTTTTTTTGATATCAATTGCAATCAAGGTCAAAGAAATGTATGTAAGCATTTCATAATCTATTATTTATTTAATATAAAACTACAAGCAGTTGATATTCATGAATTATAAGTCTTTCAAACTTGTGCTCCCGATTGTATCTCCTATTCATCCTTAAGCTTTATGCGCCAAAATATTTTTAAACTAGATTCATGTAGCTTGAAAAAGCAAACATCTGAAATAGTCAGAAACTAGTGACAAACTTTTGTACAAAGTTGTTAAACTAACTACTGGTTTTTATTTCCTAACTCAGTGACATCTCCGTTACAAAAGGAAAAATCTGTCTTTTAAAAAATTGATTGATTTATTTGACAAAGGTATACAAAACTAAACGAAATATATATTAAAGATCATTTAGAAGACAAAGGAACGCGTTGATATGATATGACAAAACGAACTAAACGTTATTGTAACGAAATATAAATAAATACATTCATAGGAGTCTAGTTTTAAAGCTTTACAATATTAAAAAATAAAACCGAATTTCTCGTTCGGCTAACATCGTTTTATCATACGCGTGTATTTTACTATGCTTTGAAGTCATTAATGAAGAAAAATAATACATATATTACCATTAGATTTTAACTAACCCGTATAAATACGTATAAATAAGCCAAAAAGGGATCTTTTATACTTATGAATATCTAGCATTTAGTGAAGAAGCATTTAAACGTCATAGTATGACGTAAAAAGCGCTTGCATAGTGTGATGAATGAATCAAATGCATCTTTTTATTCTCCCAGAAAGTAGATTTATTCAGTTCATCAATAGCGATCATTTAAATTTGTATTCTTTGTTTTCATCAAACATGTTATGGCGTCCGGGAAACAGCAGAATTGCCTAAACATTTTATGAGCCACCATTGTAGTATACATCTACCCGTGATTTTTCACGGGCCAAGCCACTAGTAATATTATAATTATAAGAAAAAAAATGATTTGGGGAAATCGAAAATGAAAATAAAAACATTATCACGCAATACAGAAATAAGTAAAGACAGAGTAAAAATATTTTGACGTCATTTGTTTAATGGTCTTGACATATGTACACGATATAGGTATCTATACGTATGAATGTATGAAGATATAATAAAAATTTTAAAAAATATTTTACTCAAATAGTAAGCAAGAATGAGCTTCATACACGCAAACATGAAACGAAAATAATGTACATATGTGCTTTTGCGTTTGTCGAACTTTTATATTATAGGTATTTGAAATAAGTTTTATTTTCATCTTACGTTTGACGATTTCCTTTACCTCAGTTACGTGATTTGAAATTCCATTCCATTTCCAATGTTAGTATTTGTACAGTTGCATATTATCATAAAATGTGAAATATTTTCTTTTTGCAACATTTGTTCACTGACATTCCTTGAGCTTTCACCAGTTTGTGCATAAAAAAAAATTTGATTGTTCCTGCATTTTTATCATTTAAAGGAAAAAAAAGGTAAATATATAAGTATACAAAGAGCAATACTTCGATAAAGGAAATAATTTTTAAGTCAATTTTAACATTGTGTGATGCCGTTTGTTATACTGTAACGTTTTTACGGGTTCTTAGGATTTGTGTTTAAATAACTACAATTTATTTGCAACAAATGTTTATTTTGTTACACTATCTCAGTCACTAATTGTCACTCACTGTTTATATTTCACTATTTACACTCTTTATTTAGCACTGCACTGTTCACAAGTTATTTAACGTTCGCGATTCACGATTAATGATTTATTTATTACTGCGTTGAAGATTTATTTATAACTGTCCTGCTTATGTTTGTTGTTCGTTTATATAGGAACTCGGCCATCTCTCCAGAACATTCCTACCCTACTTATTCAGTTAGAGCTAGAATTTTCGATTCTGTTGTCATACGATCTGTCCTTTTCCTATTCATCAAGAATTACAGGTTGAAACTTCCAGAAAGGCCGTTTTCTTTCTCATCCACCGAGTAATCCTTTATTGGTCAAACCTTCGCGACTGTTGGTCTCAATATTTTTTTAGTTCCGTTGACTACGCCTCGTTTTTATCCATCTTTCACACTTACACAAGCATAGACCCAACCTCTCTGACTGTCAAGTCCGTGACAATTTTAAGTTTATATGTCAGTTTCATTAATATTAAGTTAAGGTATTGTTTTGAGCATTTACGTTTTGTTTTTTGTGTTTTAAGTCATTTTAACATAAAAGATCATACCATGCCTTTCTAAGATCATAACTCTTGTATCTAGAATTCAATGGGGATTGAGTCCAATACCACTTAATCTATCAACTGATCTAACCGCTGCGCGAAAAAGTGATTCGAATTAAGTATTGAAGCTCCAAAATGGAAAGTAATGTTTATTATTGGTGAATGTAGCATAAAGTTTCTTGAAAAACTGCAATTCGACATTTACGAAATGTTTGAGATGTTGAAATAATTTGTATAACATGAAATTGTGAGCAATTTTAATAATGTCTTTTTAAAAATATACAAACATTTATTAGGTTGTATGTATTTTAAAATAAACCAAAACAAAATTAATTTCATTTGAAATAAATTAGCATTTAAATATTAAATTTACCAAGGCTTTGATTGAATTAAACACCAAATAGAAAATAAAAATAGCGAAATTGGTTTAAATAAAAAAATTTCTAAATTAATTTAGCCAATGCACATTTGCGGTTTAGTAGAAATACACAATTTTAAAGTGTTTTCTATATATATATATTAAACTTATAACTGAAAAACACCATATACTTACCAAATTTGCATTTCATTTTAAATCAAAATACCTAACGCATGTTTTTTTATATTTAAAACGAATACAAATACATTAAATCGGTAGCTCGTTAACATTTTATTATTAAATTTCTAGAAAATCGAATAATTATTTTGAATTAGTTGTATAAAAATATTTTTTGGTACCTACAACATAACAAAACGTAATTTATTTATAAGTGAATCAATTAGCAACGAGAGCAATTGAAGGGCTTGGTACAAGAACCCGGAAGTTCTGACTAACAAATTTTCGGTAATCGTTGAATGAAAATAAAAATGACATCAGTAAGTCCTTACCTTTCCAACATTATATACTTCACAGGACAGTACTGCACGGAAAAAAAATGTGTTGTAGTTTTAACAACATTCCTTGTTAATTTTACAACATTAAATAGTATTATGTAGGATGACACCACGTGTGGTAACGTTTACCAGTCAAGTGTAATTAAAAAACTGTAGTATTGTTTACAACACGAACTAGTAAAAATGTAGTTGAATTTTTGACACTTGCATTTATTTGTCAAAATTATTGGTTATGTTGTACGGCGTATGCGCAAACGCCAAAATTTGTTAATTGTACAACACTCAGCAGTTGTAACAGCTACATATCTTTACTACATTTTGGTAGTTAAAAATACTATACGTTAGAGCTGAATACAGCACAGTGTGTTATCTAATATTACATTTGTGGTTATAGTGCATACAAAGTGCAGTAAAAATATATAAGTTTAGTGTTGTAAATCTTAAAACACTATTTTGTACAATATTGTAGCAAGGAAAAATGGTATAAAAACCAATTTTAAAAATTTGGACTTACACAGGTACTTGCAGCAAGCCCTTCAATTACACTTTTGCGAGATTACACTGTCACCCAAAAAATATTTAATCCACAGATGCGTGTATTTTTTCTCCCTTAGAACCATGAGCATTTTTCTCCAGTACCTACCCTTTAGTTTGTGGCAAATCACTAAAAAACTCCACTCCTCTACAAAAAAAGCATCTAATGTAGAGGTACTATATGGTTTCTGATGGAATTTATTACGCTTAGCATAAATCCTTGACTAGTTTACAAACTTTAATTTTCAGAAAATCGCGTTAAAGCTTTCGAAAATTTCAACAACATACTCATCGCTTGCAATTCACCAGTGATTTAGCTTTTTATGCAGTGAAGTTTTTACGTGATTTCTTGAAAATTCTTGAATAATACACCGAAAATTATAGGTTTGTTCCCGACGTTTGAGTAAAACACATCCACGTAAGACAAAGAGCAAGGCACACTGACCAAGAAACAAGAGTGAGTGAAGAAACGCCCCAGCTCTCGGCCGTTTGGCCGCAACAGGCCGAGAGCCGATCTATGAACGTACATTTTTATGACTATACCTCGCCCGTGTACTGTTTTGGAGGTGTTTAAACACCGCAAAACCAATTTTAAATTAGGGTGAAGCCCTTGCTTCATGATTTTTACTCACTCTTGGTTAATGTGTCTTACTCTTTGTCATTTGGTGGACGTGTTTCAACATCATCAAATGTACAAGTGGAACAAACCTTATATATTATATCTCTGGCGTACGTACTTTCTAATTTTTTGTGACTCTGTTATCTTTGTTATAATTTATTTTTTCATTTCAAGAGGTATAGAATCTGATTTTTTTTTAAATATTCGCTCGGAAAAAAATTAGTTCGATCAGCTGGATGGTGTTAAGATATTTTTAGATAGATACATTATATAATACACGCGTCCAAATTTTTCCAAATTTGGTTTGGTAATTTTTAAAAATCTTATTTAATTTGAATTTCTGCATCATATTTTTTAATATCTTGGATTTTCTGACCAAAAAATGTTTTACAATTGTTGTAATAATGCCCAAATATTGTAAACTGCGCTAATGTCCATAAATATTGGCATACCGTCCTAAATACGTGTTTGGATTGCTTAGCAATCTTCTTCAGTACTACACAGATAGTTTGGATCTTTCCGTGACTGATGTGTGGTAACTTTATCACTACCAGAAGGCTACTGAAGAAGATTACTAAGCAATCGAAACACAGAAATCATGAGTACAGAAATAAATTTTAATTTTATTTTTTTTTTGTTTCAGGTAAGCAAATGCATCTTCATTATCATCCTTATTTTGTTTACATAATAAGAGAATTTGAGAATAACAACCAGCAGCCAAAAGTGAATGTACTTTTATTATAATGTTAATGAGCAGATATGTAAGTAAGTCACGTTCAGTTGATGTTTTCTTTCATATTTGATATTTAATATTTCCACTAATTAAGTTAATTAGTTCCGTTGTTTCATCATTACCTACAAAGTAAATTTTAAGCCATCTAATTAAAGTTTAAAAAATCTTCTACTTATTGTGTTAAATTTTTAATTTAAATAACCATAGAACTTTAAAAAAAAACTTAATAAACTGTTGATTATAGCTTGATTAATCATATTTAAAAAAAGTTAATAATTAAAATTAATTAAGAAACTGTTATTTTGAATGAATTATTACATGTTATGAAAAAATGTTGACATAATTAAATGTTTACATAAATGAGCTATTATAAATTTGCAACCCAAGGGAAAAATTAGATCTTATCCATAAATAATATTTAATTGGAGTTTAAAAATAATATTTAGTACAGATCAAGGCATTTTTAGTTTTACAATTAATGAAAATGCATGCAAATAGTAAACATTTTTAGTTTTTACAACGACTATCGACACTCTGGTGTTAGGATGTTGAAATTTTCGTGAAAGCAGAACCTCGATAAAATAGAACATGAGTCGCTTTACTATGATCAATCTGGGAAACTGGTGAAAATGAAAACCGCTGAAAATGATAACACGTATCTTGGTGACAAACCAAAAGCATTTTCCAACATATTATTTCAGTTCCGCGTTTTAGATGGCGTAGCAAACTTAATTAAATTTTCATCTTTTCGTTATAAACATGCTAGGAAAATTATATGCGAGATAATTGATAGAAACAAGAATAGGTTCTGGCAGAGTTTCTAGGTTAGTTTTACATAAATAATGATGTTTTCAGTTCTTTCAAATACGTGCATATTTGAAGAAATAAATAAGGCCGTACTTTTATCACAAACGAGATGCAACATTAAAATTTCACAGCATTTTGAGCTTTTTTCTTTATTTTCACTTTTCGTTATTTTTTTAACTCGTGTTTTTAGTTTCATAAAACTAAAATGGTGTGAATAGCAATAATAAAAGGAATACAGCAGCTCGAAAGTTTTTTTTTTATAACTAAACAACCAAGATTTTTAAATAAAAAATTATAGAATATGTTTCTTTAGAAATGTTGAAAATATTATGTGTAGGTATTAAAAATTAAGTAAGTACTGTTGCTTACAAATATTTAATTCAATTTTTTATGAATTGTGAGTCGTTTTCTTGTAAAAAAGAAAATCTGGTATATAACGTATTTTTAAATAGCCCTCCGAAGGGCTGATTTTTCACTAGTTTCTAAAAAGTGATCAACTTGATGTTGTATAAAAAATCAGCCCTCCCGGGCGAATGTCGATTTAAGACCTTGTTTGACTGAATTACTAACGTTTAAGCAACGATAGGTAATTTTTCGTAAAACAGGATGACATTGTAAATAATTTCGTCAAAAGCCCAAAAAATTTCTTTTATATAAATTCAAATAAAATAAGTTTGGTAACTGCACAATATGCATATCGTTAGTAATTATATCTAGTAGATGAAAGGATTATTTAGTTGCAACTGTAGAGGATACTTGTGCTTATCAAAGTATAAAACACGAGATTGTGGGGCTTATTCTCAAAACATCTCTGATAGTAAGCTCATGCATTTCTGAAACATGCATGTTTTGTAACTAAACCTTGTAATGAAGTAGAAAAAATAATCATAATGTATTTATTTTTAACCGACTTCAAAAAAAAGAGGAGGTTCTCAATTCGACTGTATTTTTATTTTTTATGTTTGTTACCTCAGAACTTTCGACTGTGGGAATCGATTTTGATGATTCTTTCTTTATTTGACAGCTGATGCTTTTCGAGTGGTCCTATTTTAAATTGAAGGAAATTTACTTTTCGTTCACTTCTAAGGGATTGAAAACTTAGGGATGAAATATTAACTTCTTATTGGATAGCTCGATTTTAATAATTCTTTTTTTTTTAAGTAGAACATTACTTTAAATTAATTTAATTTCTATTTTTATACAAAACTCCACTCATAAGGGGTTAAACATTAGGGATGAAATTATAAATTTAACCTCGCTAACCCGTTTTTGATATATTTTTTTTCTATTACGTACTTAATACCTTCAAATTGTTCACATTTATGAAAATATGGGATGAAATAATGATATTTAAATGAATCATCGAATTTTGCTGATTTTTTCTCTATTGGAAAGAGTATTCTAATTAGTTCTTTCATTACATTTAAAAGCAAAAAATGTCAACCCTTAAGAGCAAAAGGGGATAAAGTAGTAACTTTTAACTTTAAATATGAGCAGCTCGTTAAGTAGGTATAGCCATATTCAAAGAAATAAAATCAGTTACCAAACTTCAGATAATTAAAAATCGAGAAAATAATAAAAATTATAACAAAACGAAAATATTTTTGGCTGACACCAACTCCAAAAATAACAATAGTTGTACATTATATCATCTTAATAATTTGTAAGTTGTAGATACTGCAAGGATACACAATTATTTTTTTACTTTTTAGTGCATTTTATTTTAAGATTTTTAATTAATTTTGAAGTCGGTTTTTCATTTTCCTATAATTTTTGCTGAGATTATTAGGATCAACTGTGATAGAAATTAAATTCTTTTTTTTTAAATCAAATATAATATATTGTCGATATTTTTCTTCCCCGAAAAAAATATTGCTAAGAATTGGTTGATTAATTCCAGAAAATGGAATTTATTTCGATTGACTCAATAGAGAAACAAAAAGTACATTGAAAAAATACATTGTTCCAAATTTTAATTATCTTGATTAAATTCTATAACGGGGTTACAAAAAAATCACAAAAATAGTTATTTTATAAAGGAAAAGAGGTGAAACCATAAAGCACTACTGGATTCAAGGGAAGTTCGAGCAAACTTTCTAGCATTTAGATATTGTGCATATATGCCCAGCAAAATTTTATTTAATAGAATAATAAATAGTGCTGCGTTAATAATATATATGAACCAAATGGATCTTAAATAAATTTTAATTTTTTATTTATGTATTAATAAAAAGATTTTTAGTAAATTAAAAGTTTTTTTTTGATAAATACACCATAGTCAATATAATATTTTACAATCATAAAAAATGACTTATGTTTATAGTAAAAAATGTAGTTAATTTTAATTCGTTACTTGAAGCATAATTTTAAACAAATACTTCAACATAAAAAGTAATAAAAGTAAAATGAAAATAACTTTTAAATTTTTTACCTTACAAATAACTTTGTTTAATTTTTCATATATAAAACTTAAAAGCTATGGAGTCAATGAAATTAACGTTTATTTAACTTTTTCTAATTAGTGCCTTTATTCTTTAAATCAGCAAATGTCATTAATTAATATACTTGAGTTTAAAACCAATTCAATGTTAAAAAAGTAATTTTAATGTTTTTTTCTGACTCGTTTCAAATATCAAAGGGTTATATTTCTTTCCTTAATAAATCATAGTTTTTGTCTTCTAAAAAATTTAAAATATTTCAGTTTATACTTTGATAAAAAAATACAGACTGAAATTACAAAATTGTATTCATAACTCTTATTGCAAAAAATATGATATAACGATCGTAAATATATAATAAACAACAAAAAATGGTTGAAGCAATTTTAGAAAATTTTACGACTCGTCTTGATCAAAACTGCTCATTTTTTCCTCAAAAATAAATGCTGTATGAGTTTTCCAAGAAAGCAAGATAATCCAGGTTCGTTATGTTTTTAGCACATTCGTACAGAAAAGCATTTCATATATATATCTACTTCGTTATTCACCTTCTAAATACATTTCCATCAAGTTTCAAGGGCAAAAATATATTATTTTAGTACTATATCAAAAATAAAATTATAAAATGAACGATGAATTATGTAAATGTAGGCTTCATTAAAAAAATATCTGGATAAAATATTATCTTGGATACACGCATTTTAAAGTAAATACTCCTTTTCATCTGTGAAAAGGTTGAAAATATAGTTAAAATTAATTATTTCCCATGATGTGTGTCTCTTTGTGACCGTGGTAGGTAAAATTAGATATTTTTAACTGTGGACAGGAAAGACAGGAAAAAAAATTCATTTGCGTAATTCAGTTAAAATTATAAAGGAAATTATAAAAGATAAATTAAATGAATGTAAATCCTTACTTTCATAATGATATATTCTGCATTTGTAGATATAATTCTGACATAAGTTTTTCTTACTGGCGTTAAAAACTATAATGACCATTAACGACAGCAATTTTGTAAATAAAATATATACGAGATAGATTTTATTGCACTTCTCGGAGCAGATGGAAAAATTAATTCCACAATCATAAAACTTTGATAGATTAGATAAAAGTTGGACTTATTTTGCTAAATTAAGACAATTAATCATTGACAACGGTTGGCAGCTGAGAACTTTGAGCCTAAAATATTTTAGTTAATACGTGTTCGTATATTTTTAGTATTCAGAGGTCTTTCGGTTTGGCATAAAATTGTTAAATTACACCAAGATGTTGTTAGTGTTTTGTATATCAGTCTAGGTACTAGCATGCCTTTCGGCTTTTTGCCAAACAATGTGTACGTCATTTAATTTATTTGACGGCAAAATATTTTTGTTAGTGTATCTACATTCTATATAAGTAGATACAAAACAATATTTGTACTCATTAATCGATACGTAATAAGACCACCAAATTTAATGCTAATAATTAATCAATTTATAACCATTTATATTGAATAGAACGAACCTACACATTCATCTAAACATGAAAAAAGAATTTAATTTAAAAAAAAACTTTGATTTAATTTTTGCTTTAAAACATTAACGCGTTCAAAATTCAATAATTTATCTTTGAAAATTGAACTCGCAAGATTATTCTTTTAAGGGATATAACACTTAAAGTGTGATAAATATTGTTTAATTGGATTAAGACGTGTTAATAAACTACACGATAAATTTAATAAATGTAAGATAATACCTAGTAAGTAAAACACAAGATACTCGTTTTTTTTTATTAGTCCTGCAAACCTAAAAAGAAATTAGATTAGATTAAAAACTATACTATTATAATATAGATTAAGTTCATCTTCAATTATTTTCATTTAATCTGGGTTCTGAAATATTTCTTGAGAATTTTATGAAAACGTTTATCTTACAGTTTAAATTTTCTTATCAAAATCGTTGGAGTTTCTGTTTGATTGATAAACTGATCCATGTAACACGAACTTTTTATTAGGGCTTTGTACGTCAAAAACGGAGAAACAAAACCTTTAAATATCACTCATCAGTCCGGCAGAGTGTCCGTCTGTCACGGGGAATTTTCTTCTATTTCACACGATAAAAATTTTTGAAATTTGGCATACCTATACCGATTTGAAGAGTTTGGTAATTTGAGATATGGAGATTTGAAGGGGTATTTTGGGGTTGGAATGGAAAATCAATTTAAAAAAATATATCAAATGTATCTTATAATGTTTCAAATGAAAATATGTATAAATATATATAAGGTCTCCAATATACCAATATACTTTTTGAAATGTTTACAAAGTAAAAATATTAAAGTTCATTGTTTGTTAAATTTTTTACCCTAATTCAATAATTATTGAAAATTTTTTCCCTGTCCTCAGCATCTTTTTTTCTTTAGCTATCTTTTTCTTTATTGTTTTCATTAACTATTATCGAACTTCATTCTTACTATCCAGGAAAAATTGAGCAAAATTTCAAAGTTTGCTAAAGAAAATATTAATTCTTTTCCTGCATCTCTTGAGCTGTCTGAACCTGCAACCCGACTTGTCATCTCTTGTGCTTAAAACAAACACAGTAGGTTTGTTCCAATTGTCCTTCTGATGATTTTTAAACACTGACAAATAGACAAGGAGCAAGACAACATTGACCAAAAGACAAGAGTGAGTGAAGAACATAAAGTGACAAGTTCGCTCGAGTTACAAACTGGTGAATCAGTAGTTAAACATCTTCAGATCAGTGTCGATATAAGCTATTGTCACGAAAAAGTACGTACATAGTTCGACTCTTGGCCTAATGCGGCCTAGCGGTTGTAAGCTGAAACATTTCTTCACTCACTCTTATCTCTTGGTCAATCTGTCTTGCTTTTAGTCTTTCTGTCAGTGTTTGAGCATCAACGTATGGAACAAACCTGGTATTAAATATTTTTTCATGCCAACTGTCGGTTATTATATTTTGTCGTGATTTTCCATCTTTAATTGATACCGTTATATTTTTGTTTCTTTTAAAAAAGGTAAAATATTTCATGCAAATATATCCATATACAAGAAGTAGGGTTAATCCAATGAATTTATAAGAGATTTTATAATCTTTTTTTTTGTTAAATTTTAGTTTATTTCTGTGAAAAGTACTAGGATAATTATTTAATAACTTCCGCTCCCCACAAAAATTATTTTATGAAACCTAACACAAATTATGGATACGTGTTGAATGTGTAACCTAAATTTTATTATTTAAACAATTTTTTCTAATCAATGAAGAAATACTATAGGCTATAGGGTCTAGGTTTGTTATTCTAGGGTTAAGCGAAGAAAGTAACTGCCCTAATATAAAATTAAATTTTAGTTAGAATTTTTAAAATGTCAAGAAATAAGGACCATATTTTCTACGCAAACATGTGGGTGCAAACATTTGTTTCAAACTAACCAAATGTGATAAAAACGAGTAAAATTATCTAAATTTTTATAAAAGTAGGAGAAATGGAAAAGGATTTCATCATCATTAATAAGAATTTATTTTTAACTTTTTGTTTTTAGGGGGTATGAGATAAAAAAAAAATATTCTTGTAAATTTTATAACTTAAGAAAATATGTATGAAGAAATAATTTCTTAAATGAGCAAGACACTAATTTTTTTGTGAAATCCTACTTGACAACATTCTGAAAAACTCAACAAGTCACGAAGTCGTTGAAGATTTGAACACATAAACGTGTATAAAATACATATATATATATACTTATGTTATGTATAATGTATATAAGCTTACAGCTACTTTACGTTACAATAATTTTTCTCTTGAGGATCATTCGAGTACACATTTGACATTTTTCGAATAAATTTGAATACACAAAATTCAAAATTTAGAAAACGCGTAGTGTATTGATATGTTATAAACATGTAGATATTCCTAAAAAAATTGGTAAAAAGCAGCTTGCAGTTCTTCCTTGTCATATATCACATCGTTAAAATGTTTTTCTTTTTTAACGAAAAATAAAATATTATATCAATTCATATTATATCAATTGTTTTTCTCATAAAATTTTACTTGTTATATTGTTAACCAAATATTTATTCATATTGGCTATTAGTCAAAAATGTCTGATTCCCAACTAGGGTGAGTTGACGTATAACATTCCTTATTTTTAGGCCACCTATTGGTAAGAGCATTAGTTCTCTCCACTTCATGCGCCAAGTGGTTCTGGGTTCGATCCCCATTGAATCCTAGACTTAAGATTGTAGACCTAAGATATACTAACCAACAGAAAGTTTCTGTGTTTAGACAGTCGTGATATGACCTTAGCTGTTAAAGCGACTTAAAAACACCAAAAAAAAATCCTTATTTATAGTTAAAATACTATTAAGTAAGCTTTCTACTTAAAGACCCCCTGTAATGTTTTAACGAGTTATTTTTTTTTAATGCAAAAAATTTTTGTTGGACAATTAAAATTTAAAACAATAATAAATTTCGAGACTCAAAGAACAGATTTATATTAATGAACGAAACGCAAAACAAACTGAATTATTTATTTAAACGCAAAATGAAATTAGATTTGGTACTTACATCTAACCTTTTAAATGAAATATACGAAAAATGTTGCACCCACAACCGTCGACATGGTATTTTATTTTTTCATACATTTCGTCTATTTGCTCTTGCTAAAATTCCACAAAAAGAAAATGTGCATTTTTTATTGAATAGAAATAAATATTTCGTTGAAAATAAAAACTATCCAAATGCGACGTTCTTTATCAAATGTAAGGTCACCTTTATACCTATAACTTTCTGATTTTTTATCAAAAAGTTTCCATTATCATTGGATAATATAAATAACTCAGGATTTAGTAGACCAATTAATCGCTGTTATTTTATTTATTTCAATTTGAAACGTTTCGTCGGTGTTATTCCGACTTCATCAGGCACCTTGAAATTTTTTTTATTTTTTTAAATAACTTTGCACAATCTTCACCTAGGTCTAAAAAGCGCAATATTGAAAAACATATAAAGCTATATTATATTATAGAAACGTAATAATTTTGCATCATCAGACTATGTTTTTATTGAAATATTTTAAGGTGCCTGATGAAGTCGGAATAACACCGACGAAACATCGCAATATTAAATAAATAAAAAAAAACATTGATTAATAATTTATAAAATTAACCAATTATTGGTCTACTAAATCCTGACTTATTTATATCAATAATTAATTTAGACCTGAAAAAATGGAATTATCATTGGATAATTGAATTTTTTTTTACTCATTTTGAATTTCAGTACAAATTTATTTTAAGCTAAATGTTATCAACTAAAGTCTAAACGGTGGACAGACGCCTTATTTTCAAGAATAATTTATTTCCTACTTCGTAAATATTGGTATTTGCCTAATTAAAATTTAAGCATTCTTTTTGGCCCTATTGCAACTAAGAAAAACAAAATTTAACATTAAATAAAAATAAGTTTAAATATAATATTCAAATTCACAAGAAAAATGAATCGTTTTGAAATTATATAAAAAAATTTAATTGAAAAATTTGTTAATAAAATTGGCAATTGGTGAGAAAACTACAAATTTGAATTTCTTACTTTCAATGAATTACATTTCTAAAATATTAAATAAACTCTTGTATGAATCTGAATACTTATTCCAGACGAAATTCGAACTATTGCGGTTATTTGTTTATTAATTTTTTTTTTGGAATATATTTGGGTGTATCGTAGGTTTCTTCCGCGCCTCGCTATGAATAAATCTGATTTGCTATATTTATAATGGATGCCACTATAAATAAAATGAATAGTGGAACTAAAATTCCCAAGACAACGGTACATTAGCATTTAATCAAGATGGGATATGCGAATCGATATGAAGTTTGGGCCCCACACCTAATGACAGAGACCGGCCTTAGGTTTGTTCCTCTTGTCCCTTTGATGATGTTCAAACACGTCCAACGAATTACAAAGAGCGAGACACAGGGCACTGAGGGCTGAAACATTTCTTCAGTCACTCTTGTCTCTTGGTCAGTATGCCTTGCTCTTTGTCTTACGTGGACGTATTTGGCTTCAACGTATGGAACAAACCTCTTATGAACCGCGTCTCTACGTGCAGTTTGCTTCTTCAGCGACATGAAAGAAATCATTTCTTAAGACTTAAAAAGTCTTGTCACGGAAGACGAGACTTCCATTTTGTAGCAAAATTTGCATCGGAAACTCACTTGGTCTAAGGAAAATCGATCTCTCTCCAACTGTTGTGAAGTCTGGACTTTATCCGAAGAAGGTTCTTTTATGCATTTGGTGGGACTGCAATGGTGCAGTGTAATAAGAGCTCCTTCCTCAAGGTGAAACGATCAATGCTGACAAATATTACAATCAACTCGATCAATTGAAAGCCGCAATAGCAGAGAAACTGCCAGAACTAGTGAACTGACGAGGAGTTGTTTTCTATCACGATAATTCAAGAGCGTATGTTGCATTAGTCGTAAGGCAAAAATAATTATATTTTGTTTGAGACGTTCTAACTCATCCATTGTACTTCCTAGAACTTTTCCATCTGATTATTCCATTTCTCTCCTTAAAAAATTTTCTCCGTGGTAAATCTCTCAATAAGCCTCAATAATTTTGGAAAGAGAGCATAATGAGGCATCCTGAGAGATGAGAAAAGGTTATAGATCAGAACGGTTTATAAATAACACAATAAATCAACCTCAGACAACAAATATCGTGCATTCATTTCACATAAAAAATGGGAAAAACTTACAGTACAGCCTAATATGTTCCTCGCTGTGTTGTCCATTTGGAAATTTGGAAATATGCCATTTCATATATATACTCGTTTAGCCAATGTAGACTCAATTTGACTAAAATTAATGACCTAAAAGTTATCCTACAAAACGTAATTAAAAGGAAACATTTAGTTTTTTTTAGTCTAGTTCAGTATTTCAGATGTGTTTCGACAGTTGTGATATGACCTTAGATGTGAAAGCGACTTAACACAAAAAAATAAATAAAAGATTCTTATCTATACTTTTTATTTGGCTATAGTTTTTCAAGAGCTTTAGATATCAATGCTAATGTGTATTACGCATGCAGGTACAGCTTTTGTCCGTTTTAAATAACAAAAAAAAAATTGCCTCAAAACGATTCATCATAAATCACCTAAATACAAAAAATCTTATCATTTTTTTATCAATCTAAAATAATCTAATTTTTGTCTTAAGATATTCTTATCATTACCTATAGTAAGTTAAAAAAATTTCATTTTAGGTACCTAAATTAAAAAATTAAATAAATAAACATTGTCGGTCTTGCTGAAGGGATTTTTTTAAATGAATAATATTGTAAGCAAGATCACATTTAATCAAAAATCCTATAAAACCGAAACAAAATATAAAATCAGTTGAATTTTCTTTAAAATCTTAAAAAAAAAAATAATGTATTATATTATATGATATTAATATAGTTGTAATAAATAATAATAAACTCTAAATGTTCGTTTTAAATTTTATTATTAGCTCTGTCTTTTGCAACGCTTTTGTAGAAGCATTTCATCAATTCAGATTCAGTAATACATTTAAATAAGTATTTATGTTTTTAAAGCAAAAAATATTTTTCTTGAATACGAAAGGTATATAAAGTCCATGGTACAAGAATTGAAAGAACACTTGAAATTCGATTAGAATGCATTGGAGTTTGCATATATTGTATGTTGTATTCGATTTTCTCAAACAGAGAGAGTTCTGAAGGTATTTAGGTATATAAGAGAGTTTACATTCAAATTGGAATTTACGAAAAATTTTCTTTGAAATGTTCCATACGCGGATAAGTTAAATATTTAATATTTTCTCTTTTTAGTAAAGGTAGTAAGGATTAACCTTCCACTTACATATTTTACATCACATTATTTTACAGATCATAGAGGATAAAATTAAATTTACAAATATGCATAATTATTTTGATCGATTGAATTAAAATTACCGTAAACATATTCATTGATCGATACTTGAAATTATAGCAGAAATAGTGCTATAACACTATTTCACATAGTGAAAAATAGTCTTATGAACGCACTCGTTAATGATTACCAGTCATATTTCTAAATATTCTTTATTTATGTACAAGTCCTTAGTCTCATTGAGACTGAGGGCTTTAATTTATTAAATTTATATATCACAAAATTTATTAGATAGATTTTCTATAAAACGGCTTCTTTATTTAAATGCTCAGTCAGGTGAATCAAACTAAAAATAAATAAAGTTGTTGGAGGCATAAACAATACAGTTTATATTATGATAATAGTTTTAAAGAAACTTAATAAGGTCACTGATAAAATAACAGTATAATATTGTTCTATTGGTAGTTAAACTTTTAATTTTAATTTTTGAAATAGATATCTCATTGAACTTGAAGAAGCTTGAAGGAATTTTTCATTTAGATGAAAAGTTTTGTAAGGTTAAAGTTACGCCAATCAACTGGCTTTAGCTGGTTTGAATAATATATAGCTCCAAATATATTATTAATTATTCGTTAGATTTGAAGAGCCGAGTTTATCATTAAAAGTAAACTAAGATATCATTTATTAATAAAATAAAAGTTCTTAGCACGTGAACGTTCATTTCCTTTCGCAATATTACTCGTCAAAGTTCCTAAA
Source organism: Sisyra nigra (assembly GCA_958496155.1). Lineage (NCBI taxonomy): Eukaryota > Metazoa > Arthropoda > Insecta > Neuroptera > Sisyridae > Sisyra > Sisyra nigra. Next base: position 1,839,233 of record OY292317.1, read on the forward strand.
TTTATTTCTCTTCATTTCCGACTTACGCGTAAATCGTGACCAAGTCTATAACGTTTGTCATTCTAATGTAAGATACTTTTGATGTTTATCTATTCAAAGAACTCATGTAAAACTAAAAGTATGACTGCATTTTTTTAAGATAAGAATATAATTTATTTATAACATTCTCATTTACCATTCTTCTTTTTTTTTTAATTGGGTGATTCACTTTGATATGCTGAATAAGTAAATACATAATAATTGCTCCACACGTAACTGTCATTTTTATTATTATATATTAAATGTCTCAGCTTAATTGCCAAATTTAAATGTTATATTCTGAATCAAATATTTTTTACTTAGGAATTTCTTATGAAAGTATTCGAATTAAATAAAATGAGAATTTTTCGTCCTTAATAAATCTTAATGTTTTTACCACATTTTTCTTCAAATCATGGAAATACCTCATAACCAATTCTGTAACATTGAACAAGATTTTCGATTACATTATATATTTACACATTTTTGATAAATTTTTTTAATTCATTGTTGTATGAGTTCAAATAGCCACACAGCGAACAAGAATAGATATATAAGCAATCTTATAGATAGGTTTCTTACGTTTTTTTTTTTAATATTGTTCAATTCCTATACTTGTGTTCCTTTAAGACTTGAGAACCTTTCACACCAAATATCATATGAAATAATTTATTAATTTCAATAGAATGGATTAGTAGCAATCCTTTAGGAAGCGTACCTTTTTTAGGATTAATAATATTTAATGTGTTATCTTAAGATCTGAAGAATTAGGTTTGGTTGCCTTAGGTTCCCTATTCTAGGATATAGTATTATTTTAAGTCCATTATGACTTATTGGCTAGTCTGCTATTTCTCGGGCTCTCAGATAAGACAACGGATTCTTAAGGATCTTGCTAAAAAATAATTGAAAATTAAGAATTTAGTAGAAGTTTTTTGGTAAAAAACAACGCAATGGTCACATCTAACTATTTTCTCTTGAAAAATAAATTGGGCTAGATTGTTCTGGAGGCTCTGTCGGCTTCACCTCAAATCATATTTACTGCGAAGGATTTCATTCTCCTTCCTCGATAGTTCGAACGTTTACTCAGCCAAACTGATTAACTACCTGTAAATCCACAATGGATTTATGGTTTCTAGGAATTAAACCTATCGCTACACTTCTATCATTGTTATAATACAAATTAGTTTAAATTTATGTCGTCTCTACGATATGGTTTGTATATGGACACAGCTGCCTGCCGATGTATGTTTTTTGTTGCGCAGTTTTTATAGTATTAATTTTTTTTGTTCAGAAAATTAAAATTTTGTGGGAAATAAAGTATTTTATAGCACTTTTTGTAATGTTTACTACCTGTACGTGAAATCTCGTCCTAATCGGACCAGTCGTTTTCAAGTTTGCCGAGAACAAACAGGCAGACAGACAAAGCTATTCGAAATAAAAAGTAGCCTTTAATATAAGTTACAATATTTAGTTAGTTTTTGTGAAAATTCAATTGAAATCGGCCCAGCCGTTTGTTGTTTCTTGTTAATTTGTGATGATAAAATAGAACGCTACTAATGCTTCTAAAACCGCGCCGCGATTCAGACGTCATTTTCATCATTAAACTTCAAATAGTACCTATAACAGCTACTGAAAAATTCGAGAAAAGTAATTACTTATTTATTAATAATATGTGTCATTTGTATAAATAGTTATTTTTAATTTAAATATAAAATAAATAAATAAGTAAATAAATACAACAAAAATTCAAATTACGCGCGCCAAGAAACCGAGTGGTTTTGCGGCTAGCTTCATTTTGTTAATTTTTGTCTCAAGATGGTCGCACATATAAAAATTTTACTCTCATCATTTTTTCATAACTTCAAAAATCGAAAATCTTTTCTGACGCAATTCATCCAAAGCAATGTTTCCTATAAACTTTTAAATTACTCTAAGATTGTTTTATTTTAAAGAAATCTCTAGACAACAGCATTCAGTGCAATGAGTAAGATTGCATATAAGTAAAAGATAATAGATATCACCAAGACGATAGGTATAAGTATAGTAAATTGTAGCCACCAAACGTAATTTGAAGTGAGTGCAAGCTTGTCTTGGTCTTGCGAATATCTCTTGAGACATTAAAGGGAAAGGATCTAACGATCTAACGAACTCGGGATCTGTATCTACTTAGCTTAAAGGTCTCAAGAGATTTAAAACCATATTTCTAATGTTACAACTTGCAACAGTTTACTTAAGTTTTTAGACGTGCATTAACCGACAACTATAAATATTTTCATGATCAGGCATTTGATTTTCATTTTATAAAATCTCACAGAAAATCTAGAGGTATGTAACAAATGTATAGAAATGACAAATAATAAATTCAAGTGTCAAAGTGTAATAAATATTTCGTTAAACATGAATTACCAGTCAATTCTCTGTAAAACAAAATAACACTTATTCCTTTTCATGTTCTTTCTCTAAGGCTTTTATAGACTTAAAAAATAAATGTAAATAATTTTTCATGCTTTTCAAATAAATATTTTAAAAAAACTATGAACAGTTCCAATTTTATTTCTACGCATGTATACACATGTAATTCTTTCATGAGCTCTTTTATGTCAAGCTTGATGGACTATCAATCTATTTTCTTTAACGCGTCGTGTTATAAAAGACATTTTTCGGTTTCAATTCAATTGAAAAATGATTCCTTTCCAATTTACAAGGATATAAAAAGCAGATGCTCATCTTTTGCTTTGAGTCAATTCAAAGAACTCATTGGATCAAATCAACTTGGAAACTTGATAAACTTTATTTTTCCCTCATCTGTTACAAATCCATTTTACACAATGGTAGATCAGCAGCTAGTTATCTACCATGAGGCACAAATTTTATTTTACACAGCGATTTTGTTTAGTTCAATGTTATAAATGTTTTAATTTACATTTAATTACCAAACTTTATTTATGTATATCTCGCATTCGTAATTACAACTTGTTTCTATTGGTTTGTTATCTTTTTATGTTTAACTACCCAGTTTTATGGTCTTTTCTTTTTATATTTTCCCCTTAATTGTATTCAAATCCCAATAACAATTACTATATGAGTAAACAGTTAAAACAAGGTGCCCCTTAGACACAAAATTTTTCAATAAATTTATGCTTAATTCTAATAAATTATATCCAGTTTTCCAATTGAGTAGTCCTTTTTTAGCAACTTAATGTTTTTGTAAGGTGAGAGTGGTAACCCACATTTATTTACACATAAATATTCACACATATATATATTGTTTCGTCAGGGCAGTTGCGAGAGGTATCACTGCATGTTCGAATGCATTCCATTTGTTCCAATCTAGTCGCTACATCATTCCTCTCCTAGTGACTTGGTCACGATTATTGTCGTCGTTGGGCTGTGAGACTCTGAGCTGTTGCGAATGAAGCCATTGTGGAGCTGGGGCCGCTGGGGGCGAGCTGTTGTGGCTCGAGTCTGAAGACGACGTGGGACGGGTATGGAGTAGTACAACCGAAAGCCTAGGATGCCGCTACTCCATAGTCAAGTCCTTCGTGAAGGGGTCCAATGCATGTAGCGACTGTATGGCGTCCAAAATATGAGGCGAAACTTGCAGGTTTAGGCAGAATGACCGTTTCTCGCGGCTGCGTTGCGGGCTGCAATTCGGGGTCACCAGAATGTAAGGAGGGAGTGGTAACCCACATTTATTTACACATAAATATTTACAATTAAAGTGGCCAGCACTGGCCCCATAAAAATTGAATTGTTCAAAGTATATAACATCGTTTCGTCAGGGCAGTTGCGAGAGGTATCACTGCATGTTCTTATTCTATTTCTAGTTGCCACATTTTTAATAGCAAATAAAATATTCTTTAAAAATAATAAAAATGGTTTGCGACTCTCTTAATTCTGTTCGTTTTGTGTGCCAAAGCAGTTTTTAAATAAGTGATTCAAATGCCAAGTTTTGGTAAATAAAAAAGATTTGCTTCAAGGCATTTTTAGATAAATTGAAAGATATACTTAAAACCAAAAGTTGAAAAAAGTAAAGTATTTGACGTATATCTGAAGAATATATTTATTATAATATTCATTATTTTTTTATGTTATTGTATATCTTTTGTGGATATTTTTTGAATCAATTATTTTTATCAAATTAAGTAAATTAAGATAATTAGAAAAATTAGAAAATGTTATTGGAAGGCATAAATACGAAAGCAAACTGAAATGAAAATACAATGCGGAAAAAGTTGAAGAAATTTAATTGGCCGAGTTTCTTACGTATAATTAATCATATAAAACCTGCACAAAATTTAATTCAATTATTTGAAAATATATTTCTTACCCAAATTCTTTTAACCCTGATTATTAAATCCCATTTTTAATAAAGTGCATCACAAATTTCAATTATCTTAAAAAGCTTTGCTGTGTTTAAATGGTTTTGGCCCGAATTAAACTTCATGAATTATAATTAAATTGTACGAAATTTTTGCTTCTTTTATCATAAAGTGCAATTCATGTTTGTAAGTGAAAAAAAAAAAACGATATGTAGACGCTAGTTCAACTAGTTTCACAAGTTGAAGGCCTCTTAGGATATCTTCCAAAGATGAATTCTTTAAGCTGAATAGTAAATATGATATTATCTGAACGTATTTCTCTCCTCTTCAAGCCGATAATGAAGTCGGTAACTCACCACTTGAGATTGCATCGCTGCCTTTGGATGTAGAACATGAAAAAAATAAAGTTGGATAAACCTTGTACGAATTGTTTTATGTGAATTTTTATTAATTTTGTGATGGTATATAAGAAGACTAGCTGGTCCCCGCCCGCTTCGCTGAGCTTATCTAAATTATACTGATTGAATAATAGAAACTTTCATCCCATCAACAAAAAAGACAGATAGATATTTTTAGATCTTTGATTCATAGAAAGTTCATGAAAATCAGATTAATTACTTTTTCAAGAAGATATTCTATATAGCTATCTAGAAGAGCTATCTTATTGGTTCTATACGTTTTTATGAATATTATAAAATACGTATACTTGTGTTAATGTGTTAAAAGCAATACAATTCAAAAATGTTGAATGTATTATAATATATTTAACTGAGTTTTTCACCAAGTTCAAATTTTTCAATAGTAATTTAACAAGTTTATTTCTAAACATTATAGACATTCAAAATTGAACAATGAAAGAAATTTCAATGTTTAAAAAATTTTTATTATTAATTATTCGATGTTATCGGAAGTTAAATTACAAATCACATTTTGCTATAGAAATTGTAACTTTTATTCAAACTTTTTTGGAATGATTGTATTAAAACGTTATTTCACGAACTTTAAGTAGAGCTTTTTTAAACACACGATTCCTGCAGGATAAATACAATTGTAATGCTATCTTTTGAGAACCATGCATTATTCTAACATAAGAAATAATTTATATTATTTTCTGACGTCTCAACTACCCTATTACAAAAAATTATGTCAATATTTTGCTCTATGACAAAGAAAAACAAATCTTTCCCACGGGAGTAGTACATTTTTTCTGGATAAAAAAGAAATCAGGCCTTCTTGAGGATAATGCGCTAGAACTCTATTTCACGTACTTTAACGAAACTTCTATTAAATACATGGTTCCTATAAGATGCAATTATCTTGTGATCCCACGGGAAGAGTACAATTATGTCGATTTTTTGCTCTATGAAAAATAAAAACGTATCTAGCCCACGGGCCTGTACATTTTACCTGGATAAAAGGTAAACCAATCTTTCTTGAGGAAAATTCGTTAAAAAGCTTATCCATGAACTTTTACGAAACTCCTTTTAAATACTCATATCCTGAAGGATACCATTCTTATACTTTCCTACGGGAACCGTGCTATATTCTGACATAAAAGTAGCCTATATTTATTCTCTGACTCTCAATTAGCCACCTCATTGTAAGAAATTATGGTAATCTTTTGCTCTGTGAAAAATAAAAACTTATCTATCCTACGGGAACCGCACATTTTTCCCGCATAAAAATAGAGTGTAGGATAAGAAAATTATTTTTGACTTGAGGACATTATGAGTTATTACTATTAATACATTATAATCAGCTAACAACGTTTAGTTTCAGTATGATTTTTCTTTAAACCAGTTTTTCTATTTTCCCGATGAAATGATAAGTTTTTCCGAAATAAAACGTATTGTAGATAATGATTCACATAATTAGCTATCATCATACTTAAATATCACCAATATGCATTTTCAAATAAAAATGTATAGTTTATGCATAATTTTTGTTCCAACCCGTTTTTCAATTTCCCGGATAAATGAGACATTTTCCTGTAATAAAAAGTATTCTTTTTAATGACTAAGATTGTCATTAATCATCATACCAAATATCATTTAAACCGTATTTATTTGGGTAAGAATTAATAATATGTTTCTAAAAACAATTTCGCTAATGAATTATTTTTGAAACAACTTTAATAACCTTTAAAAGGTTATAGCGGGCCAACCTTAATAGATAGACATTTGTCTTCACAGATTTTTTTTTTAGAGCTTTTTAAGAGAAACAATTTTGCTATACATGATTTTTGCGTTACTTTATCCATTTACGCAGGGCAGGCAACAAACGCTCTCAAAAGGAAAACTTTTTCCTTGTTTTTGCAACATTTTCCATTGATGTTCCGATGCTATTGGTCGTAGAGTTATGTTGTCTAGCTTAAAGCCTTAGTCGATAACTAAGCTATCCAACACAAAAAGAATTTTTCAATTCGAATTAGTAGTTCCTGAGATTAGCGCGTTTAACCAAACAATCAAACAAACAAACTCTTCAATTTTATTTATTAGTATAGATGTAAGCAATATTTAATTAGTACACGTTTTATATTGTTAATAATTTCAAACGTTTTTCAAAAGTTTGTGAAAGTTATTCAAATTTGTATTCTTACTTACAGCTTTTTGTAAAGTAACTCAAGAAATGCTTACTAATTGTGATGCGGTAATAATCAATAAAATATATAATAATAGTTTCAAGAATTTTGAGTACCTAACTCTCACATTGGCTTCTCTTACATCACATCAAATTTAATATGATATTTTTTTCTTAATTTTCTCTTATAACATGTAGAAAGTCTTAATAAGAATTCATTAATTTTATAGTTATAGAGGAAAGTTTTTCATATGCTTATGTTTCTTCGTAAAGTTCATCATAACATTTACTTTCAAACATCGGTATAAGACTTTATAAGAAGGATGGAAAAGATTAAGAGTTCAACTTGTTCCATTGAATCAATTATAGAGAAACGCTTTTCACTTTAAAAATAACTTTCTTAAGATTTCAAAGTAAATACATTATAGTCATGCAGTTAATTTAGTTTAAACAACAGCTTGTTTAAATCATTTTATTTTTAATTGAATTTTAAAGACAATTTTATTTATGAACAAAAATAAAATGTCTGTTTACGTTTATGTGAGCAAATGGCGTAAAGAATTATAACATAAATATTATTTTTATAAACGTAAAATAATTACGAGTGAACTATGATTAATTTCAATGCGAAGAAACGTAAAATTTGAACTGTTTACTACGTACCGTTTTATTGTATAACAAACCTATAAATGATTTTTAACGCTAAAACTATGAGAGGGTATAAGTTAAATCAAAATTACAATTAATGTTCATGTAAAATTAAAAATATTTTACTGCTGCTCATGAAAATGAGACGAGTAAAGTATGGCTAGTAAAGTCTTTAAAATGTGTTCCTAGAAATATTTTCTTTTGAACGAAATTCCATTTGTCTAACAATAAAATTATTTTTAGCATTTTATAGCGTTTTTTTTGTCGTGTTAATACTTAAGTATACTGGTTTAAAAAAAAATTATTGTGTGGTTTTACGAAACCACGATCTAAGTGAAACTTTTTTTTGGATTGTAGGCATTTAACTAGATAACTGAAAATTTTTGGAAATTAATTCGATTTTGGGTATGAAAATAAATGATATAATTCATTTTCTAGGTTTTGCATCTAACTCCATTTGCTATGACTTCGGCACAATTTTTTTACTACTTGCAACTACTTTTGAATTTTTATTATTTATGTTAATACTTGAATGTTATTATAATTATTGAATTTTTTGATTATTGTTAAATCGATCATCTGCCTGTTGTTATCTATTGTAAAGTGACTAGAAGAATTCCTATAATGTTTAATCATTGTTAAATAAAGTTTGTTGTGGCGAAGAAATTGTTTCTGGATGAAAGGGCCTATCGCTCCGACATACATAAACATATGCACCAGCAGAAAGTTCTAATAATTTTAATAAATTCACTATAAAAACTAAATCAATTCACCAGGAGCCTTTTTCCTGTCTCTATAAGCACGAACTCTGTCGGCAGTCTTTCTCTTACGGCGTGAAATTAATTCACCGTAGGATATTTTTACATTTTTCTCACTAGCTGAATCTTTGTCTATCATGATAAGTGAACAACAATATTTATATCAATATACTGATCAAAATACACAAATGCCAATACAAATATGATTGATAATTAATGACAACTTATAATATACTAAAAAGTTGCGTTGTGATGGAGAGGAAAATAGCCATTCGGCAAAATAACTAGCGCAACAACACTGGTAAAACGATATGGTATATAGCTAACAACCTTGCTGAGCTCTGCCGAACGTGTTACATTTAGCGACATGCTAAAAACAGGCCAAAAGAGACGATGTACAAAAAGTGTCACTTTAAAAATTATAATAAAAAGTAAAAACCAACCTTAAAATAAATAAAAACTCTTACACTTAGTGTCTCTTAGTGTCTACAATTTACTAATTATGAGGATGATATAATGTACAACTATTGTTTGTTTTGGAGTTGGTGTCAGCCAAGGAAATGAGACTATATTGGAACTAAGAAATAAACGAGGATACTTTATGAAATTTATTTTTCAAATGAAGTTTTATATAATAAACTAGTACTGTGCCAATATCTAGCGACCTTTAAACTACAAAATAACAATAACTAAAATTTTTTACAAATGAACATTACATATTTCCTTGGCTGACACCAACTCCAAAAATAGCAATAGTTGTAAATTATATCATCCTTAAAATTTCTAAGTTGTAGACACTGGAAGAGTACGCAATTATTTTTTACTTCTTAGTGAATTTTTTGTTTAAGTGTTTTTGTTTTTTTTGAAGTCGATTTTTCATTTTGTTATAGTGTTTACTATTTCTCGATTTTTAGTGATATGTAGTTTGATAATTGATTTTATTTCTTTGAATATGGGTAAACCTACAAAAAGGGCTGCTCATATGAGGCAGCGTTGTTAAATGTTAAAAGTTAGTACTTCATCCCCTTTTGCTCTTAAGGGTTGAAATTTTTATTTTTAACTGCAATGAAAGAATTTAGTGGAATACTCTTTTCAATAGAAAAAAAACATCAAAATTTGATGATTCAGTTAAACGTCATTATTTTATCCCTTCTTTTTATCCTTATGACTGGAGTTTTAAAAAAAATGGAAATGAGATTAATTAAAAATGTTTTCCACCAAAAAAAATTATGAAAATCGAAGTATAGAATAATAAGTTAATATTACATCCCTTAGTTTTCAACCCCTTTGAAATGAATGATTTCCTTAAAATAAAATGGGACCACACGAGAAGCATCAGCTTTAAAATAAAAAAAGAAACTTTAAAATCGGTTCGCCCAGTCAAAAGTTCTGAGGTAACAAACATAAAAAAATCAGTCGAATTGAGAACCTCGTCCTTTTTTGAAGTCGGTTAAAAATGGAATATTTCATAAAATATCCAATTCCTCAAGTCTTAAAAAAAAAATTAACAAATTGTTTTACTCTTACTTTTGTTAAGAAATCATAGCAATAGATGAATAATATTCAAACGATTATCGTTTTTGACGTTGAGCAATTTTCTTGGTAAAAACGCTAATGATGTTTTTATTGATTTTATCAAAATCATTATATATTAATTAATGCGAAAAGAACCCGAATGAAAAACTTGGCTACAACATTTTCGATGTCTTAATCGCCAAAATTAAGGCTGACGTTTATTGTCTGTTTTCTTCTTTAATTTACCCTAAATGTTTTTGCTTTATTTAACTCGCCAACAGGCAAAATTTTCGTAGATTACCATCCAAAGCAATGAACGAGTAATTGCATACTAACCCTACATTTTTAATATAGATTAATGATGTTTTATTTGTTTTAGTAATGTGAGACGTGGGAGAAATTAAGTATTAGGTATATTAAACCATCAACGTTTGTGTGTTGTAATTGAGGAAAAATTTGGTGCTAAAAACGAGAAAAAATTTTTCCATTGAAAGAGTTGTTCTTTACCAAACTGGTGGGGTAATATTGATTTAAGGTTATAACATGGGATAATTGCGATTTAAGGTCTACATCAAAAATGAGTTCAATTATATTATCTATGGAAAATGATGAAAGATTTTCCTGTAAAATAAACTGCTGTATTTTATCGTTTTGTATCGTGGAAACTCGCAGCAGATCGGGCGTCGTATATTTATTGTTATGCTACTTTGGCATCGCGACGTCGTATCACGAACCGGATTCAGTTGCTCTGCAGTTCACCTGGTTGGAAGTTGAGACTGAGGGGTTTCCCCCGAAATCATCTAAATTACAATTTTAATCTCACATTAGCGCTGAATTATGTAAATGTCGTCTTTTGTAAGGCTTTTCCGAGTCAAGTGAAAAATTTTTTCAAGTTAGTTTTCCGTCCAATAAATCGATCAGTGTAATTGGGAATTTCGGTTAGTTCAACGTATTTTGTGTTGTGTGTGTATGTGTGTGTGAAACGTGAAAAGTTTAACGACTTGTGAATTTGTTGTGAATTGAATCAAATTGAATCAGAGTGATTTTAGGAGATATAATTTAAAAAGGTAAAGGGATATTAAGTGAATTGTGAAATCTTGATTAATTTAATAAATCAGTGGTTCATTATAACGGAACTGTAAAAGTTCAAAATTATTAACCATCAGAAATATTTTTTTATATACATACAGATTAATTAGAAGCCTTGCTAAAAAAAACATTTTACTCAAGGACTTTCAATAAGAATAGTATCTGTAACAATAGGCAGAAACGAACATTTTTCATCTTAACAATAGGATATATTATTTCATTTGATATTTGAAGACCTTGTGTTTTAGCAAAACTGTCTTAGATAAATATTTGTCCAACGAAACGCAAATTGAACAATTTTTCATACATTAATATATATAACAATTATAATATGATACCTTGAAAAAAATTTACTCTTACCATTTATTATTACAACAAACGCTTTTTAAGTTATCAATTTTGTTCCTCAAAAGCAATGAATGAGCAACTTTACAATCAATCATCATTTATTCATTTCAGACATTTGAAAATAAACAACTTCATTCCCCAAAGTTTATTTTATAATTCAAATACTGTGATAATTATTCAATCAATTAATTCCGTCTATAAAATCAATTTTAGTAACGGTATTTACTTCGGTCTTAATCATTGAAATCGATACATTTGCCTCTTTATTTCCAACTATATCTTATTTAATATTGATAAAATTACCATTTAAATTGTCGAATTGACATAAACAGTTCTAACAAGCATTAAATTAAATGTAAATCAAATTAGCGCGTCTAATGAATTGGTGTAAATGAACTTACATCAATATTGAAATTTAAAAATTTATTTTTAAGCTGTTCGTGAAGTTTTTATTAGTTTCTGTTTTATGATGGCAAGAGCAATAAATGTAACAGGATCTAAATCATTATTTACTCTTAAATAAAGAGATCGTCACGATTTCAGTGTAATTCTGTAAAATTTACGATGATTTACAAACGTTTTAATAGTGAATTATGAGAATATTAAAGTAATTATTTGTAGGCATGTCTGGGGTATTAAAAATGTTTGCGTTGTTTTGGCTGATAATTTTAAAATGAAATTGAGTTTTTCATTTTATATACGTATCTGCAAAGTTACAGGTGAAATTTAATGACGGTGGCCTAATAACCTTAATGAAGTTTATATGAAATTTCGTAAAGCTTAACAATTTTAAGAACATATGAAAAAGTGAAAATTTAAAAAAATGTACTTAAGTCTCTATCTTAACAAAACAAAATAATGTCTATTCATACGGTTTCAGTCAAGGTACAAAACAAAGATTTGTAAAAACTTAGAGGCTTCAATTTCCATTTTTACAATGCATAAATAAATTGCTATTTAATTGACCTAATTTTCTTAATAGACCAGTGCTTTTAGCCTTTTAAAATGGTAAAAAAGTGAAAAAAATTATAGTAAGAAATTGTATAAAAGGAAAGAATATAACAAAAATGAAAAAGAAAAAAATAAATTACGGTCAATTTGAGGGGGGAAGTGGAAAAGGGGGGTGTTTTTAAGAGTAGGAATGGTTTATCTTCATTCCCGACAAAACTACAAATCCCATAAAAAAAAGTTAAATAGCAAAGTTGTAGATAATAAGTATATCTACAACTTTTATACTAACACTTTTTTCACGTAACCTCAAAATTTTTGTAAAAAATTCAAAATAAATTTAATTTGAATCCAAATAAAGTTTTTTTAAATAAAAAAAAGTGTGTTTGGGACATTAAAAGGTAAGTTTTTACCAAATTTCGTGTAAAAAAATATTATTTGTAAAAGATAAAATTAAAAACCAAAAACTTGGTCATTCGAATTCACATACATTTTTAAGTAATGTGAAAAAAGAGTGTAGATCTACTTATTATCTACAGCTTTGCCATTTAATTTTTTCCATGGGACTTGTAGTTTTGTTGGAAATCGAAATAAACTGTTTTTACCCTTAAAAGCACCCCCCTTTTCTACTTCATCACCTCAGAACGACCGTAATTTATTTTTCCTTTTATTTTTATTATATTCTCTTCCTTTTCCAATGGATTTATCCTACTATAATTTTTTTTCTGTTCAAAAATTATTTACCCTGGTCTATTAAGGCAATTGAGTAAAGTAAGTTTGTATTTTTTTGTTTTTTGGTTAACTATTAGTACCGTAAGGGTAATATTTATACACTTATTTTTTAAATGCAATTGCTTTTACCTTCAAAAAATTTAAAAAAAAAAGTATTTAAAAGATCTCTCATATACTTACTATAAAAAATACAGATAAAACTTCCTTTTGGGGGAAGTTAAAAAAACTTTTTAAAAATTTAACCCAAATAAACTATTCAACATTGAGTGTTATTCCAATGCTAATATTCCAATTTAGACTTGTTTGAACAATCTAGTTTTATAAAAATGTTACTGTCATAAAAAGGATGGAAATACAAATTATAACGAATTATTCGATTCAGTATTATCATTGTTAAGTAGAATGAGAATTATGTTGTATCAAATATGTAAATAACATTAACGTCTATTTCAAGCTGGAAATTTAAAATTTAGCTTGAGCAAAGTTAAATAAGTAACAGAAGTTCAACATATTGCATGTTTTTACTTTGACTGCTTGAATAAATATTTTACGTTCAATTTTTGGAAAGTAAATTTTAGTTTGTACTAAATACTTCAGGTTTATTTAAGCCCGTTTATTAATGGTTTGTTAAGTAAATGAAAATATGTCATTTCACCTGCACACACTAAAAGGGTAGTGATGAGTTAGTTTTCAAAATATACATATATTATATTAAAAACTTAATAAGATTGTACTGAAGCAGACCAATATAAATTTTTTTGGGTCAATTTAGATTATTTAAAGTTGAAAATTCGAATGTATTTGTTTGCGAAATCATATGTAAATTTTATTTTTATTTTTAGTTGAATGCGGGTAGTACAATTTTAAAACAAAGCGAGTTTCTTAAAATCACAATTTTAACAATCTTTACCTTATGTCCTATCAAGTTGTAATGATGCAATAGGTATCTTCATAGCTTAATAATAACAAACTGACTTTTCAAAAATCGTATTATCAAAATTTATTGTAATCTTAATGTTAAGCAAAGGATGTTAAAAATTTTTCACAATATCAACAACATAAGTTTTTTATTGAATATCAAATAATTTAAATTAACATTCCTTGAAAAGAATTCAAATAAATCTAAATGTTGAGTTAAAAATATTTTCCCCTGAAAAACCCACTTGAAATACTGTGTAAATATAGATGTTGAAAAAATATTTAAAATAAATTTTCCATTTCCTTAACATTTACCATGCATAATGTGTAGGTCGATACAAACATATTTTGTGATACCCTTATATATTTTTAAATCTTGCAAAAAATATGAAATGCAATTTTTTGTATTGGAAAAATTTAACGATTCACTTGGTTCTTTTATAAATTGCAAATTAAAGCCCTATATTTGAACACAAATGTTTGTCTTCATTGTATGTAAATTATCAGTGGGGGCTCGTGCAAATTTGTGATAGCGGGGCTGCGATTTTTTTTGGAAATAACTTATACTATTCAAATTTTTACATTTTTTATAAAACCATTTTTCATAATTTAATTGATTTATAACCTTTTAAATTAAAATCCTCTATGTTTCTCATTATATTTTTTATGTATAAAAGTGACAAAATACAAATTAACAATAAAAAATTGAAATATGTTCTTCCATGTTTATTTATGGCTTGGATAAAATGTATATCCGTCTTTGTTTACTTTGTTGATCAAAGATACGGGACATCGGATTTCAAATACATTTTATTTCTCACGTTACCCCTACTATATTTAGTCATTTCATAGATAAACCACAAAAAGTAGAAGCTTTAATACAAGCTTAACGGGACTGCGTAAATTGCAGTGCGCAAAAACAAAATAGTGTACCGTTTTTACGGGTTCTTGGATTTGAGTTTGAATGATGACAATTTAATATAAAAAAATATTTATTTATTAACACTATTTACACTCTTTAACAATGATTAAGTTCACTGTTACAATAGTTATAGTCACTTATTGTCCCTCACTGTTTATATCAATACCAATAAAAAGATTTAAGATTTGCTACTTGAATACCTATATAATAAAAATTTTCTATCTCAACTGCGCGAGTGAACGAATAACGAAATCATTTTTCCCAGCTGAGATTTTTATCTAATCTAAAAAAATTAAGATGTTTTATTGAATACTCTTTATTGCCTACATTTTTTCATATTTAAAACAAAAAAATAAATGCTATTTACATTGTAATTTTCCCCAAAATAACAGGGTAATAACAGGGTTTGTTCACGGAAAACTTGAAAACAGTTGAGCCGATTTCAATGAAATTTTCACAAAAAGTTATTAAATATTGTAACTTACATTATAGGCTACTTTAAATTTCGAATAGTTTTCTTTGTCTGTTTGTTTGTTCTTGGCAAACTTGAAAACAGCTGGTTCGATTTTGACGAGATTTTTACTACAAGTAGTAAATGTTACAAGAAATGCTATAAAATACTTTAAATTCCGAAAAAATGTTGATTTTCTGAGCAAAAAATAAAAACTATAAAAACTGCGCAACGAAAAACATACATCGGCAGGCAGCTGTGATGCAATGCACATATACCATATCATATCGTAAAGACAATATGATTTTAAACTATGTAATTTGTTATTCTTATAAATAAATGATCGCAAATTTGAAAATTATAACCATTATAGAAGTGTAGCGATAGGTTTAATTCCTAGAAACCATAAATCCATTGTGAATTTACGGGTAGTTAATATATTATTAATAGTTCGGGTGAGTAAACGTTCGAATTGTCGAGGGAGGAAGAAGGAAATCCTCTGCAATCAGTATGATTTCATTTATAAAAAGAAATATCTTAGTTCAAAAATGAGACCCGTAAGAATAAAAGACCAGACAGAACCAGACAGTTTGACTTAAGTGATCCCGATTAGGAGTTTGACTAAAAGAGATGAAGCTGTTAGGCAGAGCCTCCAGAACTAAAACAACCCAGCCCAACTTATTTTCAAGAGAAAATAGCAGGTTAGATGTGATCATCGCGATGTTTTTTTTTACCGAAAAACGATATTCTTAATTTTCAATTTTTTTTTTAGCAAGATCTATAAGAATCCGTTGTCTTATCTGGGAGCCCGGGAAATAGCAGACTTGCCGATAAGACATAATGGCCTTAATACTATATCCTAGAATTATGAACCTAAGGCAACCAAACCTGATACCTCAGATCTTAAGATAACACATTAAATATTATTTATCTTAAAAAAGGTACACTTCCTAAAGGATGGCTACTAATCCATGCTTCTAAAATTGATAAATTATTTTATATGACATTTGGTGTAAAAGGTTCTCAAGGCTTAACATTTTTTTAATATTTTACAATATTCAAAAAAAAACCTTTAAGATCCTACCTATAATATAGCTTATATTTGTACCTGGAAAAGTAGTTTAACGGATTTTCACGAACTTTCTATGAAATAAAGGTCTAGAAATATATAATTATCTTTTTTTGTTATAGTTTAGTAGCTGAATTTATTATTTTGAGTAAAGTATTTTATTATTCAATCAGATTAATTTACATACGCTCAGCGAAGCGGGCGGGTATCAGCTAGTGTCACTATTAATTTTGCACTGCACTGTTCACAATGTATTTAACACTCGCGATGGAGTGTACATTCAACACTCACGATTCACGATTTATGTATAACTCACGTTGACGATTTATGTATCACTCACGTTGAAGATTTATGACTGTCTTGCCTAAACTTTTCTTTCTCTTATATAGGGAACTCGGCCATCTCTCCAGAATATTCCTAGCCTACTGATTCGGTGGCTAGAACTTTTTATTCTTTTTTCTCTCTGTCCTTCTCCCTTCCATAAAGAATTATACTTAGAAAACTGGAAGTTTAGTTCTCTTTATAGTTCATCGAGTAATTCTTTTGGTCAAACCCTCGCGGCAGGTGGTCGCAAATACAAAAACTCTTTGAGAAAAAATGTTCTAGACTTTTATTGTTCTGTCATCCTCACACAAGCACAGGCCCAAACCCTCTGCTTATCAAGTACGTGACAATAGACTAGTAGTTGCACCGTTTCCGGTGTGTTTTGATATCTTGGTTTGATCTTACACTAAAATATATCCCATATTGTCAATTTTATGGGGCAAAAGGTAGTCATAGTAATAATTATGATTATTAATGAAATATTACAAGAAACATTATCAACTTATACTGGCGTAGCTGCAGCTCTTATGGACGAGCCGCCACTGTAAATTATAATTGAAATAAAAAGCACTGATAATGATTGATTACAAAGCTTTTAATGTTATACTTTGTATAATCAAAAATTGTTTTTCTAACATATTGCATTTATTATTAATTTTGACAAACTTGACTGAAGTATACATGTATATAATATTTGTATTTCATTAAAATGTTTTAATTAAAACCATATATTGTTCGTGTAGTAAATAAATCAAAACTAAATTTGCTCGTACGTTTAACCTTTTGATTAGAATATTTGAGTTTAAAATATTTTATAATTTTCAGTTAAAAATTTTAAGAGATAGAACAACTTCCAATGAAAGGATATGTTTACTCGTATTCTATCAGAAATTAATACTTAATTTATCTTGGAGAAAAGTTCAAATGAAGTAAAAATTCTTCAATAATTCATATTTTATACTTTCAATTCAGCAAATAATTGATATTTTTACATAACTAAAAAAAAAAATAAACACATAATATTACTAAAAGCATCAACTAAAACTTTAATCCTACATGAAATTAGGTTTTAATTTTTAATCACCAAACTAAGATATATGAAATCATGAGAAAGACATTATTTCTTCAAGTTTAGATTGTTAAATAAATAGGAGTCAAATCTGCGTTTAATTAAAATTATATTTTTAAAACAGAAATCGCAGCTGTGGAATAATTAATATTTCATCGTTGTAGTTTCGACAGATGTTATATAAGTTGAGGAAGAGTTGAACGAAAATATTATTGGGATTAATCAAGATTAAAAAATTTATTTCGTTTATTTTTGAGCAATGAGAAATCAAAATAAGCATCGTATTATTATCATTAATACTTAAAAAAAATTATAAAAATGTTTTCTGTTCCTACTTTTGTGACTTATCATAGAAATGTATTTTATTTCTTGAATACAACATGTCTTAGAATGATACAATTTATTATTATAACTTTGAAAGAATTCATTTGGGTATTTTTAAGACAATTTCTTCACCATGCGCTATACGTACACATGGTATAATAGGGGTTGGTGGGCGATTAATTAGGTTTGCTTAACCTTTCAAGGGATTTCGAGGCCATTGGACCCAAGAGGATGAATTAATATAATTGCTGTTACAAGACGTTTTTTTTTCTTGAAATCATTTTTACAACTTTTATTTTTTTAATAAAGTACAAGCTCTCGAACGTTGATTCATTTGGAACAGACAAAATTTATCGGTCTGCAATTTAAAGTTTATCGCAAATAACTTTGTTTAAAAGTTTTCTTATATTTTTACTTAAAAAAATAAATAATAAATTTGAAATTTATTTTAATGATTAATTATAATTGACTGCGTTTCACAAAAAAATCAAATTAATTCGTTATGATTATCACTTCCAAATTGAATTACAAAATATGAAGTTCTCAAGATTTTTTTTATATTAATATGTAAAAAACTTTCATCATAATAATTGAACACGTTAAATCAAGTTGCTGGATATGATTTAATTCAAATTATAATTAAAAAAAATGTTTTATTTATTTAAACTCAAACAATAAATAAAAAAATAATAATAATTATCATAAAAATTGAATTACAATTTATAATAACTCATAAATACTGAGATTCTATAGCTACTTGAAAAAGTTATAACAAAGAAACGAAACGTTACAAAATAACAATTGTTTGAATTAATTAATCCAAACTCCTAAAAACTTCATATACTTCAAAACAATATTAAAAACAACAATTTTAATGTTTTTTGCTTCATTCGCATTTTTTTTTTTTTTGTGGAAAGCGGATCAATTTTTAACGAACTGTTTAGTATATGTACGTCAAAATACTAAAATGGTTGAAATATGAATATCAATTTTCTCTACATAATTATAATTATAAATTCTAATGTATGATTTTTCAAATATCTCGACACAAAAAATATAGAAAAAAATATGTCTTGTAAAATCCTTCAAAAATGATTGACATCCAACTAAAACGAATCGTTATTTTTGAAAAGAATTTATAACGACATTACATCACCTGGTACGAAAAAATCGTATGCAAATATTTTAAACAGTTATTTACACCCTACCACCCATTTCCATTGAAAATTTAATTCAAATTACCGTCACGATAGTAAATAACAAAGAAAAACCCTACTGGACTTTCGAAAAACGAGATCTAATTATAAAATTTCCCTTATTTAATCGACATTGGCTTAAATTTTGAGAAACCTTAATATGGGTTCAATTTTTTGTAGATATTTCTTTTATACAAATAATTTCAAAAAAGTAAAATATTAAATATTAAAGTTGGTTGTTTTATTTGTTCGCACTAAAAACCAATTTAGAAATTAAATTTAATTTTGAGAGACTTCTATGTAAGAAAAAGGCAACTAATGCTTTATGGTCAGTGGTTGTCCTATATTAAATTTGATAGTTTCTTTAAATAGTTTTTCTGATTGTTATCTGGAGTTAGATTAAGAACTGTGGAAACTATTTTCGAGTAATTTTGTTTACACCTTTCAGTTTACAGTCAGTTTTAACATGGAGTGCAAAGTAAGCATTTACGACATATTTTGCTTTTTTATTTTCATAAAGGCAAGAAAGCGGCTCATCTTTGACGATTAACGTTATTGTAAACGATCCATTTTTTACCAGTAGTGATAATTCGTTTAAAAAAAGGGTCGATTACATAACGTTCGAAATGCGTATCACAAACATTGATTCGTTGATTTTCTTTCAATTCGTGTGGAACCCAAATATCGATCGTCTTAACAAGTCGAAGAAGTCTTATATGATTTTCAATTGTTGTGTGTGATACATTTAACTGTTTTGCAACCATTAGCTCAGTTATGTGACGATTCGATTCAATTATCACTTTCACTGAGTCATCATCAACTTCAGAAGATCGACCAGAACGTTGGCCATCTTTCAGTGAGAAATCTCCAGAATGAAAATTTTCAAACCAACTCTGACAAGCGCGATCTGTTAAACAATCAATCAAAACCATCAACTTTACTTATCTCTTTGTGAGATTTAGCCGCTTTTGTGCCTTTATGAAAATAAAAAAGTAAAATGTGTCGAAAATGCTTATTTTACACGCCATGTTAAAACTTTTAGGTTTTACTAATGGCTGCTTATGATCATAGTAGTTGAACCAACCGTAAAATAAACATAAGTGAAATAAATGCTGCGTTTTTTAACTGTTGACGGTTTGGTTTATTTAAGTAGATCGAAACGCACCATTTAAAAAATGTCACCATGCTTTCATTTGTGATTATACAGTTTCTCATGTCCTTATGTTGAAAAGTCTATTTCATATTTTATTTGGATATATATAAGGACTCTTTTTATTTTATTCATTTTTATTAGCATTGTATTCGTAGCGTTGCATTTAAAGTGGTATCTATTTAAAATTTTAAATTATTACATCTTATGTTAATTATTTCACTATTCAGTAAGAAAATTAGCTGTTAAAAATTCATTTTTATAAAAACTATACGTGATGGATATTCCTAAAGCTGAGATATTTAAATAAAATATTTTACTCTAAGAGAAACTTTGTACTCGTATATTTAAAAAGTGCATAATATATTATTTTGTACTTGAATATTTAACTGCCTCAAGTGAAGTTGAGTCAAAAAAAATTTTATCATATCATTATTTCCAAATTGAACTTGAAAGTTTTTCTCGTAAAGTTCGATGAAACAAAACAAATTTATACCTCTTGTCGAATGCGTTTTCTTGTTAGAGAACATGTTTATATATAATATAATACATTCTTATACTTTCACAATGTTGTTCGGATCAATGAGTCAAGTTGCTGGCTGCAGGTGCTTTTAAGATAAAGATAAACATAGCCTTTATGTAGCTGTGGAAGATGAAAGGATTTAGAATTCGAGAAGGGAATTAAAATAGAAACTCATCCCTTTCGTATCCTTTTCATCTGCAGCGCCGTAACAGAAAAAAAAATTGAAATAAGAAATTGTTTATTAAATTACAATACGTATACATTTCCAACGAAATCGTCCTTTTAGATTTTTTATAGATAATGAATCGATTTCGTTTCTCTTTTTTACCTATGAAAATTAATAAAAAAAGAATTATGCCAAAAATATTTTGTAATTTATTTTATAAATCACATCTTATCATATTTTTCATTTGATGTATGTTATGAAAGGTAAAGAGTGATCTTTCATTGGGTTTATTTTATAACGACCTCTGCAGTAGAAAGGATCAGAGAAAATAAATTGTCCGTCGCCCAAACAAAGTTAATTTAAAAGTGAGTTAAATAATTGCTTCCTTGCCCATTAGATCTAAAAATTTCCTCAAAATAACATTAGTAAAAGAATGCTTCTCAACGAGAATTATTTCCCTGCTTAATTTCTGTTTTGTGTTGTGGATTAATTATTAAAAACAGAATGAAGTTGTATAAGATTTATAAAATGTTAAGCTATTATGTTAAGCTCAAAAACATTTGTTAAATGGAAAAGTGAATGAAAATTGTTACAAAATATACGACAAAATTAATCATCAAATACATTAAAGGAACAAACGGTTTAACAATTCTAATATACATATATCTTACGTAAAAAAATTGTTTTACTCGTACCTTTAAATCTTTACTTTTTTCTTCTTATCCAACGCCCACGCTTGACATTTCTGCCATTCGGTGCCGCGCCGTCCATTAGAGGTTGGAGACTGGTTGATTTGGTTTTTTTCGTGCCTTTAAATCTGAAAAAAAAAAACACTTTAAAAGAACTCAATTTTCTTTATTTTTTTTTTTAAATATTTTTGGGGATTTTTATTAACGCTTTACAATCTTTATAAAGACAATTGGAGAAATCAACACTTATTAAAACGTAATGAAATGAGTTTCAAATAATTTTATATTAAAAGAATGCTTTATTTTTATTAATGTATTTTAATTTTTACCCTTAAATAGGTAAGTGATGGGCTAAAAATTAAACTGGTTTAATAAAGTTAATTAAATTTACGTATTGCTTCATAAACTATATTAATAAATTTTATAATACTTCGTTGAAGGAAATAAAAACAAAGTGTAACGTTTAAACTTTTTTCTTTTTGATCCGAACAAATTGAAATAAAAAGTTAATAATCTGTCAATGAAAATAAAAAAAACCTTGTTAAGGCTATGCATTTACAAACGTGAGATGAAATAATTTAATATCCTCATTCTGTTACAACCAAATTCGACGCTCAGAAATGCTTCACACGTATTAATAAAGGACAACGTTGTCAAAATACCATTTAACGCTAGCACTAATACCATCGAATATTAATTGCGTTTCCTAATTAATTTCATTTTGTGTCGACTGAATTTATTTATGTTTTAACCATGCCAAACTTGTCAGTCAAATAAAAATGTTAAATCAATACAATTTGAAGTCAGTTTCATCCAATTTTTTTAGGAATAATTTTATTATATAACAGCATTAACCCCATTTAGTGTACCTATTAAATTTTACTCTGACTTTAAAATATATAGCAAGTAATAAGCGTAACTCGGAGAACTTTAGTTTATAAAATATTGACTAATATCTATTCAATTATGCAATGAAAAGAAGACAATATTGTTAATATTTCTGCTCCATAATATAAATTAAATTCTTAGGAAGGATCTTTGGTTATCTTTCTGTTAACTTCATTTTGTTGTGCTTAAGAAATTTCTTTTATTTGCCAGTAAATAACTGAATATGATGTGCTTTTATTTTATTATCATCATCGAACGCTTTATAGTTTTAAGGAATTTTGAAAGATTCTGAATAAATTGTAATCATGGTACTAAGTAAAATATCAAGGTTCATCATCAAACATGCTAAATGTTTTTCTGTTGGTATGCATGATGCAATTTACTTTTCTTCTTCTAATTTATTGGGCATAAATATGATGAAATGATTAAATTGATTAGCTTAAATTTGATTATTATTAAATCGGCAATGATTTCTAGCCAACCATTTGAAGGGTAGTTCATCGGGTATGCTGGATTTAAATTTTTGTTTAATTATTCTGGTTGTCAACTCCAATGTTTGATAGTTATCATCTGTTGTTATTGGTGTTTTTAAAAATGAATCGCTTTACTAAAGAACAACGTCTTGTTATTGTTAAAATACATTACAAACTGGGCGAAAGTTATGCGGAGAGAGTTTGAAAGCTTGTGGAATTTTCGGTATTCATATTTCCATTAATGAGTCCACCATTTAAAGATCAATTTAAAATTTGAGAAATTTTATTCTCTTCTGGACAGAAGAACTATACAGCATCCTTATCCTATGCAGATGACCGAATACACTGCGAATGTCAATGAGAGTATCCTTGAGAATCCAGGAATAAGAATTCCGTACTTCTGAACTTTTTGTTAAATCAAATGAAATAGACTTCGAAAAAATAAAGTTTCAACAGGATGTATCACATGCCATATCGGTCTGTTAAAGAAACGTTTTCTTTATCATGTGATTTGCAGAAATAATGATAGACCAGAGCTAAAGCCTTTGAAAATGGTAAAAAGTGAACAAAAAATTATAGGGGAATGAAACTCATTAGAAAAAGAAGAGAATTTAACAAAAATGAAAACTTAGTTATTGCAATTTTTCAAATAAATTTGGAGGTTATGTGACAAAAGGGAGGGTTTTTATGGGTAGGAACGGTATATCTCCATTTCCGACAAAACTACTGGTCCTATAGAAAAAAGTTAAAGAGCAAAGTTGTTGGTAATAAGAAGATCTATAACTTTTGTACTAACACTTTTTTCACATAACCTCAAAATATATGTGAAAAATTCCAATAATCAAGTTTTTGATTCTTTATTTTTATCTTTTACAAAAAAAAAATTTGTTTGTTTTCATGAAATTTGGCCAATTTAACCTTTTAATGTCCCACCATCAAAAGATAAACTTTCACCAAACTTCGTGATTTTTTTTTTTTTTTTTTGTAAAAGATAAAAATAAAGAACCAAAAACTTGATTATTGGAAGTATTCACATAAATTTTGAGGTTATGTGAAAAAAGTGTTAGTACAGAAGTTGTAGATCTTCTTATTACCTACAACTTTGCTTCTAAACATTTTTCTATAGGACTTGTAGTTTTGTCTGAAATCGAGATAAACCGTTTTTACCCTTAAAAACTCTCCTCTTTTCCACTTCCGACCTCAGATTGACCGTAATTTATTTTTCCTTTCATTGTGGTTTTATTCTCTTCCTTTTCTAATGAGTTTCATCCTACTATAATTTTTTTGGGTTAAAAAATTATCGACCCTGGTCTATGACTTTATTTGGGCGCCCAGATCTTGCGGCTTAACGCCTTACAATTTTTACATTAAAGGTTTTGTAAGCTTCAAGGTTTTTGTTTACATACAAGAAACAATTCCAGAACTGAAAATAGGGACCAAAACGTGTTATTTCTGAAAGTGAGCCAACTCTATTGCAAAAAATCTTTGAAAATTTTACCAAAACGAACGAGGTATACCAATTACCAACACAACCGAGGTGGTCATTTAGTTGATATAATATTCCATAGTTATTAGAGTTAATGTCAACATTTCTTCTTTACAATTCAATAGAAATTTCCTTCTTAAAAAGTGTTTTACGGCGTCTCATTTCAATATTAAATCTGGCGATCCAATGGACCAACCTGTATATGTTCTACATATATACCTAAACTTATACTAATACTGTTTTTAATGTTTTAAAAATATTTTATTTTTGTATTTTTAAAAGTAGGTACTTCATATAAACATGAAAGATGTTGTTATAACATCTGCAAATTGAAAAAGTTTTATAACCGTTTCAAACAAATTTGAATTATTAAGTTATCATTTGTATAATCCACATATATTTGAAAAAATGAGTTATAAAACGATTAAAAAATTCATATTGTTCATTGAAAATTCTTTAAATGATATATGATAATGTTTTTCCTCCAATTTTTTACAATCTCGACGGGATTTTAGTTCCCATCACTACGAAAAATATAAAATGAAACATTGAAAATTTAGAAGTTTTCCTTCAATTCAATCACAATTTTTTAGGAAAATCAATTTTCAATGAAACTCATTGAAACCAATTTTCGTTACAAATGTGTCATTTGAGATTTTTTGTTTGTATCAATTTTTAATCCCGGGGATATTTATAAGGGTGGTGAAGATTTTTTTGTCAAAACAGTTTTTTGATTAAATGACACATCACCTACACAAAAAGGATATGTTAATTTTTTTAGAATAAAAATGACCTCATTTACGACTTTTAGGTAATGCATATTAAATACTTTTTTTTTTCAAAAATAAGGATTTTCATTCGAATATTTCAATTAAATATTTATCTACGTCGAAAGGGTTTTGTTTTCTTTGCATTATAAATGGTTTGAAATTAACCTGTCATGGATTATAACGTAATAATAAAGTTGAGGAAATGAGTTGGTGATGAGAAAAGACATATTATCAGGAAAATAAAGCAGTTTTGAGAACTATGATAGAATAGAAATGTATGCATGAAGATGAGAAGTTATCAAAATTTAACAAACATGTTAAACGAAAATCGTATCATAGGTAAACTGCTTTTTGATCAAATGAAACCTACACCTGCTCAAATGCCACCTCATTCATTTTCAAACATAATCCAATCCTAAGAGAAATTAAATTTCAACATACTCACTTATCACATTACACTAATTTCGTTGATAAACAGTTTTACGTATTCATTGCCACTCACTCTAATTGATTAAAGTGTATATTTACTTTAAAAATATATAAAATTTTGGTGAGTTCATAAGACATGTCCTACCAACCAAATTGGAAAAAAAATTTATTTAATCAGAGCAAAAATATATTTTATTGATTTTGTATTTTATGCTTGATTTCGTACATCTTTCTTAGGATTCTATACCATATTCTCATTAAAAATTATAAGTTTTTTTCACATTTTTCATGGTTGGTGAATAATTTCTTGAATGATAAAAAACATCTTAAGATAAAGAAAGAAACATTGCTTAAAAACTTAGATATTATCAAAACAGTAAATCATAAATCTAAAAATTCAAAAAAAAACATGTAATCTACCTTCAAATCCAATCTTAAACTAATCTTATAAGACTACGTTCTTTCTTGTATTCAATTATTATGTAATATATTTTCAGCAGCTTAATTTTTTTTGCAAAAATTCATAAAAAAATCACAAAAAAAAATGCTGCATTGTATTATCCCATAGTATGTTGTACAGACAACAGATTTTTTGCTTCCATTTACTGAGTTTTAAAGCAATTTAAAGGTTTAAATGGCTTATTGATTTTGTTGAACACATTTAATGTTATTTGTCGCAATATAACAACATATTTTAAAGCTCATAGTGAACGTTTGGACAACTGGAAAATCAAGTATATATTTTAATTAACGGTCAAAAAATGAATGGAAAGTCATTAAAAATGTATTTTACTTCAAAGAAATTTTTATATAATTTCAACGTTGGTTTTAATCAGGAAGATTAGCAACTATAGGTAACCTAATTCATTAAAAGTTAGCTTCAACTTTTAATAATCAAAAACTATAAAAACTTTTTAAAGCGATGAAATGGTAAAATCAAGAATTTTAATAAATTGTTTAACAATTTTTCACATATTAATTAGAATTATTTATTATAACGTTATCACAAAAAATACTTAGCAAATTTTGTTTTCATAAAAAAAATACTTGCATTCAGACTATCCCAGCATAAAACGTATTTCATCGTAGTCAATTAAAACCACAATTATAACTATTAAATTAATTTGCATTAAATGCAATTTATTATTTAATAATTATATCGCATTACTTCAAGCAGAAAATTAACTAAAGCCTCAAATATTGTATATAGGTATATATAAAACTGCGAATTGAATATTTTCACATTTTAATTACATTTTTTGTTAACTTAATTGCGGTTGATACATTGACGTCACATTTTACGTCACTGCTTTACATATTTAATAAGGTCTAATTTAAATATTGTTATGAGCAAACATAGTTTTATAATATATATTTATTAACACATATTATTTGAATCTTGGTTTTCTTCGTCATCTGGTACTGTATAAGTTAAGAATAGTATAAAAATAACCAAATAAAAATAAAAAAGAGAGAACCCCGTTTTGTGATTTACAATAGAAGCAAATCACAATTAATTTCTTAAGTCTTAAATTTTCATGGCATAGATTATAAATTTTCCAGGATAGCATAGTTAAAGTTTTAACACTTAAGAGTATTATTTAACGTTTAAGTTTGTGTTATATTATGTTTACTTTAGTATTTATGGTTTTATGACATGATATTCTCGAGATAAATGTTTCACAATGAAATATTATAGTACATTCGATCTAACACCCGACTTTGTGAAAACCAAAACCCATTTTTTATTGTTATTTAAAAAAAAACAACAAACTCAATGTTTTTATATAAATTTAGATGATGGTAGCTATAAATATTAAAAAACAAACCCTCAAACATCACCATTATATATACCATATCCTTAAATTATCCTTATTTTTGGTTTTGTGTGACTTTTTATGAGAATTTTATTTAAAATTCTTACCCCTGAAAATCTATAATTTCATACAATTAAAGTCTTTTATTTTGCAATAAAAATAATGCACATAATTATTTGTCAAGTGTACATACCTTTTAAAAATTATTTATGAACTTGTAAGGTGGGAATGGATGCCCACATTTATTTACAAATAATATATACAATTACCGTGACCAGCACTGGCCCCGAGCATATTGAATTGCTTAAGCTACATATATAACGTCGTTTCATCGGGGCAGTTGCGAGAGGTATCACTGCATGTTAGAATTCCATTTCTAGTCGCCACAAACTATTAAAGCTCAACTTTATTTTATTACATTTTTTTTTATGTTTCATCCCTTAAAAAAAATTCAGGACTAGTATTGCGTTAAACATAAACATAAAAAAATATACGTTGAGAGATTTTATTTGAGAAGAAATGATATAAAACAAAATTAGTTTAAAACCATTTCTGAAATATCATACAAAAAGAAAAATTGATACGTTTCTAATGCAAAACGTTTTTTTCATTTAAAGACTGCTTGCCAATCTTATTAAGTCCTTTTCACTTTGTAAAGTTTCTTTATATGGAAAATCGTTGATTTTTTTCAAATTTTGTGGAAAGATAACGTTACTAGATAAATAATAATTGAAAAAATATCTTAAAGCAGCTATTTAGAGCTAAATGAGATAAATAAATTGTTTGACTTTGAGATTATTAGCTTATAGTTATATGTATCAAAAGGAATTTATGTTAAGGTTACATTTTTATTACAATATTAACTAAAGTTTTAGGAAAAACGTTATTAATTCAGTGAAAAAGAGATACGTAAAATTTTAGTCAAACGTTATTTTAAGGTGTTTTTTATTAAATAATTAACGATATTCTATGTGAAAATTCCTCAGAGATTGGTTTAAAGTTCAAAGTAAAAGAATGTAAAATTATATAAGAAATGGTTATGTAAGTTAACTTCCTTGGAATGTTAATCACTGTTATTGTTTTCAAGTCTGCGGTTCATAAATTTCCCAAAGTTAGTTGGTGTTATTCGAAACAATTTTCCAAAGTGTAAGTTTTTCTTTTTAAACTATTTTATAGAAGTAGTTGAAGTCATTTTAAAAGGATTTTCCTACCTTTTTTTAGTAAAAAAAAAGTTCTGGGTCACTTAGTGGCGTGGTTGAATTAATTGTCGCCTTATACATCAGTGATCCTAGGATCGAATCCCCATAAAAACCCAATATTTTTGTAATGAGTTTTCGGAATCGCTGATTGCTTACGACCATAGTAGTTGATGTGACCTTATAAAAATCAAGTTTGGTTGATTTACAAACGTAAGATTTACAGCTTTCGTTGATTTTCAAGCAACTTGATTTGAGTTTGACTTGATTAAGGCTGGAAGCAATTTTTTAAGTGATTCAATTTTCAAGTCATGTCAAATATTTCAACAACACCTCAAGATACTTGACTTGATGAATACGTTATTCAAAAATCAAGAGCTTTGTTAATTTTATTTATATACGATCCAAGTCTAGTAAATGATATTTGCGAAAGATATCTGGTAATGAAATTACGTATCTGAGCAAAATATTTTTATTTTATTAAGGCATTAAAACAATTTATCATAAAAGTTTATATTCTTATTTATTTTATCACATAAAATTTCTACTGCTAAATTTGTATCTGAGTATTATCTCTGGAAGGTCTGCAGAAAACTTATTGATTTACTGCCTAGATTGGATTCGTTTTTCTCCAAACAACTGAGTTTACGACTTTTTTTCCGTTTTATGGATCCCAGGACCTCGACCAAGGAGGTCTATTGTGATGTGACCCTCTATGTTTACTAGAGGAGCGTTAGGCTTTTGAAGAAAGCCAGTACCTGCCTAGGCTTTCCAGCAGAGACGATATATATTAATATCAGCTTTACCAATCTTATGAAGATGGTAATTTAATAAAGCACAGTGGCCCGTATAGAAGCTTATTAGGAGCTTTCCGTCTCTTTTACCGAGTAACAATATGTCTATATTCTCTTCTTGAAGTAATTTATGAATTTTTTATATTGCCCCGAAGTATTCCTCCAATGTGAGGCCTTGGTTTTGGTCTCCCAAACCAGAAAAGCGTTTTTGATTCTACTTTTTGTGATTCAACAAAAAGTTTTAGGTTCTATGAGGTCTGATGGGGCACCATTTATGGCCTAAGTTTACGATTACTTGATTAGCGACTATTTTAATACTTAAAAACAGTACGATTGTTGTGGCCTTTCCAATTCTTCTTAAGAAAGACTGCTACATATAAAAAGAACCTTAGGAAGAAGTATCAAATTGTTGAAAAGTTATTGTAATAGTTATGAGTATGTGTTCTTAGAAAAACTAACTTAGGTATATTTTTTCGTACTTTCAAAAGAGTAAAAAATTGGAGTCTTTTAGTTATAAAACTCATAAAAATAATGAAAAAAATATTTTGAATACATAAACTTATGCATGCATCCCTGGTTTCAATGAACTTTAATTATTGTAAATTATTAATTTGCTGACACAGAAACAAAAGTGCATATAGATGTTATCCACCAAGTCGCATGTTTGTGTCTCATTTGACTTAATTAAATTTAATTTAAAAACATTTCATACACTACTGTAATGAAATAATTTTTCTTCTTGGTGTAGAAAATGGAAAAATGGAATATACTTGATAGATATTTGGATAATTCAAGTATTTCGATCATCGCCTCTACTTATACATATAACTTAAATGTACTGGTACATTTAATTTGGTTCGCCAGATCATATTATCTCTGTGGAAGGTTTTAACGTTGAAAACATTCTCGAAATCAATAACGATTATGCCCGGAGAAGTAGCCTACTGCATGCATCCGTTGTACCTACCGTACACGGTTATTTCGTGTTATAACATTATGTTTGTTAGTCTTATTTAAAACGCATATTTTGAATGAAGTAAAAACATAATCAAAAACAAGAATCTCTGGTTTCATGAATACTGATTTTTGTCGCTATAGGAAGCTTGAACGTGATAAGAGCTTAAAAGCTTAATTTTGCATATACCTTATAAAATAGTGAAAACAACATTTGACAAAAATAAACACAGAAAAACATTTCTTAAAAATTTGAAATTTTTTATTAAAATCTTATTTATAAACCGTAACTAATGTGCTTCAATAAATACAGTTTTCAAGTTGTAAAAAGAAAAAAAAGTAAAAGCATGGAAACTTTATATTAGAAGAAAGTACCGTCTATATAATATGAAAATTTTAGGAGCGTTCCGCATGTTTGTTCAATAAGTAAACAGAGGTTTAAAACGTTCATCTTATTAAAAACATCTAACAATCCATTCAATGAAAAGAATGAATAAGAATGTAAATATTTATACAGCCACAATTAATCGCTTTTAATTTCATTTTTTTATTTAATCTTAATGCCTGCTCATTTTATTGCTTTGTCTTTTGAATATTTTGAAGTAATCTTTATATTGTTTGGTAAACTTAACACTTTCGTGCTGTGTGTAGGTTGCACGTAAATAGCAGATTCTTTCATATAGGTTAGAATTCTCGCTGAGAAATGTTTCAGCTGTACATCTCGAATAATTAAACTTACCGTCGTTTGATGTTGGGGGATAACTTGAAGGCAAAGCATTTCTTTATTGAATTTTAAGGAAATTGACAAGTTTCAATACAATTCACCGTTGGATTGAAAGATGTCTAAGCCTTAAAAAGCTTTTCGAAATTTAAGCTTATTTGAAACTAGAGTATTAAATTTTCATTATATATTTAAAAGTAACGGTAAAGAAATATCCTTCGAATTAGTTGGTTGGCTTGAAATATTTTTTTTTATCTAAAAGGTTTAATTCAAGCAAACGTTATTTCAATTTAATGTTTCTACTTGTGTTAAAAGTCAATTTTTCACAAAGGTTTACTTTTTTTTTATTACAGAAAAAATATTGGTAGATTCATTTTTTTTGTATTTCCATTTTTCTATTAGTATTGACAAAAAATGTTTCAATAATTTATCATTTTTTCTTTTTATAAGTTTTGAATGTTAACCAATATAATGTTCTATTGCTCTCAGCTATCATATTTAATTAAACACAGTCTATAGAACCTGAAGTTTTTATAAAAACTATTTGAATTGTTTTAAAACCATATACTGCATTAAACATATATATATATATATATACACACACAAAGTTTTATAAATGCAAATGAAATTGTAAATAATTAAATGTTGTTAGACTAATTAAAACTTGTAAGTTCTCAGTACCATAAAAACTACTAGTGATATAAAAGTGAAAACTTTTATGACCCAAGTTAAAAAAGTGCACAAAGTTGATTTTTTTAAGAAAAAAACAAACAAAAAGCTTTCTAAGCATAGTTTCAACTAACAATTGCATCTTTCAATTCAATGCCTGTGCTTTTAATTTTTCAGTAACATGATATAAATGTGTATAAGGGTTGATCAAAGTTTAAAGCAATTTTCCATTAAAATGATAACCGCAAGACCTTTAACGGCAACGAAATTGATAAAATGAGATTAAAATAAAGCACTTGAATTTACTTTATAAGTGTTCTAAGAGAAAACAGTTTGGTATTTTAATTATAATTAAAAGCGTGCATTTATAATAATTTATTTTTAAATTAAAAAACACTCTGATAAAATAAAGAAAAAAATTAATTCTAGCTGATACCCACGACGTCGTCTACGTAGGTTATTATGTTAAAAACATATATAATTTACAAAGGAAGAACATTTAAAAAATTGAAAGCAAAAATATATAAAAAATAACCGGAAAGAATTTAGCGTAGAACATTTTTAACTTTATGCCAAAAAATTGCTCCTTCAGAACCCACTATTGCTCCAAGTGTATACTTAATAGTTAATCAATAATTAATTTTTCAAAAATTTAAAAGCCAAAAATAAAAATTGCTATATAGATAATCCAAAATAATCACTGTTTTAAATTTTTGTTTCAAAAAATTGTTCCTTAAATGCTGTTTCCGGATCCGAAATTGCTCCAGGTGTATAGATATATAGTATTTCACTTTTTAAGCTGTTCATATTTATTAGATCAAACGGTAGTAAATGATGGCATAGGACAAGAGTACATGTATAAATAGTTAAAAATAATTAATTTTTCAAAATATTGCAAAAATTTGATCAATTATGTGTGTAATGAAACAAGCAGATAGAGGACTTAAAAAAAATTGGGTGTGTGTACTTATATATGCGCGTGAGAAGTTATACTTCTTTGGCATCATTAAACTGGCAGCACATTGGTCGACATCATACCACGTGACCCAAATCGCTGGAAAGCGAGCGATACATGAGATTGCACCCAGAAAGTAGCCTAAAAGTAATACTCCTATTACATTAAACACTGTTTTCCGAGTAGCCGTTTTTTTTGTGTAGTAAATTTGTATTTTTATGACTATTGAATGGCTAAGATACTGTGAAAAACTATGGTTTACAATGAAAATAAAATCCAAAGAAAGCTGCCAGACGTTTATTAAATTTGACAGATCATTTTTCTGATTAACAATTCATACATGCCATGAAAACGAAGCTCCTTAGAAATTGCGAAATAAAGTAAGTAGCTACTTTCCAAAGTAAAAGTCTTAATCTTATTTTTATCTTGTTTTGCTAAATTATTATTCTAAGATGGTTGAATCATTTCAGAATGCCAGATTTCGTGATAACCAAGAATATGCATGGAATATAGACGTCATTTTCATCATTAAACTAGTAGTAGAAAAATGGTATAACAGCTACTGCAAAATTCGAGAAAAGTAATAACTTATTTTTTAATAATATGTGGGCCACCTATTATCGCAGTGGCAAGAGCATTAGTTCTCTCCACTTCATGCGTCAGGTGGTTTTGGGTTCGATCTCCATTGAATCCTAGACTTAAGATTCTAGACCTAAGATACACTTGACCAACAGAAAGTTTCTATGTTTAGACAGTCGTGATATGACCTTAGCTGTTAAAGCTACTTAAAACACCAAAAAAAAAAAAAAATAAAAATAATATGTGTCATTTGTATACTTATATAATTATTTTTAATTTAAATATAAAAATAAATTAGTAAGTTAAAAATACAACAAAAATTCAAATTTTTGCCTTAAAATCTTAAAATTTCACTCTCATCTTTTTTCATAATGCGTCTAAAGAAGTATAACTTCAAAAAACAACATTTCAATTAAAAATTATTTTGGAATTTATAGCGATTTTAATTCTTGAGATAGAAAATTTCATTGTTAACTAACTATTAACTATACACCCGGAGCAATTGCGGACCCAGAAAGAGCATTTAAGGAGCAATTTTAAAAAAATTAAAAAGGTGACTTTTTTGTATTATACAGCAATTTGAATATTTAGTTTGCAAATTTTTGAAAATTTAATTATTAATCAATTAATAACTATACAATTGGAGACATTACGGATTCTGAGAGAGTAATTTTTTGGCATATTGTTTAATTAAAATAACAAAATGTTTCTCGCTAACCTAACTCTTTCTGGTTAAAAAATATATGCAATAATAAAAGGGAGTGTTGAAATGTTATTTGACTATTGTAACGGTTGTAACATAAAAATGTATTTTGAATCTTTATTTACAGTAAAATATAAGAATTGCTAAAAGAGAATTTTAAAAAAAGCTATAAAAAACTGCTAAGCAAATAGAATATAGAATTCAAATAATCTTTATTAATCTAATTTATCGCTGAGCTGCGTTATATCTTCACTCAAATATGAAATAATCAGTAGGCAGTGGAAGGAGAAACATTCTGTACAGCCCATGCCCACTAGATCGTCTGCCCCATTCTATCAAAGTGACGAAAAATCCACCGCTTAACGCGTTTTGCTTGTAAAAATCCACTTTTTTAAATCTTTAATTACTTTACTTTTAATGAAGATATCGTGATAATTCTTTTTTTAAAATAGGGACCAAATATATAAGAAGTAAAACAAACAAAAAGTGATATAACAGCTATCGTTTTATTTAAATAGATTTGACTTTTTACAGAAAAAGTTCTTTCCACAGGGAAAGAAATTTTCTTTGGATATAAACATTCAAATTTCGTTTTACTTGAAAAAAATTACTGTTTTATGGAATATAGTTAAAATCCATATGTATTATATAGTTGCTTATAAATTATTAATAAGATATTATAAAATGATATATATATATATATATCATTTTATAATATTATATTTATAATTATATTAAATAAAGATTATATATATATCATTTTATAATATCATTTATATATATATATATATATATATATATATATATATATTATATATTAATATAATATTTAGTTTCTGAACCAAATTAAAACTGACATGACATAAGAACCTATACCTTTTCAGTAAAGAATTTATAACAATTATATAATACATATAATTTTATATGTATTATATAATTTATTAATTATATTATATATATATATATATATATATAATATGATTTATAAATATTTAATAAGAATTTAACGAGTACATAATAAATTACGTATCATATGTTTACTTCAAAAATATTCAAAATTTTCTTATTCTATATTCGTTACTTATCGTGTATATTTGAGTATATATGTAAATTTGTATTCCTTTGCTGTCAGCTCTATTAAGAAATTCCATTATATAATATAGCTTGCTTTTGATTATCCTTGCGACACCATCAACTTAAGCCATCAAATTTTTCATTGTCATAATACTGCATACGTGTTTAAAATTTTGTATTTATCAAATTAGTGTAAGTGGGGCAAATTTGGATTAAGATTTCTGTCGAACTTCTTTTCTTCAAAAATAAAGCAAATAAATACAAGCTTTCAAAAATAATTGAGGTACGACGTATAGGATTTTACCTTCAGTTCTGTAGTTTCATTAAATGAGAAATACCGGAAACAATAATAATCGTGATTGAGAGAAAAATATTAAATTCTCGCACATCGCTCTTGGGTTGTTGGAATGTTTCTTTGGAAAAACTAATTGTAAATACAATTATTGGCAAATTAAAATAAAACTTAATTACTTCATGCTTGTAGGGCGTAGAAGTTAATTTCATTTAGACTTGATTAATATATCAACATTGAGTTATGATAATTCGTCAGATATTTGATATTCTTTGCGACGCAAGAATTTATATTAGTTGCCGTTTTATTAAGTACAGTTTGGCTTTTTTTATTCTTGCATTAGATGTCACGTATAATATTTAGTTTCTGAACCAAATTAAAACTGACATGACATAAAAACCTATACCTTTTCACTAAAGAATTTCTGGTATTTCTTTCTTACCTAATTGAAATTGGTTTTTATCTTTGTGTTTCTCTCGACATTTGTTCAAATTTGCAGCATCCGGAAAATTAAAGGTTTGGTTTATAGACGGTCAATAGAGGCTATCTATTGATACAATTGTAGCTGCACCATTATTTCTATTATTTCCTTTGAGAATAATTCGTTGTACAATACAGGATTTTTATTTATTTTTGTCTGTATTTTATCACTTGCGTTAAAACCACTATTTTAAATTTTATTTTTATTTTAAATTTTAATGAACCAATGTTAAAACGCCACATGATTCTGAGATCGCCATAAAGTGAACCATTTAAACAATTACACTTTTAACGTAAAACTCATTAATTGAAATATTGAATTGTATATTTTTAAGGTTCGAGTAATATCTTAAAGCGTCATTGATGTTAATCAAAGCTTTTAGTTTCATAAATTTCAGTTGACGATTTTAAAATTTCATGACAAAGACAATATTTAACTCCCCTTGAATATTTCATGTGTATAATATGGAACATTTAATGATTGCAAGACAGTAAGATAAATTATAGCATGAGACAATAAGGTCTTCGGTATAGTTGCAATTTCGTGTTGTTAGATATACCTGGGGTGATTAATCTCTTTATCTTGAAAATACAATATATAATGGCACTAGAAACATCAATTTTGATGCAAATCCTTAGAAGTAATTGAAATGTTAGAATCAAACCAGAACCTATTTTAGTTCCATTATTAGTAAGCTAAGGTAGAGATACTTATTATTTTCTTCTACTACTATAAAGAAGAAAGTATGGTAATCGAGAAGTTTTGATTTCGAGTTTTCACAGAAAATATATTGAAACGAGACAGACCTATCCGGCCTCTCGTGCAGTCGAAATTTGATTATTATTAACTGCGAGGCTCACTCTTTGGCTGACGGAATTAGACTTACTTGAGTTTTTCCATTTGCCTCGGAATCCAACGGACTGCGTCCTTCCACCCGGTGTCCCTTAAGTAGCCGACAAACAATCAAATTCGACTTGGATTTGCTCGATGACCCGAGGACACCAGTTCCCCAATTGTACCTGAAACAAATGGAAAAACTCCGTCCACAGCGAATTAGCTCGCTTACGAAAAACAATTTAAAAAAATATAACGCCTCGTTACAATACGTTTGAGGTCTCATGAGTCCAAAAAAAAATGCCAAACTTGGAATTTCGCCTTCATATTTCATCTTGTTGTACTACGAAGCCTCTGGTTGAAATCTTATTTGTACAGATTTTAGGTTTTTTCAATTTTTTTTTTCGAAAAATGCTTAAACGACTTTCTTCAAACTTGCTATGGTTTTTAGACTCATCAAAATCGGTAACTTTTATTTGAAACATTTTTCTCGGAGTTGGAAGTTAGAAAAGAGGTAGGAGTTAATGCTTTTATAGGCAGTTTAATGCAGCAGTGAGCTTTAGTAGACTTAAGAATTTTTTTCTGCCTTATAGTTATTTTTGTGCCTTTAACCAATAGTTGGTTTTATGTAAAAGAAAGTTTTGTGACGCGTCCCAGAAAATATTCCTGATCATTTTCAATATCTTAACTCTAGATTAAAATGGTGAGAATGTAAGTTAGCATCTGCTGTCTATGGCAGGGTTGTCCAACCTTACCATAACGGACTCCCAAAAACTCCTTAATACATATTGTGCAGAGAAAATTACCTATTAATAGAATATTTTGTAGGCAGATGTATTATATAATGCAAAAGTATAAAACTTCAAATACTGGGAGAGGGACAGGGCCCTGAAATTTAAAGCTAGCCCCAAACAACAACAAAAAATAAATAAAGAAGTCAATTTCTTAAATTATGTTATGTTTTTAAATTATGTTTCACTTCAAAAATTGAGCCAAATAGTCAATGTGAACAAAATAATAATCCCATAAAGATAATGATATCATGGCAAATAGTTACGTATATTTTACATGTAACATTTATTTTGTTAAGGCTCTTTAACACAAGTTATAGTCACTTTTATAGTAGAAACATTTGGCAATGTTGTTAATTTCAAATATTGTATGCGATTGGGATAGGTCGTGAGATTTAATTTTGTTACAATCTGTAATATATATTTAAAGTGATAGAGGTGGTTTGTGTAAAATTATTTCACATACAGTAACTATAAATTGTTGCTCGTATTCCCCAAATATCTATTAAAATAATTAACTCAAATAATTTGCACACATATAGCCATGTCCCAATGTAGTTTAAAATGAAAATGATAACGTTTATGCTACCAAAAATTAAGATCACTTCTATGAATTCTGTGGTGTAGTTTTAATGTTCATTATTACTTTGTACTCGCAATTTGAATATAAGGTATAATCAATTGAACGTTTGTTGAAATTAATTTCTGTTTAGTGTTTTAAACAACAACAAAACAACAATATAAAAGCCAATTTTTTCAGTAGAATAAGGTATGGTTTTCTCAAATTAAAATTATTTGTTGTACTTTGAAATTTAATAAATAATTCTTAATAAATTTTTTTTTACAATATAATAGAAAAATTAAACTTCACTTACTTCTTTATCTATATTTAAAAAAGAGCACACCTATCACATATTTTATTTTGAAATAACACCTTAGTAAATAAATTCAAAAATTGAAGATAGGTTAGCGAAAATATTTATTTAAATAATTTAGTTTTGAATTTTCCGAATTTCGTTTAAAATAAAATTAGTTGTTACTCGACTCAATATTAGTATGGATTCATAGTTACTGAAATTTTGATATTTATAATGTATTTCGAATAAAACTTTTTATTTTTTTAAGATATCAATACAATCAAAAATGTTATTTGATATAAAATGAAAATATAAAATAACTATTAACCATAGAATGTTTGGAAAATATTAGCTCCAGGCCCGACTAAATTGAATTTGCAAATAATTTTTATAGAGCACAATTTATTACAATTTCACATCAAGGAAAATCAAAACGTATTTGCTTTTATGGGATCAAAAATATTAATTCTTTGAAAAGTTCAACTAAGTATCTATAGTAAGGCCCTTAATGTAATCATAAAGTTTGTTTTGCCTAATTGAGATTTAAATCAACCTTTCATTATGAAAATTTTCGCACAACATTTAACTTGCGATAACAAAACTTACCAGGAAACCTTAATTATAGATATGTATTTGTAACAATTTCATCAGTTCAAACCATTATATAATGTTGTTCAGTATTAAATTTCGTATTGAATTTTATTTTTTATTTTTCATTTCTGTTTAAATTCGAATATATTTCAATCGTTTTGTAAGCTTTTAAGTGATTCAAAGAGATAAACATTTTTAAAATCATAACAATAACAGATTGAAAAAAAATCACAAAATAAATATTATGAGTGTTATAAATGTTCTCAATAACAAAAAAGAGATCAATTTTGAAATAGTCGAATAAATTGAATCACAATAATTTCACTTGTATTGATTCTGTTAAGAATCGTTCCAACCTGTCGATTTTAAACGAATTGAAATAACTAACAGCGACTTATCAACAGAAAAGCTCAGCAACCCTTGTAAATGTATTATTTGATTGAATTAAACAACTAATCAACCTTTTCATTAGTCATGGAAATGTTTTGCTTTTTGAAATTTAATTTAATTTATTTTGATTTGATGTAAACCATTATGTAATGAAATTTATTTTGAAAATTTTTTATCAACCATGAAGAAATCAAATTATTTGGCGTTATCAATAAAGGAAACTTTATTCGACGAGGCTAACTGTTGGAATTTTTTTTAACATAAGCATAATTTAATCTCTTTTATTTCTTCTTGTTAAATATTGATTGTACATATTGCACATATTAAAATTTATATCGTACTTTCAAGTTTTCTATCTTTACAAAGTATAAAATAAAAGCGCAAAAGTACGCAACGGTACCTGTCTATCTTCTAAGGATAACCCACAGGAACTATTTTTATCTTTTACATATTACAAAATAATTATTGGTAATTTACCAATTAATTACATTAGATACGTTGTGCATTTCATGTAGATCAAAATTGCACTTTACAGCATATCATAAAAAAGAATATCTTAGAAGATATCACAGATTTAAAACGTGTTGGCAGAGCGACTGGATATTGTACGTCGTACGTAGTGGCTGTTTTATTGCTATATTTTTCTTATAAATATAAAAATGTTATGTTGGTACTTATTTACGACAACATCTCGAAAAATTCTACACCAATTAGGTATGTGAGGTAAATGTACTCTTAAAAGAGTACAGTTGGTCACCCTATATAGGATAGCATAACAGTTGAATCCTACAGGAACCGTGTATATTCGTAGTATTTTCGGTTAGTTTTGTTAAAGTTCGTCAAATAGCATTTTAATGCATTTTCCTCAAGAAGGAGGCCTGACCAATTTTACACAGTAACGAAATAAATCTCTAAAAATCTAAAATAAAAAACTTTAAAATTTTTACTGAAAAATAAATATTATGAATTTAAATTAACACCCGATAAATTAATAATGAAATGTTTCAAATATAATTGAATTTCTTTTTTGTTGATTGTCGAGGATAGTAATTAGAAAAAAACGTATTAAAATATATTAAATGTTTAAATAATTAAGAATTACTTAACGGAACTAAAGTTAATGAATTTTTGTTAAAGATACCTTAGATCTTAACGTATTGAATACTACTTATCCTAAAAAAGGCACGCTTCTTCTAGGATAGTTACGAATCTATTCTACTAACATAGCTGAACGGTTATAAATGACATTTGAAATGAAAAATTTTCAATTCAAAATCGTAATGAACTTGTAAGATGGCTAATATCTCTTCCTAGAAAAGTAGTTTTAAGGATTTTGATAAACTTATTTTGGATCTAAAGTCTGAAAGAATCTATCATTTTTTTAATCATAATAGAATAATTTGTAAATATAAATTTAGATATACTCTCAACAAAGCAAGCAGGTATCAGCTAGTTAAATAATAAATAAACAAATCGCTCAACTAATTTTCAAAATAACTTAAAAAAGAAGATGAAATTGAAAAATCAAAGTTTAATATTTCCCTTTTCATCAAAAATCAAGAACAGTAGGTAATGTAATAGAGATTGAAAAATTCCAACTTTCCAATCTTTTTAAATTGGTATATGATGGAGTATTTGTTCAGTCTACCACATTTTATATCTTTCCTATTATTTTTAACGTAATGGATATGAAAGAAGGATTGTATCAAAAAGGAAAGTAACCATAAATATTTGAAGTCATGAAACGGTAAAAATTGTTGGTTAGATAATTCTTTATCATGTGTTGTTGCAGACTGTGATATCAAAGGGAGGATGGAACGAAAGTTGATACTTGTTGTAAAACATTTTCTTATTTCTACTTGATCCTGAGAGCAAAATATTTGTTATCGGATATATATCACTTCTACGTTTCAGCCAACTCACTTCAAATAATACATCGCTACAATTTATTTATACTTACAACTTTTTATCATGATTCATGAAAAACTTTACTTATAGATTAAAGAAAAAATTTTTTTTCTCAGTTCTAAGATTTAACTGAAATCCTTTTTACACCAAAACGTTAGATTTTAATTAAAATGAGTGTGGAAATGTTAATACAAAAACAAATGTATGGGGATTTATAATTATACTTATTCCTTGAGGTATTAGATACGAATTAATCTTCCTTGAATTTTTAAAATAAAATACTCACTTTTGCTTTTTATAAGACAAGCTAAATTAAAAATTGAAAATTAAAATTCTTTGAGCTTAAAATTCATGTTTCACCAATAAAAACTATAAACCTACCAATTCTTTGATAAGTAGGTACTTATGAAAATATTCAGAAAAGTCGCTTCAGTATGTTTTTAACAAAGCTGTATTTAAACTAAGATTTAAATAATCTAAATTTACAAATAAGACTCAAGTTACATACATTGCAAAAGTGTTCATATGGATTTGCCAAAGTTCATTTCTCTCTCTCTGCAAATCACTTCAAATCACTTCTCGAAGATAAAATGCTTTCTCATAATGTATATTTAGAATACGTTTAATTAAAAATTAAAGTGGACAAACGTTTAGTTTTACTCTCATACAGCTTACGGTAAGCTCCCAACGACATATTGATCTCAAAGAGATTTAAATTCTGTTTACCATAAAACCCTATAAATAAAAGAGATAAATTGGCTTTTCTTATTTGACAACATTTTGTGAGTTTACCTTTTTGTCATATTTGTGCTCCAATTTACAAAAGTATAAGCTTTGTTCACGTTATATTTGAAAGCCTTGTTTTACGTTTTATGCTAATTTTGATGTTATAACAAGGTAAATAAAATACAATGATACATAGCCTGTGATATTAAAAAGAGTTGGTGTAAAAAATAGATTAAAAGACAAAAAGACCATTATTCACGTTTTATAATTTATCAACCATTTAAATGAATGTTACTGTTTTATGATTATTAGTAAAAGAATTACCAAGTCATCAATTACTTCTATTGACATCCGATATACGATAAATGTTAAATATCGAAAAACATAAAAGTTAATTTATTGAAAATTAATTACACCCAAATCAGGTTTATTTTTTTATTATATGCCAAAGGTTAGTTATTGCGATTGACCTTTTAATTATTAAACTGGATTAGGACATACCTGGACGATGAAACTGATTTATCAGCTATTGTAGAAGCATAGCATTAATATATGTATATAAATCTATGAAGAAGCTACTCTTAGCAAAAAGAAAAGTTTCAATTGTAAATAATTCTATAAAAATACGTTTATAAGAGTTATTTAAAGTAATTATCTTTAGGTGCATTACAAAAAAAATTGTAGAGGTGAAATTTTAAGATACGCACGCAAAGCAACTGTTAAATTATCTGTGAAAAGGCTACCACCAAAATAAAAGTATCAGCTGCGAGGTGTTACAGTACTTTCTTTTACTTAGTTATGATACTCGATGTTGGTTAAAAGAAATATAAGCACTTTATAACTATACATATAAACAGGACTATATGCATACAAGTATATGTATTATAACGTCATAACGGGTTCTTGGATTTGTGTTCGAAGAACGAAAAATGTATTTATTTTTTAAAAATTTATTATTTACACTTTAACAATGATTTAGTTCATTGTTACAATAGTTTATAATTATATTTCACTGTATACACTGTAATTTTACACTTTAATTAACACTGTTCACAATTTAGCTAACACTCGCGATTCACTGTTGACGATTTATTTATCACTCCCAATATGTTTTACTCACGATGTCGATCGATGTATGACTGAACTGCAATAATATAAGGGAAAGACAAACATAGATCTTCCCCTTATATAAAGCTCGGTATTCTTCCAGAACTTTCTTGGAACAATTCGTTTTATTGCTTCTACTCTGTCCTTCCTTTACCCATAAAGAATTATACACAGACAAGTTTAGAAGCTCCGCTCTTTCTTAATTCACCGAGTAATCTTTTTGGTCAAACCCTTTGCATC
This sequence comes from Sisyra nigra, assembly GCA_958496155.1. Classification (NCBI taxonomy): domain Eukaryota; kingdom Metazoa; phylum Arthropoda; class Insecta; order Neuroptera; family Sisyridae; genus Sisyra; species Sisyra nigra. Next base: position 1,882,717 of record OY292317.1, read on the forward strand.
GTGGGGGTCCAAAAGTTCTAGAAAGGGTCTACAATCACGTAGCTCCTCATTGGCTGGTTGACAAACTCACAAAATGGCGACACTTCTCCATTATTAAGATCTTTCCTTGCTTCTTAGACTATACCAGTATATATGAATTCTCAACCTTCACTCCAGAATCGTCCTTATTAGAATTTTCCCAGGAAAAAGTATCAAATAAAAGTTGTAGCCATTGATGAGTCTAAGAATTATAGTTCGTTGAAAGTCGTTTTCGAAAAAAATTGAAAAAGCTGAAAACTCCTTGAATAAAGTGGAGCTTCTGGTAAACCGATTTTAATCAAAAGTTTCGCGGTATAACTAGATATAATATGAGGGCAAAATTCTAAGTTTGGTGAAATTCGGATGAAGCTTTCGATAAAATATGGCTGTCACACACACACACACACACACACACAGACAGTTTTTTAAAAACCTCTTTTTAAGACTTAGAAGACCTCAAGACATGTATTTCCGGTGAATGCTCGAACTCGAAAATTCGACCCGATTACAATACTTGCTTTACTTTATAGTGGTAAAAGAAATTAAAAAGATAATTTAATGCTTTTGATGACATTATGACATCTCTTTGAACGTATTGGTATTTGTTTTCAAAATTTTTACTCTGTTTATTGGGATATTTTTATATAGATATTCACAAGGCGTGTTTTTATCGGTAGAAAAAGAAAGTATCTGCTTTTAAATTACATATATTCGTGACTGATAACCAGAGCCAAATCGTGATATAACGACACTCGGTGCAAAAGGAATAATTCGTGCCTGCCGTCATATAATTATCTTTAGAATGTATAAGATAATCAAAAAAAAATTAAATTTTTTACTGCATTACTGAAAAATATCAAGCTTAAGACAGGATTTCTATTATTCGCCGCTTTTTATCGTGTGGCATCTTTATCATTCGATGCCTAGCACTGGAGCACCGCTCGCACCACCCGTACGACGGCTCTGCTGATACCTATTGAATATCAGCTGATACCATTGATAAATCTTGAATGATCTATAAACACTGTTAGGTGCTGTTATAAAGATCTAAAACAGTTAGTTTCTACCGTTCATACTACGCATGCACCAATATTTTTATCAACAAATAGTTGCATAGGTCGAAATAGATTTTGTTTGATCAGCATCTGTTTAACGATCTACAGATTTTAAAATTAAATGATGTTAATGGAAATCATTGTTTGGCGTTAAAACGTTATTGACTCCAATGTTAATAATGTCAATATGAGCTTAGACCCTGTCAACCCACAGTGCTACTGTATTTGTGATTAAACACTATCAATTTGTTTTCTACTTGTAAACGTAATCCCTACCATTTAAATCCATTATCCCATTGACTGATTTGGTGAAATATCTATCAATTTAAAAAAAAAATGTTATTTAGATGCTTCGATGGTTATACTAAAACTTTAAGAAAAATCAATGAGAGAATCAAACGAGAAAAAGCAGTTTTATTAACGATGTGAAAAAATAAATGCATCAAAATTTAATCGTAGAGGCTAACATTTTTTGGTTTTATTTGATACTGAATATAAAAAAAATGCCTTTTATGTTTAGGTATTAATTAATTAACCGATAATTAATAACATTAAAATATATATTGGAAATAAAATAGGTGGAAAAACGTAAATTGAATACAGATGAAAAATTAATTTCCAATATGTTATGAATTGATTCATTCAAATGGAATTGTAAGCAACACTATTCAATAAAAAATAAATGTGTTGATGATCAACTTAACAACCTCAAAAGATAAAAACTACAAATTTAATTAACATGGTCTCAAATATAATTCAATCAAATCAATAACAATTTTTAATTAAATTTATCGAAACGTTTCATACCAAAAATAAATTGTAATTTATTTTCAGATAGTTTTATGAAAAAAAAAATCAGTGAAAATATAATTTGCTCTGTTTATCCATGAGAATAATTCTGATAATTGAACTCTCAAACTTTTATAATCTGCATACTAAAAATCAATACCCTTAATAGAAAACTAAATACAAAAGAAATTTTATTACAGACTGTAGATATGTAGAATTATTTTCAATATAAATTTTGATTTTTTTTTTACGTGAAACAAACACAGACTATTGTGATTGAGTAGATAGTAAGTTCATTCAATTTTTACCTGAGCGAAAATCAATACACCGTATCATCCTAGCTTCGGAACCATTAGCATTAATTAGCAGTTAAATTAGATTTTAATGTTGATATTTTAAAATTGTTTTATTTGGAAAAGATTTTTCCAGAAACTCAGATTATATATTGATAGAGGTAATTTAAGATATTACTCATCGTCCATTGTGACAGTTATGTTTATGGATTTAGTAAGTTGGCAATAAATGACAAAAGAAAAATAGTAGCACAACGCCCACGAAAAGAAATATATAGTGATTCTAGAAATGAAATAAATGTCAATGTTAGTATGTTTGCATTGACATAAAATTGGTTGAAATTGATTGTAATGAGCGTCTCGTATTGCATTTAAGTCAAACGTATAATCATGAAATAATCGAAATATTATCTAATGAACCACAAAATATGGGCACTTAGTTGAAAGCAAACCTTGTAATTTATTTTTTAACGAAAGTAACTATTAATCAATGTTTTAAAAAGAAACTACGAATTATTTATATGCATCCTTACTAATATTATAAACGTAAACGTTTGTTAGAATGGATGTATGGATGTTTGTTGCTCTTTCACTCAAAAATTACTAAATGGATCTGGATGAAATTTGGCATAGATATAGGTAGGTTATAATCCGGCGTAAAATACAATATACTTTTCATCCAAAAAATTTACGGTTCCCGTGGGATAGATATTCTTTTGTTTTTTACAGAGCAAAAGATTAATTTCCTTTTTTACAATGTGGTTGTTTAGGGGTCAGAGAATGATATAGGTTACTTCTTATACCGGAATAACGAACGGTTTCCATGAGATAGTAAAACAAGTATGTATTCTATAGGAACCGAGTATTTAAAAGCAGTTTCGTTAAAGCTCACGAAATAGAGTCTTAACTCATTTTCCTTAAGAAACTTGATCTACTTTTTACTCAGGAGAGATATATATTCCCGTGGGATAAGTATGATTTTGTTTATCACCGAGTTAAAGATTGATATAATTTTTGCAATGTGGTTGTTTCGGGGGAATTTTATAGCTTACCTTTAAGGCTAGAATTATATCCTACAGAAACCATACATTTGAAAAGTTTCGATAAAGTTCGTGAAATAGAATTTAGCGCAATTTTTTTAAGAAGGCCTGACTAATTTTATACAGTAACGAAAGAAGTTCTCTCAAAAGTTTAAATTAAAAAATAAATATTTTTACTAGAACAAGGAACAAATTTTAATGACGTTTTGCTATAGATCCTATAGGAAAGCTAACTTAGTATCAAATAAATATTTTTAATGTATATAATGAAATATTAAGGCAAGTCTAGCATTGGCTTCACAAATAATTGCATTTTAATGCATTATAACAACCTCAATTCATTTCATTATACAGTTACTAGTAAAACTCGGCAGTCAACAGAATTGACTGCTGTTCTGGATATTATGAATTGTGGTTAATAAACAAGCTTATAATTATTATTAATTGTTATGGAAATTACATTTCACAATGATAATCGCATGAATGATATCAGTGTGTATGGACTATTTGAATTCCATGGCAACTTCACTCCATTGGCTGGCACTGTTACGCAAGAAACTAATAAGCTATCGGCGACAAACTGACACTCACTGTAGCTGCTTATATATAAGATAAGAATTGATGAATCCCTACAAAAAATAAATGACAATTATAAGTTACGGATCTTGTTAAAGCATTAAAATAACTTAAAAATGAGCTTTTTGTGCACATATAAAAATCTTGGTTTATTAATTATATTATTTTAATATGAACAACAAAACAGAGCTTTTACATTGTTTATCAATACATTAAGAAAATTTAAATCACTACCTAAATATTACACTAGTGTAAAATGTTGCTAATTTACAATTTATCTTTGTGTATAAATTAAGAATTACATCTTAAAACTACAAGAAACTTATAACATGTAAAGAAATGTTAGTTCCGCTTCAGTAAGTAATTCTCGACAGTTCTTTAGATAAATAAAAACCATATATTATCTGCAATGCTGAGAAGCACTTTATGAAGATTTACAATAAAAAGTTTTAAACATAAATATCAATTTCAAATAAAATAATCAAAAATAACGTTTTTTGAGAAATATATCTTAATGTTCTTGATAAAAATAAATACATATCGTCTGTAAATATGCCTATAAGTAACATTTTGAATTATGAATTCAGTGGTCGTTTAAGACTTCCTCCAGTTTTCATTTTCAATGCAAAATAATTATGTGAAATTTCAACTATTTCAACTAAACTTTTAATTAAAATTTAGATTTACTAGTCAGAAGTTCATTTAGACAGGCCATTTACTAGATCAGACGTGCATAACTGGATGCAAATTGGAATTGGAAGCTAAATGAGTATAAACCTGATATTGAAATTATTAAGCTTTTTCGAAATGCACTTAGAAAGCATTTAAAGTTTGCACTTGTTGGAAATAAAATATTTTAAATTAAAAAAAAAAAATGCTTATATGAAGTTACATCCGAATTGTAAGTGCAGTTTTTTAGATTCTCGTATGTAAACGTTAGACAAAAGTTTTTATATTGAATTTGTTGGAGTATTGATTATCGTATCAACTGTATTGATGTTTGGAAATGACAACTAATCATTCATATAGTATTTTTTTCAAACTCGGTTTGAGGCACTGAGTTTCATTACTTTGACAGAAATGAATCGAGAATTTCAAAAATTTGTATTATGCAATATTTGTTTACTTATTATTGTTTTTAATTGTCCATATGAGTACCTATATATGTCGTATGCAACTCATTAAGCTTTTATGATGACTTGTATCTAGTTTATATAAAGGTAATTTAAAACAAAAATTTATGTTTTAATATTTTTTAATACTGTATACATTTTTTTATGATTTTTTATTTAAATAATGCAATATCCATAATAAAAGGACTTCAATTTTATTATGTTGAAAAATAACGATAGTTTGAGCGGCTTTAAAAATTTAACTAAAAATTATTTGAACCCTGATATGTACTATAATTTTAATTTGAAATTTTTAAGGACACATATTATTTCATTAATCTTGGTTAACTTTAATTTCATTGTAAACTCAAACCAACTGAAAATAAATTTAGAATACCATCACCTATTCTCAATTCTCAATTTAAAATAATCTCTCAGATGTTAAAAACATAATTAAACGGCCTTTGCTATATAAAATATTACTTTTTTCCTTTATAATATATGACTATGAGTATTTGATATAGCTTGAATGATTAAAGATATATAATCAAAATTCTCACCATGTCTTTATAACACTATTTGTCTTTCCTGGAATCAAATTATAAAACAATTAAAACATTGAGAGATTTTTTACTCTATCTAAATTTAAAACTTAAAATTGTGTTTGTTATTTACAATTCAAATAATATTCTTTTAAAATAAATATCTTATCTTCACCCCTAGCCAATTGTTAAAGATCATTTCAAAACTGGAATAAGGAAAAGCGCCAGAACATTACCAAATAACGGCGAAAATGATTAAAGAACAACCTCGAAAAAGAATTATGTGCCTTTTGTTTTAATGCAACCACAAGAATTTATTACTGTGGCCAAAATTTTAAAAATAGCTGATGTAATTATGGTCCTTAAACCGGGTAAAAATCCCAACAAAGCGTCATCGTACAGACCTATCAACCTCCTAGAATAAGATATGGGCACCAACTATCGATATATCAAAATATCGATATTTTTTTAGAAAATAATCGATAAATATCGGCTATATTTTTAATTTCGAAATATCGATAATCGATATTTATTTCCGAATATCAAATTCGATATTTTTTTAAGAGCTTTATTATATTTTATAGAATTATTATTTATTCCACTTATAATTGTAATACTTGTGTTCGTTTCATGTAAGTATAAATTAATTTAAACTAAAGCGCACGAGTTTTGGTATAAGTGCTGCCTTTGTCTTCAAATTGATTCGTTCTAAACGTATTTTTTCAAGTAATCGTGCTTTGAGATGAAAATATCGATATTTTTTACTCTGCATGTATCGATATTGCTTGTAAATATCGATACGATATATATCGATATATTTTATACATTTGCCCATCCCTAGGAAGAATCTACACTGGCTTTTGGGAAAACGCTCCAAACTTTCTCTCGAGAACAAAATATTTCTGTAGAAAGCAATAATAGTCCCAATCTGGACGTACGGATTTAAGCTTTGAGGTTCCGCGGGTCGAAATTTTAAATCTCTTTTCGACCTCAAAATCTGGGCTATGAGAGGTTCAAATAGATTGAAATATGACCATTTGCATTTGAATTTCAGACCTCTTTTGAACCTACAAGTGGCATTTATCGGACAAAATACCATGATTAGGCTCAAAAGAGGTCTACAGAAAAACCCTCCAATGGACCTCTTTCAACCTGCCCACAATTTTTTTAACTACTCTCTTTCTTTTCTCCGCTCTTTCTTTGTCACTCTCTTTTATTGTTTTATTGGTAGGGTTTTTTCAAAAAGAATAACATTTTTATTTTAATATTTTGTTTTTTTATTCAATAAATATACAAGTTTCATTAATATTAGCGATAAATTTAAAAGAAATAAGAACATTATAGATATCAGTTCTTAATTTCCTTGTCCTTGTTTACCAGCTCCTTTATTGTCGTCATTGGCATTATTTTTTTCCAGGATTTCCTTTTATTATAATCCATAATATACCCGACCATGCGCATTTCTTTTTATTTAATTGTATAACATCTCTCTGATTACTTTCAAGATAATAAATTAAAGCAACTTTCTTCACACTTTTTCTTTTAAACTCGGTTTTTTCACTTTTAAATTTTTTACATAAACACTTTTAGGCCTTTTGATATAGACAATATTGAAAAATAATCAAATAGTGAAATAAGTTTATTCAATTGTTGTATAATAACTCATGTAGCTCTCGAACGGTTAACAAGAGACTGATGTGAGTAAAAATTAACAAGAGTGAACAGGATTAAGGATCAAACCAGTAATGGATACCAGAATACACAATATTATATTAAGCATCTAAGTATAAGAAAGAGAGAGATCAAAAATTTGGGTTATTAGTAAATAATATTTGCAATAGGTATTGTAAAAAAAAGGAAATTTACAACCATATTTTATGTTTTATGATCATAAACCTTTTTCTTATAACGAGACGATATGTTCACAAAATATAATAAAAATTTCATGTAGGTTAAAATGAAGACGATGGAATATCGTTTAGGTCTAGATGAGGTTCATTTTACTCTTTGGAGGTTCAAAAGAGGTTCATTTTATTCTTTGTAGGTTCAAAAGAGGGTAAAAGATCCATTTTAGGGCCAAAAGAGGTCTAAAATTTCGACTGGGGTCTGCCAGCAAGTCCAACATTAAGCTATTAGAAAAAACTCAATCAAAAATGCTCAGAGAGCTGGCAGACGCTCCATGGTACATGACCAATGAAGCCCTGTACAGACTTAATAATAACTTCAGTAGTAAGATTAAGACTCGTGCCATCAATTGCTTTAAAAATCTTCACCAACACCCGAACCCACTAATATTACCAGCCCTGGAGCCTCAAAATAGTAGGCGATTAAAGAAGAAGGTGCCCCGTGACCTGGTTATAGTATAAAGAGATACTCCATTGGGAGTATTCACAATCAAGCCCGATCCAGACAGCAGATTGGATAAAAGGACCATTGTCTTGACGGCCAATAAAACACATTAAAAATATATCTATAACAGTTCACGATAAAACAGTAAATATTTATTGAATAAAATGTGCAAAAATGGAAATTAAAATATGTTTTACATTCCCAAGAGGAAAAAAAACAGAGAAAACGAATATACACGTATATAACAAATTTTCTGAATTATCATTTACGTAGATTTTAATGGCTACATTTACATTTATATTAAATTAAATATAAATTAAATTTATCAATGCCATTTGCCACAATTTTCCATACATAAAAAGTGTGTAATTACTTAAGTGAAATGATTTCCTTTATCATAAATAGAATAAAAAAAGAATTTTACTTATCAATAAAAGCTTTTCATTATTATTATGAATATTCAATTTGTTTTAAAGTTTGTTACATTTTAAACATTTTTTTTCGAAAGTTTAAGTTTTATCAAAATTATTAGGGTAAGCTTTTCTAGTTGAATAGTATAAAAATATTTTATAAATGGCTTTTTTTAGAGGCATTAATTTTCATTTTGGTTATAAATAATTTTTGAAAAATGATCTAATAACATGAATTGTGGGAAAATCCAAGTTGAAAATGATCAGCAATAATATTATCTACTAAGTTATTTTTCTTCATTTATATTATTTTATTTGCACGCTATACCACAATTGATCAATAACCTAAATTAGTTTGTTGAATGTACAAACCAGAGCGTCATTTAATAAATTAAATTTTGAATACATCAAAGCGTGTATTACGGTACAAGACAATAGTTTCTGAAACTATTAATACCTTTAGCATGCAATTAGAATAATTATTTAGATAATTCTTATTTTTATGAAATTTGAAGCGTTAAATATGAAATAGTTTTTAAGTTTTATTTGATAAAAACCAAATTCAGCTTCACTAAATATTTATATATTGACTAGCTGATACCCGTCCACTTCGCTTGGACATAGCTAAATTAAACTGAGTGATTAATAGAAACCATAATAGCAAAATATGTAAAAGTAACTTTTGCTATGTTGACATAGAAAGTTATTCCTCAGGAATCGTAAATTTTCTAGAGTGATAGATATCTTACCTGATACCTGCCTAGAAATCTCACTATTTGCAGTTCAGTATTTTTTCAATGAATTATTAAATACTAGTTTACGTTTGACATATTTACTTTAAGCTCCCTATGGCCCATAATTTGGATATATAAGCTAATTGTTTTTTTCTTCCAATTCATCCTTTTGTAACTCTGTATTTTCTCCTCTATGAATCGAATTCTCAAGGGCTTCAACTCTCTAAACCAAACTTTTCCTAATCGGGATCACTAACGTCGAACTGTATGCCTTAGTTATTTACTTTAACGGGTGTAATTTCGGAACTTGGATATTTTTTGTTAAGTATGATATCATAATCACTGCAAATATTTCCTGATTGCTCCAATTTTTAGAGTCAATGAATTGAAAAATGGATTAGTAAAACTTCTCCTTCGATAATTCGAACGCTTACTGAGCTAAACTATAGATAAGTCATAATATAGTTACCTTTAAATTGACTATGGATTTATAGTATTTAGGAGTTCAACTTATCGAGAGTTCACAGGATTTAAAGTTCAATTATAGAATTTTAAATATTTATGTATTTATGTATTTATGTAACGATACGTCAAAAACCATAATAGAAATTGAATCTTAACAATCGGTCTGCAGAAATTTCAACCCATGCTTTTTGATTGTTAAAATTCACATCTCACTTTCATAACACCAAATTGATGAAATAAATCATTTTTAATTTACCAAAGATCAGATAATTTCCATTAACTTAATTAAATGTTAAGTACAATTCAATTCATGTTTACAAAATATTAATAGCTAACGTAAAATTTGTTGTTACCATGGAAACATAAAGCGACAGATCTGACGTCACATTTTTCATTAAGATTATATTTTAATCTTTTTTTAGTATTTTTCGTTACTTATTATTTACGTGTTTTCACAGTTTAAACCTGACCAGAACTTCCACAAATATTTCAAGACCAAAATTAGCAAAATCGGTCCAGCCATTCCCGAGTTTTAGCAAGACTAACGAACATCAATTGATACATACATATATATATATATATATATATATATATATATAGATTACTACTACATTTTTTGATTACAAACATTTTAACCACTGTTTATCTGCTTCTAGTGATGGTAGAAACTTTTTTGCATATACAAAAACAATTTTTCTAATTTTTTTTTTAAATAGAACTATAAAGTTCATATAAAAACATTTTAATATTCCCATTCCAGGTGAACGTTGACCAAGATGACTACAAATAAACTGCAATTTCTTAGCAGAAATGAAACTTTACATTTCACGTACCTACGTTATCATATTTGCACCGAGTTCTACTTATCTACCTACGCCTTATACTTTTGACCTACATTCAAAGAAATTGTAGCGATTTTCTCATAATGCCAAGGAAAACTTCCTGTTGAAATAACGTAAAATACCGTCCAACCGGAAATGGTGACACTGCGGGTCAACTAGTTGGCCTTATGTCTTAACATCTTTAATAGCTCCTCATAGACATGTAGACCATTAATAATTGTCCCATTTAAAAGCTCTCTATATACTATGAAGCAGCCGTTTCTCTTCTCTTCATTTCTGTTTTAGAAATGTAATAATATTACCGGTTGAATGTTTTGACAGGCGGCGGTTTATACATTAAGATATAACAAATTTTGCTCACAGCTATGCGGCGCAAAGCGAATTTTGGTATAGGTATAAATCGTAGTCCTTATATATTCACCTTTCTCTTAACAATAATATATTTTTAAAATAAATACAACTCTCGTAAATAAAAATTGTCCTGCCTTTTATTGTAATAGCAGTTCTTAAATATGATAACCATTTATTTTTTTTTTATTACCAAAACCAACATTGCTATTACAAAATTACAAATGTCTGTACACATCATGGCCGTATTAATGCATTCTGTTTAACTTGAATCAAACGAGTAAACACATAATCCTTGTACTACTATCTATATCGATTACTAAAATTATTCTATGCAAATCCATTGAAACAATAATGTCCTACTTGTTTAATTCCTACATTTCAACTCATTTTAAACATTGAAAATATCCAATTTAATGAATTTAAAAAAAAATACTTAATTGTTATTTTAATTAGAAATCATTGCAATTAAAGAAGTGAATATAATTTCTGTTTGGAATTGCTATCGGCTCAGTAGCTTTCAGTCATTAATTAGTCTGATTGAACGCAGGTGATTTTGACATAATCAATAGTTAGATGATGTACCCTATAAACAATATGTGCACGAGACATTTATTTTAGGTTCTATTGATAGGTCCACATCAATCTTAATTGATTAAAACTTTTTTAACTTTACTTATAAAACAGAAGGTACTTTGATTGGTTAATAAACAAAAATCAACCCCTAATTAGGTCAAAAAGAAGATTGAAAGTGTGGAATTTTTTAAGTCTTACTCTGTTATCTCATTTTTTTTTATTATAAAGTCTAGTGCCATTATAAATTTCATTACAAATCTACATACAAATATAAAGAATTCTTGCTTTAAAGCATTTGATTTGTTCATTTAAAGGTTAAATTTTTTTAAATGTTCTAAAACAATTTAAAATTGGATTTATCTTAATACTTAACGTATTTGATATGTTCAACAATTACAAAAAAAAATATCGAAAAATCTTTTCGTGCTTTCTGAGAGGTGATTTTGTTGTTACCTCCTTGGCAGAGGTTTATTTTCTTAAACTTGAACTTTTTTAACCGACTTCAAAAAAATGGAGGAGTTCCCAATTCTACCTGTATTTTTTATGTTTGTTACATCACAACTTTTGACTGAGTAAACCAATTTTGATGATTCTCTTATTATTTAAAAGCTGTTGCTTCCCGTGTGGTCTTATTTTAATTTGAAGGAAATCGTTCACTTTTAAGAGGTTGAAAACTAAGGGATGAAATATCAAATTCTTATTAGATAGCTCGATTTTGATAATTCTTTTTTTTTTGGTAGAACATAATTTTAAATTAATCTAATTGCCATTTATATAAAAAAAAACTCTACTCATTAGGGGTTAAAAATTAGGGATGATAATGTAAATTTTTCCTGGCTAACCCGATTTTGAAAATTTTGTGTCTATTACGTACATCGTACCTTTAAATTGATCACATTTCAATTTCAAGAATAAAATTTACCCCCTAAGGATGAAAATAGGGGATGAAATAGTGACGTATAACTGAATCATCGGATTTAGATGCTTTTTTTTCTGTTAAAAAGAGTCTTTTTCTAATTTTAAGTAATTATCAGGTTATTAAAGACCAGTTAATTCTTTTTATAATTTATTTTCTTTTCACACGACATTTCGTCAGTCTTATTCTGACTTCATCAGGTATTTTGAAAATAGTTATATCAAATATAATTAAAATATAATTTGAATATAAATTTAACAATACAGTTAAATTGTTAAATTTCTATTCATATTGTTAAATTAATTTATATTCAAATTATATTTTTTTTATATTTGATAAAACTATTTTTAGGATACCTGATGAAGTCAGAATAAGACTGACGAAACGTCGTGTGAAAAGAAAATAAATTATTAAAAGAAAAAACTGGTGTTTAATAACCTGATAATTACCTAAAATATAAAACTATTAAGACCTGAAAATTAATATTATGCATTTTTCTAAGTTTCTTTTATTACATTTATATAAAAGCAAAAAATGTCAATCTTTAAGAGCAAAAGGGGATGAAGTAGTAACTTTTAACATTTAACGGCACCGTCTTATATGAACAGTGCGTTTAGTAGGTTTACGAATATTCAAAGAAATAAAATCAGTTATCAAACTTCAGACCACTAAAAATTGAGAAATAAATAAAAATTATAACAAAATAAAAAACCGACTTCAAAATAAATAAAAACTCCAAAAAATTGAACTAAAAAGTAAAAAAAAAAATGGGTATCCTTGCAGTGTCTACAACTTACTAATTATTAGGATGATATAATGTACAACTATTGTTATTTTTGGAGTTGGTGTCAGCCAAGGAAGTAAATATTTATGTTAATTTGTAAAAAGCTTTAATAAGTTATTGGTAATTTATAGTTTAATGGTAGCTAGATATTATCACAGTACTATTACATTGCATAAAAGTTAATTTGAAAAATAAATTTCATAAGGTATTCTCGTTTATTGCTAAGTGCCAATATATTCGTATTTTTTTGGCTGACACCAACTCCAAAAATAACAATAGTTGTACATTATATGATCCTAATAATTTTTAAGTTGTAGACACTGCAAGGATACGTAATTATTCGTTGTATCCACTTTAAATGTGATAAATATGTTTATGTACCTCAAATTATTTTCATTGATGAACCACTAGTTTATTTATATTATTTAATATTTTATTAGATTAAGTTTATTTGGGAAGAATAATGGAAGATGACGATAAAGAAAAAGCGTTATCGAAACAGACAGACTCATCGAAAATTGTTCAAAAAGTGCTTGTACAATCACAAATACGTTCCTATAAGACAACAACGGTAACGACATCAGCGACAACAAAGCAGTCAATTAATCAACAATCAACACAAAGTAGTATAAGTGAAGAAGGGAATGAGCCGATCTATCCGACATGTCAAATAATAACCCAACCGGCGTCGGGAGACAGCGCCGATAGTGAGGAATCTTGTCCCATTGAATCCACACGAGTTGTCAATCGAATGAATAAACAACGGTTTCCAATACTGAGCAAATCAGCTGCAAACTCGAGTAGCTCACAGGAAGATTACGAACCGGAAATGAGACGACCGTCTCCTGTAGGCGCAACTAGCAGCCAATATTTGACGGCGACTAAGCCTCGGGTTGAAACGGCTCGGTCAATGGAAAGTCTTCGAACTGTAACAACGTGCGCTCGAAGTTCGTATCTCACATCGAGTCAGGGTAACTCAATGGAAGCACTTGAGCGGGATATGAAACTCAAGCGACGTGCTATCTCGGGAGAAGAAATCACCTTGGGGGTGTCTCACGACGAAACAAGTTATGCCACGGCGGAAAGACGACGTGGTCTTTTTGCTGGTGTGGAACGTCGCACGGGCGTTCCGCAACATTTATCCCTGCCGCCTCCAATGGGAGATCGTCGTCTTACTATTCTATCTCCTCACAGTCCTCATCATCATGCAATGGAAACGATGCATGTGACACATCATTCTACAAGTACATTCGCGGCATTACGTAGTCGGCGTAAACGAGCTGTTGTCCTACCACGTTTAGTTCTCCCGAGAAGCGATTCGGATGTCAGCAGTGATGTTTTTATAGACCACGATTTAAAGTAAGTACAAACATTGAAACGAATAAAAATGAATTAATTTATTTCCTGCAAGGTTTACAAACTGAAGTTTTGGAAGTTTTAGCACCATATGCCTTAATTCTTTCTTCAATTAGAGGTCGGAAGTTTTTAATCAGGCCTTGTATTGGCCATGCTGCCGCATCTCCTAATGCACAAATCGTTTTCCCTTCAATTTGTTGACTGATTTCCAAAAGCATATCAATTTCATCAATCTTCGCATTTCCTGTGACAAATCTTTCCATAATTTTATTCATCCAATTAATACCTTCACGGCATGGTGTACATTGGCCACATGATTCATGTTTATAAAATAACGTTAAACGAGCAATTGCCTTGATTATGTCAGTGCTTTTATTCATGACTATAACTGCAGCTGTGCCAAAACTACTTCCAACTTCTAACAATCCATCAAAGTCCATAATAGCTTTATCGCAGTTCCTAAAATTTAAGCAAAATAGAAAAACTTAAAATGATAATAAACAACATGTTACGCTTTATTTAAACATTTTGTTGAGGATCCTCCTGGAATAATTGCTAAAAGATTGTCCCATCCATCTGTTACGTCTCCGGCGTGATCTTTTATAAGTTTTTTTAATGGAATACTCATTTCTTCCTCGACTGTACAAGGACGGTTGACATGACCAGAAATTGTATACAACTTCGTTCCAGAATTTCTAGTTCTTCCGAAACTAGCGAACCAAGCTCCACCCCGTCGTAAGATTGTAGGAACAACAGCTACTGTTTCTACGTTAGTAACTGTTGTAGGACAACCGAATACACCAATATCCGCAGGAAAAGGGGGTTTTAGTCTAGGCTTCCCTTGTTTTCCTTCTAAGCTTTCGATCAGAGCCGTTTCTTCGCCGCAAATATAAGCTCCCATTCCACGATGCACAAATAAGTCAAAACTCATATCAGTGCAGCAGGCTTTTTTACCAAGGAAACCTGCTTGATATGCCTCTGCGATAGCTACCTGTAGATTAGACGCTTCATTGTAAAACTCTCCTCTTATATAAATGTAACCAGCTTGAGCTCCCATTGCTCTACCAGCGATCAAACAACCTTCCACCAATTTATGAGGGTCGTGTCGCATAATTTCTCGGTCTTTACACGTTCCTGGTTCACCTTCATCGGCATTAACGACAAGAAATTTTGGTCGACCATCGGGGGGTTTTCTCATAAAACCCCACTTGACTCCGGATGGAAATCCGGCACCGCCACGACCTCGTAATCCCGATATAAGCATTTCATCTAAGACGGTTGAAATCAAATATAATTTTAATCGAGTTTCTAATCTCCTTATTTACCTAAGATCCAATCTTGTCCTTTGAGCAACAATTCACGTGTTTTGTACCAATCTCCGCGTTTCATTGCTGCTTTTAATCGCCAATCGTGTCTGCCATATAAATTGGTGAAAATTCGATCTTCGTCTTTGAGACCGCCAAAAGAAGTTTTGGTTTGTGGCGGAGGGGATGGAGGCTTTTTTTGATTTGAACGTTTAACTTGATATAAGACATTTTTTCTAAAAAAATCTTTTTTATTTTCAATTAGACGATTTAAGTTAACCAAATAGCTTTATATTCACCTAAATATTTGTTGAATAATTTATACTCAGAGTTAATAATTTTCATATTTTTCAACTCTTGACAATTCGATTTTATTTAAAACAAATTTTTAATTTAACGATATCAAAGAGGCTTTTGTAAGAAAATCCCATTTTTCCCAACTAGCTTTGATTTATTTAACCACAACTTTCAATCAATATAAATTCGTTAATAAGTTCAATTATTACTGAAAGGTTTTAGCACTAATTCAAAATTACGATAACCAATGTTTGATTGTATAAACAAGCGTTGTATTGTAAATTACATTTAGTCTTCCATTGCCGTTTATTTAACAATGCCTCTGTATTCTATTTATTATCGAAACCCAACATAAATACATTATGTTGTGAGGGTTACAAGCATACTAAATGCAATATCTAACTTTAACCATTCAACTTTGGTAAAATATTAATCCATTTAGTTTACGGTATTTCGCTTTTATTGTTCGTATATTTCAGCCACACAGCATATTTTTCACTGCTTCATTTTGTAGGTAAAATAATTGGTTAGGCTCAACTTGACTTGTATTTGAATTATTCGTGTAATTTGTTTGATAAATTTTTCAGAAAAAAATTTATTTCAAATTGATGATTGAACTCGAAAAAAAATTCAAAAAATATATACATAAATGTAGAAACGTTAATATAAAAGTTTTGATGTTAATATAAAATGTAAATGTTAAGATTTTAGTCGAGAAAATTATGTAAATTTAAGTAATGAATATAATTTTAAATTCTCCATTTACTCATTTGGCTTCTATTAAATTATTTAATGTTTCATTCTATGAAAATTAAGAAAGCTTGAAAATGTGTTTTGTAAGTTGGTCTTTGCTTATTTGTATATATACAATAGTAAACTCATTTTAAGCCAGTCAAAATCAGTAATAATTTAACAAAACATGATGTATTTATGGTTTCTTAGAATTTTGTTTGGACCCATTAGGGCTGTTAGTCTAAGATCCGAACCTACATCGACCTTCACCGAGTTGATAATAGAATGAAATCTATTTTATCATGAATTTAATATATTAGAACATATTATTAATATACCTATACTAGCTGGTCCCCGCCCGCTTTACTGAGCGTATCTAAATTATACTGATTGAATAATGGAAACGTTCATCCCAACAACAAAAAAAGACAGATAGATATTTCTAGATCTTTGATTCATAGAAAGTTCATGAAAATCAGATAAACTACTTTTCCAGGAAGATATTCTATATAGCTATCTAGAAGAGCTATCTTATTGGTTCTATACGTTTTTATGAATAATAAAAAATACTTATACGTGTGTTCTTTAAATAGCAATACAATTCAAAAATGTTGAATGTATTATATATTAAACTGAGTTTTTCACCAAGTTCAAATTTTTCAATAGTAATTTAACACGTTTATTTTTAAACATTATAGACATTCAAAAAATTAACAACGAAAGAAGTTTCAATGTTTCAAAAATTTTCATTATTATTTTACCGATGTTATCGGATGTTAAATTAAAAATCATATTTTGCTGTAGAAATTGTAATTTTTATTTAACCTTTTTTGGAATGATTGTGTTAAAACGCTATTTCACGAACTTTAGGGATAGCTTTTTTAAAAACACGATTTCTGCAGTAGGATAAGTACAATTGTTATGCTATCTTTTGAGAATCGTGCATTATTCTAGCATACGAATTAATAATCTATATTTTTCTCTGACCTTTCAACTACCCTATTGCAAAAAATCATGTCAATCTTTTGCTCTATGACAAACAAAAACATATCTATCCCACGGGAGTAGTACATTTTTCCTGGATAAAAAAGAGATCAGGCCTATAACGAAACTTCTATTAAATACACGATTCCTGTAAGATACAATTGTCTTGTTATCCCACGGGAAGAGTACAATTATGTTGATTTTTTGCACTATGAAAACTCTCATTGCTTGTCAAACAATGTATCACGCACCGGCGCTATCTACTTAAAATATTGGTTTGTAGTACATGCTATGTATCATCAGAGATGGCGCTGTATGTGAAAAAAGATTTTCCCGCTTTACTGTTTAAATTTTTCCTGAATTTTCTTTGCTATAAACCTCACACAGCCCGAGACCTTTCCAACGAATGCAAAACCGTGGAAATCGGTTCGTGCGTTCTGAAGTTATAGCGTCAGGAAGGAAAACCCGACTTATTTTTATATAATAGATTAATATACATATATTAAATTATTTAAAACAAAACATTTCTGGAAAAATGTGACTATACCTTATTTGGGTTTTTTTAAGATTTTGAAAGAACTACGAGGTTTACAGCCCACGTTTTACACTTAATTTAAACCTAATTAAATATCCTACAAATTATATTCTGTAAGTTCTGTTCGTAGCATCAATGGTTTCGACATAATTTCGGTCTAAAAAAGGTCTCTAAAAAACTAAAATTTTCAATTTTCAGAAAAAAAAAACTAGCCTATTTTCAAAGTACCGTAACTCAGCGACCCATTGACGTGCAGAGCTCCAATTTGGCTTAATTTGTAGTAAATTTGATGATCTTAAAAAATGTGCAGAATAGCTTTCGAAGAAAAATGCATGGATTAGGACATTCCAAGCAGAATCTGAAACAAGTTCAAAATTTTCACTGTTTTTTCTCTATAAAATTTTTTACATAACTTTTTGAGAGTTGCAAACTTGAGAAAACATAGTCTTAAAAGGTCCAAATTACATACTAGAAAATCAGATATACATCATGTTTTGCGAATTTAACAATTTTTTATGTCGATTTTGACTGACCTAATAAACTAAAATCAAAATTTAGCGACCAGAGAATATATTTTTATTATTATAATATGTAAAATTTACACATTAATGATGTATTTGACCATTTAAAAAAAAATGTTAAACATATTCTAAAACATACAAGATTCATAAGACATTTATTTGCCTTGTCGCCTAAATTTATAACTAGAAGTTTGTGCTTGAAAAGTTATTTATAATTTCTGGCATCAAGCTATGTTATTTTTTTTACCGAAACTTATTTTTGCCAAAATTTTTCAGTTTATTCCATTGTTGATTCTAATCTCATACTAATCGTTAATTTTCATTTAGATTTTTTACACGGTATAAAACATTTCCATTTAATTGAGATTCGAAAACTTTTTGTATTATAGAACAATTGTTATTATAAAAATGTATAAATTCAATAGAGCTGTTACGAAAATACCCCATTTTGACAAATAGATAAAGAAAAATTCAAGTTCAACGTCAATTCTTCGAAGAAAACTACTTGAAGCTGCCGAGTAAACGCTTTTATTCATACTTGTAATTTTAGAAAAGTCTTTTCCAATTTTATTTCACTATATTACACGTACTATATTCGATCTAAATATCAACCAAGCCACATATATATAATTCATGGCAGCTACTATAGGTAAATGTGTGTCGTACTTTTGTGTAACAAAATTGTGTAATACAAACTTGCAAATTTTACACCGTAGTGAGATCAAATCAAAATAGTTTTCATGACGGAAATTGAGAAGTTTTACCTGAATATATAAACTGTTTAAGACACTTTGAACATTCTAAAGATTTCGAAATAAAACGATATATGTTCTTTATAAAGCTGCTAGTTAAAGTGTAAATCTTTCCCGGAGTACTAAAAGATGTCATAAAATAATAGGACTTACAATTTCTCATACACCATATCCAAAAATTATTATTTTTAATTATTTGAAAAAAAAAATTTAATTGGCTCACATATACACCTGCTTACAGTTGTAAAAGTGTGAATAATTAAGAAAATAAATACTTAAACATCAGTACTGATCTTGTATAAGACACTTTTAAATAAGGATAACTTCATAAAATGATACGGATTCATACAAGCCAAAAAAGACATATTAAAGACGCTAGTACTATCACAAATAAAAAGATTTTGTGCCCTTATTTTCAAGTAAATTGAGTTTAGATATGTGAAAAACATCGAAAATAAGGGCGTTATCTCTCAAAGATGCTACCTTATATTTATTTCGCCGTAGGTATTAAAATCGCAAGATAAAGCGTTTTTTTTTAACTTACGTTTTGTGCCTATAAAAATCAAAGTAAAATTCTTCTTATGTGAATAAATTGAATAATGATGCAAAAAGAAACTGCAACAATGTTGAGATATAATTATAAATGTTAAATTGCTTAATTACGCCATAAAAAATTTTTTGTTTAAATGAATAATACAAAGCCATTTTTACTCCTTAAGAAATCATTCAAAGTAGTTATTACAAACATTTACAAAATAGTATACAAAATAGCACCTTAATATATATTATATATTCTACAGATACATAAAGGTATTTTATTTGGATATTTAATTTTTTATTGCATTAAATTTCATATTTATTAGTTATAAAAGTTTAGAGTTATAAAGTTTTGTACTCAAAATAAGTGTTAAAATTTACAATTCAAGAGGAGGATCACTAAAGCGATACAATAAGTGTTCAACGTGCATCTTAAGTGTAAAGTAGAAAATATTAAAGTTCTTTTTTGTTTCGATCTTGTCATTCGAAACTATAAAAATAATTCAGACGATATTATGTTGAAACGCCATTGCCCTTGAAGCAACATTGTTTCATAGATTTTCTACAAGGACAATCTTTTCAACTGATGCACATATGTGCTATCTCAATTTACGTTATGGACGCAAGTATCGCAAAAAGAAGTGAATGGAGAAAAACGCTTTAGTGATTTTGAGAGAATGAGTTGCTTGGTTTTAAAATAAAACGAAAACTCATCCAATTTGTGATTGGAATAGATTTTCTTTTACGCAATAATTTTTGAAGTTATACTTCAGGTGCGTTTTAAAAAAATAATGAGAGTGTAATTTTAAGATGCTTGCGAATCACTAAGACACATAATTAACATAATGAAGTTGGCCGCAAAACCGCTCGTTTTTTTTTACTAGGCGCGCAAAATTTGAATTTTTGTTTTATATTTTTACTTATTTATTTATTTTTAAATTTAAATTAAAAATAATAAATTCTTAAAATAAATTTTTAATATTTTATTTAAAAAATATTTATTTATACAAATCACACATATTATAAATAAATAAGTACTTACTTTTCTCGATTTTTTTGCAGTAGTTGTTATCATACTATTTGAAGTTTAGTGATGAAAGTTACGTCTGTATTCCATGCATATTTTTGGTTATCACGAAATCTGGGATTCTGAAATGATTCAACCATCTTAGAATAATAATTTAGCAAAACAAGGCATGAATAAGATTAAGACATTTACTTTGAAAAGAAGCTACTTACTTTATTTCGCAATTTCTATGAAGTTTCGCTTTCATGGCATGCATGAATTGTTGACCAGAAAAATTATCCTGACAAACTTTATAAACGGCTTGCAGCTTTCTTTGAATTTTATTTTCATTGTAAACCATAGTTTTTCACAGTATTTCAGCCATTTTAGCAAAAATAAAAATTAACTGCACAAACGGTGACTCGGAAAATACGTGTTGAACGTCAGATTACATTCAGGCTGTAACTACGGCGCGTTGTTCTTAGAGGCGTTAGTATCGGTCTATTTTATCATAACAGCGCAAGTTCGTAATGATTAATTGCATTTTGTACATTGCCCCGCCATCTCTGTTCAACGCACCGTATTAAAATTTAAAAGAGCCGCACCTCTAGTAAAACTGTCCACTCCACGAATATATTATATTCAATAGTAACTTAAATTAAATATTTCATTAATATTATTTACCATTCGTAAGTATTAGTGAAAAAAATTGTGCTTATATATACTTTTCAAGTGCTTCAATATAATTAAGGTTAATTATCCGTATGTATTATTTATTGATATACATTAAAAAAATATCCTCTAAATTTTAATTTAATTAGTTATTTTTATGCAATTAATAAAAAATAATTTTTAATGATGTCATAGAAGTATAACTCCTCACGCGCGCACATAAGTTCACGCACCTTTTTTTTTACTTCAATACATAAACTTTTGTCAAAACTTTAGAAAAGCTTTTATTTTTAACAGAACTTTTATCAATTGAAAAAAGTTTATCTTCTTTATGATTGAAACCCGAAAATTAATATTCTTGCAAACAAAAAATAGAACTATTAGCTTATTTTAAATAGTGCAATTGGAATTTTAAAAACTTTTGAAAAATCAATGCATGTGTTTTTAGATTGTATAAAATACACTGGGGATATGCATTAAAATGAGTTTTTATTTTACCTTCCTCACCATCATTTTAAATTTCAGATTTAATTGACTAAAAAGAGCATTAAATGGCGTAAAATTTATTTTAAAAACTTTATAAATTGCGGTTCCTCTTGGGATAATAATTTTATAATATATCTTATAATTGTTTTATACATTTTATTTAAAAATAATATGGATGATTAATTCCCCTTAAGAAAAGTAGGTTGATGTTGCAGAAAGTATAATTTAATGAACAGATAACTTATTTTGACAGTGCGAGTTACACCAATCGCTAAGAATTTAGATTATCGAATTAATTTTTTTTTTTCACGATTGTCTAATAAAAATTTTAATTTCGTTATATTTTCCCGGACTAAATTGATGAAATACTGTTTCATGTACCAGCAATTTTTTCAAGTTAATTATTTTACAACTGTCGCTGTAATTGTTAAATTCGTGAAAGCTAAAAACGGTGATTTTAATATGTGAAATCGTTAAACCGTTACAATTAAAAGCTTTGTCAAAATCTCGAGTTGATTAAAAAATTAGAAAGCTTTGCAAGTGGAATGATTTAAGTCCCTCGAGTGCTTTTCAATTAAAAATAGTTTTGCAAGCTTTTTTAAACTTCAGAACTTGTATCAACAAAAAAAGCGATGCAATTTGCAGTTACAAGAGATAAAATGTTGATTTTTTTATGATGTTCAGAGTTCATCACTAAATTCATGAAAAAGTATATCTCAAACAAGTGGACATAAATAACAGTCAATTCTTTATAACCTTTTTTATTGATATATTGCCATATTTTATATAAATACAATCTTATTTTTCAATTTTATTTGACATTAAATCATAGTCTTTTGCCTTTTCGTTGCAACAACACACAATATTTTAGAGGTGCCACTGAAGACATTATTAAAATGTAGAAAATATTTTTTAAAAGTAATAAGAAATACTCATGCTATGTCGCTGGTTATTTTATTCAATAATTGTAGATACTAAGATGGAACAAAATTATAAAAAAAAATATATATTTTTTTATAAACGATAGCTAAAGTGTTAACTAAGAGTTGCAGAACTACACAAATGCATTGCTAATGTACTGAAACACAACTAAAAAATCAGTTGTTGTTAAAAATTAGTTAATCCACTTAATGTTACTTCTGAGATTTAAAAATATAAACTAGATCTATGTTAGTACATTTTATATCTTAGGGGGGTATTTCGAGGAAAATAATATCATCAGCTATTTTATTAAGCTAAAATTGATCTATATGAAGATTGATTAAATTAACTCAATAGTTTAAAACAAGAAAACAAAAAATATACCTTCAACGCCTCGCTTTTACTAATTAAGTTTATTGTAAACTAATTAGTACTAAATTAACAAAAAGTAAATCTGAGAAAATAAATTTTTGGAAAAAAAAATGTTCCATAGAACATATTACATGACTTTATTTACTTGAATAACGAATTGCTGAGTTTATTTTACTTGAATGATGACTATAGGAACAGGGTCTCATATTTTGATATTCGCAGTAATTAAATCACGTACATTCAAAAGATGAATTTTTGTTCAACGTAAAAATCCTAAATTGTAAAATTATATTAAACTTCCCTTTGAAATTTTAAATTGATACAAGAAAATGTTATATTATTTAATAGCTTATTTACTTATTTAATTTTAAACTTTAATAATGGACGAATACATTTTATACATATTCTTTCAATTATAATAAGTAAATTTAGTTTTTTAAAATCATAAAACGAAAAAAATTAAGAAGAAGTGCTCAAATTTGTTTTTTTAAATTATATTTTTGAATCAAAATTGAGAAAATCTTTTTATAATTTTTAAGTTGTCCAAAATATTGAAGAGTCTGTCCTTGAATTGATTTTTAAGCTATCTGACTTACGTTTCAAACTACTCAACAAAAATTTTTGCTAAAAATCAAATCTTTAAGTCAAATTTTAATATATAAATATCAATGCAAATCAAGCATTGACACGTTAAATAATTTCGTTTTAAGATCATAATTTTGAGCCCAATTCGTTTCATAGCATGGTTAATTAATTGATTTAATAAATCAAAAATATTGATACTGTAACAGGTTTTGAAGTTAAAAAATAGAAAACTAGAACATAGAAGACTTAAGTAATGTTTGAAAGTGATTTTCAATTATGAACCATTTGTGTTTATTGAAATTATCATAGGTAGGTATTTCCTTTACCTTTTGTATGAAATCTTGCTTGATACTCGTAGATCAGAAATTTACAATGTATTGCCCTGATTATCTCTGACTCTCGATTTTTGAAGTTATACTTCTTTAGGCGCGTTATGAAAAAATGATGAGAGTGAAATGTTTAGATGGGCGGCCATCTTGAGACAAAAATCAACAAAATGAAGTTAACTACAAAACCACTGGGTTTCTTGGCGCGCGTTATTTGCATTTTTGTTATATTTATTTATTTATTCTTATATTTAAATTAAAAATAACTATTTATACAAATAACATATATTCTTAATAAATAAGTTATTACTTTTCTAGAATTTTGCAGTAGCTGTTATAGGTACTATTTGAAGTTTAGTGATGAAAATGACGTATGCATCGCGGCGCGGTTTTAGAAGCATTAGTAGCGTTCTATTTTATCATCACAAATAAACAAGATGAAGTAGCCCGCAAAACGGCTCGGTATTTTTAACTAGCCGCGCGTAATTTGAATTTTTGTTTTATTTATTTACTTATTTTTATATTTTAATTAAAAATAATTAATTCTTTAAATATATTTTTTATATTTTATTTAGAAAATATTTATATATACAAATGACACATATTATTAAAAAATAAGTTATTACTTTTCTCGAATTTTGCAGTAGCTGTTATACTATTTGAAGTTTAATGATGAAAATGACGTCTGCATTCCATGCATATTCTTATTAAATTTGATTATTTGAATAAAATTAATTAAAACTAATTTTTAATGATACCAAAGAAGTATAACTTCTCACGCGCGTACATAAGTACACGCAACCACTTTTTTTAATCTATCGATATATTTTTTGAATTTCCAAGAGACAAGCAATTAAACCATACATAAGATGAATAAAATGGAATATTCAAAGAAAAAACAATCGTTAGCTAATGCATATTCTTAAAATAGAAAAAATAATTTTTAAACGTTTTTTACACCATTTTAAGAACTTTGTTATAAAAATATTTTTATTAAAAAGTTTTTTGATGGTCTTTTTACAACAGTTTTATAAATAGATTAAATTTAAAATACAGTATTCTTTAATTTTCATTAATTTATTTTTAAAAACATTATTCGAGTTCTTATCCATAGTTAATAAAGAGTTAAAGTTCTTTTTTAATGGATTATTTTATTTTTTATTTGATGTGTTTAAATTTTCGTACTATGTATTTCAAAAATTTATACTGAAATTATTAATATAAAAAAGTTGGTGTTTATAATTAAGGTATTTATAGTGTATTTAAATTAGTTTTAAATTAATTTTATGTCATTTTTTTATTTTTTTTATTGAATTGTAATGCTTGTTTTTTTTAGTACCAGAAGAAGCTACGAAAGTAACGAAATGCATAGTACAAAAATTTAAAAAACATCAAATAAAAAATAAAATATCCATTAAAAAAAGAACTTTTAACTGTTTTTAAAAACCTTTGATTTGTTTATTGCAGTTTGTTGTTTTTATTAAATATCAATGGAAGAAAGTTTATGGTAGCAACATTTTTTAAGTTTCATACTTTTTTCTTAAGTCTTTTCTACACTTACTGATCGCTATGTGTAATGTGCAATGTATGTATGTCGTCGTCACAAATTTCATAGACTTCAATAGACTTCTATAGACTTCTACTTGTTGATCATGCACAGATGTGAAGCTTAAAATGCTTAAGATGCTGTAAAAAGTATTTTTTATGATTGACTTGTTATAGCCTTGATGTCTTAAAACATACACAGAAAAACATATTTCGAAAAACCTCAACTTCTTATATTTTCTTAAATATTATTATTTATTAAACTAACGCCAATCGGCAATATACATCTGATTAGGTATACAATATTATATTAGGGTATTAGGAACAACTTAGCAAGATAAAGAGTAATAATATCAACATGAATGTTCAATAACTTGGTTAATCAGTGGTAGGTAAACAGATTGTTCTTCGTGGCAGAGATGAAGGTACTATACGATCCTCCGTAGAAGTCCAGGTCGTTGTGTAGAGAATTAACAAGGTTGACAATGCAATTATGCGGTTCATTCACGACGTAGTTTTTGGTCGATTTGGTGGTTTTAAGCAGACGTTTGCACCTTAATATTAGAATAGTGGGTGCAAATTCAAAACTACTATTAATATCAGATGCTTCAATAAGTTGATTTGCTACTTTTTCGATAGTCTTTTAAAAAGTCTATAATTTGAGACCTCTGATTTGGGTTCATCTTTGTGAATCAGACAAATATTGTATAAAAGATTATATCATACTACCTATAAAAATTCTATAAGTGATAAAAAAGTTAACTATTGTTTAATGTTATCAAAAGTTTAAGGCTACAAACTCCATCCAATAATATTACTTAAATGTAGCTTTTGTAAAATCACTTATTCTTATTGCATTTCAACGTTTTTTTTTTTTTGAAAAAATATATTTGAAAACATTATGTAAGTATATTTTATGAGAATATTTTTTCGCAATTCTTCTCTCGTAAGATATACAAAGTACTTCATGTTTCATATTTAAAAGATTTTCTCAACCCTCGTCTCAACATTGTCAAGTATTATTATTATAAAAAGAACAATTTTGAAAATCATTAGAACGGATTATGTGTAAGCGTAGGTATATATGCATATGTGTGTATGTTTTATTCTCGTTTCTTTAAATGTCCTTAAAAATATTTTTAGAAATTTATTATTATTAGTTCACATTAAATGTTTAGTTAGTACAAATTTAAGTGAAGTCAACGGAAAAAATTTTAAAAAAAGAATAATATTATTATTTATAAGCAACGAAAAGACCCAAAATAGTTTACTGAACCTATAGTGGTGATTGATTATTTATTCTTCTGCTTTTTAAAATTGAAACTCAAATATAAGTTTAGTAAGTGAGCTAATTTTTTCTTTTTTTTTCCAGGTAAGTCGGAGAAATTTATTCATTTCAATGGAAACAGTGAGTGATATTAATAGTTAGAGATGTAGTTTGTATTTTTAAGTTAACTTTAATCCATGAAATTCCTTTCTTAGTCGTTAAAAATATTACGTTATAATGTTTATTTTTTTTTTAATCTTCGCCAGAAATTAGTTTGCTAGCATTGAAATCACTTAGTCAATTATCAAAAAATATCTTTGGCAATAAATTCACAGTCTGAGTTGGTATTAAAATGAAATTTCCAAGTCAAGGAAAATCTTGGAAAAACTTAATGTTCCATCTGTGAGGAAAATTGCAAAGTGAAATTATTTCTTCTAAGCAAAGCAGCAAACACTGTTTGTGAAAATGACTTTAATGTCATTTATTCACACTAGGGGCGCTGCCATTGAAACGATTTCATACTCTACGATCTCTACAATGTCTCTACGATTCTTCGGTTTTTATATCGGCTACATAAAGTATTGCTATTTTCACGACCTAAAATCCGACTAAATTATTGATGTATTTTGATTGCTTGACCTCATAGTGTTAGGGTTGTACGGAAATAGGTACAATAGTCTCATGCACAATGAATTTAAACAATTATAAAACTTATAATAAAATATCTTTCACAAGAGCTTTTTTAAAATTTTCATCCGAGTTAAAAATATATAAAATAATGAAGCTTAATGAGTGAAAATTAATTGAATTCAAAAATTCATTCGAGGCAATTAAAATTGGTAATGTAAGGCTTGAATAATATGAATAATAAGGAGGGAAAAAAGCTTTCAGTCAGTTCGAGTACTGCTAGTCCTCATTTTAACCTCTATTCAGGACGATTTCTATCGTATTTTTCGTATGTATTTATGTATAACTATATAAAATTCAATGACGTAGTTCGTCGAGAAGAGGATACTCTTAAAGCATCCGTCTATTCGGCTATCTTTGTTTTTATGGGAATGTCGTCATTGTCGCTCCTCCGCGGCTTTTTCCAGTTAAAGATGCAGTTATCATTTACAAGTCGACGTTGTCTACACCCTAGTGATTTTTCCATGATTTAAAAAAAAAACGATCGCATTTTATATATCAGGTATTCCATGTTTAATGGAAAGGGTTAAATAATGTGGTTGTAAATATAATATTAATATACACGAACACGTTTCCCATTTGTTCCTATTCATTTAACGTTTACATTGTCCTTTACTCGCTGAACTATGAATATTACTTCATAAGGCCTATTTCTGTCGTGCCACGATTACAAACTACGAGTTGGGTACGGAATAGTGTTAGATGTTGGTGGAGGCGCCGGGAAGGGTAAAAATTTATCTCGACAACTAGCTCGTGTAAAAATGCCGCTGTTTTCACTGTTGTTATTGTTGTCTAAGCGATCACTGTTGTGTTTGTGTAGACTCATTTGAGTGAATAATTATTACAAACAATTGTACAATTAAAATCAATCAAGATAAGCACTTATTTGACACGTGAAAGTGTGTGGATAAGAAAAAAAAATAATCGAATTTCAACTTTTCCCTGTTGACTTAGTGTACAATTTCATATCATCGGGAAAACTTACTTAAAAAAATCAAATGTGTGGAACAATTTGTTCTTATAGAAAAAAAAATATGAAATATTATGACCCCTAGTGTACCTAAACGTTTTCTGTAAGGTTGACGTGTTCAAGGTGTTAAAAAGATAATGGGACAGCGATGGTGTTTGAAACGAAATCACAAAGTTAGTTGCCGAAGAAAAAACTGCGTATGCTGTCCATGTGGTGCTTTCGGAGGACGACGTCCTCGATTGGTGTTCCCAAGCACACGGTAGTATTTAAAAGACAAATAGCGAACCTATTAGCAAAATATGTTACTATTTTCTTTTTTTTCACCTCTCACTACTTTCTTATTACCCGTAGTAGTTCTCATTTTTAACTAGCGTATTCGTGCTCTAGAAACCTTATTTTATTTTTAGAGTATAAAAACATATTCCTTAAGTCACTATTTATTACATAAAATATAAGCGGCACACGATATTTCATAGAGGTAAATGAAACTAAACCGAGATTTTTATATTATATAGGTTTGAAAAAAATGGATTTCTTTGTTCTTATGTCATTAAATTTAGATTACAAGATTAACGTAATAAAATCATAGTTAATTAAGGGCAATTAATTTCCTCATACCCAGCAATTTTAAAAATTAAACACTTGTAATTAATAATTAATTATTAAACTTAAGACTATTGTTAAAAATAAGAAAATTAAATATATTTTTTAAAATTTTTTAATTACTCTCGAGAAAAAATCGCAACAGCCTAGCTATTTCCCATAGTTAATTTTGAATTACCTATTTTCGTAGTAAATCAAGCATATTGTTTTATTGTATTTTTATTCGTTTTTTGTATATCATTTTATGAATATAACGTATCATTCTTTCTATTTTTTTGTTGTTGTTTGCAATGCATGAGTTTTAATAAGAACGTTATTGCATGTGGAGAATTAGCATATTTCTATTTTAATTTCGTATTTTGTGATATTGGTTGCGAACAAAATGCTTTTTCTTTTTTAATAGGTACGCAATTATAAACTTTATTATTCTATTTTAAAATATATAACTATACCTTTGAAATATCCTAAATACCTATTATACGTAAAAAATTATATCTGAGTTTTAAAAATAAAAATTTGATTTGATACCATTTGAAACTAATATGAATAAGAAATATGAAAATTAAAAATGCCTTGGCTTTCTCATGAAACTATTTTTAAGGCTTCATAGTAACGATTTTCTTAAAAATTTCTTTTTCCTTTTTTATATACTTTCGCATCATCAAAGTCTTTGTGTTAACACTCTACTTTATTTATATTAAAATTTCAAGGATAAAAAAAATCAAGATAAAGTTGTAAGCTATCAAAATTTCCTTCAAATAAAAGTGACAAATTAAGTTCCTACGTAAATTTATTGGGTTGAATATTTTAATTAAAATACCTTAGGAATCTTTGCGTTACAAATGTAAAAATTTTCATATCTGGAACCGACCACCATTGTTTTTCTTAAGCCTTTTCTACACTTACTGATCGCTATGTGTAATGTGCGGACTATGGATGTATGTCGTCGCCACAAATTTTATAGACTTCAATAGATTCTATAGATTTCAATATAGACTTCAATAGATCTAATAAAATAAGTAATAAAAAAAGTAAAACAATTTATTGATGATGCACAGATGTGAAGCTTAAAAGGCTAAAGATGCTATAAAAAGTATTTTTTTATGATTGACTTGTTACACGTTATAAATGGTTTCAGCAGAACTCAAAACGATTAAGCTAAAATAAATTTCTAAAAGCGTAAACTGTAAATATTTAATTACAAACCCTCTCCGAAAATTCCATAAAGGAGAACATTTCTAAATTTTTGCTTAATAGTCAATAAACAACAAGCCTTGGCGTTGAAAAATTTTATGTTGAATATTTCGATTCTTTCTAAATTATTTTATAATTTTTTTAACACATATTTTTTCGTATCCTCAAACATACATATAGAATAGTTGTGAGGTATCTATTGTGACATGGGCTACAATATTACACAGTGTGTCAACGCTAATTGAAAACACTAAATTTATGAACTACGGCAGTCAGTCTAAAAAAGAACGTCCATTTTGTCACGTTCAATTTGAGCCTGTGCGTGCAAGCGAGAACGCGATACAATTGAGAGGCACGATATTATTGTTGAATCCTAGACAACGTGTTTTGGATTTTTTCTACAATTTTATAAGATTTAATTAATATCCTTCATAATTTTCAGTCTGATTTTATTTTGTATGCACCTCAATTAACTGTTTTTCTCAAAACAGCAGCAAAAATGGTAATTAATACTATATTATATGTTCTAAAAATTATCTGCTAATTGTTTAGTGGTAGATAAGTTATTATTTTTCCATCGTTGTCCATTTACATTTTCAAATAAGTACAATTTAATTTAAAAAAAAATTCTTAGTTTAAAGACATTAATTTTTATATCAAATTGGACTGTTTAATGACTTCCTTCTATACATTTACACAAACCTTATTTATTTACATCTTTAAAATAGAAATCAGATGAATTGCATGTTAAATATTTTAACTCTGCTTCTATCCTTTGTCCTATTAAACTTACCAAACATTTTTAATCAAGTCAATTATTTAGCAAAATAAGTTTAAATCATGCCACTCTATTACACACAAACTGAATCAATACTGCACATTGTCATTTTTTCATCAAAAATTTAAAGTTCGAAGCCATAAAAATTTAAATCAATTTCTGTATTTTTAACTTAAACGACAATTTGATATTATGGGCATACAAATAAACCTTACCGATATAAAATAGACACATGCTCATTCTGAATCATGAATAAAATATGGTAAATGGAAAATGGAAAATATATAACGTTATCTAGCAAAATATATTATGCAACTAATTTTTTTTAATTTGTATTCATAGGCGAGTGGTTTTAAATAAAGATATGTCTTATATTAGTACAAAATTAGATGAGAAAATGGAGTCAAACAAGATTATAAAGATAAAGATATTTATCTATATTGTTTTATAATGGTTGATTAATGTGGGTACCTTTGTTAAGGCTTTCTTATTAATTTCTTTTAAATATAATTTTTAATTAAACTAGCAGAACCAAGAGGATCAAGTGTGGTATTGGATGTTATGCATTTTTCCTTCTTCCGTTTTAAGCTTTGAAATCAAACTACTACTAACGACATATAAACGTGATGCGAGAAAAAATTTAAAGAATATCTAAACTTTTGGAAAAAATATTCTAACTTAAATGAGGTTAAACAATTTTAAATGTTAGAAGAAAGAAGTAGTTCACAATAAAAACATGAAAGGTGATGTATGATGAAGTGTAAACATATATGATAGATGTTAAGTCCAGTACCTCGCCTTTCTCACAGTCTTTATAAAGTTATAATATATAATATAAATATATATACATGCAAGCATTTAATTTAAATTAAGGATCTCAAAAATATAAAATTTTTACTATGAAATCCCAAAATTAGCACTGGATCTACGAAAAACAGATAAAATTGATTCTCATCATTATTTAATAAATTTCATATTTGGTACTTAGGACACCGGTTTTGCTTGGCTGTCCTTTTTTTTTTTAAATTCAATACCGTTTAGAATGTATTAAATCCTCTTCTTAAATTAATAAAAATAAAAAAGTAAACAATTTTTTTTCAAGAAACATAGTGTCTCATCAACTTCTACCCAAACCTATTGATTTTGACTTCTAAGAGTACAAATTTTGAACCTTTAATATATATTAATTTAAATTATAAAACATTATAGAACATCTGTGAAATATTACAACTTTATGTAAAAGGTAGGCGACAAAAATTGATTAAACCTAGGTCTAGACTCCAACGTCTAATTCTGTCATTTTCGATTTTAAATAGGCTCCTTGAGAGCTGGAAAATGGCAACACAAAAAATTACTCAATGAAATATTTTCGTTAGATCTATAGACGAAAATAATTGTATTGTTTTTCTCTTTACCTTTTTAAAATTAGAAGTTTTTTTTTTTAATATTATCATGCTGGGAGAAGTAATCGAAAAAATCAAAAAGTTTTCTTTATATCATTGTTGTCAATAGTCTTTGAGTCAACTTAACTTTCCTAATAAAAACGATTTTGTTCTTTTGGCTGTGCAAAGGTGGTCCTCTGCATAGTAAACAGATAATGTAAATTTTTATGAGAATATTGAATTTATATTGTAATAGTTCTATTTTCATAGAATAACAAGGAATATATCTAGTTATATACTCTCGAATACTTCTTCAGCTCTTACTTTTATCCCGTAAAATTACAAGGGTGTGGGATTTTGTTTAGTTTTATTACTTTCCAATCTGCAAATTTTAAGATTTCCTTAAAAGTTTCGAATAATTTTATTTGTAAATAATGTAGAGCTATAAATATCGTATATCTTTGCTTCTGTGTCTTTACTAACATGAGCGGACCCAACTTTTAGTCTAGGGGAAGGTAAATCTTTAAAAATAATCTGTAATTGAAAAATTATTAATTAAAATTATTTTCTATTTTTGAAGTTATACTTCCTTAGGAGCGTTATGAAAAAATGATGAGAGTGAAATTTTAAGATGCGCGCGGATTTTAAGATAAAAACTAACAAAATGAAGTTAGTCGCAAAACCAGTGGGTCTCCTGGCGTGCGTAATTTGAATTTTTGTTGTATTTATTTTCTAATTTATTTATTTTATATTTAAATTAAAAATAATTATATATACAAATGACACATATTATTAATAAATAAGTTATTATTTTTCTCGAATTTTGCAGTAGCTGTTATACTATTTGAAATGTAATGATGAAAATTATGTCTGCATTCTATGTATATTCTTAGTTATCACGAAATCTGGGATTCTGAAATGATTCAACCATCTAAGAATAATAATTTAGCAAAACAAGGCATGAATAAGATTAAGACATTTACTTTGAAAAGTAGCTACTTACTTTATTTCGCAATTTCTATGAAGTTTTGTTTTTATGACATGCATGAATTGTTAACCAGAAAAATGATCCTGACAAATTTTATAAACGTCTTGCAGCTTTCTTTTGATATTATTTATTGATACAAATTAAATTATTTTATTTTTAATAATTATATCTTTAAATATATATATTATTATTATTAAATATTAAATTATAGTTTTTTAAAATTGATTATTTGAATAAAATTAATAAAAACTAATTTTTAATGATACCAAAGAAGTATAACTTCTCACGCGCGTACATAAGTACACGCTACAATTTTTTTACTATTAAAACACTTATCAATATACGATATATTTCGAAAATTAAAAGTTAAAAATTCAAGAAAATAAAACATGTTAGAACATTGAACAAGAAGTTACATCTGTTTGTGTGAATTATCTTCGTTTTAATATATTTAAGCTAAATAAATGTATGGGTTGGAATCAACCCATACCCAAATAACATTTTGCTAATGACCGTGTAGTTAAAGCACATTAAAATGAAAAAAAAAAATGTATCGTTATCAGAATGGAAAACGCTGCTTTGATTTGGAAGCTCGAAGGGAAGAGGTCTATGATGGGATATTAGCTGATATAACCACTTGGACTTTTTAATACCTTGACGATTTCTTTCAATTTTCAATCGACGTTCTTACATTTGAAGAGAATATTATTTAAAAGCACAATTTGCATTCATATCCACTAGGAACCAGTTTCAGGATTTTTCTGCAGCCGCCAATGACTTACTATATGGCTCTGTCTATCGTCCGTGATTATTTTGAAATAGAAGTTAGAACTCATAAGTTTTGTTTCATAAAAATAACAGAAGAAACTACGTAGGAAAGAGACAAATTACTAAAAAATGAATTTTTTTTCTACTAAAGGGAATTTTGGCGTACCTATGTTTAATGATAAAATATTCTAATACTTTAAAGTTCACACACAAAGAGAGAGGGAAGAGGAGAAAACTAGCAGAAGGGAGAGAAGGCGGCAATGATTTAATAACACTGGTCAACAGTGATTTTGTTGCCCTTGATATAAGACTGGGTTGTTGATATATTTATGCTCACAATTCATGAAACTATCAATGATTTTGAAAAATTTGACCTAGTTTTTTTTAAATATTTATTTTAATTTTACACTACAAGAATCGAAAAATTTGAAAAAAACTAAGATATACTTAAAATGTGAATTTTCTTTCTTTAATAAATATGCATCGAAGTAAAGCGACAAAAAAATGTTGAAAACCCATGTTATACTTCAGTGAAACACCTTTTATAAGATTTTCTTCTATAATTTTTTAGGGAACAATCTCTAATATGCCATTATGTGGCGGTCCCATCTACTCTGATACCTTTTCTTCATTACTAAAAGCTCCTAATGGAAGTGTTCTCCCTGTTCCCCACTGTCATTTCTCAAACTATCAGAAAATCTATCCAGATGACTGTCGAGAAATTGCAACTTTATACTTATACTTTCTGCTTTTTCCTAAATTCCAAAAACTTTTCAAGATTTTTCCACAATTTCTTTATAATTTGGTGCTTTATAGTTACCTAAAATTTTCTACTATCAATATAAAGTTTTTCCAAGCTTCAGTTTCTGGAACTGTCATAACTTTGATAAAATTTTCATCTTTCATCAATTGCTGAATTTGAGGACCATAAAAAAATCCACCTTTTAATTTTTCCATGCTGGGCTTAGGAAATTTTCTATAAATTTACTTTTATTTATTATTTGGGAGAGTAAGGTTAGCGTGGTGCCAAGAATTGACGACGGTTCCTGATAAAACAAGTCAAAAGAACTAACTATGGGAACTGTAAGATAATTCAAATTAATTTATCATACAATTTCCAATAAGAACTGCCAAAGAGGTCCAAACAGTGGTTTGCACAAAAGAAATTGTAGTCATTGTTCGTTTACCTGATTTCATTATTTCACCGGATGTGCACTTCCTGACACCGCGAAGTTTGACACAAAATTAAATTTTTTAACATCAAAATTATGTTGCTATTACGATTTGTAGTTATTCCCTTGAAATCTATGAGTTTTCAGTATTCGTTGAAAATCTATATGAAACCAGATTCTGCATTATTAGAGAATTTTAAATTTAAAGAATATTTATAATATCTAGTCATCTTTAAAATACTGCTGGTATCTAAGGATTTTTTTTCAATTATATTTTCTATATTACTTGAGTTGAAACTCGAATCGCTTAAGTTAGAATTTTATCACTTTTATGGTGTTTTCTGTGTTTTATTCCTGAAATTTTATATTATTTGTGATGTTTATAAAAGGTTTGTTCCACGTGTAAATTTGTTGATGTTAAAACACGTCCATCGTATGACAAAGAGTAATACACATTAACCAAGAGACAAGAGTGAGTGAAAATCATGAAGCAAGGGCTTCACCCTAATTTAAAACTGGTTTTGCGGTGTTTAAACACCTCCAAAACAGTGCACTGACGAGGGATAGTCATAAAAATGTACGTTCCTAGATCTCTCGGCCGCGGCTCTCTCCTTGTTGCGGCCAAACGGCCGAGGTCTGGGGCGTTTCTTCACTCACTCTTGTTTCTTGGTCAGTGTGCCTTGCTCTTTGTCTTACGTGGACGTGTTTTGCTCAAACGTCTGGAACAAACCTAAAATATGTGTCCTTTGAATTGCAAAATAAATGGAAATTTTGATCACTCAATGGAAATTTAATATTGAAAACGTGTTCGTAAATAAAAAATATTAAGTTGTTCAAATTGGACAATGTTACACAGGAAAAAAAAGGGTTGTAGTTTTAACAACATTCCTTGTTAATTTTGCAACAATAACTAGTATTATATAGGAGGACACCACGTGTCGTAACTTTTACCAGTTGAGTGTAATTAAAAAACTGTAGTATTATTTACAACACGAACTAGAAAAAATGTAGTTGAATTTTTGACACTTGCATTTATTTGTCAAAATTATTGGTTATGTTGTACGCGGCACATGCGCAAACGCCAACATTTGTTAATTGTACAACACTCAGCAGTTGTAACAGCTACATATATTTTCTACACTATGGTAGTTGAAAATACTATACGTTAGAGCTGAATACAACACAGTGTGTTATCTAATGTTACATTTGTGGTTATAGTGAACACAAATTGCAGTAAAAATATTACTAGTTTAGTGTTGTAAATCTTACACCACTATTTTCTTCCGTGTAGTTCCCATAGTTACTCATACCTTGAATTTTGTAAATGGCTTGCTTAGGCCTCATACTGACGTCAAAAATTATCGATTTTTCTTGAAATTCCGATTTTCGATTTTGGGATAATAGACACGAAATTTAGCTTCTATTGGCCTTACTATATGGTTTTTACGAAAACATAATGTAAGGCAAGTTCAAATACTTAAAATGCCACGCTAGCTAATCTTACTCGTGCCTTATTATTTTTTAATATAAAAAAAGGTTATCAAAATCCATGAAATAATAAATTTACAAAACAAGCTAATTTTATCAAAAAAATAAATTGTTTTATCAATTCATCAGCAAGCTTCAATTTTGGTTGCGAACAAACACGAAAAGAAAAATCAAATTTTTCACATAGTGATTACGAGACCAAACATTTAACCAAATGCGTTTACGTGACAATCATGATTTGACTCGGTTTCGGTTTTGTCTGTTTCGTAATATGTGATGTGCCATCAGAAATGATGCGTGAGCAGTTCCAAGTCGTGTAGAAATGTAGATAATATATACAATCAAAGTTTTATATTCCGCCACAAAGATTTCGTATGGTTTTCTAATAGCATGCGATGATGTGCTGCCATTCTGTCTGTAACGGCGACGCTTCAAATTAATCGATACGATCGGCTACAGTCGGCGAACGTACGAGGAAAACACGACGCGCGTCGGTCATGGCGGCGTTACTGCTCCAGTGATTGCCGTCGCGTCATGCAGCACCGGACTGCTTTGTCCCGGAGCTCATTGTTACACCGGCCAATTGTTGATTATTGTAACAATTTCTAACCTATTGACTATCAAAATAATTATTTGTTATAATGGTTTTAAAAGCATCATTAATCAAATTGAACGAAAACAAATTAAAATATAAATAATAATAACAAAACCACGTAAATATTTATATAATTCATTCAACTCGAATGCAGTAGTAGTCACGATAACAGCGACAGAACCGAGTTCAGTTCTTGCTCCGCTTCTATAGTAGCTGTAACACAAAAATAGGGCAAGTTATACGAACATTTAAAAACAAATTACATTAAAAATTTTTGTGATAATTAATTCGGGTTCTATGGGTAATTTATTGTGCTTGTAGAAAAAAACAATTACCGTGACGTGTTCATATGGTGCGTATCATGGGAGAGTGCAACCGTTAATTGCAACGAAAAATTCCTGAACACATTTATTTATAAACCGTTCTAAGAGTTGAAATCAACACCTAATTCTTACAATCATTTATCCAAAAGATTGGACAATACGAACTTCAAATTATTTTTACTCTACAAGTAAACACAATCACGTGTTGAAGAAACGGAAGCGTGTTCAGAAAATAAAAATAAACGTAGATGTTTCATTCAACATAGTTTCTTCCAATGACAATTCACTCTTGCACAACAATAATTATGTTCTAATTCGTCGAGAATGGAGGAAAATTAATTTTAAATTACAATGATTCAATTGCAATAAATGGTCAACATTTCCTTTTTCGATCGCTATCGATGTTTCTCTTTCCGTTTGCTGTTGTTGTAGCGAGAAAATGTGCTGGTGTTTTATAAAATATCGATTGCTTTTTTAATGTTGTTGATTCTATTATAATAAAACATTAAATTAAAAGGCATGTCAAACGTAGTTTACAAACGTTATATAATAAAATGTCGAATGTTTGTTATTAAAATAAATAAAACGTTACGTTTAATGCATTAAGCGACAAAAGGAAAATTATTGGTACCAGGTACTTATTATCGACAAAATTAATTTAAGGGCTTAGGGGATAAACAGTTTGTAAGAAGGATTCTTGTTATTGAATATCAATCATATTTTTATTACAATAATAATATTAAAGGACTTACTAACAATACTTGACATAAAAATTAAAAATAAATTCTTCAAAAAAAATTTTTTTATTTCAAAAATAAATACTTATTGTCCATACGTAAATAGTGAAACAAAGCTTTATGAAGCCTTCATTTAAAATTTAGACAATGCAATTTGGAAATAATTCAATGACTTCCTCAGGTAGTTTTAAAACATGCACTGCGAGTATTTTATTAAGAAATCGTTTGAATTGATTGGCTTCGAAACTAAAATATAGCATAAATTTTATGTATGAATATGTATAATTTTATGTATAATCATATATGGATAATTAACCGACTTCAAAAAAGGAGGGGGTTCTCAATTCGACTGTTTTTTTTTATGTTTGTTACCTCAGAACTTTCGACTGGGCTAACCGATTTTGATGATTCTTTTTTGATTTGAAAGCTGGTGCTTTCCGTGTGGTTCCCTATTAATTTGAAGCAAATCGTTTACCTTGTAAGGGGTTGAAAACTAAGGGATGAAATATTTACTTCTCATTGGATAGCTCGATTTTAGTAATATTTTTTTTTTGGTAGACATAATTTTTAATTGATCTCATTACTATTTTTATACAAAACTCCACTCATAAAGGGTTAAAAATTAGGGATGAAATTATAAATTTTTCCTTGCTAACCCCATGTTGACAATTCTTTTTCTATTACGTACATCGTACCTTTAAATTGTTCACATTTCAATTTGAAGAAAAATATCCACCCCCTAACAATGAAAATAGGGGATTTAATAGTGACGTTTTACTGAATTTACTGAAAAAAATGATGAGAGTGAAATTTTAAGATGCGCGCGCATTTTCAGCCAAAAATTAACAAAATGAAGTTGCCTGCAAAACGGCTCGGAATTTTTAACTAGGCGCGCGTAATTTGAATTTTTGTTGTATTTATTTTCTAATTTATTTATTTTTATATTAAAATTAAAAATAATTATATATACAAATGACACATATTATTAAAAAATAAGTTATTATTTTTCTCGAATTTTGCAGTAGCTGTTATACTATTTGAAATGTAATGATGAAAATGATGTCTGCATTCTATGTATATTCTTAGTTATCACGAAATCTGGCATTCTGAAATGATTCAACCATCTTAGAATAATAACTTAGCAAAACAAGATAAGAATAAGATCAAGACTTTTACTTTGGAAAGTAGCTACTTACTTTATTTCGCAATTTCTATGAAGCTTCGTTTTCATGACATGCATGAATTGTTAACCAGAAAAATGATCCTGACAAATTTTATAAACGTCTTGCAGCTTTCTTTGGATATAATTAATTGATAAAAATTAAAATATTATTCTTTTAATTTTATTTTTAATAATTATATCTTGGCAGCATAAAATCATTTAACAAACTTCAGATCACTAAAAATGGAGAAATAAATAAAAATATAAACAAAATGAAAAATCAATTTCAAAATTAGTAGAAAAACCTTAAACAAAAAATGCATTAAAAAGTAAAAAAATTTTTGCGTATCCTTGCAGCATCTACTACTTAGAAATGATTAGGATATAATGTACAACTATTGTTATTTTTGGAGTTGGTATCAGCCAAGGAAATAAATATTAATGTTCATTTGTAAAAGCGTTTAATTAGTGATTGGTGTTTATTGCTAAGTCGTATTTCTTTGGCTGACACCAACTCCAAAAATAACAATAGTTGTACATTATATCACCCTTATCATTTGTAAGTTGTGGACATTGCAAGGATAAGCAATAATTTTTTTTTCGTTTCAGTGCATTTTTTGTCTCAGCTTATTATTTATTTTGAAGACGGTTTTTCATTTTGTTATAATTTTATTTTTATAACCAGACTGGAGGACCGGGTGAAAATCTTTTACGAGCTGCATCTAGCCCATGTAGCTAGTATCATTACTTTTTTAATATTAACGTAATTATCCCATTTACAAATAAAATACAATTACATATGTCATTATTAATATCCTCTCATTTATATTTTTTTTTCAATATTTATAACTATGGAGAATGAATTTCATTGTTATAGTTGGTAATATAAGACTGAAAACTTATAAAAACGAATTCTTAAAATGTTTACTTGTTTCTCTTATAATGAAAATTTCGGTGAAACCACGTCTAATTAATTGTTCACTTATGCATAATTTACATATTTCATAAATAACGTGACGTTGCCGTAGAAGTTACTATCTCTTTAATTTAGATTAAATATTAAAAACGTTTTCGCCAATTTTGACGAAGAGGTGATTCTTTATGTTATTTTTAAATTATCCCGGTAATAACTAATCTCAATTTGAATTAATGTAACATTGAATTTTCATACGGACGCCTTATCCTGGATTATGTTTGCAATTTAATCTTTTTCATCTTCAAAGTTAAATTGTTCTTTGTTCTTCGCAGGACTATTTTGGAATAACCTAACGAAATAATTTTTCTTTTCTCATTATACCGAAGTGAAAGGTAAAATTTGATACCCGAAAGAAAAGAGCACTGGCGTCGTCAAGTTTCTTAATCTGTTTTAAGTATTACATAATTATGTTATATAGAAACAAATTTATTTCAGAGTTTTTGATTTCCAATGAAATTCAAGTTCTTAATTAATTCAATTATGGAACCAATATCTAACTCTTGTTATAAAAGAAGCAAACTATTTTTCATGATTAACAGCCTTAAAAATGTATCTTAACTTTTAATTTTTTGCCAATTTACTTTATAACTGCTTAGTATACGCCATTTATTCATATAGAGAGATGCATTAAAGATTCATATTAAAAATTTAATTTTGACTGGCTATAGAGTAGGTCAGACAAATGTCCAATGGGTTGGTCCGGTAAATTACCGTTTAGCCCGCAGCACTGGATGATTGTAAGATTTTTCTGGAAAGTATTTTGTATAAGTCGCCGTCTTTAAATTGCCAGGCTACTTTTAAGTCCCATTTCGGGTTTGATTGAAAGTTTGCAATAGTTGTCATTTTACAGCCTGATGATTTATTCTAATCTGAGAGCTTGCTAGGACTAAAAAGCTTAGTAAACAAAACAAAAAACGGTTGGAATTTTATAAAGTTGCTAAATTAAAAACGAGCAAAACCAATTTAATTCGGTTACAATAACTAAAATTTAACTCTTATCCTTTAAAACGTTCAATACTTATATGTATTTGATTTAAATATACCAAATACGACCTTTTAACAAAAAGATTGGATGTATAAAATAGGAACTAAGAAATGTTCAATATCAATACTCCAATGTTCGAGTAGTGTAAATATTCAATTTTCTATTTATAGGTATGTTACAAAAATATTTCATGAAAACCTCGGTTACTTTTCTATTTTATATCAAACGTTTCCATATTTTTATAAGTTCTGGCACAACCTTTAACATGAAGCATTGCTTCTATGAATGAAATTATGATAAGAAAAGAGAGAGTCTAAATCCATCTGACATCAATGTTTTTGTAAAAACTATTGTACAAGAAATCGTCCGTTTATTATTAAACATTGTTAATAAAAACAAGTCGAGGCTTGTTACTTATTTTAGTATTTGTTATTAGATGCATCTTCAGTTGATTGATTCTTTAACTTCTGAAATCAAAACCTTAAATCTTACAAACTAGGTTTCATTAACCAAAGAAAATGAATTTGGTGTGGGTTTATAACATCTAGACATTTAATTACTCAATTAGACAAGTCTCGTTTGGTATGTAGATACATTAAGTTATTTCAAATTTCATTGAGAGTTTAAACGTAACACCATTTGATCATGATACAAATTTATACTTGAAGCTTGTTAAAAATATGGAAGCATAAAAATACAGTGCATTAGTACCTTTGTTTTTAACCGACATAAAAAAAAGAATTTTAAAAATCGAGCAATCCAATAAGAAGTTAATATTTGATCCCTTAGTTTTCAACCCCTTAGAAGTGAACGATTTCCTTCAAATTCAAATGAGACTACATGGGATGCACCAGCTTTCAAATAAAAAACGAATCATCAAAATCAGTACACCCAGTTGAAAACTCTGAAGTAACAAACATTAAAAAAACAGTCGAATTGAGAACTTCCTCCTTTTTTTTTGAACTCGGTTAAAAAGGAGGAGGTTATCAATTTGACTGTATTATTTATGTTTGTTACCTCAGAACTTTCGACTGAGTGAACCAATTTAGATGATTCTTTTTTTATAGGAAAGCTGGTGCTTTCCATGCAGTCCTATATTACTTTGAAGAAAAACGTTAACTTCTAACGGGTTGAAAAATAAGAGATGAAATATTAACTTTTTACTGGCTAACCCTATTTTGATAGTTTTTTTTT
Source organism: Sisyra nigra (assembly GCA_958496155.1). Taxonomy (NCBI): domain Eukaryota; kingdom Metazoa; phylum Arthropoda; class Insecta; order Neuroptera; family Sisyridae; genus Sisyra; species Sisyra nigra. The sequence continues at coordinate 1,925,766 of OY292317.1, forward strand.
TGCTATTACGTACATTATACCTTTGAATTTGAATTTCAACTTGAAGAAAAAAAATCCACCCTCTTAGCATGAAAATAGGGGATGAAATAGTGACGTTTAACATAACATCGGATTTTTTAATTGTACTTGATAAATTGATTCTCAATTGTAGCCACAAGGATACGCAATTATAACGTTCCATCTCTCCTGCGCGAGAGAACGAAAAACGGAATCATTTTTCCCAGCTAAGATTTTTATCTAATCTAAAAAATTTAAGGTGTTTTGTTGAATACTCTTTATAACCTGCATTTTCATATATTAATTACAAAAAATAAGTGCCATTTACATTGTAATTTTCCCCAAAAAAACAGGGTAATAACAGGATTTGTCCAGGGTAAACTTGAAAACAGCTGAGCCGATTTCAATGGAATTTTCACAAAAAGTTATTAAATATTGTAACTAACATTATAGGCTACTTTAAATTTTGAATAGTTTTCCCTGTCTGTTTGTTTGTTCGTGGCAAACTTGAAAACGGCTGGTCCGATTTGGACGAGATTTTCACCGTAAGTAGTAAATATTACAAAAAGTGCTCTTAAATACTTTTTATCCCGAAAAATGTTGATTTTCTGAGCAAAAAAATAAAAACTATAAAAACTGCGCAACGAAAAACATACATCGGCAGGCAGTTGTGATACAATGTACATATACTAACATATCGTAGAGACGACATGAATTTAAACTATGTAATTTGTTATTCTTATAAATTAATGTTCGCAAATTTGAAAATTATAACCATTTTAGAAGTAAAGCGGTAGGTTAAACTCCTAGAAACCATAACTCCATTATGAATTTACGGGTAGTTAATATATTATTAATAGTTTGGCTGAGTAAACGTTCGAATTGTCGAGGGAGGCAAAGGAAATCCTCTGAAGTAAATATGATTTAACCGTAAAAAGAAATATGTTAGTTCAAAAATGAAACCCGTAAGAATAAATAACAAAAAAATACAGTTTGACTTAAGTGATCCCGATTAGGAGTTTGACTAAAAGAGGTGAAGCTGTTAGGCAGAGCCTCCAGAACTAAAAGAACCCAGCCCAACTTATTTTCAAGAGAAAATAGCAACTTAGATGTGACCATCGCGTTGTTTTTTTACCAAAAAACTATATTCTTAATTTTCAATTAATTTAGCAAGATCTAAATAAGAATTCGTTGTCTAAATTGGACCCCGGGAAATAGCAGACTTGCCGATAAGACATAACGGCCTTAATACTATATCCTAGAATAATGAACCTAAGGCAACCAAACCTGATACCTCAGATTTTAAGATAACACATTAAATATTATTGATCCTAAAAAAGGTACACTTCCTTAAGGATAGCTACTAACCCATTTTACTAAAATTAATAAATGATTTAATATGACATTTGGTGTTAAAGGTTCTCAAGGCTTAACATTTTCGTAATATTTTACAATATTCAAAAAAACGTAAAGATCCTACCTATAAGATAGCTTATATCTGTTCCTGGAAAAGTAGTTTCACGGATTTTCATGAAGTTTCTATAAAATAAAGGTCAAGAAATATCTAATTATTTTTTTTATGTAAAAATAGTTTAATTTCTTATTTTGGGTAAAATTTTCTATTATTCGGGTATCAGCTAGTTTCAAATAAATAAATCCTTTATTGATGTCTTTAATATTATAAATTGCCACCTATTGGCGCAGTGGCTAGAGCAGTAGTTCTCTCCACTTCATGCGTAAAGTGGTACGGGTTCGATTCCCGTTGAATCCTAGACTTAAGACCATAGACCTTAGATTAAAATTGACCAACAGAAATTTTCTGTGTTTAGACAGTCGTGATATGACCTAAGCTGTTAAAGCGACTTAAAAACACCAAAAAATATTATAAATTATTATTATTACAGGTAAAATATTTGGTGCTGTGTGGAATTTTTCATTGATACATATTTAAATCTGAACTAGGTAAATACCATGCAGCTTTTAACTATATTCTAGACGATTTATATAAAAAATAAGTTTCACATAAAACTTTTCTATATTTATTAATCTTGCCTGGCAAACAAACTATACCTATTTGATATAAGAGCACAAAATTCTTGTAAAAGCATCGTGAAAACTAAAAACTTTCAGAAAACTATAACATAAAGCAAACACTAATATTTCAACGACTTATTTATTTTTACGAGTAAGACGCAAATAAACTGTTTTAAAAACTTTTTGCCTCATTTTGTTGCACGAACGACGCGACGCGACGTTGAATTCAGTCGAACCAATGAAAAAAAAGCAATATCTTGCTAATAAAAATGATTTATTAAAATTGAGCCTACGAAAAATAATGTATTGTCAATTTATTAATATCTCTATTCACTGAACGAAATTAACATCCATTTTAATTAAAATGAAACAGCTATATATTGGTAGTAAAATTATACGCTAAAAAGTAATTAAACAGGGCTCATAACAATTTTTTAAATTATCTATAACAATATATCAAAATAGATTTATCAAACGAAAGTAAAAGTTCATATGAATTAAACTCTAAATACTTTATTTCGAAAGTCAATTTGTTTAAAATTACCTTGAAATGAAGTTTTGTTTAATTTTTATCGTCTACCTTATTTATATTTAGGTACACTCAGTAAGTAAATTTGATATCATAAGCAAGTAAACTAAGAGGTTACAAATGCTACTTCAATTAAAATTCCAAATGAAATTTGGGGTTACTATTATCTATTATTACGTATTCTATAATATTTGAGACCTAATATTCGCATATACACCTATATCTTTAAGAGAACATCCATGTTAATGAAGTACCTATTGTATTATTTAAATTAATTATAAAATATACGGTATACATTTCTCACACCCTTCAAACTTCACTGGATATATCTTCTTCATGTATGAATGTTCATAATATGAGTAGGTATATAAGCAATACAATTTAAAATTTTCATCTGCTCCCGACGTTAAATTTTATTCCAATGTTAATAAACATCATTTAATTAGAGAGCTTTTTGGATATTTATCTTCTAAAATTGTTGGAATTGTAATAGTGAATGTTAACATTTTCAAAAAGAGAATTTATCTCTAAAAGAAGTTACCTTGAATAGCTAACATTAAATTTTATTTTAATTATGGTAGTCACTAATATCTGAGCCGGTTTGTAACACCTACCAACTCTTTAATTCAAAACTTGATTAATTATTTTAATTTCTATTGAATTTTTGCTCTTTTTAAACTCAGCGCTTGCCAAAGCTTTGAGATTCTATTGAATTTACAATGAAATTTAAAATGCTTCTTGCTAGCTTTCATTTGATTAATTTTTAAATTTAATTTATGAAACTCGTATAACACTTTTGTGAAAGGTTTGCAATCCTATTTTATCAACTATTTTCATTTAGGTTAATTTTTGTATGATGAAAAATTGCCAGTTGCGATGCATAGAAAAATTTATTGTTTAAAATTGTCAGTACTAAAATTTACTCTCGTTGTTAACGTGTTGTAACTTGTAAGTAGGTGTATTTCAAATGAGTAAACCATCAGATTAATATTAAAATGAATTGCCTAGACATGAATTGATAATTAAATTAACGTTAATCTTCAAAATTGATTTTATATTCAAAGTATTGCGTAATTACAAGTTTGAGAATTTCGTAAATGTGTATTGAAGGTATACGACAAAACTAAGACATATTACATCACGTTTTTCCAATATTTTAACATTCATTTATCGATTTTATATGTCCTTAGAAGCCAGTGGACCGATTAGCCTGTTAAAGCAAATATCTTTATTCAATTCAAAAGGTAACGTCTGTGAAAATCACTTGCTAAAGACATGTTTCAAGAAAAACTTTTTAAAAATCACTAAGGTTAGAAACTAATTTTTGAATTTAAGCTTGACAAAAACTTAAAAATATAAATCTTATAACAGCTAGGTGACTAAAAAAATTCTGGCAGTCCTTTTCTTTCGCTGATGAGATGTACATTTTTCCTTTAACAATAAAAATTGCCGGAGACATCATTATTTAAATTTGACTTCTTACTTTTTCTTCATTTAAAAATGTAGGTGGAACAATTCAAATGGATTTCTAGAAAAAAATTCGTTCTCGAGTAGCTTGAAATGGCGCTTTTTTGCTTTTTTCACTATTAAAAATAATAACCTACAGCCATTTGCTTCACCTCACTATAAGGAGCTGAGGAAAATTTATTTTATCTTTCTTTTGTTATGAAACGTTGTAAGAAAAGGTAACACCTTCAATTTTCTTCGAGTTTTTGCCATGTTTTCCACCTTTAGAATTAGTAATCCTTTGGTATTTGAAATAACTCTTTACTTGTCAGAAATAGCTAGAGAACCTTTTTGCTTTATACAGAAAAATCAAAATATAAATTGCTTTCAATTTCGACTTAAAAGATATACGTAAACTTATTCGGTGATTTTTGAAGTAAAGGTTCTAAAAAAAAAAAATTAAAAAATCTCAGAAACCATTCTCTCCATAAAATAAGTCTTTAGAAACACTAAGCTAATTATAAGGGTATTTTATAAGAGCAAGAAAAATATTTTAAATAACGACAGTTTCAAAATTAGAATGAAAATATTGAAGAACTTTAGATAAAGAATACACCTACTAAATTATCTTTCTACAGTTAAAAACAACATTTTAAACATTACTTTGAAATGTGTCTGAAAATATATAAAAGGATGAAAAAAATCTGTTTTACCAAACATTGATTATGCTAGAGCAAGCAATTTCAATTTCTTGGCATTCAAAAAGTTATGCTGAGGAAAACTAAAGAACACTAATAAACGTTGCAGTAGAAGCAAAACGATATTAAATAAGTTTAAAAATTTAAACATCTTTTTTAATAATTAACGAAAATGTTTTTGCACTGCATGTCGTCATTAATGTCGTTTAGTTTCGTTCATCTTTTTGCAAAAGAACATCTTGTTAAATCATAAAAGAAAAAAATCATAAAAATTAAAATGTCTTATTATGACGGACATATAAAAAATAAGTTAAGAGTGTCTATCAATATGATTAATCGTTTCGTTTTAATTTTTATTAAAGGCTTGAAAATCGATATAAAATTTCGTGTTTTGATATAATAATTTTATTTCATTTAGTTATGTCATTTAGTATAGCGAAATTCATTGCTAAATAAATACAAATTTTAACAAAATGAAAAACTGCCTTCAAAAAAAAAACTTTAACAAAAAATGCACTAAAAAGTAAAATAAATAATTGCGTATCCTTCTGTCTACAACTAACAATCAATTTATCAACTACAAACAATTACCAAAATATTAATTTAGAGTTCACCTGAGCAAAAATGTTTAAGTATATATATAGACTGTTTAAAAGACAATCAAATTATAAGGATGATATAATGTACAACTATTGTTATTTTTGGAGTTGATGTCTGTCAAGGAAATACGACAATATAGATACCCAACAATAAACGAGAATACCTAAAGCAAACTTTTTTTCAAATGAACTTTTATACAACATACTAGATCTGTGACAGTATCTAGCGACCTTGAAAAAACAAAATATTAATAACTTATTAAACGTTTTGACGAATGAACATTTATACTTATTTCCTTGACAGACACCAACTCCAAAAATAACAATAGTTGTACATTATATCATTCTAATAATTTAATTGTTTTTTAAGCAGTCTATACATATGTTAAGAAATTTTTGCTTAGGTCAACTCTAAATAGGAAAATTTTGTTTTTATTTCTTAGTGAATTTTTCGTTGATGATTTTTTTTTTCTGTTTATAATTTTTATATATTTCTCAATTTTTAGTGAATCTGATGTTTGATAACTGATTTTATTACTTTGAATGCTCATATGAGACAGTGCTATTTAAATGAGACAAACGAAGAAAGGGCGGGACGCCCATCTCAAAAGAGGAAATTGACCTCCAGCGCCATTTCAAAAGAAACTTAAGAATTAAGTAAGACTTAAGTAATTCCATGAAAAAAAAATTTTTAACAGGCAAAATATCAAAAACGTAATCAATGTCTTGCTATAATCTATAATCTTCTTTTAAAAAATACGGAGGAGCGATTATTGAATAACAAATTGAATTTAAACAATTGGTAGACAGAGAGTTCAATGCATATTTTTTGATTGTTGCAATTTGCCTATTTCTCTCTTTATTACATCAAACTGATAAAATTCACCGTTTTCAATGTACCAAAGATCTGATCATCACCATTAACGCGCTTAAATTTCGCTTTTAATTCAATTCTTCTTAACAAAAAAATATCAATACACAACTTGAAATTCGTTGTTGCCATGAAATCATAAAACAACAAGCCAACGTCCCATTTTGCATCAAGATTGCATCAAAATTTGGCAAAACAGTTAAACATTACTAGTTCATCCCTTCTTACCCTTACTTTTTTTGATTGAAGTTTTCTTGCTTTTAAATATAATGAAAGAACTAAATGGAATACTCACTATTTCATCCCCTATTTTCATACTTAGGGGGTGGATTTTTTTCCTCAAATTGAAATGTGAACAATTTAAAAGTACGATGTACGTAATAGAAAAAGAATTGTCAAAATAGGTTTAGCCAATAAAAAAATACAATCGAATTGAGATCTTCCTCCTTTTTTTGAAATCGGTTAAAAATAGAGAAAAGTGAATTTAAATTAAGCTTAGTTTGGTTAAGCTCACATATCTTTTTAACCTTACAAATTATAAATGTCGTAGCGGTAGTAAATAATAATACTATAATCTTTGCCTATATTTTGTGTGTTGATAAATCTGGATGGGCTACAAGTATTGAACATATTACGTAGGCATTTGTGAATTATTCGTTTAAAATTTCTTGCAATTATTTAATTTCTTGTACATTTAAAGAATGTTTAGTTGCATGAAAAATTTCATTTCAAACTTTTCCCATTCCATTGAAAATCTAAAAATTATCTATTTGCCGAAAATAATTTTCATTTGCCTATATTAAACGTATTTCTAGGCAAATTTAGTTGTTCGTTGTTTGCATTTATGTCTGTCGTTTGAATGTTTTTCGAAGTTTCATTCATTTCAGTTGAGTTTACCCAAAATAACACACACACAATATGGTAATTTCTATGATATTAGGTAAATTAGTTCCAAGCAAAACCATTTAGACTATTCGAAATAATAGGATGCGCCCGAGAATATTGCATGTGAAATTAAATTCAAAGGAGTTTTATTTGCCATGTTTTCTCAAGTGAATATATATTTCTTAAATATTTATTTTCTCGGAAAAATATAAAAATAAACATACTCTAATGAACAAACTCTGCTTACGAATACATTACAGGGTTTTTTTTTATTCAAATAAAATTAAATTGCTCAATATTCATAAGGGAAAAACGTAGCAAAAACTTATTTTATAATTTCCTCAATTTGAATATATCTCTTTAGTAAAATAAATTTCACTGAAGATAATAAAATGTTATTTTTGGTAGAAACTGATGCTTAATGTAGTTCATAGTTTGAAAAATGTAAAAATGCGAGTTCTAGTTTTACAGCATGTTGAGCTTATGCGATGGATTTTCTACCTATTCTCTTGACATAAAATGTTCAACAGGAGAAAAAGAGGTGTCACGTTACTTCTCCTGACAAAAAAAAGGGATCAATGCCATGTCGCAAATAAATAAATGCATGGGTACAATACGCATCGATATGTACCTTCATATATTTATTATTGTATTTACAAAGATATTATCTCTGTGATAATCCTTATTAAAATAATACAGTTACATCACAGCATATACAATTATGAATTCAACGCAGAAATATGATGTTAATAAATTCATATCAACTTATGTATGAATATATGTATGTTTGAATATCAGTAACAATAGAGGTACAGCATTAATTAATCTATATATCTCCTCATAACTGGAAATTAAATTAAACTAATTGCAGATACATAGCTATCGTACTAAAACATTGAAATTTAAAAGTTGTTATAACCTTTGAAATATATATAAAAATAATTTTAAATACCATTATTTCACACAATGAATTTTTCTAATTCAATTTTTAAATTGCCGTAATTAAGGAAACATATTTCAATCGATTTTTTCATCTTAATACGTATGAAATGACGAAACTCGTGAGCTCACTACATTTATTATATCGACGTTTATATGAAACCTTGTGTTTAATATAGCGGAGAATCATTCACCCTTAAAACGGGGATAGAATAGACGATTAAATCTCATAATATCTTTCCATTCTTGTCACTAAAAATCGTTGGGAATCGTTCTGAGCGACCTGTTTTTTTTTTTCAAATTAAACATAACAACAATTTAAAAGTACTTTTGAAGATTGAAGAAAACTCTAACAGCGCAATAAATGTATTGTATATCATGTATTTACGTAGTAGTTTTAAGAGCCCACTCTTAAAAAGATAATTTTCTAAGTGCTTGTAGTAAAAATTCGAGTGTGAGCTTAAAGATAATGAGCAAACGAGTATATAATATTAGGAGTACTAATGATTATTGAACAAGTATAATAAAGCTCTCATTCCAATGAGCTTTCCATGTTCCAATTACCAGATAATTTACTTGTAGAAGATTATATAGACAACTTGTCGAACGTAACAATAACTGCATTAATGTCATCGAAACAATTGAATCAATTGAATAATTATTGATTTTCTTCCACTCGATAAATGAAATTTTCACTAACCATTAATGAGGCGATTAGTTTCAAAAGCTCAATTCATTTTCTTGAATTTTACAGGAGACACAGGCCGTTTTCCAATTACAAAGCATTTTGTTGTTTTATGCCTCATAGCGTTGCATAACGCTGATGTTTATTTGGAATAAGATTAGCGTAAATTGATTAGTAAATGCTAGAGTAGAGTGCGTAAAGTGCACTCGTCTCATTTCAGGTTGTGAAGGAAAATGTCTAGGTCTAGCCAAATTTAGCGACCTAAACACGTTTGTTTAATCACAATGTTTACTAATTGTACATATAAATTAATTCTTAAGATGTTTTAGGTATAGGTAGTTACCTTTTTAACCGACATCAAAAAAAGGAGGAGATTCTCAATTCCACTGTATTTTTTGTTTTGTTTTTTTGTTTTTAATGTTTGTTATCTCAGCATTTCCGACTGGGTAAAGCGATTTTGATGATTCTTTTTTAATTTGAAAGCTGGTTCCTCCCAAATGGGCCCATTTTAATTTAAAGGAAATCGTTTACTTCTAAGGGGTTGACAACTAAGGGATGAAATACTAACTTCTTATTGGACAGCTCGATTTCGATAATCCTTTTTTTATTTGAAAGCTAGTGCTTTCCGTGTGATTCCATTTTAATTTGAAGAAAATCGTTCCAAAGGGTTGAAAACTAAGGGATGAAATACTAACTTTTTATTGGATAGCTCGATTTCGATAATTCTTTTTTTATTTGAAAGCTAGTGCTTCTCGTGTGGTCCCATTCTAATTTGAGGAAAATCTTTCACTTCTAAAGGGTTGAAAACTAAGGGATGAAATATTAACTTCTTATTGGATAGCTCGATTTTGATAATTATTTTTTTATTTGTTGAACACAACTTTAAATTAATATCCTATCCAATAAAAAAAAACTCTACTCATAAGGGGTTAAAAATTAGAGATGAAATAATATTGTAAAAATTTTTTCCTGGTTACCCCGATTTTGATAATTTTGTTTCTATCACGTCCAACGTACTTTTAAATTGTTCACATTTCAATTTGAAAAAACAATCCACCCCCTAAGGATGAAAATAGGGAATGAAATAGTGACATTTAACCGATTTTTGATAATTTTTTTTCTATTGGAAAGAGTAATCCACTTAGTTTTGTTATTACATTTAAAAGCAAAAAATTTCAACCCTTAAGGGCAAAAAGGGATGATTTAGTAACTTTTAATATTAAACGGCGCTGCCTCATATGAGCAGCAAGTTTGGAAGGTTAATCATTTTTAAGAAAATAAAATCAGTTATCAAACTTCAGATAACTAAAACGCGAGGAATAAATAAATATTATAAAAAAATGAAAAACCGACTTCAAAATAAATAAAAAATCTTTAGCAAGAAATACACTAAAAAGTAACAAAATAATGGCGTATCCTTGCAGTATCTACAACTTACAAATTATTAGGATGATACAATGTACAACTATTGTTATTTTTGGAGTTGGTTTTAGTGCATTTCTTGCTTAAGATTTTTTATTTATTTTTAAGTCGGTTTTTCATTTTTTATAATATTTTTTTTTTATATCAAGGTTCAAGATGACTTATAAAAAAAATTTTGTTATATGGTAGATGATAATTACACTTCAATAATGCCAACTCATATTTCTATGTATACTTGTTGGTACCACTGGCATATTACATTCGTAAGCCACGCTATTTCGGCTGCTCTAAAGTGCAAAGCGCATCTATAGTCGAGACACATGATACTAAAAATAATGCCACATTATATGCATTTAAAAGTGGTACTTGGAAAACAGCCACAGAAAACGTCTCGAAGCCATGCATTATTAGACCAGGGTAGATAATTTTTGAACCAAAAAAAAATTCTAGTAGGATGAAATCCATTGGAAAAGAAAGATAATACAAGAAAAATGACAAGAAAAATAAATTACGGTCGTTCTGAGATGGAAAAGTAGAAAAGGGGGGTGATTTTAAGGGCAAAAACAGTTTATCTCGATTTCCGACAAAACTAAAAGTCATGGAAAAAAATTAAATTGCAAAGTTGTAGATAATAACTAAACCCACAACTTTTGATCTGACACTTTTTTCACATAACCTCAAAATTTATGTGAAAAATTCAAATAACCAAGTTTTTGGTTTTTAATTTTTAACTTTTACAAAAATTTATGTAATACAGAAAGCAATTAAAAAAATTAAAAAAAAATTATACGAAATTTGGTGAAAACTTACGTTATAGTGTTCCAAACAAACTGTATTTTTTTATTTAAAATATTTATTTTTTCACCTTATAATGACTAAATTTTGTAAAAGCAGCCTAATTTTCAATCAAAAATTCTCAAGTCAAAACATCTGAACTTTCGATGAGCTTTTTATTTGCTGAAACCTATACTTTCTGATGGTGCAAAAAATATATAGATTACAATGTTAAATATTCTCAGAAATTAAAGTGTTAATTGTAATAAATGGCTCTTTGTATTTGTGCAATTGTACAATAAGATTATAATTTATATATATTTTTTGCACCATCAGAAAGTAGAGGTTTTAACGAACAAAAAGCTCACCGACTTTTTTAAAAATCAAATGTTTTGACGTAAAAATTTTGATTGAAAATTATGGTGAGAGTTTTATATTAAGTTGATATAAAGTGAAAAAATTAATATTTTAAGTAAAAAAAAATACAGTGTATTTGACACATTACAAGGTAAGTTTTTACCAAATTTCGTGTAACAAATTTTTTTTTTGTAAAATATAAAAATTAAAAACCAAAAACTTGGTTATTGGAATTTTTCTCATAAATTTTGAGGTTATGTGAAAAAAGTGTTAGTACAAATGTTGTAGATCTACTTATTATCTACAACGTTGCCATTGAACGTTTTTCATAGGACTTGTAGTTTTGTCGGAAATCGAGATAAACCATTCCTACCCATGAAAGCACCCCCCTTTTCCACTTTTCCACCTCAGAACGACCGTAATTTATTTTTCTCTTCATTTGTGTATATATATTCTCTTCCTTTTCCAATGAGTTTCGTCCAACTATAATTTTTTTTCACTTTTTACCATTTTCAAAGGCTAAAAGCACTGTTCTAATATGCTTATGGCCATTATTAATTTTATACTGGATCGAGTTGTTTTTGGTCAAAATGAATTTACTTTTTAATGTAATGTATGGAGAACTTGACAAAATGAAAAAAAAATCCAAAAATGTTGATTGAGCCGGTTTTGAAATTAAACGCCGCAAATGTGGGTTACTTTGGCCTTATATTTAAAAAAAAATTCAAATAGCATCCCAGAAATTAAAAAAAAAAAAAAAACCTTTTTCAAAGCCTAAGTAACCTTTTATTGGAAACTTTATTATTAAAGATGCAATTTGAAGACTTTTTAAATTTTTTAAGAATATATTTCCTTGTTTTTTTAATTTGGCCAAATTTATCATTGTGTAAGGATTACCTTGATTCAAAGTAATTTCACCATGTTTAAATTGATTAGCTTACACAATTGTTTAGGGATCTATAACGGGTCGAACCTTGGCTTAGACCCGGATCAACTCTGTACAACCTTGCTCCAAGCTTGGCTAGAGCCTGAAATGATAACTTCTTGCCAAGACTGGCTAACAGGTGGTCCAGGTTTCAGTCAAGTTTGGCTCAACAGTGGTGCGCAGAGGCTAGCTTTACCAGGACTGCCCGAAAAGCTTGGCCCCGTTTCCAAAGCCTAGGGCTTCCTCCTTGGATACAAGTAGGCTTGTGAAACAATTGAAAAAAAAAATCACCTGCTTGATCTCCATAATGAAACTACCGTAGGAAATTTAAATAATGGATCCTATAAATATGTTATTTGATAGGAAGGGCCACTAAGGCCAAAGTAAACCACGCTTACGTTATTTTTTCAATGTAGGTGAAAATTTGGAGAAACTTAATCACAAGTATTTGGACGTATAAAATGAGCCGCAGACGACGTTATAAATGGCAAAATGTAAAGGTGATATCGTTTATAAATATCGAACGATGATGACGTCAATTTGTAGAAAAAATCTTTTATTTACCTATTGAAAGAGACCGTCTTTATCCAATCAAAACACGAACTAAGCGAGAAATAATCGCGTATTTTATTGTGCGGGGATAATGCTAACAGTGATATTTCTAATATGGTCGCTGATTCGCGCTGTTAAACGTCCCCCGGCGACAGTTCAATGTGCATCGCCACCTGAGCCACCGGATAGTTCGAATTCGTCGTCACGTACAATGTTGATGATGATAGCGTCAGGTACTCCTACGACGACACCTTCGTCGTCAACGTCGAGTACGATTCCAAGCTCGAATGCGGCAATTGTGGGTGCAACGATGGATAATGGGCTCATGGAGCCGCAGGACTTGCTCGCGAAAAGTAACGATAACAGTATTATGTCGATAAATAATCGTGCATCAGGTGAATCTCGTAGCTCGATAGTGAGTATTGCTTCATCGTTGGACTCACGTCGCTATTCGGAATTAATGGCATCATCACGGGCCAGTTCGTTCGATCGTAGTGATGGTTCACGTGCATCTGTAACGAGCTTATCGTCATCGGCTTCCTTTCGTCGATATGAAATTATCGGTCAACGTTCCATCGATTCACGTGCATCAATTACGAGTATTTACTCGTCCGATTATTCCCGTAGGGATTCTGAAGCGATACCAGAACACGATGTAGATGACACGTCGGCGTCGTATGCGTCGATTGGTAGTGGTGTGAGTTCTGTGGATAGCGCGCGTAGATACTCAGAAAGTTTAGCGTTAAAACAACGGCGATCATCATCAAGATCTTCTCAAATTCGACGCCAAACACGCCGATTCCCCCTTACGGGAGACCGACGTCGGACAACTGGCAGGTAAACAAAACATGAATAAAATATATACTGCAGAAGGAACAATTCAACGCTGAAGTGACAGTATGGTGACATTTTATGTGAATTTTTATTTTCCCTTGTATAATTTGTTACCTGTACCTACTCGCTCGTATCTATCTACCTTAAACATTTCACGAAGAAGAGCGTTTTCAATTCCACAGAGAATTGTATTTTAAATATTTTAAGAGATTTTTTTTTTATTTTAAATTGAAAGAACCATTTTAAGAGCTCCATCAAAAAATGAAAACCTACTAAATTCGTCCAATATGTCCATTTATATATGTATGTCATAGCCATTTTCCTCGAAAATTTTTGACTTTACAACAGTCAAATATAAAAAAATAATTATAAAACTATGAACTACTATACCGTGGTAAAGTGAGATAATATATAAAATCATTACGGATAGTAGCCACTTATCGTAGACTTAAAATCCAAGACCTAAGCAAAAATTAAACAAAAAAAAAATGTCTGCATTTAGATATTTGTTTTGTAACCTTATATGTTAAAGCGACTTTAAACATCAAAACAAGGACTAATGAAATTAAATTGGTACGAAAATTAAAAGCAGGTGCAACATTTTTTTTTTCAAGTACAAAACAAATATCGAAACCAATGAATAAAAATGTTTGATTTTTTTTATTTAAATCAATGGTTTCCAAGATATACCTTTTGTAACGTCTTTACGGGTTCTTGGGTTTGTGTTTAATGACGACAAATTTACTTTTAACAAATGTTAATTTATTTATCTTACCCTATTTACACTTATTAACTACACGTTAACAATGATTTAGTTTACTGTTTAACTAGTCAGTTTACACAGTCACTTATTCACTATTTGTCACTCACTATTGCACTGTTACACTTTATTTCACAATGTTCACAATTTATTTACACTCGCGATTCACTGTTTATGATTTATCACTCACGATTTATATTTCACGATGTCGTTGATGCTTTATTTAAGAATCGTTGACGTTCACGATTTATTTATGACTCGGTTGACGATTTATTTAAGACTGAACTGTATGTGCTTGCTTTTCTCTTATATAGGAACTCGGAATTCTTCTAGTACATTTGATTCTATTATTCCTTGATCAAAACTTTCTATTTTTCTTGGAAAAATAGAATGTGCTAGAAGTTTCACCCCTTCTTAATTCACTGAGTAATACTTTTGGTCAATCTCTCGTGGTAGGTGGTCTCAAAGACCCATCTTCTTGAGAAAGGATGCTCGATAATGTTCCGCCCGGCCACCCCATTCCACAACAACGCCCTTTCCTCATTGGCTGGTTAATTGGGTAGGTGATACTTCCAGACTCTCAAAACGGCAACACTCCTCTATCTTTAAGATCTTAGAATGTGACACTATACATCTTAAATCGAAAAATTATGTCTCCACTCAAATTTCTTAATCGAACGATTGAAAATTTCAAAAAAATTAACTTGACAGTACTTCCCCTAAAAATTGTTTTGGGCTGATTGTACAATTTTTCAAGTCAAGCAAATTTAAAAATTTTAGTTTTCATTACGTATATTCAAATTTGGTGAACACTCAATAGATCAACCTCACAGGGATCATAATAAACTTCTCTTTAACTATCTCAGTATAGGTTGACTCATTAAACGTTCGATTTATCGAAGAAGTTCTTTGTATTGATTCATTGAGGGAAAAAGTTTAACTTTAAGGACATTATCGATACAGAATTTGATTCCATTTGTTAGAGTAAGCATCAAAGTTCCAGATGATGTTCGGCAAAATAAATACTGGGACCAGATAAGTTCGATTTATCGATGTTCGACTAATCGATAGCTCTTTTTCTTAAGGTGCCGGCTTTAAGGTTTAAGGTTTTTCTTAAGGTTGATGACAATTATGACTGTTATAATCCTATGAATCGCTGATCTTAAAAGTTGGACTACTTGCCAAGCAATTGAACTAGTCTCTCAAATTGCATAGCCGTTACAGTCGAGTTCACTATCTTGTTAAACGTAACGGGTATTAATCCCTATTACGGGTAGTAATCTATTGAAATAAAATGGAACTGGATAAGTTAAAACCAAACAGTGGAAAAACTTAAAATCGAACCATATAAAAACGGAGTTTTAGTACGCTATCCGTACTGAATGACAGTTGTTTTCTATTTAGTATAGTAAATTGAGCTAATATTGTTGCATTGAACTTAGAAAATCATGTTGCATTCAGAAAGGGTTTAATTTTATCGTCCCTATGGTGTTTCTATGTGTATGGGTGTTTGATGTTACAGTCAATATTCGTTCAGTGAGATGAGTTGGACGATGTTGAAGCTAATATCAGCTTACAATCGGTCAATTTGTTCAATAAGCTCATTTAAACTTTACTGAAAGCTTAAATAAAGCTCAAAATAAATTTTTTTTCCAAAATTTTTGTTAAATTTTAAAAAAGAAACAACTGCTAAGCTAGTAATATTTATTGTATGTCTTAAAGATTTTTACCTCATCAACTGTTGACATATACGCTCATACACATTTTACTTTTGACATTGATTATGTTAATTGTTACTAGATTAGAGCCTTCTCTCGCTCGCTCGTTTTCTCCTCGGTTTTCTATCGTCGTATGTGAACTTTATAGTATTTGAAGAATATTTTATTTACTTAACATTTAACACGATAATGTGCTTGGGTGGAAAAAAAATTTTCTTATTTGATAACTGTCTTTAAGGGAATGATTTCTTTAAGTTATTACTCAGCTCAGAATTTTCCTCATACCTCAAAATTCAGAATTATGTTTTAACGATATTCTTGTTTTATTTTTTTATTTTCTTGTTAATTTTGCTTTAAATTCTGTAATAACTGGAGGTTTTGTTATGTTGGGAACAATCTAAGAATATTTTTTGACTTTTTACAACCATTTTACTTTTTTCTTAACTAACTTCATTTTTATTCAAAGCTCAAAATTATATCACTTTACAAATCAAGAGGTCTTGTTTATGTTTTGATTTAAAGTATTTTTTGCTTGGGTTTCTATTAAAAATATGAAATTCCTTTATAACTATTGAAATATGTGGTTTTTATTGCACTTAGCTATTGTAAATATTAATTAACCTGCAAATGAACTCAAAAAGTCAACCCACTTTCTGATAGATGGTAAATATTTGCTTTGCGCATAGGACGCGGAAAATAAGCATTTGAATAATTAATTAACTGAAGCTTTTGCTATTTTGTGTGATCATTACATTTTTGTACACAGTATTTTAAAAAAATGACCAATTATTTTAAGTTTAAAAAGTGTATTGAATGGTTACGGTATATTACAACTTTATTTTAAATTAAAAACAAGAACTTACAAATTAAAAATGTTGTATTACTGTTAGGTACAATTAATTTTAGTTGTAATTAAATTTTATTAAATGTTAAATCATTGTTGCATAAATGTACAGATTTTAATTTGGTATATCATTTACATACGATTTATATTACTGAATTAATAATTTGGTCGGCCACTAATGTGATACAACTTGATTATTTTATACATAATAATCTACTATACATATATGTATATTGTTATCTGTTAAATTTAAAAGAGAAAACCTTTACAATACATTTTCAATTATTCTAATTTAAATTGTTTCTCAATTTTGTCAACTCTCTTATAAAAAACGTTTCACAGGTAAAAGTACGAAATTGGTTTCGTTATAAAACTTTGTACTAAAAAAAATTAAATCGAAAACTGTACAACAAAACATATACGTAAAGTTTTTGTAAGCAAAAAATATTGTATGACTTTGTTATTTATTTTTTATTAAAAAGTTTTAATCACGTGAAAAAAAATTATCGAAATTCCTTAATAATTCAAATAAAATTGAACTTTTAATGATTTTTGTCCAAAACTATGGGAGAATGAGAATAAAATAAGTGATTATGAAATCACTTCATTTTATAAGTCTTTATTCACAAAATTTATACAAAATTAACATTTTATTTCTTTGATTTTTTTTTTTTTTTGGTTTACATGTTTTTTTGTGATAAAACGGATCTCAAAAAAATATTCAAGAAGTCACAAAAGATTTGATTGAAAGCTGAAAATAATAGACGCGAAATTGAGAGGTTTTCAAATCGTCAAACAAAAAGAAAAAAGGCAATAAATAAACGAATCGTTTTTGCACCACCAACGCAAATATCAAAAGTTGCTCAAATATGCCAAATTTAACAAATTTATTCACATTTTATAAAAATCGAAATTAGATTTCTACGTGAAATAAATCATAAACACTTTTAATATCATCGAAACGAATTGCAGAGAGCTGTTATTAAAAAAATCACATTTTTATACCACCTGAATTTCTTTAATTTTGATAAGTAAAATTGAATAAAATTCAAACAAATATTATTCATATTAAAAATATCAAAATCCTTTGTTCTAAGAAATCTTAATATTTTCATATTCCATGAATGACAATTTAATTTGTCAACGTTCTTTCTTTGACAGAATATTTAAAATATAGTCCTCCTACATTTTGACGAATCATTTTATAAATATTACATATTTAAAAGAACTGAAAGAAATGAATTTCAATTTCGGAATTAAGAGAAATAATATTTTCTTAATAGTTTTACAGAAGTGAACTTTTTTTTTTCCAAATATTGATTTTAGTATCTGACTAGACAGATTTTATGTAGATAAATATTTATAACAAGGAGAAACTTTGTTATTGAATATAGGTTTTTTGTAGTAGATCATATCAAGCGAAGCATTTCAAAACGAAAATTTTTTTCAGCTATAAGCTAGACAAGTCACTAATAAAATATTTTATTAATTTATGTATTTATTAAATACAATTCGTAGAGTATTATGAAGAGGTATATAAAAGTACAAAATCCATCTTATAAAATTTAATACGCCGCAACAAAAGTGTAATTCTATTATTTTTTTTTCATTGCTCGTAACATAAACTACACTTACAATTAGATGAATGATTTGATTTTTTTTTTACTAAATAATATCTACAACAGCAAAAAATACATATTATCTCCAATTGAGTTGTTCTTACATTAAGAGATTTTCTTTAGAAAAAAATAAATCTTGTTACAGTTGAGTGAAATAAAAGCTTTCTTTAATTGCATGAATTTTTTTACCATCCTAAGATTTAATAAAATAAAAATTCAAAGAAAATTTATTTTTTTTTTAAAGTGTGTTTATACGATATTTTAATTATGTTATGTTTTATTGAATTTTTAAGAACCACTCCGTTGTATATTTTTAATAGAATATTAGAGCATCCAAAAGTCTCTTAATTAAAGTGAGTAGGTATATATACTAAGATTTGAAATATAATGTAACAACTTCAAATAGTAACAAAAGGATTTTATGGAGCGAAAATGTATATTCAAGAACGTTTTTACTGTTTACATTATCTTTAATAAATTGTCAAAAACGGATTTGATCAATTTTAAAGAATCGATATTCTTGTTTTTAAACATAAAACGTTTTTCATATCTCATATAAAAAGTATGAAGGTTCATATAATACAATTTACAAAACGCAATTTATTTTTATACAAGGTAAAATTGACAGTGATTTCTTTTAAAATTGAATATTGAAAGAAAATGTTTTCAAAATTTATTTTTAAAGGATTCATAATTTCATTATGCCTGTGTACGAATATATAGTCAAAGCATTCTCATTTAATACCTAGATTTAATTCTCTTAATCCGGTGATTTATTGTCTCTTATTTCTTTTTCAAGATTGAAAATAATGAATTTAGCCCACATAGTGCGTTTCATTTTCTGCGAGAGATCTTGATAATTTAATCTAAAATGTAATTATGGATAAGAATTGTAACACTAATTTTTGTCTACGTAGTTGTAGTGTTTGAATTTGTTTACTGAGAGTCTAGTTGAGGTATTTAATCACACAACTATTTTCATATGCTTACAAAAATTAATAAAACATCTTGGTATAACATATAAATAACATACTTTTTGGAGATATAATTTTTTAGCAAAGCTTTTGAATTTCATTAAGGCATATATATCAAGTACTTAAATTTAAATTATTTGAAAAAAAAAACATAAATATATTATACCTACAGTTTACTTTTATCCTTAACATAAATTAAAAAGTACTAATCAAGATATTTTTTATATATAGGTACTTCTATTCAATACCTATATAACGGGTGGGGCAAAAGTTCCGCTACGATTTTGATTGCACGCCATCTTGGTTATGTGACGTTTAGATTAGTTTCGCTTTAAGCATTGTGTTGTATAGACGCCCAATTAGTCCATAAATTGCTATCCAGAGATCCTGATCAACGAGTCGAGTACAATAATGCAATCCTAAGGCTGTCTGGTGAAAATAAAGATTTTTCGTCTAAATTGATAATGAGCGATGAAGCTCATTTTCTTCGCAATGGTCACCTCAATAAACAGAATAGTCGGTTTTGGGGAACACAGTATCTTCAATTAATTTATGAAACATCATTGAATCCACTAAAAACAACTGTATGGTGTGATATTCATGCTGGAAACATCATTGGTCCCTATTTTTTTGAAAATAACCAAGGTGTTGAAGTTACTGTTACTGCTGAACGCTACCAAGACATGATTCGAAATTTTCTTGTGCCTAAAATATAAGAGCAAGGACTAGAGGACATGAGGTTTCAGCAAGATGGGTCCACAGCACACACAACTCGTTCATCAGTTCAACTATTGAATAATGTTTTTCCTGGAAATCTAATTTCGTGAAATGGCGATTTAACATGGTCAGCCAGATCTCCGGATTTAACAACACCAGACCTTTTCTTGTGGATTTTTTTAAGGCCAAAAGTTTATGTGAATGGGCCCCAAATGAATCAACATCTTAAAGACTATATTCTTCACGAAATTGAAGAAATTCAGCCTGAAATGTTACAGGATGTCATGAAAAATGCCTTAAAAAGAGCTGAGAGTTGCATAGTTAATTGCGGTCACCATTTAGCCGATATAATTTCCCAATTATAACGAAAAAAAATGCAAGGACCAAATAAACTTTTTATGAAAACCAAACCTACTTATCTTTTCTTTGAACAAAGTTATAGGCAATCAAAATGGTAGCGGGACTTTTGCCCCACCCGTTACATCTTTACATAGTATAAAACAAAGTCGCTCCCGCTGTCTGTTCCCTTAGATCTTTTAAACTACAAAACGGATTTTAATGCAGTTTTCAGCATTTGATAGTGGTTCCAGGGGGTAGTTTGTAGGTATAATACATGCATATTATAGTATAGCCAAGTCGGGAAATTCAAAGTTTTATAATTTTATGTCATAACAATCATATTTTGATGCACTGACATTGCAAACGCTGGCTAAACCTTACGAGATAGATCAAACTAATATGCGACGAAATTGTGTATCTTAAAAAAAATTGATAAAAAAGACTGCGACGGTATTTGTCTACCTCTTAAGGATAACGCACAAGAACTATTTTTATCTTTTACATATTAAAAAAAATTGTTGGTTTTTTACTAAGCTATTTTAAACAATAAGGTATTATTCCTTATCCAAATAAATCCAAGATATACGTTGTGCATTTTATGTAGATCAAAATTGCCCTTTACAGCATATCATTAAAATAAATATCTTAGAAGATACCACAGATTTAAAAAGCGTTGGCAGAGTGACTGGATATTGTACGTCGTACGTAGTGACCGTTTTATTGCTATCTTTTTCTTATAAATATAAAAATGTTATGTTATTCCGTATTTAGGACAAAAACTCAAAAAATTCTACACCAATATGTACATGTACTCTTAAGAGAAGATAGTTGGTCACCCTTCATAGGATACCATAACAATTGAATCCTACAGGAACCGTGTATTTACGGTAAGTTTTGTTAAATTTCGTGAAATAGCATTTCAACGCATTTTCCTCAAGAAGGCCTGACCAATTTTACACAGTAACGATAAAAAATCTCTACAGAGTTTACTCGAAAAGAAATATTATGAATTTCAATTAACACCCGATAAAATTTTAAATGAATTGTTTTATATATTTTAAATTCTTTATTGTTCATTGTCGAAGAAATTAATTGGAAATAAACGTTTAAAAATAATATATAACATTTTAAAATAATTAACAATTAATTAACGGAACTAATTTTAATGAATTTTTGTTAAAGATAACTCAGATGTTAACATGTTTCCCTCAATTTACAGTTGAAATAAAAGGAACATGTTTAATTTTACTGAATTATTTTCTGACTTTGACAGGTAAAAGAAAAATATTAACATCGATTCAATGGCTTCTCTGCCTTATTATTACATTTTGGTGGCAGAAACGCTAAAAAACCATCCAGTAACAGAAAAATTGATTTAAAAACTTTGCAAATTTTCCCTTATTGAATTATGTATATTTACTTTTGAAAAGAACTTGATTATATTTTATTAGAAATGTAAAGATTTAAGATCCTTATAAGAAATAATAATAATTTACTCCTTATACTTAAATTTTAATGTTCAAAAATTGTAAAGTACGTTAATGTGTTTTTAAACAAAAACGCTTTTTCAATATTTATAAAATTTATTTTTGATACCATGTTCAATATGCATAAAATCAACGTCAAGTTTCTATAAATATATTACAAAGTTATAATTCGTTAAGATTTTATAGAGCTCTTATTGCTTTCAATTTTTCAATTTACTGAAGTTTTCAATTTTTCAATTTACTGAAGTTTTCAATTAAAATATTGAGTTAAGGAATGATACAAATGATTAATTCTCTTCAATAAATAATTAAGCGACACTTTATGTCTTTTCCCATAAATACATAAATTATTTAGGTAAAACTCCACTTTTCTGAGGTTTTTTTATTTTCTTTTATCTTTTTTAACAATGAATAATTATTGTTTTCAATGATAATATTGTAATTTTTTAAAATTTCATATTTCAAGCTTTTAGTCTCAAGAAATAGTATATTTTAAAGGTCAATAAAAGGTTATTTTGTATTGAATTAATGTCTCTGGTTTTTGCATGTATGTTTCTTCCAATTTACATACAACGACATGTATACATTAGACACTTTCGAGTTTAGACGGATTTGAATATCTAACTAAATAATTTAATTTCATCGAGTCTGTGTTTTTGTTTCCAATGAGAGAAAATAAAAGTTTCCCAAATTTTAAAGTAGGTTATTTAAGGCAGTGAATTGAAATAAATTAAAAATAACATAGATTTAATTGTGAACCCTTTTCATGACAGATATAATATATATTTTTAGATCGTTATCTTTTCACAGCTAATGTGAATTTTCTTCAGTCAAGTTTTTCACGTTTAACAAAACAGTGGGAGAAATTGATTTTTATAAAGTATTCAATATTAAAGCTGTTATTAAAATGCAAATCGCAATTGTAATTTATTCGAAAAATCTTTATTTTTACCCCTTCGCACGATATTTTTTTCTTTGTTATGAAAGAAGTGAATACGAGAAAAAGGTACTCATACGTAAATACGATTTGTAATGGTGCAATATAAAAGTCGTATTGCAAATGTAGTTTAACTAAATCGATATCAAATATGACGTCTGTATATGTTATATACGCCTCGAATAATCGCCAACGGCAAATAATGCATGGAAATAATTGGCTTCACCAACTCGCCAATCCTGGAATAGGTTAATACACTATATTCATGCACCAGCACCTATTTGTCGTTATAATATACGATAGACCTATTTAAACCTCAAGAATACGGCCTGATTTTTATTACGACACATAAAAGGATAGCACAAGAAGGAAAAGCTCTAACAACCCGCCGCTCATATAATACGTGCGATAAAATAAATAGATTTAAAAGTGTGGTCGAAAAACGCATTTTGTTGGGAAGATGTTTTATTTTCGAGGTTGTAAAATTAATATGTGATTTATGATCATTGAATCAAAGAGTTTTATTCGTTTAATCCGAACATGTGTCGGTTTATTTGTCATTTTTGTCAAAAGGACTTTCATCTTTATCCACATATATCATTCTTTGCAATGTATTTATGTGTAAAAGGCAAAATGGATCTGATTCTTTAACAAGGTAACCGCATTATCCATCCTAAGTCACATTCCGAATTAAATAAGAACTTAGTTTTATGTACAAATATATATAACATAGATGTAAATGTCATAGGTACATCTATACATTATATATTCATAAAGCATTCATGTAGATTGTAAATACAAACCGCATAAAGTAATTGTGTTCTAACACCTCAAAAAAATATATCTTTATACTTCACTTTAATGTCAGACTCTTGCAGATCTAAGATTTTTCAACTGATTTTTTCAACGAAAAAACTGAGCTTTTAACAATTTAATTAAACTATAGCACAGATCTACAAAAATAGTTTTTTTTTGTCCTAGATATCTCTGTGAATTTCTAAGTTTCAAATGCACAGTTTACGAATATATTTATAAAAGTAATGAATGTGCTCTAGTTTTTATGATATCAGAATATATAACGTATACGTTTTGGAAGACATTAATTACTCGAAGCATTGTGTATATTTGAAAATGGTTAAATTTTTACTTGGTCAACAACAAAGTGACACAAAGTGCCTTGCTTTATTTGTCTGTGGAATAATAGAACAAAACAACTTCATTGGAAACAAGATTTGTGGCCTTTGAGAAAGTCCTGAACTGTTGGTAGAGCCAAGTGCCAACATGGTAAAAAAGCTGTTATTTAACAGAGATAAAATCATACTTTGCCTTTGCAAAGCATTCCTATTTACTGACGACCTGATTGTCCTAAGAAAAGGAGTCAACCAGAGAAATACGCTCAAGGCCTTGCAAAAAGACTTAAACAGGTTGTTGAAATGGAGTCAAGAATCTGGATTCGAGTTCTCCAAGGAAACATCTGAAGCCATATTATTCTCCCCAAGAAGACTGATTATAAAAACCCACCTAAAGGAAGGATCATTGAATTAACTGGTTACCAAAAGTAAAAACCTTGGGTGCATTTGATCAGAGCATGACCCGGAAAGATCATTTAAAGGAATTTAGAACGGAATGTTAAAGAAGGTTAAATATCCTAAAAACAATGGCATATAGAGACTAGGGAGCGAATTTAGACACCTTAATGAGTACGTATAAGGCAGTGATACGACAAAAATAGATTATGGGGCCCAGCTCTATAATGCGGCAGCTAAACATCGCCTGAGATCTATAAACACAATTCACAACTCAGCGATGAGGCTTTCCATGGGAGCATTTAGAACCATTCCTACCCTAAGTGTACTAGCCAAGGCAGGAGAACTACCCCTTCCCATAGGAAGAAAAGAATTGATATGCAAATATGCAACTGATATCAACGGAAACTTAGAAACCCCTGCTAGAAATAACGTCACGAACCAACCCGAAATCGCCCCAAATGATAGGTACGGGAGAATTCATATACTCTCTGTAGGAGTGCGAGCAGCACGTGACGGAAGAGAATTAGAATTGGAACTGCCAACGCTTTTCATTTGTGACCACCCTCCACCTTGGGAATGCTGGGAATCTAAGATCGATCTCACGCTGACCCAATATTCAGTGAAAAATACCTCTCCTGTGGTGTTCCGAAACTTATATTGGTAAATAGCTGATAAGTACTTCCACTTTAAACAGTACTTTACGGATAGCTCAGTACAGGATGAAAAAGTAGGCTTTGCGGTGGTGTCTAACAATCTAACTTACCAAGAAAGATTACAGGATGGCTCATCTATTTTTACATGTGAAGCAGGAGCTATTTTCAAGAGCTTAAAGATGATGAGGGAGGAACTAGCGACTTCGAACCAAACAGTTACGTTTACAGACTCCCTGGGATGCCTAACGGGTATAGCAAATGCCAATACCAGAATAATAATTATCAGGGCCATACAAGCTAAGTTACGCATATTGCAGGCGGAGGGACTTGTTGTGTAGTTTGTGTGGATACCCGGATGTAAGGGTATAGAAGGAAATGAACTGGCCGATGCAGCAGCAAGGAAAGCTGTAGTGAAATTGACAATGATTCAGGTGCGGTGGCTTACTCTGAAGGACAGTGTAGATGTGTGCTGAAAAAAAATCTTGGACATTGCAGGATGCCGCAGACACTTCAGCGGGTCAGGTCCTCGGTATTGGAAAGAGCTCTTCTAGGAAACCTGTGTAGGAGGGATTCTGTTATTACTTGGAGGTTGTGAATTGGGCATACCACCTTGATCCACTCTCACCTGATTACCGGGGAACGAACTGGTTGTGAGGAATGTGAAGACACCCTGACAGTTTATCATGTTCTTATGGAGTGCCACTTCTATTGGGAATTAAGGGAGCAGTGTGTTTTGCCGCCAAATATGGGATGCCTTACCTCTCTTGAAGGGACCATCACATAATAGCAGATTACTGCTGGCCTTTAAAAAGAATTGTCGCCTAGAAAATTATAGAAGAAAATCTTATACTCGTAAAAGGCGTTTCGCTGAAGGTTTACATGGGTTTTCAACATTTTCCTGTCTCTTTACTTCGATGCATATTAATTTCGAAAATAAAATTCACATTATAAATATTTCTGTTATTTATTTATTTTTATATTTTTCGATTCTTGTAGTGTAAAATTAAAATAAAGATTTAACGATAAACTAGAGCAAATCTTCCAAAATCATTGACAGTTTCATGAATTGTGAACATAATGATAATTTTATCAGAAATTAATCTTTTATCAAGGGCAAGAAAATCACTGTGGACCCGTGCAGCCAGTTGCAATAAACGCATTTCAAATCTGAAACACAATTTTTTTAGAAAATTTTTTCTATAGATGACTGTTAATCTACATATTGTATACCAGGAAAAATCCTCTCATACATTTTTCATAACTATATATATTACATTTTCAACACATTTCTCACCGGATTTGTGATAGCTTTACAAAAAAGTGATTTTTCACCTCATTATAACAGTTCGTAAAACTGTTGAACCCAGATAATACAGACTCATAAATCAAATAGGGATAATTATTTTTAAAATTCTTACATCTCCTTTTTGAGCTGTTAGAGAACAAATTTCTTTATTATATGACTTCTTTATATTTCGCATTAAACTTTTAATTTTATTTTGCTTCATTAATTCTTGAAATCGATTTTTTTTTTGTCTTTCTGTCTTAAAGGTAATGGTTTTTTTTAAGCTCGAATGTATATATAAGGAATTATAAAACATATTTCTAATTGAACTTTACGAGCTAGGAAGCTTTACTTATGTCTGAATTAAAATTTTTTTTTACTTGTGCAGTTACTTATATTTATATAATAAATTTTTTCGCTTCCCTCATATTTTATTTTATCGTTTACGTTACTTTTTGTGGCTTTTAAGTAAAAATGTTTATAATATCACAAATTATCATATTAATCCGGAAATAAAAAAATTAACACACAACCAATGTGTCGTAGAGTTACTGCATAAGCAAAACTTGATGTAGAATAAAAATTAAATTTTAATTTCATATTTATAGTTATTTATAAATTAACAACTACACCAAGTATATCTATATACTCAAAAATATAAAACCATTGTATGAAGTTTTACACTAAATTCATAATAATGTATTAATAATTTATATAGAAAGTGTAACTCAATTTTGCTATTATGGAGGAATTATTTTCAAATTATAATATTTGATAGGAATTCAGAGATACAAGCAGTTATTAGTTTTAATTGTTTCGGTTTATAAATTAGTTTGAATCTGTGCTTTAAAATGAGATATTTCAAATAAAATTAAAAGTTAATTTCAGGACCTTTATATCTATTGTCGTAGTTACTGAATTCGTGATTAATTATTGTAAATAAAATTTATTATTTCAATTTTGTTTAATAGAAGATAAATTGTCAGCCATTAAATTTAATGGTGGTTTGTATCAACTTTATGAATTCGAAGAATTTTTCATTGAGGAGAGAATGTAAAATATTTTAGGAAAATCACAAGAGAATTTTGTTATAGCAGCATTCTTTCGGTGGAGGTAAACGGAGAATTTCTATTAATTTATACAGTTTCAAGAAGGAAATGATTGAGGTTTTTCTTATAGTTTATTAATTTCTACTAAAAATAATTAAACGATCTTAAGATCTAATAGAAAATAAAAATTTTTTGTCTTAAATAAATTTCCTTTTGTTTTACTTTTTGGCTTTAATAATGAAAAATTTATAATAGAATTTCAAAATATATGTTTAAAAAAACCAACTCAGCATAAGTCTAGGTATACATGTTTTTCTAACCTATTTTTTTTTTTCATTTTTATCCAACAAACACCCAAAATCCTTTGTTGGTTTTACATTTTTGTATCATATTGATATAGACGAACGTATGAAATATTGCATTTTGGTAAAAAAAAGTAACTCAGATTATTCTGACAAAAAATAAATAAATAAAAGATATGATTTTATCTACATATTTTATTGCAATGTCCTTATCAAGAGTAGAAATTAATATTTTCTAACATGTTTCAAGTTTTATTGCTTTCATATTTGCAGAAATTAGAAAATCGTTTATTTCATAACTGTAATGATGCTCGTGTTTTCCTGTTTGCATTCTTCTTAGCTCTCTCCAGTTAACTTACAATTTTCATATTTCATATCCTGCAGCAATATTTACTTTTGTCTTGTTTTCAACGATAAAATATTTGAAACAATTAAACTATCAGAGCATCTTCGTTATATTAACAGTGAAAAGTAAACAGAGATTTTTCTTGAAATTTCAGGATTTTATTAACAAACGCCTTCCGCCTATACAGTGCCTTCTGTTTTCTTTATTTTTAGAAAAAGGGTTTTTCCAATAATTAAGACCGATATTAAAAAAATATTTATAAAAATTTTCAAGATCTAAAGATTTTGTTATGATATAAAATTAAGTTTTCAAAAATTACCAGAAAAGAAAATAAGCGTAGGAAAAATATGGTTTTATTTAAGGATTAGGGACTCTGTAATCTTCTGTTTGAATATAAAATATTTTCCATTACGTTATATAGTAACACACGTTAAAATTCCCAGGTAAGATATCCCTCGACCAAAAGTATAAGATAAAATATCAATAGAAAAAGTCATTACGAAAAAAAGCAACAGATAAAATCTCCTTCGATTACATCGTAATCTTAAAGGTAAAAAAATAGCATCGACAGAACTTCGTGGCCAAATTATCAATTTCTTGACCTGATGGAAGTATAAAAGACTGTCAATCCAACTGTTATAACCCCGATTATCATGATTTTATTGTATGTACACTCGCGGGGACCTTAAAGTTTTTATTGAAAACGAATTGATTGTATGTTCCAATTCGAAGTCTGGTTATTACGACTTGTTCGTTTCTACTGAGATTTTTCTAGTTAAGGTTGGAGTTGGTCGACTTTCGGATTTCATGTAGCTTTGTGGTGTGTTGTTTCCATTCCGAATTCCACCGTTCCTCTATTATCGTAATTACGAATTTCTTGAAGCCTGCTAATAGTCCAGGTACAGTCTCTTAAGTGTCCAGAAAGGTTTCTGTAGCTTTCCTTGCATCTTCGTCCACCTTTTCGTTCGCCACTATGCCCTGATGGGAATGAAAACACTATAAATCAATTTGTTTCCATCATTCTGAAAATAAAGAATTTTCCTAAGTTGTCATCAGCTCCCAAGATTTTACCAATGGCTGCTGATTGATCCATCTGTATATTATTGTATCATACATAGTGTGTGGCATGAATCAATCCCTGGTAGAGTCCCTTACACAAAGAAGCTGGTGTGATTTTTTTTGTAATAGAGAAACTTTGTGGACCAGGATGGAGATTTCATATAGATATGTTATTTGCATGAGAGAAGGAAGTTTAATTTAAAGTAATTGCCTAATTTTGTAAGTATGTCTGAGGCAGG
Source organism: Sisyra nigra (assembly GCA_958496155.1). NCBI lineage: Eukaryota > Metazoa > Arthropoda > Insecta > Neuroptera > Sisyridae > Sisyra > Sisyra nigra. Next base: position 1,955,170 of record OY292317.1, read on the forward strand.
GTTCCGATTTGCGTCATTAAAATATTGTGGCAACTAAAAATAGAATTTGAACATGCAGTGATACCTTTCGTAACTGCCCTGATAAAACGACGTTATATACGTAAGGACAGCGAAATTTTGTTTGTTTCCTCTAGAAGGCTGCTTATTAGACTGGGTCAATAGGCCCCTATACTATGTCCAACAGCTGATCTTTGGCTGATTGGAAGTCCTTGAGCCTTTGTGGTTGAATTTATGCCTTAAGGAAAATCACTTCGTAGTCCATTTTAACTATAATTGTTGTTTTCAAATATTAAGTAGACTTTTTCTGTCAGTTCCTTATTTTGTTAAGCTTAAGATTTTAATAACTTTGAGACGCTTTTTTAAATTCTTGAGGAGTGTCATTGATCTGGATATTTCAAGAATGTCTACTTTATGTTTGACCTCATATATCTATATCAGAGGCTCTTGTGGTACAACAATTATTTAGTTTAAAGGTTATTTTTTCGGATTCTTTACCTCTTTTAAATACAATAGTAATTATGTAAGTATTTTAAAAAAATAGTCCTTAAGACTGTGTTCATATTAAGTTGCCTCAAGATGTGCATTCTTGAGGCAATTTCGATTATGTGAAATACTTAATGAACACAGTGTCTAAAACAAGGATGGGAAAATAGTCAATCGCAAACATTTTAAGTAATTTACTCAGTTAAATTCAAACATTTTATTTAAAATGTGTAAGTAGGTGCTACAAACCTTAAAACATCTAGTAAAATGGGTAAAAAAGTTTACGTTTAGTTTAATTAATTACAAGGAAAAGCAAAAATATTATAAAATTGTTCCTGTTGATGCTTTTAAAACTGTTGCTTTACAATTGAAACGGCAAAATTTTAAATATTTTCCATATTTAGGTAAATGTTATATTGAAATGTTTTGTTCTGACTCTGAAAATTTAAACCAAAAATTTGAGTGACAATTTGCACATCTCAATAGATTTTAACTCATTTTTCTTTTAGAGGACTCGATAATAAGAATATTTCAACAAATCTAGTTCATTTTTTTTTACTGAATTTATCAGAGCTAGCCCGAGTCGAAATTTTAGACCTCTTCTGGCCCTAAAATGGATCTTTTACCCTCTTTTGAACCTCCAAAGAGTAAAATGAACCTCATCTAAACCTATACTATATTCCATCGTCTTCATTTTAACCTACATGAAATTTTTATTATATTTTGTGAACATATCGTCTCGTCCTAAAAAAAGGTTTATAATCATAAAACATAAAATATGGTTGTAAATTTCCTTTTTTTACAATACCTATTGCAAATATTATTTACTAATAACGCAAATTTTTGATCTCTCCCTCTTTCCTACACTTAGATGCTAAATATAATATTGTGTATTCTGGTATCCATTACTGGTTTGATCCTTAATCCTATTCGCTCTTGTTAATTTTGACTCACATCAGTCTCTTGTTAACCGTTTGAGTGCTACACGAGTTATTATTGCAAGGAAATTAAGAATTAAGAACTGATATTTGTAATATTCTTATTAATTTTAAATTTATCGCTTATATTAATGAAACTTGTATGTTTAATGAATAAAAAAAAAAACAAAATATTAAAATAAAAATGTTATTCTTTTTGAAAAAAACCCTACCGATAAAACAATAAAAGAGAGTGACAAAGAAAAAGCGGAGAAAAGAGAGAGAGAGAGAGAGAGAGAGAGAGAGAGAGAGAGAGAGAGAGAGGGTAAATAAAAAAATTGTGGGCAGGTTGAAAGAGGTCCATTGGAGGGTTTTTCTGTAGACCTCTTTTGAGTCTAACCATGGTATTTTGTCCGATAAATGCCACTTGTAGGTTTAAGAGAGGTCTTAAATTCAAATGCAAAAGGTTATGTTTCAATCTATTTGAACCTCTCGTAACCCAGATTTTGAGGTCGAAAAGAGGTCTAAATTTCGACTCGGGAGAGTTAGACATTTTTACAATACAACCAGATGTAATTATCAAAGCACGTGCAAATGAAAATAATTTATGGAATTTATTATCAGAAGTAAAAACCCATTATTGAGAACGATTATAAAGAAAAATATAGGGAAATTTTGATTTTACTCACCTATGTGATTGTTTTTAATTTTACTTTCGGTGTCGATCGCGTATAGATAAGAAAAATTAATAGCGATCATAACAGTTTTATAGTTTCGCCTCACCTGGTTTAGAATCATTAATCAAATACATTTATTGTAGTACTTAATATTTGCATTCATATTTGCAAATATCTAACTATACATGATAATCAATCAACTAATCACTAAACAATATAAATCTTAAATGGTTCAGATGCTATATTAAGCAAAGGTATTATGTAGAATAGTTTGAATTAAACTTGGAGAAATATCTTTTGTCTTTCAAAATATTCATGAGTGTAAGAAACCTGTTAATTGTTCAGAACTTAAACGATTGCTTTTAGTGTGTTATAATGAATCTCTATTTGGTGAATTTTTTTTAAATCTACGCATTATTCTAGTGAAAATCAATACCTTTTTACGTTATGCTTTAGACTAAAATTGTATTTTTCTATCATAATATAACTAGTTTTAGTATTTTTATATTATTGTAAAAACTATTTTTTTTTCTTTTTTTCAGGTAAGTCAACAAAACTTAAATGTAGATTCAATCAAAATTCATTGACCAAATCGTGAGTATATAATGAGGATAAAATTTTTGGTTTGACATTATAAAAGGTAAATCGCATTTTATTCTAAGCAACAAAACTTCTTAATTGAAAACTGGGAAACCATGGTACGGGTAGAAGATTTTCGCAAAGGTTTTTATTAAAAATCTATACATAATAACAATATATACGCTTTCAAAACACTTCTTTTTAATAGAACACTGCGATATATCTTTTTTGAAGATGAACCTAACTGCGTCTTTCAAAATTTTCATCTAATCAATAAATATTTCCTTTGATATCTTTCATGCACGATGTTTATTTATGATCACAAAAATTGTCAGTTCTCTCTATCTGTGCGTACATATTAATGAATCTTATTCACGTTTACTTGTAAATTGTTCATTAGTTAAGTATTTTATCAATTCGCCAAAATATCTTTTTCTTGAGTAACGTTAAAATATTTGTCCTTATTAAAAGAGCAGCTTCGAATTCTCTAATAGTTCTATTTTTGTTAAGGTAAAATTCACAAACGTTCACGTCTCAAGCTTTAATTTAAATGGGAAATATTTATATAAGCGACTACCTAATATTATTTCTTTATTTTTGTAAAAATTTTCTATAGCTAGAAAATACATTCTTTTTCATTGAAAGTATAATAATTACATTTAATTAAAATGAATTAATTGCAAAGCTATACTTTCAAAAGTTTGTTCAACTGTGAGTTATCAAATATACGCCATATCGATTTAATGTATTTCCAACAAAATAAATATAAAAAAATGATCCATTATTCAAATGCATTTTATGTGTGAACATATTTTCATTTAAATAAGAGTTTATGTTTTAAAACTACATTTTGCAATAATGATATACTAAATCATGTTAGATTAACATTATAAAAGAAATATACCGTAATTAGGTTGTGAGATTATAACGAAAAATATTTAATTTTTATCTAGTTTTGTCATAAATAAATGATTTTAATATAAAAATGTTATAAAGCGGAAACTAACGAAGAGTTTGAAGTAATCTATGATGACAGGAAATGTTCAATCTGTACGTTCTTTCATTATATTTACTTTATAACGCTAAAACAGAATTCTTTATTTGTATATGGCAGTCAACGACTTTAATGTTACCAGACTTCCTGAACTTAATATTAAAAATAAAAGGTCGACATTTATAATTCGAAAAAATCAAAAATTATATATTTAGCCTTAAACTACAAAGATTTTTTTAAGGTTATTATATATAGTCTTATTTAATTTACTTAGAACTATGAAATAAAATAAAAACTGGTGATCTATAAAAATTGTGAGAGTGACCTCTTATGTATGTATTTCGTTTGTAAATTTAAAAAATCAATATGTTCATCAAAATTATTTTTCAATTTGAGTTTCATTAAAAAAGGTTTGTGATGTGTAAGTCTTATATAATTTAATTTTAAAAGATAAATGTTAATATTATTATATCAGAGAAATTATATTTATACCTTTTAACATTCACTTTAAAAAAAAATTTTTTTACCAAAACTACCCTAAGGCTGTCTTTTTACCTTTATTTTTAACTCTTATTATAAAAGTAGGATGAAATTAAAAATTTTAATTTGCAAGTTAAAATTTCAAGCTTTTCATGCCAACGCAATCTGTGAATTTAAAATTTTATAAAATTTACTATTGATCAACTCTGAAAGCTTTTAACAGATTTTGATCTAATTGATTCAATAACGGAAATTGAAACTAGAGTTTATATTGAAAAGTAAACAAGGACTTGAAATAAATCTTATATCAAGTTTTACGGATGAAGTTGGCAAATAATTTTATGTTCGTTAAATCTCGAATAAACCATCATTGGATTGTCTGAGAATTTTGATGGCTGTTCCTTGGATTTTCCTTATTTAAGTTTTTTTAAGTTATACTTCTTTAGGCGCGTTATGAAAAAATGATGAGAGTGAAATCAGTGAAAATTAACAGGATGAAGTTGGCTGCAAACCGTTTGGTTTTTTAACTAGGCGCGCGTAATTTAAATTTTTGTTTTATTTATTTACTTATTTATTTTTTTATATTTAGTTAAAAATAATTAATTCTTTAAAAATTTTTGTGATATTTTATTTAGAAAATATTTATATATACACATGACATATATTATTAATAAATAAATTATTACTTATCTCGAACTTTGCAGTAGCTGTTATCATACTATTTGAAGTTTAGTGATGAAAAAATTAAATAGTCATAAAATACATATTTACTACACAAACGGTGACTCGGAAAAAACGTGTTAAACGTCAGATTACTTTTAGGCTATTAGTACGGCGCGTTGTTCTTAGAGGCGTTAGTATCGGTCTATTTTATCATCACAGCGCAAGTCCGTAATGCTGAAATGCATTTTGGATATAACCCCGTCATCTCTGTTTAGCACGCTTGTCCGCTCCACGAATAAATAAGTAATTTAAATTGAATATTTGGATTAATATTATTTACTATTCGGAAGTATTAGTTAGAAAAAAGTGCTTATATACTTTTACAAGTGCTCCAATATAATTGAGGTTAACTATCCGTATATATTATTTATTGATATAAATTTAAATATTAATCTCTAATTTTTTTTAAATTAATTATTTGTATGCACATAATAAAAACTAATTTATAATGATGCCAAGGAAGTATAACTTCTCACGCGCATACATAAGTACACGCACTCACTTTTTTATTTCTTAATTAAATTGAGATTCTTAAAATGTGCTTATTTATTTATTTATTTTTTAATTATAAGCTAAGCAACCACTTAAGTGCTCATTTAATACTTGCTCAATTATTGTTGTTATGAACATTTAACAGCTTCGAACGACTTTTCAAAATAATTTGTTAGCTGTTAACTATTCAAAATTGTTAAAAATATTCTTTACTACTATATAAAGCTGAAAATTTTTATTTTAGATGTGCAAATATCTGATATTAAATTGATTTATCAAAAACTATTTCTAATTTTGAGAATTGTCATAGACCAAAGTCCATGAGTTGAGTATAGACTGAACGTGTAGCCCCATGACAACTCAAATGAACGTTGGAGCTAGTTGCCTTAAGAAAATCCTTATTGGAAATATGCCGTATATTATTCCAATTAAGCGCTGTCTAGTTTTTAATTTGTTCAATTGTTTGAAAAGCCTCTCTTTTAAAGAAAATTAAAGCCTTAGGAAATCTTTTAAATTTTCTGTTGGTGTGTTGAAAAAATCTTCTGATAAGTTAGGAAAATACGA